>OW026521.1:55210410-55872399 GCA_932274085.1 Protocalliphora azurea | reverse complement strand
AGAATATAATATAATATAATATAATATAATATAATATAATATAATATAATATAATATAATATAATATAATATAATATATTATAATATAATATAATATAATATAATATAATATAATATAATATAATATAATATAATATAAGATAATATAATATAATATAATGTAATATAATATAATTTTTTACTCTTCGACGTAAATTGACGGAATCGCAAACATATATATATATATATATATATATATATATATATGACTATTAGAGTGGCGTTCTTCTTGTATGAAGGAACAAAAAGTCAAAAAACTAAGAAATACAAAGTTTTAAACTACAACTGAAATGGCCGAAATCAAAAAATTTAACTACCAATAATGAAGCAGTTAGTAAAATAAATTTAAAGTTAAATACGTAGTTTTTAAATAATTGTACCCTAATAAAATAAAAAATTAACCAAAAGTTAAAGGAATGAAAAAAACTCAGCAAAATTTATCAATAATAATATGTGAGCTACGAGAGATATTCACGGTCAAAGTTCACTAAAATAAATTGTTTGCAGATGTTGATCGCTTTGAACGATCTCTGAAGCTTTTCCAATCAGTCTGAATCTTAGTGCTACTTAGGTTTTTTTTTTTGCCTATTGGCATATTTCTGGGGGTTGAAAACAAGAATCATAATGAGGGAAATCCTAATGTATGTATTAATAAATTTACATAATAATTTTATTATCATATTTTTTTAATGTAATGAATGTGGAATAAAATTGCAAAACAATTTTCGGTGCTGATTAAAAACAGTTTGCTTACTCATCTAATAGCTTTAGATGACCACTAGGACGAGAAAAATTTGTGCCAGTCCCCCCTAAAATAAAGGAATAGTAATGACATTTTCAAAAATGTAAATATATTTTTTTCGCGTATGTTTTGTGTATGGCGTCGGCTGTTTTAATATGATCATAGCAGTTTTATTCCGATCATTGTTAATAGTTTAAAAGTAGCTTAAATTTTCTCTTTAATGATTTTTTAATCCAATATCAGATTCTGAATGTCACTTCAGGTATCTCGTAAGGAAAGCCCTTTGTAAACCAACTAACTACAGCTTTTGATTTTATGTACAAATTGTAATTTTAAAATGGTTTTACACACTGAAGCAATTTCACAAAAAGATCAAAATTTTGCACACAAAAAAATTAACATAATTAGTTATCTTTTGAAGAAGTAGTATAAGATTTATATTCATTTTTTGAAAAATTAGAACATCTAAAATTTTATGGCAATTAAATTCCCTTCGATTTATGGACAGCTAATTAGGCGTGATTAAATTGTAGGTTACTTTAAAATCTTTCCAAAAAAGATACATATTTACATTTAATGGCAGCATAAAAATTAATTTCATGTTTATATTTTTAAACTATATAATTGATAAGAGAGTTATTTCACAGTTTCGTTGTGACAATCGGTTCTGTCGGTTGTGTGTATTATCTCACAATTCGATTGTAAATGCCGAAATTATTGACACCTCAACTATATTAAAAATATATTTCGGTGAAAATAATCCAAGATTTTAGTGACAGCAACAAATATTTTTTTTTTTTTTGTATTTGTAATGAATTACAAAATTATGTAATTTTTATCCTTTACTATATTTTACGGAAATAAGATTCAACATGATTTTTATATATACACATAATGTAGGAACAAACAAAAACTCGGTTGAAATTTGAGGTGGAAAAGAATAATATTTTGTGATTAGATTTGTTGTGATTATCTTCTGGACTTTATAACGTCTTTCCAGCATTCGCATCTGTAAAATCTTTATATGTCCATAATTAGTGAACAGCTTGGATTGGAAAATGAGATTTAGAAATACTAATGTGTTCTGTTTTTTATACATTTTCCTTGCCTCTTGATTCTTAAACAGCATTATATTTTGCAATGTCCGAAACATAATTGATTTCAAATAGCAATAATGTTCATCAATACGAGTGCAGAACACTTATCTTTGTTTAAATATTTATATATATTTTAAATTGGGGAAAACTTTTTAATACTAATTTATTAAATAAATGTCAAAACAAATTTACTAAATATTCAGTTGCATCCAACGTTACCGTTTAGAATTTTTAAGAAGTGCCCAAAAAAGGGGATTTTTATAGAAAGAGGCCAACGGCTTCAATACTTACAAAACTCCTTAAAGTTTATTTATTTGATAAAAACAAAAACTGTTGTGTTTTCAGAAAACTCCCCGGAGTTTTTATAACAAACAATCTCAAAATTATAATTTTCTTCGTTGCCATTTATATATAATATTAACATACAATGGGTCGAGGTATTTTGAACAGCATAGTTGTTTGTCATTTAGCACATAGTCTTGAAAAGTCGCCATTTAGTTCCACTTAAAAAAAGGGGCCAAAAAGGTGGCCATGTGGTTGAAAAAGGGACGGTACACAGGTTGAAACCAGCAAATTTACTTTTTTTATAACAACCGAATTTATTGTTGCTATTAAAAAACAAATGATTGCAAACATCAATAATAGTACTAAAATTCTGTCGTGATTTTTAAATTAGTTTAATACAGACAAATATTGGTTCAACTGACCAAATTTACTTTTTCAGGAATCAGCATCCAATAATAATTATGTTTAAAATATTATGAATATGAAATATCTGTTATATTAACACATTTTTAATATTTTAAACGAAATATTAGTTATTTTTATAATTATTTTATTATTGCAAGTTTTCCAACCACTCTTGTTTTTTGTAAGTTAACACTTCAAAAATTATAAATTTACCAAAAGAAGTTTTTCCAACTTAAAATCAATTCGCTGACACATTTTTATAAATATCGTTCATTGGCTCAATTACATTACTGCTGACAATGCGTCTACTAAAGGTTATTAACTTTAAAAGCTAAGAATGCATTGGCATTAAAAATACTTGCAAAATAGTCACACAAAAAATTATGATGCATTGGCAAATTGGTAAAAACATTATAATAAAAAACCATTGTAAATTTAGTTTTAGTTCAGTTGATTTTAATTAGTTAATAAAGAACGGTCAAATGACCTAAGAAAAAAAAAAAGAAAAATAAAAAATTTTATTTTTTTCCGTTGCAAAATCTGCAAAGGAATAACTGGCGCCCGAGCAGGGACCTCCTGTGAAGAAAAGCCAGAGCCCCTAAGGAAGAACCCAATCCTGTAGCTGCTCAGCGCAATACATAGCACGAATTGCTGCCCATAGACCCGAAGTAATCATCGAAGGATAAAACGGACAATCGAAAAGCAGCGGTGGGATGCATAATTTAATTTTTGTTATGTAAGTTTAGAAAATAAGGAAAAGTGATAGTTATAAGATAAGTGAAGTAAAAAAAAGTTAGTTAAACTTAAATAATTAAATTTTTGAAAAAAAATTGTGAAATTAAATTTCTATGCGTCAATTTAAATAAAAAAAAACAGATTTCAAGTAATTAAATTTCTTAAAATTGTTAAATCAAATGTTTATGCGCGTTAAAAATTCGTGACCAGAAATTAATTTTTTTTTTAACTTGATTTTAAACGAAACTGGTCCAGTTAAATAAAAGTAAGAAAAAATTAGAGCAAAAATAATAAATATTTAAATATTTCTGAAGGAAGATAATATAAATTCCAAACTAAAAGAAAAACTCGAATTTAATTTCAAACAAATAGTAAAGAAAATAATTAAATCAAATATTTTAGGAAAAATTAAGATTTTCTATACAGAAGTGATTTAAATTTTCCATACAAGTACTAAGCTGCAGATAATAATTTTTTTTTTTTTTTTGAATACAACACAAAAAAATTTTTCATATCCCAAAGTTATCTGAATTTTATCTTAAGTTTACTCATCCAAGCATAAAACTCTGAAAATCCGAACTCCGGACCCTGCAGAGTAGAAGAACACCCCTTCCAAGAAGGGTTGGTTGGTTTACGTGGTAGCCCGTAATCTTACGGGCAATCAAATAGACTCGTTAGAGTCCGTTTTGTTGGTACCACACTACTCGCCAGGTGAATTAGTTGTGTTGAGTCTGTAATGAGATAGAAATGTAGGGAAGAAACAATGAGAACATAAATTAATTAGATCCAGCCTGTAGCATTGAGATATTTAATGATGTCACTAGTGTCAGATATCTCAAAGAGGTTGTCTAATTGGTGCCCTCCCAGAAATTTATGTCTGCTTGCGTTCAAGGCTGGACATTCACATAGAAGATGAAAAACTGTCTCCTCCTTCTCGCGATTGCCACAACTACGACAATATTCATTTAAGGGAGACCAAGTCTACTTGCATGCTTACCGATCGTCCAGTGACCTGTAAACAATGCTATTAGTCTCGAGATGTCCTTGCGTTTGTAGCCAATGAGTTGCATTGAGCGTTTCTCGTTGTAGGTAGGCCACGTTTCTTTCGCGACTCTACATTTGTCCAGATTTCGCCATCTATTTTTCGCCTTTTCTAGAAAGTGTTTTTGGATTCTGCTTTTGACTGTTCCTAACGGGATTGCGACAGAAACCGCTAAGGAGGCATTCATAGCAGAGCCTACCCGGGCTAATTCGTCTGCCTGTTCATTACCATAGTAGTCCCTATGCGCAGGAACCCAGATTATAGTAATGTCATACAGTCGACTTAGTCCAAGCAGTTCCTCTTTACACTGTCTGACTAGAATAGAGGTAGTTTTCGGTGATTTGAGCGATAGTATTGCCGCTTGACTGTCGACAAATAAACCAATATTCCCTTGAATATTTCTATCGCGAATTAGTTCACACGCTTCTCTAACCGCTAGTATTTCCGCTTGGAATACGCTTGCCTCGTCAGGGAGTCTACATGAGTGTCTAATTCCAAGATCATCAGAGAAGACACCAGAGCCGACACCGCAGTTCATCTTTGAGCCGTCAGTGTATATCCTAGTTCTAAATTGTTCAAGAAGATTGCCCCTTCTCCATTCACTCCTGGTGGGGAATAGGACTTTAATAGTATTCCCGAAGTCCATATGGGGAATCATATAGTCGGTAAATTTATTGAATTGCGGGGGTATTAAATTTAATATCCTCGCGTGCCCATACGTTCTTGATCTCCAGCTTTTCGTCGCAGATAATCTTATCGCACTATTAACTGATGATTCAATTATGTATAGGTCTATAGGTGTTAGGTGCAATATAGTGTTCAGAGCTTCTGATGGACTAGTACGTAATGCACCTGCAATGCCAATGGACGCGGATCTTTGTATCCTGTAAAGCTGATCCACCATATACCTCTTACTAGTAGCGGTCCACCACACAAGAGATCCATATACAAGAATGGGCCGTACTATTGCAGTGTATAGCCATTTTGTCAATTTTGGACTCAGACCCCATTTTACACTGAACATCTTTCTACAGGTGTAGTATGCTACCGTAGCCTTACTAACCCTATGTTGAATGTTCAGTTTCCATGAAAGCTTAGAGTCCAAAATAATGCCCAAGTATTTTGCATTGTCCGACAAAGTGAGTTCACAGTTTCCTAACCGTGGTAGTCTGAAGCTCGGAATCTTGGTCTTTGTGGTGAAAAGTACCAGCTCTGTTTTGCCCGGATTCACTCCTAGTCCACATTCTTTGGCCCAGTCACTGAGTGAAGCCAGAGCAGTTGACGTGATATCACTTATCACGTTCAGAAACAGTCCTGATACTAGTATCACCACATCGTCCGCGTAAGCCACGACTTTCACCCCCTTGTCTTCCAATTCACACAGGAAGGTATTAATGACAATAAGCCACAACAGCGGAGAAATCACACCCCCTTGTGGAGTTCCACGCATAACTTGTTTGGTCTTAACACTGTTGCCTATATTCGCAATGACGATTCTTGTCTCTAGCATTGACACCAGCCAGTTGGTGATATAATCATCAACTCCTAGTTCGTACAGAGCTCCCTGTATCGCCAAAGTCGTGACATTGTTAAAGGCGCCTTCTATATCCAGAAAGGTAGCCATAGCGTATTGTTTAAATTCAATGGATCGCTCGATGACCCTTACGACCTCATGAAGAGCCGTCTCCGTGGAGCGACCCTTAATGTAGGCATGTTGACTTCCAGAGAGTCGAGTTGTACCCTCTAGACGCTGCCTTATATGTAAATCAATGAGTCTCTCCAGAGTTTTCAGCTGAAAAGATGAGAGACTAATCGGACGGAAGTCCTTTGCATTCTCATGACTTTTTTTTCCGCTTTTTGGAATGAACACTACCTTTACTCTCCTCCAGTTCCTGGGAACATAGTTGAGGGTTAGGCACAGTTTAAAGATCCTATGTAGCCAGGGTATGATGTATACCTTTGCACTTTGCAGCATCCGTGGTGTAATACCATCAGGCCCTGCAGATTTGTACGGAGAGAAGCTATCAATCGCCCATGAAATTTTCTCAATGGATATTATGTCATCCTCGATTCCTTGCGAGGATTTAATATGCCCCATCTCCTGGTCTGTAATATCAGTGCAGCCAGGAAAATTAGTATTAAGTAAAATATCCAAAGATTCCGCCGACGATTCTGACCATGATCCATCCATCCTTTTAATATAGGATGGATTATTATGACCATTTGCCAAAACCCTACTGAGTCTAGCAGATTCCTTGGTATTGTCGATAGACTCGCAGAAGCCTTTCCATGAGTTTCTTTTTGCGATCTTTATTGCTTTCTTATATTCCTTAGGCTTATCGTGATACAACTGCCACGATTTTGTCCTGTAGCCAATATTGAAAGCATTGCGTGCCTCCTTGCGTAGCTTCGAGAGTTCCCTATTCCACCAGGGAGGGAAGCTCTTTTTAGCCTTCGTCATTGGACAGGATATATTAAAAGCTTTAACAATTTCCCTGCCTAATGTACCCTCAATTTGGTCAAGACCCTCAGTCGTTGCTTCGACTGGAGGTATTTTTTTCAGTTTGTGCATGAGAATCCCATTGAACTTAGTCCAGTTCGTTCGTCTTGGGTTTCCGAAAGTTGACGCTGTTTCCTTGCAGACGAGTCCAATATCGAAAAGTATCCAGCAATGATCCGAAAAGGATTTCTCTTTGGATACTCTCCACCTATCAACTGATAAATTGGATCTGTCCTTCATAAGTGTAATGTCTAGCACCTCTTCCCATCCATTGTGGTTCACCGAGCTCGGAAAAACGAATGTGGGGTCGTTGCCAGAGTTGCATATGGTCAAGTGGTTTGTATTAATGAAATCAAATAGACACTCACCTCTGTCATTGATTTCCGTGCTGCCCCATATTGTATGCCTCGAGTTGGCATCACAGCCAAGGATAATGTCTTCTTGAGCCTTTATAGAGGCCAGAAACGCCCTCACTTCGTCTGGCGGGGCTGGCTTGTCGTGTGCCATGTAGCTGGATGCGATCAGGAAACTTCTGTCTCGCATTAATTCGATCCTTGCGACTGTCAGGTCTGCTAAGCTATACTGTGAGCAAAGAAATATATTTATGTGTTTCTTAGCAATAAGACAAGATCTTGACTTACCTTTATCTTTTACGTATAATGTTTTATATGTTGAAGTCGGGAACCCTTTGACTTGGGAGTTAGAAACCCAGGGTTCCTGGACTAATGCGATGTCGAGGTCCTTTTCCGCTAAAAGAAGCCTCAGATTGTCTGTAGCACATTTTGAACGCTGCAGATTAATTTGCACGATTTTCATCGTCGGTTGTAGGGTTTTTTGCAGGTTCACTTAGCTGCATGCCTGTCAGCAGATTGTTGGCTACTTCCAACTCATCTGCTTCGCCAGCTCCTGGACCTGTGGGACGGAACACCTTAACCTTGGCGTCCCTAACCCCAAAGTACAGTTTTATCCAAGAAGGGATAAACCAATAATTTAAATAAAATTATAACAATAACTGTAAAACTATAAATCAATAAGCAAAAAGAAAACGAAAACGATAAATTAAAAATGTCGAATCCAAACAATCTTATAAGACCTAGTATTTTAGAGACAACTAGTACATCCAACACACAGGGCAAATCCGCACAGGCGGGTCAATCTATATCCTTACCAGAGTTAGAAAGATTAATTGGTAATATCGTTCAAAGAGTGGTACAGGAAAACGTACTAAATAACCCAAATAATATACTTACGAATGCAACAGACGAAACAATTAGACCAGAACATCTGGCTCAAATAGGAGATTTGGACAATGTGACGAAATTTATAGACAAACAAAGAAAGGATCTTGAATTCCATAATAAGAAAAGAACAGCTTTCCCTAGTTTTAAACCAAATGAAACCGTATATGTGAAAATTAATAAAAGATTAGGTAACAAGCTGACTCCTAGGTATAAAAAGGAGATAGTAAAAGAAGATAAAGGGGGAACAATTCTCACAGAATCTGGACGAATCGTTCACAAATCTCACATAAGAAATGATAATAAATAAAATTATAAATTAATAACTATAATAATTAATAGTCTCAGTAACAATAATAGAAGCTTAAAATAGGAAAATATGTTAGACAATTACCTCTTTAGAGATATTGTAGGATTTTTAAGAATAAGAAAATAGGAATAGGAAAATTTATAAATTTTTAGATTTTAAGGTCGAATAATATGCCATAAGCATACGACTCATCAGAAATAAACTTTAAGAATTTGCAAAGTGTAAAATCGAACAATATGCCATAGGCGTACGACAAATTAGGAATAAAGATAACAAATATAATTAAGAATAAAAAGGATATTAATTAAAAGAAAGAATTTTAAACTTATAAAAAAAAGGATAGAGGTGATAAGTATAGTAACTTTAGACTAAACTATTACAATATCGGCCAATACGCCATAGGCGTACGATTTAATAATATTTAAAACAATTCCAATAAGAAAATAAAATCTTAACGTTTTTCCAGAATTCTCGCCTATACGGTGCACGCAGAATTTCAAATACTGGATTATACAAACTCTCAATTAATAGCAATAAAGGATGACATAGCAAGAATACAAGAGGGCACTTTTAAAATAATTCACTTAATTGACCTATCGGAATACGACAAACTAACTCATGAAATAGAGAAAACAATAGCCAATAATATAACAGAATCGCAGGAATTATACCCATTTCTCGTACATGAGATGTTCCAAATTCGGACACTTATATCAAGGATCACCCCCAAAACCAAAAGGAAACGATCACTTGATTTTATAGGATCCACATGGAAGTGGATTGCGGGTAACCCTGACCATCATGACCTAGAAATTATAAATAATGAAAATAATAACAGGCAGATAATTATAAATAAACAATTAATTGAGAAAATAAATGAGCAAAACGTAAGAATGAATCAGATAACGAAAGTTGTTAAAGAAAATGTAAAACTAGATTTAAGTCTTAAAACAAAATATCAATTGCAACTTATTAAAGAAGAATTATTGAATATCGAATATGCCTTAAATTGGGCCAAATCTAATATAGTAAACTCGTTTATACTATCTAATTTAGAAATAAGAATTATTGAAAGAATTGTTAGTCACAAAAATATACCATATATAAACGTAGAAGAAGAGTTAGAGTTCACGGACATTAACGTGGCCACCAATGGCTCCATGATTGTTTATATTTTAAGTTTACCAACAACAAAAGAACAAGAATGCGAAACACTTATTTTGAAATCTGTTAAAAATAATAAAATAACTAAGATTGAATATGATAGAATCCTAGAATGTAAGGAAAAGATTTTTGGAATTAAGTCTAATTGTAAGAAATATAATAAGAAAACCATTTGTAATGAAGGAAATTTAGTAGAATTAAGTGAAAATAATTGTATAATTAAGTTATTGAAGAGCCAAATGCCGAATTGCACGCGCACCAATGCTGACCATATAAGCGATTTTGAGGAGATTCAGCCTGGTATACTATTTCTTAATGACTATAATGATACTGTAATAATTGATAACCAGCAACTCCATTTATCGGACACATTTATCATAAAACATCATAATTCAACCCTAAGACTGCAAGATGAACTATTCTACGTTAAAGAGACAACGTATCTAGAACCATTACCAGCTATTTTGCAGCAGATAAAAGTTAAAGATCAGTTAGAAGAAATTTTATCTCTGGAGATGATTAAAGAGCTTGAGGTCCAAAACAGGAAGAGGATTTCAAAAATCGATCTACTCAATAACATTGGCTTCAGTTTTAATATCAGTTTCGGGATAATAATTATTGTATTTGTCATTTTATTTTTGGCAAAATTTTTGAAAAATTGATCCAACAACCAGGAAAAGAAGAAACTATGAAAACTTTCTCCATGCAGACAGGAACGTCAGCACTTGAGAGGGGAGGAGTTAACACTTCAAAAATTATAAATTTACCAAAAGAAGTTTTTCCAACTTAAAATCAATTCGCTGACACATTTTTATAAATATCGTTCATTGGCTCAATTATATTACTGCTGACAATGCGTCTACTAAAGGTTATTAACTTTAAAAGCTAAGAATGCATTGGCATTAAAAATACTTGCAAAATAGTCACACACAAAATTATGATGCATTGACAAAATGGTAAAAACATTATAATAAAAAACCATTGTAAATTTAGTTTTAGTTCAGTTGATTTTAATTAGTTAATAAAGAACGGTCAAATGACCTAAGAAAAAAACAAAAGAAAAATAAAAAAGTTTTATTTTTTTCCGTTGCAAAATCTGCAAAGGAATAACTTGTATATAAAACTTTGATAATAAATATTCCAAAAAAATATGTACTTTTATATGCGTCTTCAAATAGTAATGTCTACAATATGGTTTCTTTCATGTTTTTGTAAGATATCCTCAACATCTGAAGTTCAAAAATTTGTAACATTTCTTCTGTGATCATCAACATACCTATTTAGTTTATAAAAATTTTTGTGCTACGGAATCCAGTGTGTAATATATATTTGTATTTTATACATTTCTTTACAGGTTGTGAAATTTGCATTTTCCGTGTACACATTGATGAAACAGATGGATTTTGGTCAAAATTTAAAGGATTCAGTGACAGGAGAAAAATTACCCTAAATCGTTTATTATCGTCAACAATACATTAAATATAATAAGAAATACCTAAATGCGTTTTTTTTTTTTAATTAACACACATGCACACTTTGAAGAAAATAATTGTACCATGAAATATTTCACTAAAACGAAACAATAAAAAAAAAACACATAAAATAAATAAATTCATATTATTCGAAAACTTGTTGATGTTTTCTTTTATAAGATTTTCATTAACTTTCCCTCAAAAATGAAAAGCTAATAAAATAAAAATCTTTTCACTCAATTCACATGTTCCTACTTACATACATAAATACATACATACACACATACAAACACACAAATATACCCTGCCAACATTTTCTATCGAAATTTGAACTGAAACGTCACCTCATGTCGAATATGATATCATTTTCTTATTGTAGAAAAGTCACCGTTTGGGAATGTACATTCTTTGGGTGTAGAAATACTATCATGAGAAGAGAAAAACAAAAATAATTAATTAAAAATTAATATTTTATACATTAACACATTTTCTATTCAATACTATAAACAATAACATTGGTTAATTTAAAAGTTTTACATTTACTGAGCAAAATTATGTAGTGCTTGTTCTTTTACTTTGTTCTGGAATGTACACAGTCGCCTAAGTCAAGTTTTTTAGATCAAAATTCAATACTAATGTGTTTCGTTGTTGCAAATTTTTGTATTTTCTATCTTTGAACATCCAAGAGTATCAAAAAAGACTCTTTATAGACGATAGTTGAAAAAATCTCTTCTAAATGCTGGCAGGGCATATATGTGTGGAGATGTAAATGGAGATGTGTTTTTCGAAATGCTAAGAGCACATCTGTTTCAATGGGCACATACAAATCTATCGGGATTATAAAACGACAGCAAAAAAATTATACTTAATAAGTTGTAAATATGCATGTATATGTGTACGCACATTCTGCTATTGTTAGTACATATGTATTAGAGCACATAAAGAGTCTTGCAGTCTTGCCTTGCCCTTCATGTAAGATATTAAAATGTGTTTTTCTAAAACTGTTGATTGATATTTGAAATTCAAGTTGGTGGTTTTTATTTAAATCCAAAGGAATAGACATAACACACATTGTACTGTAAACATAAGACCTGATAAAACCACATCATACCAGAAATCATCGTATGATCACTATACATAGTTTGTATTGTAGAGTTGAATTCTTATACATGTATCCAAAAAACAGAAGGTATTAACAAATAGCTAAAGTGTAAATGACATGAGAATTTAAATGGAGCTTAATATAAAATGAACAATTTAAAATTTTCACACGATGTTCACTAAAATGAATCATCCCAAATTTTATTTAGATGTATTTAGTTTTACTGAGAAAACACTTGACGATTATGATATATATATATGAGTGTGTGTGTGTGTAATTTTTTGACTCCTAAATATATATTCAACTAGTAGTTTCTAGGAGATGTGTAAATAAGACCCATGAATTCATGAACATCGTCATACATATTTAATGAAGTGTTCACCCGAACTTTAAGCTATCTTTAAAAAAATTTGCTAATATAAGGTACCACATAGTTTTTGCTGATATTTTAAAAGGTCGCAAAAAGTCGTAGTCAATATTCTCAAATATAATTGAATCCTTAATTGAAACTCGACGGAAATTTTTAGTTCCAGTCCATTGAAAATAGAATTTCTAAAAAAGTATATTTTTTAATATTAGGATTCTTTAAAAAAAATAGTTTCAATATTGAAGTTATACCTAAAAATTTATAATAAAATAAATTAGATTCATTATTGCATACAAAAAACAAAAGATCATATCAATATCTGTAGTATTTAATATTTTTAATATTTATAAAAATATTAAAAAAAAAAAAAATTTCCTTTCATCGTCATATTATCCTTCTAAAGTTGAAGCGATTTATTATTTTATTGTGCTACCATATGTTCTTCAAACATACGAGTTTTTTGTTTGCTTTTTACTTTAATTTAATTCAAAAAAAATATATTTTTCAAAAAATTGGTACGTGAAGTAAAATATAAGAAAGAAAACATACTGAAATTTACTGTTTATGTTCATAATAAACACTGTTTGCAGACATTAACATGTTTTATAAAATATTAATTCATCCTTCATTATATAGTGTTTGAGTGTCTTATAGATTAATTTTTTTAAATATTTTAATCTTTCTATGTTCCCAAAATTCTGTAATGATAAGAAGTCAAATACCGCTACTCTAGCATGTTAAATACTTTTGTTTAATGTAACGCAAAAGTCGAAATCACAAATGGTAGGGGTCAGTGATCGGGAAGGGTTCAAACTACCGAGGAAAGTTATATCGGTAAAAAAGAAGTTATACGTGTCCCGGCGTTTCGCTAGGTCACGTCTAGGAATCGAGATATATCGATTTGAAGTTAGTAACTATCATATAGGAGAAATAGTGACCTTTGGTGGTCTTTTTTTTTTGACATAACTCGAGAAGAGAACCACCAGTCCGATTTTGCTGAAACAAATTTAAAAAAAATAGGAATTACAATTCCTTTAATCTCTTCATACAACGTTTCGCTACATAAGCAACAGTTTCGCAGTTATAAATAAATGTATGTAAAAAAAAAAAAAACATTTTTTGCCTAAAAATTTGAATTTTTTTATTTTTAATTCATAAAAAATCCAAAACGGTAAAAAAAGTGTCAAGTCCTATTACTTTCACGTAAAGTCACATAACCTTTAAACAAAATGAGACATAGATCATGAAAATCGATGGACGCGTTTCGCTTTTATTCATAATTAAGTGAAGGTATCTCATTTTGACAAGAATATTGATTTTATGTTTCAATGAGTTTGGATAATATTTATTATTTTTATTTTTTTATTTTTATTAATATTATATAATACAATAAATGACACTATATAATATAGGAAGGGGGTACTAGCTACTATGGCCTTCGACTCCACTGGTTAGATTATATATGTATATTCTAGATATTTATCTACATTATTTACATTACATTATTTACATTATTTACAATTTATATTTTACATTTTTTATTTACTTATTTACATTCAGATGTTGTTTAATAAGTTACATTTTTTAATAAAATTAAAAATTTTTGAGATGTTATTTTGGCTTGGATTATTTAGGTAAGAGCTGGGAAGTATCGTGTCAAAAATTTGTACTCTTTCTGTGGAATATGCTTGGCATTGATCAAGAATGTGGTTTATGGACTGTTGTAAGTTACATCTACGGCAGATGGGGCTAACTTCATTTTTCAGCAGGTGTTGATTAGTAATTTTGGTATGACCCAATCTTAATCTTGTAAAAACCTGTAGTTCTAGTCTCGAGTTGGATTTGGGGTAGGTGGGAGTGACTCCATTTGGATTAATAAGTTTGTAACGATGGTTGTAGTTTGTCCATAGATTTAATTTGTGTTCTTCAAGGTATTTCGATATAAGTCTATTTAGATCTTTTACAACATGGGTGGTGAAGGTGTATGATGGGGATTTTGCGGCAAGGTGTGCAGTTTTATCGGCAGCTTCATTACCTGAAATGCCGGCGTGACCTGGTACCCACATTATGCGCAATTTATTTGGGTATTTAATTAAAAGGTTCCGCATAAAAGTTACAGATGGTTCGGTATATTTCATATTTAAGATAGCTGAAATTGTGGAGTTGCTGTCTGTGCATATAATGTAACGATCTTTATGATTAGAGGCATATTCCGTAGCAAGTTTAATTGCTAGCGCTTCTGCCGTAAAGATACTACAATGTGGTTCTAGAAGCCCCATGAGTATAGGTGTTTCATTATCATTCACTATGCCAAACGAAGTATATAAATGTGTTTTTGAGCCATCTGTGAATATGAAGTTCCAGGTTTTGTAGGTGGGAGAAAAACGAATAGAATTGAACTTTTGCTGAAATATTACTGGAGGTGTCGATTGCTTGTCATATTTTTGCAAGTCCATCGATTTTCATGATCTATATCTCATTTTGTTTAAAGGTTATGTGACTTTACGTGAAAGTAATAGGACTTGACACTTTTTTTTACCGTTTTGGATTTTTTATGAATTAAAAATAAAAAAATTAAATTTTTTAGGCAAAAATAGTTTTTTTTCATACATTTATTTATAACTGCGAAACTGTTGCTTATGTAGCGAAACGTTGTATGTACAGATTAAAGGAATTGTAATTCCTAATTTTTTTAAATTTGTTTCAGCAAAATCGGACTGGTGGTTCTCGAGTTATGTCAAAAAAAAGACCACCAAAGGTCACAACTTCCCCTATATGATAGTTACTAACTTCAAATCGATATATCTCGATTCCTAGAAGTGACCCAGCGAAACACCGGGACACGTATAACTTCTTTTTTACCGATATAACATTTCCCGTTGGTTTCATCCCATCCCGATTTTGACTGTCGCATAGTGTAATATTTAAAATAATCTTTTTCGATATATATATTTCCTGTTATTTAATAGGTTAACGAAAGGAATACATAGAAGTTATAACCCTTTGTTAAAACATATTACACAATGTTTGAATGTAGCAACGATTTTTTAATTTGTTTACAAAAAAATATAATTCAGAAAATCTTTTATAATTAAAAAAAAAAAAAAAAAAATCGCAAAATTTTCGGCAATAAATCTGTATGTCCTAAACTCAAATCGTATTAAAATGTGCGGAAAAGTTGTATAGGAGGACCTAGGCTTTGAGGAAAATTATTTTGCAGTCACCCTGTAATAATACGAGATAAGCTACAGGGTATCAAAGTTGACCACCTCGAGTATGTAAAAGTTTCAAAAATTCGTAACTTATACAAATCAAGTCCGTTTGCAAAGATTTTTATAAATTTTAAAGATTCTAAGTGCTTGGCAAGATAAAGAGAAACATGTTTACTGACCTAAGTTATCTTTTCCAATTAAAAAGATATTTACGCTTGAATTTTGAGTTTTTGATTTTTTGCCTGAACTTTATTTTGTTTTTCGGGAATAAGTACTGAGATATATGTTGGAAAAATTTTCTACAAAAATCATCTACTTTTCGAAATAATATGCTTAAAAAGTTTTTAGATTATTTTAATTTGTCTAGCCGTGAAAAGCGTTCAAAGTCAGCACTCTAAATCAGTATAAAAAATTTCTTTTTTTACAAAAATATAGTACAATTCTTTCAGTTTTTTCTCAAAGTTTCTTTATGTATTTCAAAAGGCAAGACATCATAAATGGTTAATTAATTAATTTTAAATATATTTAGATTTGCACCCTACATTCATCACGGGTCGAAAATTGGGAATTTTAGAAAAAATTCATGCTTATCGGTTACAATCTTTCATTCCACCAAAAATCATTCAAATAGCTTCAACAACCAATTTTTGGCAATTTTTCAAAAATAAGTAATATTTAATAAATTTAATCGATTATTACGAATGTTATCTCGTTACAAAACAACACGCGCCAGTACACCGTGGGGCCAAACGCAAAATATTTGGGAATAAATCTGTATTTCGGAACGAATTGAAATGTATGGAAGAGATGTAGAGGAGGACGTAAGCTTTCAGAAAGATATTCCTGCCACAGAGTGTTAAATTTTACTACCTCGAGTATGCAAAAGTTTCAAAAAGTCTTAACTTTAATAAATAAAGTTCGATTTGAAAAATTTTTATACTTCTGCAAAGTGCTTGGCAAGATAAGAAAAAAGAAATAACTCACTTACGTTATCTCTTAAAGTTAAAAAGATATTTACACTTGAATTATGAATATTTTGCCTTGTAAAATTACAACAAAAATGGTATAATATGCATATTACGGCAAAATTCATTCAAGGCTTTTGTATTTTAAAATAAATGGATCAGGTTATTTTAGCACTATGTAAAGCAATATGTAGCGCTATAGACGTAAAACTTCAGCCAATGCGGACAATGCCAATAGGATGCGTATAAAAGTCAAAGATCTAATCTCCAGACGGATGTCCGGATACACGTTATTAAATCATAATATGTTTATCAAATGACGTAAATAGAATTTAAGTACCATCCGCTATTATGTCCTCTATATGCCTATAAATCTTCATAATACGAGTATTTTCACATTTTGTTCCTAAATTTTTTTGGTTTTTAATGATTTTTAACTACATTACACAGTGGGGCAGAATCGAAATTTTTTGGAAATAAATCTGTAACTTCCGATCGGCTGGTTGAATTTTCATGAAATTTGGTATAGGCGTAGCAGAGGAGCGTACAATGTTAAGTTTTGAAGGCAGGTACAATAAACCTCTCAGGGGCGGAGCTAAGGGGGTTCAAAGTTAGGTACCTCTGACATAACAAATTTTTAATCACTTGCCAAATTTTTGTTTCTCGTCCGATTTCAAATATATATTGTTGTAGATCCTGATAAGACCTAAAAAAAACATGCTTACATGTCCCACTTATCTCTTACAGTTTTCGAGTTACTTGCGTTTGAATTTTTATACACCATAATTTTGCATGTTCTTGGTCCAGTTTTTTTCATATATATCCTAGTATTTCCGACCTATTTTATTAGTTTTTTTCTTAACTAGTTAAAGAAGAAAATTATGTATTGAATAAAAAGAATTTAAGTCGATATCTTTACCGATTCCAGAAATAAACGATTTTGAATTTGAAAATTGCAAAAAATACGACTTTTTGTGTTTTTTTAGCCGAAAAAGTATTTACACTCTTTTTTATCTAAAATAAAATTTTCTTTAGCAACATATAATAATTTTGTACTTTTCTGAAAGGTAACTTTACAGAGATGACTCTAAGATAAAAAACAAGCCGAATAACTCAATTGGTCATGGTGCATACCCTCCCGAATTCGACCCATTTTATATGAAAGTTTTGAATTTAGACCATTTTTTCTCAAATCCCAAAGCACGAATCGACAAGCGGAATATATTTCAAGAATCCCCAATATGTTGTTAAAAGTTTTAAATCAAAATCTACGGGCCTTCGAAAAAATGTGGATTCTATAGCCATAAATGTAAAAAATCCCATTTTTGGGAATTTTGATTATTTTTTTTGCGAATTCAGGAAAACCCTACCCTGATTGAAATTTGGTTAACGCGCTTTTCTTTACATTAATAAGATCTACATTTCTTGCAAATTTCATTAAGATATCTTCATAAACAAATATGTTATTACAATTAAAATATTTGTATTTTCTCCAAAAACCCCAAATTGGGCCTTTTGTTTGGTTTATTTCTAAATAGCGAAAGAAATTTTAAAAATATGTATTCCAAATTAAGCTCACCCTTTAGCATATATAATTTCCGATCTTTTCAGAAATATGCGCCTTTAAACTTTTATATTTCCAATTTATTGTATATATGACTTTATTTTTACAAACTTGCTACTTTTGCCTTTAGTTTTGCGTGAATAATTACTTAGAAAACTATGAATATTTCTATATACTTTTGATTTAAAACTTTTAAAAACATATTGGGGATTCTTGAAATATATTCCGCTTGTCGATTCGTGCTTTGGGATTTGCGAACAAATGGTCCAAATTCAAAACTTTCATATAAAATGGGTCGAATTCGGGAGGCTGTGTACCATGACCAATTGAGTTATTGGGCTTGTTTTTTATTTTTTTTTTTTTATTTTTTTTCGGCTAAAAAACACAAAAAGTTGTATTTTTTGCAATTTTCAAATTCAAAATCGTTTATTTTTGGACTCGGTAAAGATATCGACTTCAATTTTTTTATTCAATACATAAATTTGTTCTTTAACTAGTTAAGAAAAAAACTAATAAAACCGGTCGGAAATACTAGGATATATATGAAAAAACGCAAATAATTCGAAAAAATTTTTTATAGGTCTTGTCAGGGTCCACAACAATATAAAAAAATATTTGAAATCGGACGAAAAACAAAAATTTGGCAAGTGTTTAAAAATTGTTTATGTCAGAGGTACCTAACTTTGAGCCCCTTTAGCTCCGCCACTGAGGGTTTGTTGTTAACATTGTAGACTCCTCTGCTACGCCTATACCAATTTTCATGAAAATCCAACTAGCCGATCAGAAGTTAAAGATTTATTTCCAAAAAATTTCGATTCTGCCCCACTGTGCATTATAGGAACAGTAGAGGAGCGCTTTTTATGAAAATGATGTGCTGCAGAATGCGAGCGACATTATGCAAATTTCTAATCATTATTTTTTACAGATTTTCCTTGGAGTTTTGCCATTTTAAGGCGTTTGTTGTTATTATTTTCATGTACGAGTATAACTATTTTCATTTACCATTTGCAATCAAATCTAATGAAGCTAAACCAAAGATTTAACAAAATTTTTGCTAAATAAAATAGTGAATTTAGCGAGAGATGACTTGAGTTGTCAGATTTTACATATTATATATCATTGAATTGATAAAAAAAAGTCTATTTTTATATTCTTGTAATAAGTTTTATAAGTTTTTGAAAAGTAGACGGAGTTTTGCCTTCAAATTATTTATGTATATTTTTTGTTTATTTCATTTTTATTTATTTTTTTTTTTTTTTTGGTTTTTATTTTTTTATATTTTATATTTTAGAATTTTTTTAAATATTTATGAAGCATCGTATTTTGAAGTGTGTAAAGAAAAAATTTTTTTATTAATAAAACTGAGAAAAAGTGAAAGAATAGCATTGTATTTCTGTAACGAAAATAACACTTTACATACTAATTTCAGACTGCTGATTTTGAACATTTTTCACGTTTAGACGAATTGAGATAATCAAAAAATTTTTAAGGATATTTTTTCGGAATATATTACAAATTACAGAATAATTTTAAAAAATGTTCCCTTCTACACCCCAGGACTTATTCCCGAAATAAAATCGAGGTAAAAAATCAAAAATTCAAACGTAAATAACTTTTTTACTATAAGAGATAACTTAAGTGAGTAAGCTTATTTTCCCTTTATCTTGCCAAGCATTGTTTATAGTGGTACTTTTCGAATTTTCTATAATATTGAACCTAGAAGCATGAAACTAAAGATGCATGGTCCTAAGCGAGCGAGAATCCACAAGGGGGGACTTTGTGGTACTTTTCTGTTCTTCAAATGGAACATTTCGATTTTTTTGTAACAAGTAACATATACATGTGAAATCTATATATGTATATAAAAGAGTAACGTTACTGAGTGATTGACTGACTGATTGACTGAATCATCATCTCACAGCCTAAACGCCTGAAGCTAGAAAGATGAAATTTGGGCTGTAGATTAGCCTACAGCCATATAGAGACATTTTTGGAAATTCGAATGTTTAGGGCGTAAAAAGGAGTGAAAACCTGCAAAGTCAGTAACGTTACATCTGCATCTTTGGCACCATACGTATCTTCTAAACGAATAAACATAGAAATAAAATGTTCATCATATCCGTAACTAATCGCAAAATAACAAATACAAATTTGGTAAATTTAGTCAAACAAAATTATGTAACGGGATGTTATTTAGAACTCGGGTATAAAATTCGGGGAAGTAATTCGGTACTTTTTATAAAGTAATTTAGGGCAGATTTGTATTGTTTGAGTCATATCTGTCATATTCAAATTTAAACACATTGAGCATTTTAAAAATTGAAATTAATCGAATCTGATTGATGGCGGAAAATGGAACTTGTTACTTGCTTGCTTAAAATGGTACTTTTCTAATGTTTTTAATAAATAAACTTGCAGGTGTAAAGGTTAGCTAATATTGTTCTAAGTGAATAGGAAATCATGGAAAGAGGTGCTTAATGGTAATTTTTGTCCCTCTAATGGTACCAAAGGAGGAAGTCTAAAGGTGCTTTTTTATTTTTATATTATTGAGATAGAATTCACAAAAAGCGCGACTTATTGGTACTTAATGCTACTTTCTGTATTTCGTATGAACTTAAAAACATGAAATTAAACTTACGTGAGGACAAATATGAAAGAACGTTTTGGGACTTTTTCGTTATTTCAATGATAGTTTTTGTATTTTCTATAATATTTAACATAGAAACATGAAATTAAAAATACGAATTTAGATGTAGGGACTCCGTGGTACCTTTTCATTCTTCTACTATTGAATTTTTAAAATCATTAAATTAGAAACCAAAAATTAAAGATATATGGCCCAAGAGGGTGAAAATTCACAAACGGGCATAATTTTTTGTTCCTCCAATTGTACTATTTTGAATTTTTTATAATAATTAACTCAGAAGCATGAATTTTACAATATATGGTCCTATGTGTGGTACTGCTAAAAGACAGGTGTTTGATACCTCTGAAAACCAGAACGCTAAGTAGTAAAATATGAATATTGGTACTTATTTTGCACTCCAAGTATCTTTTGAAACAATAAAAAAAGAAGAACATTTGTAATCGCAGTGTTTTTAACTACAAAGCATAATTTTAAAGGGTACCTGTTTCGCACATTTACCTTTAGGGAGCAAAAAGAGGTAAAGTCGGTGAGATGCAGGAGTGGCCGGATAAATTAAAATTAAAATGTTTTAAAATAATAAAATAGTTAGTTTTGACACAAGTTGTCGGTATTGAGGCCATTATATTATCTTTCCTAAAACGACTTACATAAACATATTATATGAATATCAATAAATAGCTAAATAAGATCCTGGAAAGTAAATGGAGTTTTGCTCAAAAAAATATAATAATTTTAGTTTTTACTTTTTTAATATATTACTTAGTTTTGAAAAATTGCCAAAAAGTTTTTGTTGATGTTATTTGAATGATTTTTGAAGAATGAAGGACTGATGTTTATTTTACATAATACATAAGAAATAATATGAATAAAGTAATGCTAATAGGCTTTTTATAGTTTAGCGTCAAATCGATCTAAATATACGTTTTAATGAAACAGCGTCAATAAACTTAAAAAAACTCGAGTGACATTTTTATTTTGGACTAATTGTGGATGAAGGGTGCAAATCTAAATCAATTTAAAATTTCTTTAATAACCATTTATGAAGTATTATGTTTTGAAATGCGTAAAGAAAAAAAAAAAAAAGATTAATAAAACTTTTAGAAAAAAGTGAAAGAATTGTACTATATTTTTGTAAAGAAAGTCATTTTTTAAACTAATTTCATAGAGCTGATTTTGCATATTTTTCACAACTTTTCGATTATTTCAATTTGTCTGAAGCAATACACAAATTTTTCGGCATTTTATATCGGAATATATTAGAAATTACATATTTTGAAAATTTTTTCTCCATATAACATAGGGCTAACTCCCGAAAAACTTAATAAAGATGAGGCAAAAAATAAAAAGCTCAAAATTCAAGCGTAAATAACTTTTTAACTGTAAAAGATAACTTAGGTCAGAAGTATGTTTTCTTTGTCTTGCCAAGCACTTAGAATCTTTGGAATCGGACTGAATTTGTAGAAGTTAAAGTTATTTTTTTTTTTTTTTTGAAACTTTTACTTACTCGAGGTGTTCAACTTTGACATCTCTAGCTTATCTCGTATTATTATATTATTTATTTTTTTTTTATTATATTTTTTATTTTTTTATTATTTTTTTTTTTTTTTTGTTGAAAACTTAGGTTCTAATTTGGTTAAATGTGACGCTGTGCGTCATGAGGTCCTAATATATATATATATATATATATATATATATATATATATATATATATATATATATATATTTCATTTCAAGTATAAACAAAATCTCTGCATTAATATATTAATACATATTAAAAAATATTGAATAATTGTATTCTAAAGTTTCTCTAATTTAAAAGATGGCGAATCTGAAATTTATAATATAATGTATTTTTGAAATAGTACATACATAGGAAAAAGTGGGGTATTATGGTTTATTTTTAATTTTTGTACTATTGTACTACATTTGTGAATTATATATTTCATCCATGAAATTTCTTAATTTATTTCTTTTCTGAGGAAGAGATCCAAATCAAGAGTATTTTTAAATCGGTGAATACAAAGTCGAATACTTTATTTTGCACATATTTTAACTGCAGATAGGTTTTGTCTCAAAATAGTAATAATAATAATAAAATTAATGCTTTTTCATATCTCTACATAACTTAAAATCTTAAACTTAAGGAATTGAGGTAATGTGGTAAAAGTATATTTGGGTAAAGTGGGATGTATAATTTAACAATTTTTTATTATCATTTTTTTCTTTGCAATTTTGCTGAAAACATTGTAAATAATTGTATTTCTGCTTGGTTTTATCACCACCTACTACTGAACATATATAAGAAAATGTAATAAAACCGATCAAAAATCTTGGTAAAAGCAATAGAACATAGCTAAATTGGAAATAACTCATTAAATAGCATAATGGTAAGGCTAAAAATTACTAGAACCAACATCTACCATTACAGTAGCTTATTAAATAAAGAAAATCGGGATTTAAAAATCACGGAAATAGTGTAAGCTGTACCTACGTAATTGGTATAATAAAATTCATGTAAATAGTCTGCGCACTTAATTATACCTATGAATTAGATTATTCTAAATACAAAAAATAACTGCCTGTATTTATTAATTTTGTTTTATTATTTTCTATTAGTTTCATCATTTATTGTCTATCCGTTTTTATCACTTATGGGAATTTTGATATTGACACAAAAAACATTTTAGCAAATTTGATAAACATTAAATATCTTTAAATTTTTTTAATATGTTTCTTATTATTTATTTTTATGCAAAACGTTAGATAACAACTTACTCTATACAACAGTTCCATTGGAGGGTGCAAAATATTGGTCGGTATTTTATTGATGAAAGATTAAGGAATGCTCCACTTTACACTAATTTCCTCTACATATGTAGTTATATAAAAATATTCATCCAAAAATTTTCTCTATAAAAAGAAAGAACGAATAAATGTCAATAATAAAAAAAAAATATTTTGAATGATAAAACAAAAAAAAAAAAAAAAAACCTAAAACTTTTTATTTCCATATAAATTTTTGTGTATGAGAAGAAAGTATGTTTCGAACAAGTTAAAAATTAAAAATTAGAGTAAATCATATTGTATTATCTTGGCCTTATTTCGTTAAATATTACATTGAAATATTTGACGAAATAACACCAAGATATTACAGTATGATTCACTAGAGAAATATATAAAAATCCAATTTTTTTTTTTGTTTGTTTTGAAAAATTACAAAATTTTTAACATATTTGGATATAGTTCAAAATTTTAGTTATGTTGTTAAAATACCTCTTAAAGACCTTTCTTACGATGCCAATTTTCATATTGTGCATATGCAAAAATTCAAAAAATCCCGCAGAAGGATCTTTTTTTTCATTTTGATACAGCTCGCGAAAGAGTAATGCCAGGACGAAAATTTTTGATAAACGGTATATTAAAATTAAGTAAATTTTCTTTGAGCTAGAAACATTGACATATTTGTTTTTGGATTCATCCTTATATATATTTACCGTTTATCAGAGATATATTAAATGATCTCAATTAAAATGAATAAATTTCATTAAACGTTTAGTTTTGCAGGTAATAGGTATGTGATGCAAAAATTAATTTTAAAATCACGATGAACAAAAAGAACAAAAAACTCTAAATTAAGTTAATTAAATTTTATGACCACTTTCATGCACGATGAATTGAATGAGATTAAAATCATGCACAAGATTCAAAGAATTTTTCCGCTCTTTTTTTATATGAATATATGTACATACACGCGTATTTATAAAAGTTCAAAAGAATTAATTCTTTAATTCACTTTTTAAAATAGAATTAAAGAAAAATTTTGTCATTCAATTTTTAGTAGAAGGGAGTGAAAGAGAGAATATATATATATATATATATATATATATATATATATATTTATTTCGAAATTTCCCATCCGTGAGTTCCCGGAAAATTTGAAAATTTTCCCGCTTTCTCGAGAATTTTAAAAACACTAACATAAAAGGAAATCGAGTGAATTTTATCAAAAACCTGTATATCTCAGTATTTTTTTTTTTTTTTTTTTTTTGAATTAAGCTAAAAATCCAGCTGTGAACTACATATATCTATCTTATCAACAATTTCATTAGTAAGTTTTCATGTACAATTCAATAGATGATTTTTATATGGGATGACTCTATGGCATGAATTCAATTAAATATATTTAGAAAATGTCAGCACTAAAAAGTAGCAAATGAAAAAATATAATTGATTGAAATTATGATACAAAGAAATAAAAATAAAGCCGTTCTCTCTTTTCATAGTATTCTGATGATAGAATAATTTATTATTTTATTGTGCTACCATATCATCTTCAAAAAGTCCAAGTTTTTTTGTTTTAGTCCAGTTTTACGAGAATTATATTTTTTAATCAATTGGTACATGAATTGAAATAAAAGAAAGAAAATGATAAAAATTATTTACATACATTGTCATTTTTAAATAATCGATTTTTCGACTTTTTTCAATTTTGGATAAAAAGAAAAAAATATATAAAATATATATAACGCAATGAAATATATTGATTACCTAGCAGACAATGTATGCAATAAAAGTGCTGGTTACATACAAAAATATGTTTTTGCGATACTATTTCCATCAGTTATATGATATAGTTTAAATAAAACTGTTGAGAAACTATTCCTTTTAAATAAAGTAAATTTTTTCGATTATTTTCAACCTTCTCCGACTCTTTTCGACTTTTTCCGACTTTACAACTTTTTTGACTGTTTTCAACTTTTTCCGACTATTTTCGACCTTTTACGAGTTTTCGACTATTGTCGACTTTTCGACTTTTTCCGACTATTTTAAAATTTCTGACTATTTGGCAACAAGAATACGATTTCGATTTTTTTCAACAACCTACTTAGTAGTCATTATTTTAGAGATATTACCAAATTTAAATAATAACAAAAAATAAATACAACAACTGTAACATGTTAAATATTTATATATGTATATATAACAATAATTACACAATTTTGATAACAATTCCTAAATATAATTTTCCCTTGTTGTAATGTGGAGGCGATTTTTTCATTTGTTTATAAAAAAGATATATTTCTTTATGTCATGATTGGAGTTTTGGTAAAACAAAAAAATTTAAGTGTTCTGTCTCTGTCCAAAAATATTGATTTCGATGTGGTGTGAAACTTTATTTTTGATTGGGTTTGGTATGTTTTGCTAACGAAGGCTGAATATAGTTTTTATTCGAGATAATGTCTAGGGAAATTTTGGTAACTTTGCATCTCATGTCCTACATTTGAAATATGTCAGTGATAAAGTGTTTAACCTAAAAAATGTACGTCTACAAACTGGTTAGGATCGCCTTCAGGATAACGCTTCTCTTCATTTTCATGTTCCTCTCAATACTCTTTCCAAGCTTGTTCATTGTTGTCTCCTGGTCAAAATTGTTCATAGATGTTTCCTTGCAAAAATTTTTCATTATTGTGTTGGTTTATATTGAAGTCTTCCCTATTGTCTATTTCTTTAGAGAGATGATTTACTCTGTGATATTTGTTTGGAAAATTCTGTCTAATCTGGTTCGATGGTAGCGATGTTCATTAGCGGGTCATATAATACGTCTTGTTTGTTAAGAAATGTCTATTTTCATAGATATTGGTACGACTGATCTAACCTGAAATTGAGAATATTAAAATTATTTTGGTTTATTGAGAGCCTAGCAAAAGGATATTGAAAAGCGGGATGCTGTTGCATTCCATGTGGAATAAACGCTGTTTGTGAATAGAATGATGGTTTTTGGTACCTCTGGTACACCAACCTGGGATGTCTGAAATTTTGGATTTTTGGTTATAAGTATATTGTGCTCTATACCCTTAGTTTTCATACAAAAAAGTTTCGGAAGATCGCCGTTAAGTCCTCTGATAAACGTTTCCAGAGCTTTCTTTCTATAAGTCTGCGTAAGTAGATGTAAAGCTTCCTGGCCCATTTCTATACTAGATAGTTTGTTCATTATTAGTGACAGATGATTGTAAATTTCCTGGTAAAATTGAGGAATAGAATTTCGTCCTTGCACCAGAGATGCAAGTTGACACTCAAGAGTTGTTATATCGCGTCTATAGGCATAATGCAGATTTAAACAATGAGAAATTGCTTTTCAATCTAAAGTAATGTTATAGCATTCGAGAACCATGTCTGGATAGTATTCGAGAAACATATCTGTATTTACTGTAACTTTATTACTAACAGTATTCAAAATTCTGCAATTTTTTTTTCTTTTTTTTATGCTCATGTATTTTGAGGGCACGATCTACACTTTTCTCTATGAACTAAATTCTACCTGATTCCCTAAGGAATCCCTAAGGCTGCGTACTATGTCGTTAATTTTGTCTAGGTCTCCTACTTGTCCCTGATGTTCTGGTCTAATAGTTTCGTCCGTTGCAGTAACATGTATACTGTCCGGATTGTCAATAACCTTTTTCAATAAAATGTGTACAAAAATGTGACACCACGTAGTCGTGGAGTTGGCAATAAAGTTTCTCCTAGGACATGCCCATGTGTCAGTCAACTAACTCGTTCCGGACAGTTAGACTGGGTGGGCCTAATCAGGTTATTCGAGTTTGACATTTTAATTATTTATGTTCACTATTCACTAATTATTATATATACTGTCGAACAAAATAAAGTGCGGTCTCCACCTCTTGCTGTTTACTTCATAATAATTGTCTTCCAGGTACATTATGGGCTACTTTCTTCATTTCCAGGTATTTTTCGTCTTATATTGTTTAATTTAATAAACAAAAGAAATTATTTGCTCATCGTATTTGGGGTAAAAGTATTGTGTTGGTCGTTGATTTTGTGCGAGAGAATAATGTGACACTTTACTCAATTGATTTGGCTTCAAATTTTGTTACGAAACGGAAGGTATAGGCTTAAAAAATGCTCAATTTTAATATTCTATTCATTAAACTTTATTCAAATTATTATTACATTTGAAACTATCCCTTTTTTTCGTTCATATTATTCTGTAGTATTCGACCACAATACAGAAAGATTTCTTGATTCCAAAATTAAATGGAATTAAAATATTTGTTTTTAAAATGCAAAATTTTATAATTTGGAGGTAAAAACATTTGGTTATACAAATTAATAATTTATAATGAAAATTATTAGTTGAGGAGGTAGAAACCCTAAGACGACTAAAAATCGTAATGATGTCGCCAAAAAAAAAAAAACTCATTTACGTAAGCGTAGAGATAAAGGTAGAAGCAATTTTAATTATTACTACCCTAACTGTCTAGACAAGATTCAAACAAATTGGTTTCAAAAGAACGAATGCTAAGAAAATTCTACTCATAGGAGCTACTATTAAGAAAAATTGAAATTTCAGTCTCTTCTATGGCTCTTTCCGGTTTTTAGAATTTTTTAATAAAATTTTGATTAGTTCACTTAAATGACTTTATTTTTGAATGATTTTGGGACTTTAACAATTATTTTTCTATTACGAGTCGCTTTAGCAAGATGTAAAAGTAACTTTTACTTAGAATAGGTGCTTCTAAAACTCATATGTTTGAAATTTTCTTGCCATACAGTGAATCGTTCAGAGTAAAAAATATTGTCACTTTTACCTTTTACCTTAAGATATTTTTGTCAAATATATGTCAAAGGAAAGTCAAGAGTTTATACATTTTGAATATATAATTTTGTTTTCGCTATATTTACCATTGCAGTAATTATATCCTTTCTAAATTGATATTTATTAAGCAATTTTTTTATATTGTGTAAATAAGACTCAAGAAAAAATTTCCCAAAATTACGTCTTTGCCCGTATATTCAGTTTATTGATGTAATATAATCTGGCATAGTGTGATGTATATCGTAAAGTAAACTATTTCAAAATATTTATATAAATGGATCAGTTATAACAGCTTAAAATTTGGGTATAAAAATAGCTTTTGCTCAAAAATTTTGAAGGGTTTGCAGTCTTGCAAACAAAAAAATGTATTATTGGCTTTTAATTCTTTTGAATATGGTATTCTTGAATCTCATCACTGTGTATATCCATATCAAATTGACATGAAAGACTGAACTTTTCATGACAAATTTTACATTTTTTAAAACTATTCTCTTTAGCATTTTTTTTTAATTTATATGAAATTTTTTTCTTAATTTTACTCAAATTTATAAGGCTTTAGAAAAAAATTGGATAATACGATTAAAGTCTAAGTTTTTATCCGCATAAAATGATCAAAAAGCGTAACTTTTACTATGTAAAAATTCATAATTTACGAAGCATATATTTAGAATTTTTGTATAAAAAACAATTCAGTTGTATTTTAAAAGATCGGAAAGCAGTAAAAATTAGTTTTAAAAAGTTTTTTTTTTTGCATTTTAACTTTCATAGTAATATAAATTTTTATATATCTAAATAAATTTACACATTTTTGGTTAATAAATACCAAAATCTCCTACTATTTTTTTTTATTCTGTTTTTCATTTAATGCTATTTTTCCCCAAAATTTCCCTTATTTACCTTCTTTAAGTAATCTGTTGTTGTCAATCTCTAGAATTGCACACATCTTTTTAAATCTTTGGTTCAGAATTTATAAAAAACTTAAGTATAAAAACAAAGATTCCAGAGTAACTAAAGATATCAATAATGCGAAAATTATTTCCTCTATATATAATATATTATGCCTTAAGCTGAAACTCATTGGAATAAAATGATAAATATTGTACAAAATTTTAAAATTATTTTCAATAAAATAGTAATAATAATAAAAATAATATTAATAATTTATTTCAATTATATCGTAACATTGATATATACTACTGGAGTTCATAATTTGAAAAGGCTTAATTAAGTAATCTTTAACTACAAAAAATTTAATTACTTCATTTCACTTGTGTAAAGATTCTTGAAATTTATTTTTCTCATATCGGAATAAATTTCAGTAATTTCAAAAATCTGATTTTAGATTTGAAATTAGCGAAGAAATTTACATATATGTACTAAATTTCATGACTGTATGACATTTCCTTTTACTTTTTACCATTTTTCTATTGGCTCGATTCACTGTCTTGCGGTATGAGTAAAAATAGTTATAATTACCTTGTCCTACCAGTCCTAATTTGCTTATCTTAGTTATAGAGGTGATGAGAATGTTATTCCTACAAAATTGTAAGACTTTCGTTATAAAATGTCTTAAGATGCTGCTTATAAGGTACAAACAAACACAATTCACATTTATATATATATAGATTAAAAATTTTTGAGAACTTATTTTTCTACTTGCATTTTTTAAGGTTTTTTCATCGCGTTTTTCATTTCATTAACAAATTTTGAAAATTGTGAAATATTTTTTTTTAATTTTGGCACTCATACCACAGTCTACCACAGCTAGATTGTGCCTCACCTCTAAGTAGAAAGAATCAACACAATTAAATATTTTTTTGTCAAATGTATTTGTTTGTGATAGTTTTATTCATTTGAAAACAATTTCAAATTTCAAGCACAAGCTGTGAGAATAAGCTTGAATTTCATTTACTTTCAAATTTAAAACTATGCCTTTTTCCAGTAAAAAGGTTATAATAGCTCTGTTCCGAAAAGCGTTCACGTACTTCACGTACGTTCACGTACTCGAAAATTTTGCATGCATAAATGATAGATTGGTATATTTTTTACATTAGCTGAAAAGGAAATTTTGCATTCATCATTTTAAGTATATTGTTCATCATATTTTATGGACCATAATAATAGCTGTTTTTGTCCGTTTTATTGCGGCACAATTGAGTATAAATATTTTTTTTAATATAATGTAGGTATAATATTGTTTTGAAATTGTATTTGAATTCAAATATAACGGTTTTAACGGCTGGTTTAAAGTTAAATAATGCTTCCCAATCTTTCTACTTATGTTAACAGCAGTTAACATATCTGTAGAAATTATTAACATAGCTGTAAATATACAACATTGAATGAAAATCTTTCACCATTGTTTGATACAGTTGCCATTAGAAACATATGGAACGAAGAAGAAAAAGCTATAGAGTTGATATTAGCGTTAAAAGGAAATGCAGCAGTAGTTCTTGAAAGCGTCCCAGCGTTTAACAGAAATAGTTATGATGAAATAATAGAGGCGCTACAACGTAAGTACGGTGGTGAACATAAAAAGGAATTATACCGAAAGGAATTGCGTGGTAGAGTGCAGAAGCCCAATGAGACACTACAAGATTTTGCGTTAGAAATAAAATACGCGGTTTGTGCCACACCTAAACCATCATTTACTGAAACCGTCTCATTCGCACTGGCACAAGAAACGGTGAAAATAATTTCAAAGCCACAAATATGCAAGGTGCAAAATGTCAAAGTTGTTGTTGATAATGGGAGAAATATTGTCGACAAATTAAAAAAGGATTTGGAGTCGTTTAATGAGAAGCAAAGTAAAGTCAGAGTAAAATGTTATAACTGCGGTAAATCGGGTCATATTCAGCGAAACTGCAACGTACCCAGAACGAACCAGATCTGTGAAATTAACAATTGCCAACGTTAGCGTCAATCATGTATTTATTGTTACCGACATTGTGGACGAAGTTATCATTTGTGCTGATTTCATGATTAGTCACGGCATTACTTTGGATATGGGACAAAAAGTTATGATTTGGCGAAATGTGGGGATACCCCTTGATGTCGGATATGAAAATAGGACTCAAGTAAGAAAGCTAGTTACCGTCGAGCATCAGAAACTACCACCACAGTAAGAAACTTTAGTATGGGCTCGTATGGAGGGAGTTTGTGATAGAACCAGCAGAAATAACAAGTTATCTTGTAACAGCAAAAGCCCTCATTAAACCCTGCAACAACAAAATAGTTCCTGTAAGAGTGGCTAACCCGTCCAACTATGAAAAAGTCGTTAAGCCAAATTCCGAAATAGGTCATTGCTCTTCAGCAGAGGCAGTAATCAATTGCGAGAAAAACCCGGAACCTGCCAATAAATCCTCAAAAGAATACAAGCTACCAGCGGAATATGTGGGAAAATGGGTAGAAGAATTAGCGCCGTCAGATAGAAATAAAACCAAACTGATTCTGAAGAAACATATCTCCGTCTTCGCCTTAAAAAGTCAAAGCCATGGTAGAACGGCAATTATAAAGCATCAAATAAATACTGGCAAAGCGAGGCCAATAAAGCAGGCGCCCAGAAGTGTTCCTCTAGCAAAACGAAGTGAAATCATACTGGGCCCTATGGAATAGTCTCCAGTTGTTAAATGACTGCTTATACCGCATATGGGAAAGTGCTGACGGTAAAACATGGCTAGAGGTATATTCCATAAACGATCAGGAAGCTGAAACGGTTATAAGCGTATTTGTGAACAACTGGGCGTGTTGCTATGGTGTTCCACTGGAGTTGCATTCTGATATGGGTAGAAATTTTGAATCTGCCGTATTCAAGGAAATGTGCGATTTATACGGAATAAGAAAAACCAGAACAACACCACTGCATCATCAATCTGATGGCATAGTCAAAAAATTCAATCGCACTCTGGAGAAAAACAAATAATGAGAACACTTACCAAGAGCAAGAAGATCTAAACGAACTTCATGAATTCGTACGCAGACGAATAAAAATGACCATGGACAAAATGAAAGCCAGATACGATCGAGCAGCGAATTCTGAAGGATTCAACGAAGACCAGCTTGTACTTTTGTATGACCCACAACTTAAGAAAGGGCTGTCTCCCAAACTACAAACCCATTGGGATGGACCATACAAGGTGATTAAGAAATTAAACGACGTGGTGTACAAAATACAGAAAGAAAAGAGCCCGAGATCTAAAATGAAGGTCGTAAATCTAGAACGACTAGCTGCCTATGGGAGAAGTGAATCTGTGCCTATTCGGGACGAACAGGCTTAAGCGGGGGCAGTGTTACAAAATTGTATTTGAATTTAAATATAACGGCTTTAATGGCTGGTTTAAAGTGAAATAATGCTTCTCAACCTTCCTACTTATGTTAACAGCAGTTAACATATCTGTAGAAATTATTAACATAGTTTTATACATACAACATTGAAGGAAAAGCTTTCACCATTGTTTGTAAGTATGGCAACACTAATTGTTTAAGCTGCTAACATTAACATCGAAAGCTCTAGAATTCGAATATACTAGTTTATCCATTAAAAATTTTGTAAAAATAGAGCTTTCGAGAAACATCTAAAAGGTAATGGAGTGTATATAAATTGGCCGTGAGAACACCATTGAGTCAGTCTAATTGGAAGCATCGTTAAGTAAAGACAGTGTGTAATTTAAGTGTGTGTGTGTGTATTAGAACACAAGTGACTATTTAAACTGTTTTTGTTGTACATTTTAAATAAAATAAAGAGTCGTTACAATTTTTAAACTACTAAACTGATTTTATTTGCAATCAAAGTACCGGTTTATTTAAAATGAAATAAACCGCCGTTTTTAAAAGGTAAAAACGTAGCAATATTTTATATTTTTAGCTTTAAACTTTTTATAAAAATAAAAAAAATTAAAGCTTTTCTAAATATGAGAAATATTGTAATATTGTCTTAATAACAATGGAAAAAATACGAAATAAATTGAATATAAAAAATTACTTTATATTTTATAATCACTTGAAAATTTTATAAAAATCTAACATTATAATTTTATAAGAAATTTTTTAAATTTTCTTGTTTATTTCATCACATATATTGTAGCTTCGAATATAATTTGAAAAATATGTATGCTATTTATTAAAAGAAATTTTCCAAACATTTTCTTAAATTTGAGTCGATGTTTATTGGGTTGATTTTTATGTATGTATGTATGTATGTATGTAGGTATGTATGTATGTATGTATGTTTGTGACTGTTGATTTTTTTGTGTTAATAATTTATCTCACAATTAAAAAAATACATATTCTGTTTTTTTATGTTCCACTTAACACTCACTATTATATCTCGAGTAAGTATAAAACTGAATTTAAAATAAATATTTGTATCCATATATATATATACATTAAGGTGACTTTTTTAGTTTTTTGAAAATTTTTGTATTTTGTCCCAAAGAAATGCATACAAAATGTAATATCATTTAAAAGATATTTGGGAGCGGCGTAAAACATATCCAAGGGTGACCTCAATATTTATATATTCCGCAAAATATCCAATTTTACAAGGTATTTTTTGCAATTTTATTGAAAATTCAAATTTTTACTTGCTGTAAGATATGTGTTACTTTCAGTGTTGCCAAGAGGTGCGAAAAAAGCAAAATACCAAAAAAATAATGCCAGAAAAAGCTATTTTTTAAATTATTTCTTTGTTCTCATTAGTTTTTGATATCTTTTTAAAATGATCCAATGGAAAATTTCCATTCAAATTTGAATTATATTTCATATGAAGAATGTCCCGATGTTTTGAAGGGATTCGTCATTCTTTAATTAAGTATAATTCTTTTTTGATTAATAATACTCAAATTTTTGGGTGATTTTTTGCTTTTTTAAGAATTTTTTTTACTTATATTTATTTTTATATTATATTAGTTTCTATGATCAATGGTGTATTAAAAAATATTTATAGCAAATAATTAATTAAGTATATTTAATTAATTAAGTTATATTTTATTTGGAGGATGAAGAGCCACAGTCGAAATTTTTTGTAAAATATAAATAAATAAAAATTCTAAAATGGATGATTCTGTAAAAATAAAATTAATAAAAGTTAATAAGAAATGTTCTTCTTCTTTGTTGAAATACTAAAATTTTAGCTTATTTAAAGCAATTTTAAGAATTAAAATAAAATAGTAGCTAAAAAATTTTTTGAAGCAAATAAAAAGGATAGATTTAGCCTTAAAAAGGCTAAATTGGCAACACAGGTTACTTCGGTCTGATAAATTTTTATTTCAATATTTTTGCAATTTCGCAGTTTATCAGACAGTAAATCTCATAAATTTTACATAAACATTGTCGATATGGGTATCAAAATTCTTCCTTTGATTAGTTCTACCCGTTTAAATCAAAATATTTACGAAAATTGCAAAAATAATAATAAATACAATAAATAACACTAATATTGAACGTAAAAAATAAAAAGAGAATTAAAAAATTATACCAATTTAATAATTGCAGTTTTATTCCTGCCAGCGCTCTACGATTTTAATTAAATTAATCAAATACAAGGTAAAAAATATTTATGAGTTTTTAAAGGACTCAATCTAGATAGTTAGGCTATACAGCAAATAAAGTTAAATTGCACAGGCATGAAAACATTTTTTTTTTTTTTTTAATACTTATATTTTGAATATGAATAGGAAATCCATATTTTTCTAACCTTCGTAAATATTTTAACTCAAACGGTTAGTTCTTATCAAACGAAGAATTTTGATACCCTTTTTGACTATGTTTATATAAAATTTTATATCAGATTGACTGTCTGACAAGCAGCAAAATTGCAAAAATATTGAAATAGAAATGAATTAGGCACCAGCAACTTATATCTTAAAGCAAGTAAAAATTTAAAAATTTGAATTTTCATTAAAAAAAAAACAATATAGTGGAAAAAACCTTGAAAAATAGGATATTTTGTGGAATATATAAATATTGAGGTTAACCATGGATATGTTTTATATAACAATGGACGCGGTTTCCTAATACCTTTTTTCTTTGGGGAAAAAAAATAGATAAAATTTCAAAAAAGTAAAAAATACCTTGTTTTAAAACGGTCCAGATCACGAAGAGTCATCAATAGAACTGAAATATTTTGGAAAACATTATAAAACATACCAAGATTTATTTTCAGAGGGGTAACAAAAATACTTTTTTGAGTGAGTCGCCTTAATATACATATGTTTGTACGTAGGTATGAATATACATGTACTTATGAGTATAAAAAGACCTCGGGTAAATACAAGTGGCCCTCTTCATAAAGATGTACATAATCACACATAGTAGCAAAAATGCAATTCTAAACAAAACCCGAAAATGAGAAAAAAAAAACAAATGACACTATTCAAGAGATCATGTTTATTTATGTAAATGAAACTCACTGTAAGCAAGTCCCATTGGGATTTGGATGTACATATAAGTATACATCACCACTTAATAGCGATGATTATGGCGATTATGAACACAATAATTATTCCTTTTGAAAATAATATGATATAAACTGTGGTTTAATAACCACTTATTTCTATCAATGGTGACACATTTAATAAAAAAGTAAAACATTCTCATTAGGGTGTTCAAAATTCTTTTTTTGCTACCTACATACGTGCCTAAAACTATGAATGGGTACGTCACTTATAACATCTTGGCCAAATTACAATTTCCTACGATGATTGGAAGAAAATGATAAGCGACCATTTTTATTGATGAAAGCAGAACAAATTTTAAAAAGATTTTCTCACCAATATCAAAGAAAAGTCCTATGTGTTTTTTTACTACTTTTTTTAATTTTTGATTTTTGTATTATCCGTTAAGATATTTGAAAATTTTATGAAATTAAAAAAATCTACACACAGAATGTTTTTTATAAGAAATTTTTAGTTTTTTTAATATTTTTTTTTTTTTTTTTTTTTTGTAACTGCGAAAAAGTTGAGATAATGGAAAACGCTTTGGTGGGTGCATATATGACTAATAATGATGCATGATGGGATAATAAACAAAGATTCAAAAAAATACACATAGTACTCTTCGTCAACGCACCAACGATATGTATGTACACTAGACTGCACAGGGTACCACGTCATAGCCCATGTTGTACTGATACCAAAAACCGTTTTCAAAAGTTATTTCGATGAAAAAAAACTTCCGCAACGAAACCAATTTCTAAAACCATTTGAAATTTTCTTTTATTAAATTATTATTTTTTAATATTAAAAAATTTTATACTTTTCATATCGGTAATAAAAGGGTAAACCAAAGGGTGCTTAATTATTTCCCTAATAACCACATAAAATAAAATGATAAAGTTATACTGATCACAATTTTTCAGCATTTGTTGTTGACTAAAACGTTAAATCAATGCTATATTTAACGAATAAAAAGTTTAAAAATTATCAACATAAACACTATGAATTTTTGCAAAAAAAAAAAAAAAAAATATATGCAATGTTATCACAAAAAAATCCCGTTGTGTCTCTTCACTAATATATTAAAAAATAAACAAGAAGAAAGAGAAGTGAAGAAAATAAATTGTTGTATGCTTTGTTGGAATAAATATAAAAGGTATTTATTTATATTTACTTTGAACATATTTACAATAAAATATACATATGCATGAATATAGAACAAAACAACACATGAGTGTTAAAAAAAAGAAGTTAACTAAAAAGAGAAACATTTTTAAGAATAGTGCTTGGTTCTCTTTAATAAAAAAAGAAGAAAGAGAATAATGAAAAATTAACTACAAAAAGTATAAAGTTTTCGTGCATGCTCTTTGCTTAAACGATCTTAATTATATATTTCTCTTCCAATTACTCATAAAAGGAGTTTTATTTTTTACACTTGCACATACATAAATTAAATCTTTAGAATGAAGTAAATTTCACCTCAACATTAATTTTTATTAAACGTAAAGAAAATTTATTTTGAAAATTTAAAATAAAAATAAGGAAGGAAAATAAGGAAGTTTATGGTGTTTATAAAAATTTATCGAATTGTAAAAAAACATTTTATTAAAACTCTTATTTCTTTAAAATTACGGAAATTATTTTCCTCGTTCGGTCGAAATTACGATTTTCTCTTAAATTTAAAAATAATCGAATAACTCATACAGTCCACTGTTAAAAATAAAAGGAAAGAAACCATTTAATTCAATTTCTAAATAATCAAACACACAAACGTTAAAATTTAAATTTGAAAACAAAAGAATTTTAACTATTTGAACTTCCCAGTCCTGTCACTTTAATAATCTTTTGTTTATACGAGTAGGTAATTCTCAAAAAGGGTTAACATTTTAATGAATAAATTAAAATATTTTTTTTCTTAATCAAAATTTGCTAATTTTACAAAATAAGAAAATTTTAAGAAATCTAAAATAAAATTGAAATTTTTTTAGATAACCGGTATCTAGTGTTCTTTATCTATAACACCTTATTTTATAAAAGTGAATAAAGGGGAAAGTAATTTGAAAATTTTAAATTTTTTTAGATCTGATTCTGATTTAGATCCAAAAATTCTCTATTTTGTATAATTCATGCCAAAAAATTTGGAAATTATCCACCCAAAACTTGTATAACTTTATTTGAAATTTTATCTCATTACTGTAATCCAATATGACTTCAACTCTGCCCCAAAAGAACGGTTTGTATTTTATTGCCACCATTTGCTATAATTTTAATATATATTATTCAATAGAATATCTATAGAAGAACAAAGTGAGTTAATGTTGAAAATCAAAATCAAAAATTTGGATTCTAGATGGTAAAAAGTAGAAGCGTCATATGAAAGATATATAATTTCCCGTAACGATATAGTAAAACCCGAATTCAAAGAAGAAGCCCATAAAAATTATGATTCATGCTTAAACGCATATTATCTCTGCTCTTCTCAAATCCTTGATTTATGAAAAGCAATACGTTTAGATACATCTAGTGTTCCAGGACTTAAACCAACAGCTCGTAACTCTCTCCCTTTGACTTAAAATTTCGCATTAGATAACGATAATAATTATATTAAACTTCCTCCGTGTGATACTGAGGTATTTAAAGGAAGCTGTAAACAATGGCCGTTTTTTCGTGACTTGTTCATAGCCGTATATATAAATCATTCAAAACTTTCTCCAGTCACAAAATTATATCAAAACGAGAGGTGAAGCAGAATGTCGCCTGCTTCATCTCTCGTAAAAACATCCCCTATCTATTATCTCATGAAAACTTTGAGGTCGCATATAATGCGTTAAAAACCCGGTATGAAAACAAACGCGTTCTTGTGAATAACTAAATAATAATTTTATTCAATATACCTCCAGCTAATCAGGAAGATTGTGAATCAATAAAAAAAAAAAAAATACAATCTTCAGTTAATGACTCCCTAGCAAGTCTTAGTATAGAAGTAGACAGCGAACCAAAATATGGTCCTAATTTTGGTTCGCTTAATCTCAACAAAACTACCAGATTTCACACTTTCCCTCTGGGAACAATCATAATCTTCCCTCCGTGAACTCCGTAAATGGTCCCAAATGTCTCAATTCCTTGTTAATAGATATGAAGCTGTTGAACGTCTCACAAGTAAAAGAACTTCAAAAGATTGTCTTACAATTATTCCTCAAAATAATATACAGACTTATACATCGCAAAAAAACGTAACGAAGTACAATGTAAACTTTGTAACGAAAATCACTCCTTAAGAACATGTTGCAAATTTCGAACTTTTACGGTATAAAAAAGAGTCGATTATGTATTAAAAAATAAGTTTTGAAAAATTTGTTTAACCTAATCTCAAAGAAAGTTGCAAAAGCAAACACACTTGTTTGTACTGCAAAAAAAACCATCACTCTTTGCTACATATGACTAAAAGACCTCAAAAATCAGAAAATGTTCAACAAGATGTTTCTTTCAGGAAAGGCAGTAGTTTCTAAAGCTCAAAAATTTTACGTAATCTAGTCAAGTCCAGGAAAATTATTCTAGAGCAATGAAAATATTCTATTACGAACTGCTTTAATACAAATAGAATTCAGGGGGGAAATTTTTACAATTAGATCTTTAATAGACCCAAACAACAAGTATTCCTAACAGAAAGAATAAGGAATCATTTGTAACTCCCGTACAAAAAGTCTAATTTTTAACTTGTTGGCATTGGTGGCCAAAAACAAGCCGCGGGCAAAGAGTGCGAGTTTGTATTATATGCTAAAAAGTACACTATAAGAATCCCTATAAAAACAATTGTGTTACCAAAGATACATCTTCCGTGTTCGCAGATAATGGCTCCCTTACCCCCCAGAAAGATGCAATGTGTCACTTTCATTTCAGATCACAGGCAATGACTTCACTCCCTACGAAAATCTACCTTGATAAAAGGATATGCTTCTGTCTTTGTTTGTTTCAGTATAAAATCTGTTCACTTAGAACCATCCTCATAGAAACTTTTTAGGTACCAGTAAAGTACTCGTAAGTGGATTTAACATATTTGTGAAAACCGAAGCCCAAGATATATCTCGAAAATATATTACATATGGGTTTGAGTGGAAATTTATACCACTACACGTTCCCCACATAGGCGGCTTATGGGAAGCCGCCGTAAAGAGTTTTAAATTCCATTTAAAAAGTGTCACAGGAGCTCAAAAATTCACTTATGAAGAATTTTCGACAATTCTGGCTCGCATTGAAAGTATTCTTAATTCTCGTCCAATGTCTGCCTTGTCAGAAGATCCTTTGGATTTAACCGCACTAACCCTTGGACACTTTTTACGAGGTGTTTCTACAACCACTTTCACAGAGCAAAAGTATGAAAATATGTCTCTGATATATAGGTGGGAAAAGCTAAAAGCTATCTACCACCAATTCTCCATCTAATAGAAGAAGGACTACTTAAAGCATTACACAAAAGATATAAATGGAAAACCTCTGTTCCGAGTCTGCAAATTGGATATCTAGTTGTAGTTATTGATAATTTGAAACCATTATATGAATGGCGATTAGGACGAATAATAAAAACTTATCCCGGTTCAGATCGGAACGGCCTTACTGCTGTCGTTCGTATTGCTTCAGGAATTATTTCTCGTCCCATTGTAAAATTATGTTATCACTCATTTTAAATTTATTCATTGCTTTACTTATGTATAACTCTATTATAACTCAATTTAGAATGTATATTATTATCACCACATTTATCAAATATTGCTTTTTGAGATTATTATACAGTGGTTGATAATCCTCGATTAGCTCTATTAATAACAGAAGACTAACTTCTACTCACCCAAATTCTCGTCCAACTCAAACAATCAGTCGTGCCCACACTTCTCGTTCCCAACATCGAGATCTGGAAATATACAAGTGCTTTCTTTGCAATAGCTTTTACGCTCTACAATTTTGCCGCAAATTCTTGAAAATGACAGTCAAAAAGAGGGAAGAATTAGTCGAAAGGCACCGTTATTGTGTCAACTGCTTGGCAAGAAGCCGTGATCTTCAATCGTGCTGTTCTATGGATACCTGCAGAATGTGTGACAGGTTACATCACATAGTTTTGCTTCCCGAACTTCAACGGTCCAGACGCTCCAGAATTGCTATCACCAGTCAACAAAGTTACCAGCAACGTCAACAACTACCATCAACACACCCACAAGTAACTCAACAAACAACCCCAAATGCAAAGTTAATTGTTGAAGCGATCAAGTCGCTAGCACAGGTCCTATGTGCCAGCGATAGTAAAACGTCATCAAATGCCTAAGGGCAAGGCCCTTTTTAATTATTATATTAATATAAATATCCCAATTTATTAATGTAAACAAATTTTAGTTTAACTTATTTTGTGATTTATATTATTGAAGTGCCACTGTTAATCTATTATAATCTGAAAATATTAAAACCGATGTTTCGTCTAACTAAATTAGACTTTAAAACTACATTTACCTTGCAACCATCTTGGAGTCGAATACTTACCTTTTGAACTTACCTCATTTCTTAAACTAAACCTAAGTTTATATTGAAATTCCCTGAAATAAAATAAAAACTTACAGTTTGTAGTTGTACTATCCCTGGAATATAAAGGTTAGAATAAATATATCTCAATAACTTTAATTTAAAGAAATACCAATTCCCATTCTTTATAGATTAGTCTCATTTTAGTCAACCCTAAACTCTCTTGAACTTCTATAAAGAGGAGTAATAATAATCACATTGTTACAAATTCCTTTTTGATTAATATTTTCCAATTCTTTTGGGTGATTTCGCTTTTATAAGTATTTTCTTTTTTTATGATATTCATAAATAGTTTCTATGGTTAATGAAGTTTATTAAATAATTAATAAGTCCATATAATGAGTTAAGTTAGAAGCTAAAAGGGACATCTTGAGGTAAAAGCAAAACAAAAAGACTTTATTATTCACGATGTGAGAAAAAACATGGTTACGGCATGGTCACCAAAATAATATAATATTCTAGTAGTTATGTATTATTAATCTTAATAATACTGTGTTCATCATAAAAACGTTTCTCTTTATATTTAATAATTAAATAGTTACCCTCAATCAAAATTTTAATATGGTTGACGAGAGAAACCAAAATTTATAAACATGACAAAATTCAGTTTACAACTATTACGTCTTGCCAATATTTTTATTTATATTTTGTTTTGTACAACTGTTAAATGTTTGTGTTTAGAAATGTTGTTTTCCTCAAAGATAGAATGTTTATTTTAGATAATTTTTTGTTTTCCAGAACTATTGAGTGTTTGATTTTAATAATCATATTTCTTTTCTCTACAACTATTGGATACACACTTTTGTGTAGTTTGTCAATAAGCAGTCAGTTTTTTTTTTTTTTTTTTGTCTGTTTATGTATTTATTAAAAATTCGTGATAAAATAGTGAATATTTGCGAAAAAATTAAATAAAACTAAATAAATGCAAATAGAAATGGTGAAACATAAAACCTGAAAGTGGCATTATATACTACATTAAAAATTAAGATAATACATAATATACTTCCGAGGATGTTTATTTTTCTATTTCCATTAAATCTAATTTTATTGCATTTCAAAAAAAAAATTTAGATTAACGAACTAAGTTCATATATAAATAATTATAAAATTATTACTACTTCTAATTAATGTGTAATTTATAAAAATAGAAAATAATTTTAATATCTATTAAGGTTTTATTTCTATTATTTTGTAAAATATGTAATAGATTCAATAAAAAAAAATAATAATTTCGTGATTACAATAAGATAAATTCGAATCATAATATGATAAAATTGATTCATAATATTGTAAAGTGAAATCATAAAATTATAAAACCGGACAAACATATGATAAAGCGGGATCATTATAATTATTATTTATAATCATTATAATTTTTAACAGCAATTATATTTCCCCTCTACACCCACAACTTACACCTCATTCTTGCATGGTTTTTGTGCGGGTTAATTGATAAATTCTTTATTCTATACAACTCTAAAGATTTCTGCGGTCTGCGTGTGGCAAGTCGGAGACTTGATTTATACTATGTTTTTTGTAGCACCATTTCTTGTCTATAAAACACAAGTGAATAGTTTCATCTATTTACTACCTAGAAAATTATAAAACCTAAAAACTCCACCGAAAAGCACATTTTTTTGATCGTCAAAGGGCTAAAATTGTAACGTGATGGAAAAATTTCTTTAAACTTTCTACACCATATCTAGCCTAATAAATATGAATTCTGCTGAATTATTCGCTTTATTCGTATTGATCAATAATGGTAAACTTTTGAACTGTTTTTTTATTTATTTAGTGCCAAATCGATTTAAATAAATCGATTTTAATAAATTGGCACTAAACTGCTTGCCGCCCTGCCAAAAGACTAATGCATAACTGCAGATTTTGCAAAGAAAGTAAACTTTTCAAAAGACTTTTTTTTTTAATTGCACAAAAAGACATATTAGTATTATATTTTTACTATTACTTCTTATGTATTGTATATAATAAATATCAATCTTTCATTTCCCTTATTCTCTTAAAATCATTTAAATAGCTTCAACAACCAATTTTTAGTAATTTTAAAAAATATGATTAGTTTAGAAAATTTATTACCAAAATTTTTGTGATCTGCGCCACTGTGCGATAGCGAAAGGAAAATAATATACGTATATTTAATACACAGAAAAAATTATTACTATATATTCTTCAATTAACACAGTTGTTTCATTTTGCATCTAAATTTAATAAATATATTCAAGTAAATATAAAAAGGAAATTTTTTCTGTTTTTTATTATTTACATTATTTAGTAATTGATATAATCATTTTGGTGAGACGTGCAAATTTAAAAAAGTTTTTAATTGACTGAATCATTTACTAATAATATTTGGTGATTGGTGGCTTTTCTGTGTAGGAGGGATAAAGACATCATTTTAGTAAAAAGAACTCATATAAATAATTTTGTTAAAATGTAAATAAATCTGTAGCGCTGTTGTAGTACTTGTCAAATTTACAAATTTTAGTCGGGAACAGTCTGACTAAAACTTGCAAGGCTGATAGTCCAAAATCCTTTTAAACGTATCTAAATTACGAAGGGGCACATCATTTATAACATTTTGGCTAATTTTCCCATTAATGTTTTTTCGAAAACATTAACGTTTTTATAAAATTTTTATCGTTCCATGTATATATAGTTAATATTGAAGACAAAACTTTTTGAAAATTTCCTATTTCTATTCGATACATTGATTACTATGTGTAAACTATATTTCATAACAGTTTCTAAATCAGCAATGTAAAAATTAGAATTTTGTCTAGCTAATTTGGCAAAATCTCACAATGTGGGCTCACTTAAAAAAAAATAATAATTTTTTCAAGCAATAAAATTCACATTTTTTTCAGAAAAACAAAATGTAATGTCCGCTTTATTTAATTATTTTTTTTTTTTTTTTTTATATATATATATTTTATTTGCAATCTATTTTACAATAATAAGCAAATTTTATAACATGAAAAAAATAACATGACTTATTGATTCCCATTAGAAACAATAATATAACTTATATATGTATGTAACATTCATATATACAGATAATTTCAATATAGATATATATTCATTATAAATAAATGAATATTAAAAATTAAATTTATTATTATTTAATTATGTACTTATTATTAAGATTAAATAAAAGGGAGATCTAAAATGTGATTTCTTTTAAGTCTTCTAACTTCATCAGTCTCATCTAGTAGTGTAATTGCCAATAAATTGGTATGGTTGCTGAGTCTTTCTAAGTAATTGCTGCTAAATTTTCTTATTTCTGTTTTTATAAAAGGAATTTTAAGGTCATTATGTAATGCCTTATTTGTAATGTAAAACGGAGCGTTTGTTATAGATCGTAATGCTTTTGACTGAAATCTTTGTAAGATTTCTATATTCGAATTGCTGGAAGTTCCCCATAATTCTATCCCATAGGTCCAAATAGGTTTTAATATAGTTTTATACAATAAAACTTTATTTTCAAGTGATAATTGGGATTTACGCCCAAGTAACCAATACATTTGACAAAACTTTTTATCTAGTTGCTTCCGTTTTGAGTTTATGTGGGCTTTCCATGTAAGTCGTCGGTCCAGTTGAAGACCCAAATATTTAACGACATTACTATTAGGTATAGCGGAGCCATTTAGAAATACAGGTGGACAATTTTCTTTCCTTGTCGTAAATGTAATATGATTTGATTTTTGAGTGTTAACTACAATATTCCATTTTAAAAGCCATTGGTAAAGACTATCAAGTTGTATTTGAAGTTTTCTGGAGGCTTCTGATGATGAAGTATGTGAACACAAAAATGCCGTATCATCGGCATATGTTGCAACAGTAACATCATCCGTTATTGGCATATCATATGTAAATATGGTGTACAATACTGGGCCAAGCACACTACCCTGTGGGATACCAGCATTTATTTGGCAAGTTTTAGAAATGAAGGGAAGTGTTGCAGTCGTAAAATAGAGTTATATAACAAAGTTAAAAACAAAACGCCTTTAGATGGTAATGATTTTATTGTAATGGCATCTATTTTATCGTATCCTGCAGACTTTTTGTTATTTAACTTGTTTATTTCTGTTTTAGTTTCATTTGGAGAAATATGTTTTATAGGTAGTTCCATTTGACACGCTATATCTAAAAAATTCGAAATATCATCGATATTATTATTGGTGTAATGAGGCTTAAAAATTCCTTCCAAATGGTCTGCAAAAGCATTAGATTTTTCCAAATCTGTTCTACACCAAACGTCATTTGAATTTTTAATGAGGACATTTCTGTTTGCTGGTCGTTTTAGATACTTGGTGGCATTATATAGCTCATGTTCTTTATATTTGCTATGAGGTTTAAGTTTTCTAAGATATAAATTTATACTTTCATTTCTTTCTTTTGACAACATTTCTGAGCATAATTTTATTGCCAAATTCCAATTGGTCTTATCCCTTGGATTTCTCGTACGATGCCAAACTCTTCTTAATCTTCTAGATTGTCTAACCATTTCTCTTGCCGCTGCTGATGCTTGGACTTTTTGACCTAAACCCTGAGAATTAACTACTTGTGGTGTAGATAAAAACGAAGCTTCGTGTATCAATAAAGAAAAAGATTCAACAGCATCATCTAAATTTTCTCCATTTTTAATTTCAGTGTTAAGATCCAGATTATGTTCGATAAATTCACTAAAGATGCTTAAGTTGGTGTTTCGTTTGATAAGTTTGATACTTTTGTGGACTAGTTTAACATGTATATTATAATTAACAAGAAAAGGCGTGTGATCCGAACTTAAACTATCATCATTTAAAATATCAAGAGAATGTCTGGAGATGCCAGAAAAGATAACAAAATCAAGGAGATCTGGTATTTTTGAGGGATCAGTAGGCCAATATGTTGGTCTGCCTCCTGATAATGCGCTATAATTATTTTTTAAAATGCACTTATATAGTTGTCTGCCCTTCGGATTAGTGAGTCGGGATCCCCACCAAGGGTGTTTTGCGTTATAATCACCAGCAACAATGAAACGACAACCTAAAGCTTTAAAAAATATCTCATAATCTTCACATTTTACTGTGTGTTTTGGTGGGAAATATATAGAATAGATGTTGATTGGTAAATTATTGCAAATTACTTTAACGCCGGCAGCTTGTAAATAAGTTTTTTTTATATTCTTCCGCTGGTTCATATCGAATGCTAGATTTTATAAATAAGCCAGCTCCAGCGTGAGCTTTTCCATCAGGATGATCTGTATGTATAAAATCATAGCCTCTAATTTTTATATAAGATTTTGCAGTTAAATGAGTTTCAGAAATAAGAAATATATCAATATGCTTTTCTTTTATAAAATGATTTATTTCGTTCAGTTTGTTTGTTAATCCGTTCGCATTCCATACTGCTATTCTCAAATTTATTTGCATAATTTGTTAATTAAAAGTGACATCATATTCATAAGAGTATTAGTTAATTCTATTTGTTTATTTAATAGGTTTTCTATGTTTTTCATAATATTATTGTTGATATTATGACTTGCTACATTAGCATAGGATTCACCTGAGTATGTGTTTTTAAACCCAGTATTAGAACTGGAATTGGAATTAGGATTAATTTGGGGAAAATTATCTCTATTTATTAAGAATACACAGAATACGTCTGTTTGCTTTGAATAACTCAGCGCGACTTGATGATTTATTTAATTATGGACAGATAGTTTTGAAATTTGGTACAGTCTACATTTGACTTCATATTAACACTTTTACCTATTTAATGCACACTGTAGTAATTTTGGGAACGTCTTTGTATGAGGCTTATGGTCAGTTATTTATTAATACTAAAAAAGTTTATGTGTTGTTTTAAGGTTACAAATAATTTTATTTATGTTAAATTCTGCCAAATTTAAGAGATTTATAGGAGTCAAACCCTATTCTGGGAAAACATTTATAACAAATTTTAATGTTTCAAATTACTTTAAATCACCTTCCAAATTGCTTTAAATCACCTTCCAACCTGTAGTTTACATGGATGGCCATATGCACATGTGGACGAAGTCAAATCTTCAACTGATGATTCAAGCCGATTGGTATATTTTACCAATCGGCTTTGTTTTTTCAATTCTCTCCCAAATATTTCGTAATGAAACTTTATTAGTTTTTGGTATTTAATAAAGTTTTTGGTTCCGTATTATAAAATTGATAGTATAGAACAAGAATTTTTTCCTAGCTTTTATCAGCATAAAAGCTTATATTATTTCTTTAAAATCTTTAAAACAGTATACTTTACAAGCAGATCAAGAAACTGAACAACTGATGATATTCAAGAAGGCTAAAAACCACTAATATGTACATAAATATATATTTATATACATATTAACTTCTAAAATACTCTCAGTGCGAAAATATTATTGCACCTTTAATGTTTATCGACATATCTTGGAATATTTTGCTGAAAAAATTAAAAGAACACAAGAACAGATTTGAAAAATATAATCGTTTAAATAATATTCCTTACAAAAAGAGTGTTTTTTTTAAGCGAATTTTCGTAAAATTTCGAAAATGTGTCTTATTCAACAATTAGATTTTAAATCTCGAACTATAATGTGAAATATATAAGTATGCTTTTTGGGGTATATTTTGTCCGTAAAATTACGAGACCCTAAAATATTCTGATGCCCACTGGATTTTAGTATTAAGCAAATGAAAGTCTTTTATTTGGCACCAATATTAAGGTAATTTACACTTCGCGGTAGTTGTCAGCAAGCGAAATGTGTTTGGAGATGAATACAGCTGTAGCCAATATAATGCTTATTATTATTATTATTATCATTATTTCCTATTTCCAATTTTTGCCAGCAAAAAAATTCAGTACAGATACTTTTCGAAGATATAAAGTAATATCTTTTATTATAAAAATGCGGAACAAAATTTGGAAATTTGGTGGAAATTTTAAAAATTGCATACAACTTTTGAATTTAAAAGCTTTTAAACGCCCATTTGACTCGGAGTTATTATTTATTCTGTTTACACGATATTTTAGACAATTTTAATAAAAGCTGTAGATGTCAGTCGCGAAAAAACATTCGTTTTACGAGTACTAATATTTACGCTTATTATATGGGAGTTTGTGATGACGCCTGGTTTATTGACATCAACATTTAGAATTAATTCACGTATGAAATTAATTCAGTTTAAAAGTTGAGATTAACATTCCTTAAAATCATTCCTCAAAAAATAACTCTCAGGCTTAATTCTTTAGGATTAACTTTGTATTAAATTATTTCCTTAGAGAATGAATTAATTCCTTAGAGAATGATTTAATTTTGCTTTAATTTCATTCTGTTACAAAATTAATAAAATTTTTGCAGAATTAATTCCCTATAAAATTAAATAAAATATATATTCATTCCCTTCTACTACACATTGAAAGACAAAAATTTTCTTTAATTCTATTTATATATGTTTTTTGAAAATAAGTTTTATAGGGCATTCAGACCGATGCGAAATTACGTACTTTCGTGACTTCGGCCGAAATCAAGTTGAAATTACGTAATTTCCCATACATTTTGACACTTGCGAAATTACATAATTTTGTGTAATTTCGACGAAATTACATTGAAATTACGATGCCCATTTCCGTGCAACTCTGTACATGTTTAGAAAAAATACTTTTTTTCAATTATGTACTGCATGTTTCAACCGTGAGAAGAAAAAAAAAACAATTCACAGCTGATCTTAAATTTAAACACAAATCTTAAAATTAATTATTAAAGTGATTTTGCAAAATGAAACCTATCCTTTTAACATTTTTAATTGTTGCAAATTAATAATTTCCAATTTAGTAAGTAAGAAACAATTATTTCTTTCCATTTCAAAATACTTTATTTACCCCTATAACAATTTAAAATGTAAACATGTTCACGAAATTACATCAAATGCAATCTAGCCAGTATGAACACTCTAGATTTCATTCGTAATTTCGCGCAGGTCTGAACAAGGCTTTAAAAGAGTGGTAAATCAGTGGTATTTAGCTAAAATACATACAAAATCAAAATGTTCCTACACAGCTAAACTCAAAATGATTTTGTGCAAGTAAACTTTGTAAAGAAGCTGTACTTCACAAATAATACTTGAAATACGATCACTGTGAGATCTAGGAATAAATCATATAGATTCAAAATTACCTAAGCACATATAACAGATGAAATTTAGTGCACGTTTGATACAGAATTAATAAAAATACTAGAAATCACATATTAAATGTAGCACAAGCCACGAAATATGTATGTACATAATTGTGGCTTACTATAAATTGTTTTTACAGTTCTAAAAAATGTTTAAAATCTAAGGAATTTAATGTGGACAGAATTTATTCGAAAGAATTAATTCTATATGATTTAGTTCTAATTTAAAAAATTAACCTTTGCCTAAAACTGTACCAAATCACTTCGTCTTTTAAATTCTGTTATCTAACTTCAATTTCACTTATGTACGCAAATTTTCTATCAAAAACTGCAAAATTTGAAAAATCGTAAACTTCGCATAACTTTTCACCAGATTATTAAAAAATGTAAATTGTGAGTGTAAAAAAAAATTCTATAAAGTTTCAACGCAATTTTTAAAAAATTTTTTAACTGTAAATGTCTGCGTTCTTTAAGATTTTAGGTTAATGGTATAAAAATTTGGATTTCGAATTTATTTTGAAAGGTGTACCAAAATTCATCAAGAGTTTTTCTGTTTATAAAATAAAATTTAGAAATACAAGACATATAGAGTACACAGAAAAAAATTATGACTAGAATTTATTTATTTATTTTATTTATTTATTTATTTTATTTATTTATTTATTGACACCCTGCAAAACAAGACAAAGATATATGGAATAAGATTATAATTTTTATAAAATGAGCCACATAAATATGAATACAATAATCAGGATTAAAGATAAAGAAAACAAATTTTAAACTCAGCTCTTAGGTTCACAAAAAATTACAATTTAAAAATTAAAATATAAAAATTACAATATAAAAAATAAATTTTATTCATAAATACATAATTCAAAATTAGAAGTAGCTATAAAATTAAATTAAAAATTATAATTACTTGTAGAAATTATATACAGATTTCATAAATTGTATTGCGTTGCTAACTAACTGTATGTTGCGTAGAATTGCATTCCAAAGATGAATCGTGTTATGAAAAAGTGCCATTCTGATACGAAATTCCATGGCAAGGAGATAATAATTCTTTTACCTCTTCTTGATCTAGCAAAATTTATCAAATTATATAAATATTTAGGTTTTTTGGTATAAATAATTTTATAAAAAAAAGTATGTTTATATTGATTAAGTCTGTGAAAGAAACTCCATATAGGCTTTTCGAGAAAGAAGAGACACCACCACGTTTCTTTAGCCCATGTACATATCAAATGTATCCAAAAAGCTCACAACAATATGTCAAACCCGAAATTAAAAATGCTTTTGGAAGAAGTTTTCTTATTCTAGGTGGTATAAAATATTGAGTCATCCAGACTCAATATAAATCTGAATCAGCAGTGAATCTATGTGGCTTGATCAAGTTAAGTTATTATTGAATACTATATCAAGATTCTTTACTTTGTGAACAATTTCAATAGTCTGATAATTTATCAATATGTTATAGCTTATAATATGTTATCGGAATAGGCTGAGATTTTTTATGTATAATCAATCACTTCGATTTTTGAGGATTAAGGCGAAGTCCATTTTTAGGTGTCCAGCGATGAATCTTATTCAAATCCTCGCTCAACTTTTCAGCATTTTCCTCTACAGAACTTACGGAACTAGTAATATATAGTTGGACATCGTCAGCATACATGTGTATCATACTATGTGATAATTGGTGAGATAGATCCTTAGCACAAAGGGAGAATAATAAAGGTCCCAGTATTGAGCCTTGTAATACGCCCCTCATCAGTAGTAAAGGCTTTGAAATTACACTATTATCATACACAGATTGAGTTCCCTAGGAGATGTTAATTTTGTTGAGGTGGAGGAAAAATTAAAAAGGTATTTTAGCTTCGAGCAGAGGAATTTATGATTGACTGTGTCAAATAAAAAAGTAATTTTACCATCATTGAGCTCCCTTCTTACATTTTCAGAATCGTCGGCTAATGCTGCTAAATAGCTGTGTTTAGGGCGAAAAATGAATTGTTTATCAGTTATTAAATTTTGTTCATATATATGTATGTTGTCATTTGCTTATACACCACATTGGATTCTACTAAGGGGAAACTAGATAGCACGTCAGACTGGTTTATACAAGTAAATTCAAAACCAATATAAATAAATGGGAATGTTATATTCGGCTTGGCCGAATCTATATACCCACTATCTGCAACTTTTTGAAATTTCACCTGATGTTAGAGGTAGGCAGTAAATTGGGTGGACCACGCCCTTTTTTATTTCCGAGTTTACATTGATCCTTGAACTATTTGCACAAAATTTCGTCGATGTTTTACCTTATATGAGTAGTGGGCGGACCACGCCCATTTTTGGTTTTCCAGTTTATATCGATCCTCAACCTATCTTTATAAAATTTCGTTGTCGTATATGCTTTTATTTAAGAGATATCAGCAGACAAGTATGAACAGAAGTAAAAATGGACACCTTATGTTTCTAATATTTCGTTGCCCTAAGTGGACCTCCCGAGCCCTATACTGCTTTCAACAGACAGACAGGCGGACAGACATAGTTAGGTCGAATCTTACCAGTACCCGGAATATATACTTTATGGGGTCTTAAATGATTTTTTCGACAAGTTACATAGGGAATGACCATTTTTTGATGGTGGTTATAAAAACAAAAACAATTTCCTGTATTTTTTTTTTACACAAATTATGAAACAAAATATATAAATTATAACATTTGAAAGCTTTTGGAGATAAGTTATCTCAATTTTCGTGCAGATTTTTGTCAGTTCGCAAACCTTGTAAGTTGCTTAATCCTCGGACATTATCTACATGTAATTGCCTCGTGCTAAAAACGGACATATTTATATGAGACTAAACAAACGTTTCAATCAATTTCACATTCATATATTGCTTTTCCCATCCAACTTACTTGATTCAGAACTCTTGGTTTGTAGACCAACCTCGAATGTAGCGAAAGTAGAGGGAGTTGTTACAACTTTTTTCTTAAATAATTTCACATTGTTGTTTGCATATATATACGCATAGTCATACCCGAAAACAAATTTAAACACATTCCACTTTGCCTTCTATGAAAATTTCTCAAAGGAAACTTCGGCTTCTTTAAAAAAATCCAGTACTATTCTTGTTTCCCTTTCAGTAGATGCGAAGTAAATTAATAATATTTTCATTGCAAACAAAAATATTTTGAATTGCTTATTTTAAGTGTGGCTAATTTAGGTAGGTAGTTCATCTCTTTTTTTCAATTTAAATTTTTAGACTCTTTTATAACAACATTGCACCTAAGAGAACATATTTATTTAAGAGCAAGTCCTTGCCTTCTCGTTTCTAATTTTGGAATACGAGTGGCTGCTAAATAAAGGGTAAAGGTTGCTAAATAAAGGTTATGTTTATAGGTTTTTATTTAGGGTCTTAAAAGATACTTGAAGACGCAATTGTCTTTAAAAATATTCCTAAACTGTTATTAATCTTAATAACGATTGTTTTACTTTTTTAGGTCGATGGTATCATAAATGGAATGTCGAAGAAGTTTCAAACAAATTTCACATATGTTACTTTAGAAGTTAGTCTTATTTTATACTTATTTTCTTTTCAAGTATTTAACAACAAATTTACACACATTACATACAACCACAACACTAACATTTGTTTATTTATTAAATAATCTTATTAAACATTTTAAATATTGTTTGAAAATATAATAAAAACTAAATATTATTTTTATTATTCTTTTTTTAATAGTTTTTGAGTTTTATGAGAATTTTCAAACATTCATTACATGTCATTCCTTTTATACCTACCTAGTTGATAAGAAAGTTATGACCACAAAATGTTAGCACTTTCGTTATAACAGTTCCTTAGTTATCCGATAACACAGGGCAAAACTGATTATGTTGCATGGGATTTCTTAGTCAATTATGATATACGTTATTATAAAGTGCTAACACTACAAAACACTTTCTTAAATTGACTCTGGCTCTCGCAATAAATCGCTATTTATAAAATTAACGATGTTGTACCATACATTGAAGCATATCTCGAGAACTACTTGTCCGATTTGGTTCAGTAGAATATCAAAAAAATATGAATTAAAATTTCCTTCAAGCTATACGCACAGTATACGCTCAACAGTTATGGAGATATTAAACTTATTTTCTGAAAAATGATTAAATTCCATAAAAAATTAAAAAAAAAGTTTTTTTTTAATATCATAAAAATTTGAAAATGACAAAACTGCAAACTTTTATTCTTTAATCATAAAGATAAATTTGTTGTAAATAAAACAAGATATATTTCATTCAAATCAACGCATAAATGGTACTATATTGGGTTTGTCACTTAGTGTGTAACATGTCAAAATAGTCGTCTAAGACCCCATAAAATATTTTATATTGCGTCCCTGTGAAAATCTAAGATGATCTAATAATGTCTGTCCGTCTGTCTGTTGATAACTGAGTAGGGCGGAATTCTTGGAGGACGAAATTGGGCTGAAATATTTATCACGGCTAGACGAATCGAGATAATCAAAAAGTTGTTTCAGCACATTATTTCGGAATATATTAGAAATTAGAAACTATTTAAAAAAATGTTTCCTGATATATTTACTTATTCTCGAAGAAAGAAGTAAAGTCGAGGCAAAAAATCAAAGATTCAAAATTCCAGCGTAAATTTCTTTTTTAACTGTAAGAGATAACTTAGGAGAGAATGGATGTTTTTTCTTTATCTTGACAAGCAATGCACAGAAAGAAATATAATATATTATTTAAATTTTAAACCGGACTTGATTTGTAGACGTTACGATTTTTTGAAACTTTTACATACTGGCGGTGGTCAAACTTTGACACTCTTTAGCTTATCTCGTACAAGATGACTTTTCTGAAATCTTAGGTCCTCCTCTACAACTCTCCCAGTTTATTACCAAAATTTTTGCGATTGGCCCCATTATTATGTATTGGCAGGCTTACACTCTAGTTTTTTAATAATATTTATTAAAAAAGGAAAAAAGAACAGAATTTAGTTGGTGAATATTAATTTTTATTTCACTTTTTTTTCTTTTAAGTCAAATACTTTTGTAATATTTCTGCTTCTACTATAATAATTTTCTTAACCCTACAATCAATATTTTATAGATATTGTCTCGGCTATATGTATATTTATTAAATTGAATCTTTGCAATAGAGTAATAATTTCGCTTATAAATAGATAATTTGAGCAAAGAAGTGTCAATTGACTTCTAATAGCGTTATTTTTTTAAATGTCTAACTTTTTTTAAATTGAACGGGCATCGTAATCGTTGAGCTTATCTATTATATTTTTAATTTTGTTTAAATATTTTCAATAGTATTCTGCAGCCTCTAACTAAATTCTTTATCTATTAATTCTTGGTTGTGGTGGAGGAGGAACATCTGCAAATTTTTTTAATTACATCACCACGACATCGTTCAGAATTTTTTCCGTTTAAAATTAATACATATATTTATATCTTGAAAAAGATATAGATAATTACTTCTTCAGAAATAGGATATAAATCATGTGCCAAACATGTAATATGAATACGTTTTAGCTAAAATACCTTTGGAGTAATCTGGTGGTTTAATCATAAAAAGAGCTGCATCAAACACCAACATCAATTTTACTTTTTCTAATTTTGCAATGTTAAGCAAACATTTTTTCTTGGACAATTCATCATCTTTGCCTAGGACCCCTACAATTATATTAATAATATATCGACCTTCGTCATCAGTGATTTCATCCATAAATTTCCAAAGGACATGCTTCATTTAAGAAATTCGGTGTAAATTTAATCATTCTAGGGTTTTACTTGGAATCAATTCTTTTGTGTAGTTTTTTTTTTACAAATTTCTAAGTCATTGTTGTATAATTATACAATGGAATATCAGCTGAAAAAATGCTTCACATAAGGCAAGCAAAATTTGTTATTTGAATTGGATACTTTTGACTGTCAAAGTGATCATTTGTGCTACTGGGTAACCATTTATGTGTTTTTTTTTTTTAACAATGTGAATTTAAAAGTATGACGATAGTTCGGAGCAAGGTTATTCAAACCATTTTTATACAATATATTATTGTAAAGAAAATGGAGTTGCCGAAATGATAGTATTTCTTATAAATACGGCATTAATTACAAATATACAAATCGATGCCGTTTTGTTGCAAATCCTTTAATTCGCAAAAATAATTGGTCAATATTGATTTTCGAATTCTCACTAAAAACATGCATTTACAAGAATGTATCAACCCTTTTAATAACACATGTTAAGACAAAAGAGCATAAAAAAGTGATATCGAGAATAACTATGGGAAATTCGTATTCCATAGACTAGATGTAGTGTAGTATGTTAAATGAAACAATTCCATTCATCACATTAACAACAAAAAAAAAGAAGATATACTTCTCTAAGAAATTCTTAGATTATATAATTTTCTAGGTAATAGGTAGATTGAATGCTAATTGTTAATTGAATGAATCAAAAAGTTAAATAAAATCAATATTTTAATTAAGTCAATTATCTGTTTATCTGTTTTGCAATAGAGGAAGTATTTCTCTATTGCAAAAATTTTAAAACAGATTAGGGGTCAAGGAACAGTAAATTCAATTTCCAAATGAAAAAATAACGACTTTTTAAATTTATTAGTTATCTGGAAAGAAAAAAAGATCTACTCCAAAATCTATGAAATTTTAAGCATCACAATTTTTTCACTCTTCATTCCAGTTAACATTTCAGATTAATTTTTCTCTTACCCTTACAAAGCAGCAATTATTAATAAAAATATTATACAAAACAATGCATTCAATAATTTTTCTAATTGTATTAATTACACACAAAAGATATAATCTAATAACGTTTCATCGAAGATAAAAATTAATTCATTACTTTTTTAATTTTACCAATTATTTAAGTGCTCAACATTCACAATTTCTAATAGTACATTCAGACTGAGCATAAAAACTGGTTAAAAGAGTTTTCGCCCAAAAGCATTATTGAAAACTCAAGTTTTCCCATACAAAACAAAAACTCCAAAACAAAAAATTTTCAACTAAAATTAATTTGAAAAGGTTTAAATTTCAAAAATAACATTGTGTTCCACATTTCAGTACAATCGTTACGAAAAGAAATTAGAATAATACATAAAAAATTTCAAAAATGGAAAACAATTTTCTAAAACAAAAGAAATATATATATAATTATAATTAAGCAACGCAAAATGGCCCCAAAACGAAATAAATACATCTTAAACAGAAAGAGATAACCTACACATAGAGATTTACAAGAACTACCTATGTAAAATTTTTTTACATTCAAGTCATAAATGAATTTTTGGCGTATTTTTAAAAACTTACATACCCGAACTGACCAATTTTGGAGGTTTACTCTCCACGCCAATGACCAGCTAGGATCCTGTACTCCTCCAAGTCAACTCGAAATCACCTCAGCTCTGAACACGTAAAACTTTATTTAGATATCTCCAACGGTTCACAAGTTATAGAATTATTACCAAAAAATCGATAGAGATATTTTAGATTTTTTTTTTTTTTTTTTTTGATGGAGATATTTTCTTGAGTTTTTTTCCAGTTTTAATTTCATTAAAATCGGTTTAGTAGAAGAAGTAACAAATTTAATATAATTTATGAAAATGCAGACTTTTTGTTCTATGAATCAGTTTTACTTATAAAAAAGTTATAAGCAGATAAAAAAATCATTTTAATAATATCCAGGATAATTTTGTGAACAGGTTTCCAGTTTATCAATTATAGAACAGGAATCAATCAATTATAGAACAGGAATCAATCAATTATAGAACTTGAATTTTTCACGTCCGATTTCTTCATTGACATCCTTAAATTCCCCCCTTTTAAATCTATCGCTACAATTGTCAAGTGATTTTGGTCTGCCAAGATTTTTTTGATTTGTACTTTCTAAAGTTAGCTGGACAGTAAATTCGCCCTTTAACCAGTTTTCAAAGCTGGTATAAAATCTTTGTTTTCTTCATCTAACTTTTTTGTAGAGCTTTGTTAAATTTACTTTTCTTTGAACGTAACTTAGAACATCTTCCCGCTCTTTGTTTTTAAAATACTCTTCGGATAATTCTTTAGAGCTGAAGCTTTCCATGTTTTATAAAGATTTTAAAATTTGATTGTTATTGCTTAAATATATTATAGCAACTAAGGTTATATTCGAATATCACTGCCTTTTATCCTTTTCTTACATTACGTTATACTATGTTCCTAGGTTGCATAAATAAGTACAATAAAAAAGTGTTAAAAAAGTAAAAAGGTAATAGGTAAAATACGATAAAAAACATTTAGTAATAAAATAATAATTATATAATATACTTAAGATACCTATCACAACTTATAGGGTTTGGTATATTTATATTTGAGTCATATGAACAAGTAAAATAAAAGTAGAAATAATTTTGGGAGTAATTTTATTCAAATGGAAAAAGTTTTCTACAAACGGATCCAGACAGATATAAAAGTATATATGGGGTTAAAGAAGGCACTTTCGCTTTTCTTCTGGTAGTAAAATTTGTTTAACTCCTTTTGACCAATTTGAAGCACTTCTCAAAAATCTTTTAAAAATGTCCAAAAATGGAATTTTTTTTTATTTTATTGCCATATCTTCTCAACCGATTACGGAGACCCTGGTTCTCGCAGGATTAAAGTTTTTACAATTTTTTAACCTTCACACAATTTTCTATTACGTTATCTTTCAGAGTAGTATAAATACCACATGTGCTACTTAAGAAAATTTTTTATAACTGAAAAAGAATGCAACTACTTTTTTGGCAAAAAATTTTGAAAAATCGATTTTTTTCAAAATTCAAATGCATATAGCTTTTGATTCCGTAAAGATTTGTTTAAATTTTTTTTACAATTTTGTTGTTTGTTGGTAATAAAATAAAAAATATTTCAAAAAAATTGGGTGAAAGTTGCACCCGCTATAGTGGAAAAATTTCACCAAAAGTCAAAAAGTAAAAAATTTTAATCTTTGAAGCCCAATATCTCTTAAAGTAAAAGAGATAATCTAAATATATGAATGTTTTTTTTTTGTAGATCTCAACTAGCAAAATCTACTCATATAAAAATCTTTTAAATCGGTTAAGATATAACGAATCAGGGTCGTTTTTAATATTTTTAATATCCGAGGTGTCCAATTTTGTGACTCTGTGAACCCGCTCCTGTTATGTCTATATCGTCCAAACTCGAAACTTAAACTCGCCTACATCTCTACTATCACCATGTTTCATTGAAATCATTTTTTGAATCGCACACTATGCGACGCACAATATCTAAGAAATTAATTTCATTGGCCAAAAGTCCAATTTATTGTAAACGCCGATTTCCAATAGTAAACATATTGAAACTAAGATGCCAAAAATATTAGATCAAAGTATTGGTAATTGCGGGCGTGGCATGCTGCTAAAGACAAATATTTTATGTTATTTTACGAAAAATTTGATTTTTGTAAATTTGATCAGAAATAAATTATCATTACTCGCAAACTATTATCGATAATTGGCTGCATTTTTTTGTTATCTTAGTAGGATAATAGTCTTTAAGAAATAGTATTAGTATAGTAGAAATAGTAGTACTATACAGCTTATACCTGCTGTGTTTTTTAATGTTTTCTCAGGTACTATATTTTAGTTAAATTTGAATTTTAGTATAGAATTTTTAATGGTCAAAAGGAGTTAAACAAATTTTACTACCAGAAGAAATGCGAAAGTATCCTCTTTAACCCCATATATACTTTTGTACCTGCTAGATCCGTCTGTTGAACACTTTTTCCACTTGAATGAAATTACTCCCAAAATTTTTTCTATTTTTTCATATGTTCAAATGACTCAAATATAAATACATCAAGCCATATAAGTTGTGATAGGTATATTAAGTATGTTATATAATTATTATTTTATTACTAATTTTTTTTAGCGTATTTTACTTATTTTTAGACGTTTTTATTTTTTAGCACTTTTCTATTGTACTTATTTATGCTACCTAGGAATGTAGTATAACGTAATATAAGAAAAGGATAAAAGCCAGTGGTACCCGAATATAAACTCAGCTGCTATAATATATTTAAGCAATAACAATCAAATTTTTAAATCTTTATAAAACATGGAGAGCTTTTGCTCTTAAAAATTATCCGAAAAGTATTTTAAAAACAAAAAGCGGAAAGATGTTCTAAGTTACGTTCAAAGAAAAGTAAACTTATATACATGCAGCACCAAAATACACTTGGGCTTAGAAAATAAAATAACAGTTTTCGACAAAAACTTAACAAAGCGCTACAAAAAGTTGGATGGAGCTAACAAAGATTATACACCAACTTTGAAAACTAGTTAAAGGGCGAACTTACTGCTCAGTATCTTTAGAGAGTACAAACCAAAACATTCTTGGCCGACCACCAAAACCACTTGACAACTGTAGCGATAGATCTAAAAGGCAGAAACTTAAGGATGTCAGTGAAGAAATCGGATGAGAAAATTATGTAGAAACTGCTGTAACAATTTCGATCACAGAAACAACTTTCTAAGAAGGACTGTTTGCCACCAAAAGACACTATTATAATCGCACCGATTTCGGTAGCGGTACAACTTCAAGATCTACTTAATCATACAGCTGTACGCTTGCTACTATCATTGAAAGGAAACGATTTGAAGAAATATGGAAAGTGTAACTTAACTCTATTTTGCAAATGGGGATGTGATGGTTCTTCTGTACAAAAACAATACGAGCAATATGTATTTGAAGTACTTCAGACACAGGCATATATATATGGAACACTCGAAGCATTGGAACGGTAGGATGTAAACAAAGGATATTTGAAAAATAAAACACCATCTTCTACGAAATTTTTCAGACCAATTAAATTAGAATTTGAAAAGGAAACTCATGATGCCATGAAAAAAGAATTCAGTGATATTAGAACCCAAATTGCAACACCACTGCCGATTGAATTAGAGATTGACGCCAGACAATTGATTATCACCGCTACATACAAGAATACGTTTCATGGAACACATACTAAAAATCAATTGTGATTTGGATTTTAAACCTACAGGATCAATAAGAAACAACGACACGAATTAGACCAATTAGGAGTTAAGAAGTTTAAAAAAGAAACATGTTCAGGACGAATTTCTGAAATATTGGTTGATTATAGATCAACCAAAACAAGGATCAGGCAATGCGAATGGTTGGAACACAGCAAGAAAGTTCTTATCAGATCCCGAAAGAGCTTCTGAAATAACAGATGTTGATATAAATCTTATTTCAAGATATAAAACAATTATCGATGTATTTGTGCGCAATGAACAAATTGATGATAGAAAATTTGATAATTATGCGAAGGAAACTTCACGAATATACACAACCAAATAAAATCCTTTATCATGGAGAAGATGTCATTAAGCATCACTTAGTGCCACAATACCAGCAAATTATCACGAAATTCTACATATTTCTATTCTATTTAAAATATTAAGGGCAATGTCAGATCCATCAGCAACGTCAGATTTAAGTAAAAAATATAATATAGATTAAAAAACTTTTAGTTATTATAAAAAAATATTTTTTTCCCTTAATGTTATTTAAATAAAGAACGAAATAAACATTAAAAAATCGTAATTTTTTGTTCTAGAATTGATAAAATAGGAACCTGCTTACAAAATTATCCTGGGTATTATTAAAATTATTCAGCTATGTGGCAGAGCTTTTACCTGTTGCGTTGCTTTTACTTGTTGTGTTGGATGCCGGCCGGTCACCTGTAGGACTCTCACAAAACTAAATAGGAAAACACTCCTTTTATTTGCATTTATTTTTTATTTTACACGGGGTTTTCTTGATTTCATTTATTTTATTTTAATTCTATTTGTTCCTTTCTACTTTTTATTTTATTTACTCTATATTTAATGCACTTTAACTTTTTTTCTTCTTTTTTCCTATTGCGCCAAACCGTTTCTTTCCTTTTCCTTTTCAATAATAGCAAAAACCTCCGCGCCGGTCTCATAAACAAAAACGTCGACGCCAACTCACCACACTCATTATCTATAGTGTGGTGATGCCAGATGGTAGCGCTTTATGGCAGTTTAGTTGTTAAGAGGCACAGTTTTTTTTTTTTTTTAACTGACTGGCGTAAAAAAAAATGTTTTATAACTTTTTTTAAATAAAACTGATTCAAAAAAAATCCGTATTTTCGTACCGAATGCTATAAAAAATTTAAAGTTCAATTTTATCCTTAAATTCTTCAACAACTGCTGAACCGAATGAAACTAAAACTGGAGAAAATCCAAGAAAATATCTTTCCATTAAATAAAAAAATTTCTAAAATATCTATATCGATTCAAAAGTTACAGATTTTTGGCCGAAGGAAAACGATTCTGAGCCACAAAGTAGTAAAAGCAGTAGTAGTATAATTTTATTATGACTTTTTCTTTTTTATTATTGGTATAGGATAATACCAAAATATCATCTTGCTAAAATATCCAATAATTTTTCTACTATAAATACAAAATTTTAATATTTTCATTACAGTAATTTTAATTCTTTAGCCTCTAAGAGTGCTAGGTATTACCTTACAGTAAACCTCCGGCAACGAGAGGATGTTTGTGTCATCATTGAGTTTCTCCAATAAGATACCAATCGGTGATAAATAGGAAGACGTATTCCAATTACTGTTTCTCCCGGAAACAAAAATTTCACTCATCAACATGTTGTGGGACTCTAACTTTTCAACTATACTTTTTTGCAGCTGTAAGGCGTATCTGCAGAATGGTGTAATGTCGGATTGTTTGTAAATGCATGATCGTAGTATTGTTTTCGGTGACTAAAATTTTATGTTACTGTATCTTCTCAGTACAGTTCGTTCGCAGATTTCAAACTCTTTAACTACCACTGGAGAGATTGAAAACCATATAGAAAAAGCGTAAACTAAGATTGGTTTAATAGCAACTTTACAAAGGAGTTTTGTTTCCTGCGGTAAATATTTATTGTTAAAAAAGTTGGAAAACATGTCTATGATGCGTGTGGCTTTTGGCAGGAGAATTCTCCAATATTTAATATATTTCATTAATATGTCGAAATTCATTCCCTGTATCTCTTTTATTCAGCTAAAATGCTGCCTTGAGGAACGCCACTTCCTACATTGCCGGCTCAAAAGATGATTCATTGATTTTGACACAAAAAGTACGACCGGAAAAGTAACCCTGTACCAATTTATCTAAAAGGGATCTGCACCAAGATCAACCAGTTTATATATCATTGGTCTATATTCAAAACCCTCTATCTATTATGCGTCTTCGGAACGACTGGTCCGATTTAAATGAAATTTCACACATTGAAAGTTTAAAGTTTGAGTTTAGACCATATACCAAATTTGTACACCTCGGGTATGAACATTTTTTTGGTTTACGAGGTATTGGGCTTCAAAAATTAAAATTTTTATTCACTCGTGGACTGGGGTCTACCGAAGTAGATCTAATTTTTTCGCATATTTCCTATTTTCGCCTTAATTTCTCAAATCGCAAAGCTGGAATCAAAAAATTTTAATATTTTTTATAAGATCTAATATGTTTTCAATTTATTGGTAATAAAAACTTCGCTTCCCGATATCCGTGGGGAAGATATAGTAGAAAAAGTAAAAAATCCCATCTTTAGAAACTTTTGAAAATTCTTTAAGAATTTCGAGATTTTTGATGATAAATCTAATAAAAATAACTAGTTTCGAATTAAGCACCAAAAAGTCTATTCAGATGTAAAATTTTATTAAAAATATGTGTTAACAAAAATGTTATTGCACAAAATCACGACTCAATCCTTTTTCGGTATATTTTTGCAAAAAGTCTTCAACAACTTTTTGTATTATAAAAATGTTTATATATGAATACAAAAATTCTTAAACAATGATATATAATATATATTTTTTAATAAAGGATATGAATTTAGCAGAGTGTTGAAAAAAATAAAATATTGAGCATCATTAAAATATTTCTTGTTACGGCACTTGCAGACGCGGCATTACCATTCATATAAAAATGAAGCAAAATTAACATAATTACTTGAAATTATTAGCTTTGAATCCTTAATTGTCCACATAAAAATAACGACGCAGACGTGTTATACATCAATGTTAAGGAAATTTTGTTTTTTAAATATACATATGTAGAAATATTTATAATAAAAAATTCATTGAAGACTTTTTGAAAAAAGATACCGAAAAAGGATTGATTTGAGATTATAAGTATATTATTCATTTTTATGCCCTTCACCACGGTTATAAAGGGTATATATAAGTTTGTCATTCCGTTTGTAATTTACACAATTTTCATCGAAGAGCAAAAAATTTAATACTTTCTGGATCCTTGTAAGAAATGATGTTAGGGTTTTTATCCCAAGAATTCCAGGGACAAATTTCCCTGGAATTTTGCCAATTTTTCACTTCCTGATTCCTGGGATTTCTTGTAGGGAATCTCGGAAATTTAAAACTAACAAAAATGTGCATTTTCACCATTTTTAAAAATCAAAAATTCAAAAGAAAAAAAAAACGATAATTGACCATAATCAAGCAAATATACGACGTAATTAACTCTAAAAGTTTATTAAAATACCGAACTAAGAAATACTGAAGTGACAAAACTAAAAATATTTTAAAATTCTCTATGTTTGAAACTACTGCTATTAGAATACAAAACTTAGAGAACCTTGCCAATGTTAGATGGATGCACGATACAGTTTTGTAAGATTTTTTATTTTGATCTTTTGCCTCCAAAAATTTTTAAACATTATTTTTCTATATTTAAGACTAAAAATATATATTATTTTTTATGTTTTGGAGAAATCGATCAGGGTCCAAGTGAGATTTCATAAAAATTATCCTCGAAGACATATTTATGGTTTCTTAAAAAATGTTATGTGGCTGTGACGAACGATATACAGAATTACTTCTTTAAGCTTCTTTAAGCTCGATAATGAATAACCAGATACTTAAATAATAAAATATTTTTAGTTTTTTTTTTTTTTTTTTTTTAATAGATGTTGATATGAATATATTTTTTAATATAACAATAAATTTCTAAATAAGCATTTTGAAAATATTAACCCGTATTCACAAACAACTCTAAAATTTAAAATGACTTTTAAAATAAATTTTTCACACAAATTTTGTCTCCAAATTGTATTTTAAATTTAAAATTTGTTTGAGAATACGGGTATACATAAATATATATTTTATTTGTTACCTAATAGAAACATTTATTAAAAACTATTTTTAATACCAATTGCAATTTACGAGTATATAATTATATTAAAAAATTAATCTTCAAACGTATGTACATATGTATATATTTTTTTTTCGAAGTAACGCAAATTATGTGTAAAAAAAGCTTTTTTGTTTAGTTTCCATGCTTTTTAAATAATATTGTACTTTTTCCGAAATTTCTTAAATAAAATTGCGATTCCCGGGAGATGAAAAATGTCGGGAAACTAAACACCCTAATTGTGAGCCAAAAAAATCACATTATCGTAAATACGCTTTGGTACAGGGAACAATTACATTTATACAAGCTATGCACTTTCCAATTTAGAATCATGTGGAAACATACCAAAAGCACACATTTTTTATTGGAACATACATACTTATACATATGTATGTACATAGATATTTAGTTTCATAAGTACCCACACAATTTAAATTTGTTTTCGAAAAAATACTGATACTATAAATATTTTCACAGCCGGAAAATTATTTTGAAAATTAATGTTCATTCTTGCCTATTTTATGTGCGAATAAAAATCAAATGAAATGTCAAAAATTGTGCAACATTTATACGTTATCATTAAACAACAAAATCATTTTTTAAAGGAATAAAGTGACTGCTCGGTAAAACGAATAACATATGTTGGACCCTTTGGTTAAAGTGATAAACATATGTATGTATGCATGTATATATGTATGTATGTATGTATGTATGAATGTATGTATGTATGAATGTATATATGTATGTATATTAGAAAGTCATTTTTTTAATATTTTTATTCTTTTTAAAAATATAAAATTTGCTTAACCTTTGCACAATGGTCACAAAACGCATTTTTTTGGAAATAGATCTATAATATGTGAACCGTTGGAGATGTCTAAACTTTTATATGGTCAGAACTGAGGTGCTTTCGAGTTGATTTGGAAAATCACGGGTCCCTAGCGGGTCACAGATGTAGAGGGTAGACCTCCAAAGTTGGTCAAATCGGGAGTGTATTTTTTTTTTTTTTTTAATTCACCAAAAATTTAATTATGATTTAAATGTACAAAATTTCACATATAGCTAGTTCCTGTAGGTTATCTCTTATAGTTTAAGAGATATTTAGGTCGACGCAAACTTTACCTCTATTTTTGGGCACGTTTTTTCTAAATATTTTAAATTTGGTGGCCTTTATTTGGGTCACGGGGGTAGAGGGTGGACCTTTAAAGTTGGTCACCTCGGGTGTATGAATGTAAAAAAAATTACGTATAGATAGTCCTTGTAAAAATAATAAAAACCAATATATACATATATATATATGTATTATTCTAAACTTGTTGGTTTTTTAAAAAGCAAAAAACGGTTTATCGGTTTCGGTTTTTTAATACACTAGTTAATAACCAGTATAACGTTTATTACAGTAAATATTATAAATAATATTGTATAATTAAAAAATAACATTTTCGCTAAAGATGCTCTCACAACCCTATTTATTTTTAAATATTTTTGCTTAATATTGAAGAAATATGTTTGTTACACTGTACATTAACAATTGTTCTGGGACAAAAGGGTATTATACTACAAATAACATATTATGAAATGTTATGACAAACACTAATTTTAAAATAAACTCACAGAAAAGAAAAAAACACAAAAATTAAAAAATACCATTTTTGTAGAAAAAATCTTCAGGAATATTTTGAATATTTTTTTATTAAAAAAGTGGATTATTTTGTCCAGAACAATTTATATAGCAATTTATAGTAAACATTATAATATCAAAGGGAAACAAAAATTTAAAGGGAGGAAATTTTTCAAAAATGCGTACTAAATTTGCATAATGAATGCATCTTTAAATGATAATATCATTTCTAAATTATCGCGTTTGAAGAGGACATATTCATCTTCTATATTCAATTTAAATCATTAAAATCCGTTTACAGTTTTTAAAAATATTGGTGTATAAAGTTACAGACTTTTTCGATTTTTTTTTTACTTTTAAAAAGATTAAAATAGTGAATAAATTCGCGAGTTCTTCAAAAATCAAAAATTAAAAAGTATGATATTCAAATATCTTCAAGTACCAATTACGAGGACCTAAGGAAAATTTTGGGGCGAAACGCTTCCACAGTTTTTGCTACTTCTTGCTGCACTTGGTAGAGGGTATATCAGGCAAAAATATCCCATTTATCAACAAATAAATATTATTTTTTTTCATTTACCTAATGTTTTTTTTATTTAAAACTACAAATTCCCAATTTTTTTTTTTTTTTGAGACACTGTATGCACTTATGTACGAATAAAATATGTATTTGATTTTCGTTATTACATATATAAAGTAGTTTTATATAAAGTACTAGTTAATACCCGGTGCGCTTCGTTCTGTACATTACGCATTTTAAAGTATATGATAGCAGTTCTTTCAAATTGTGAAATCTTTTAGTTCTTTAGATATCCCAAATTTATACTTATACTGCAAGTATAACTATCCAGCCACTCCTAAACCTAACCTGTCGGTTTTGCTCTCACCATCACACGAACTTATACCTCTTTGTTCCCAGTTCTTTCAAATTGTGAAATCTTTTAGTTCTTTAGATATCCCAAATTTATACTTATACTGTAAGTATAACTATCCAGCCACTCCTAAACCTAACCTGTCGGTTTTGCTCTCACCATCACACGAATTTATACCTCTTTGTTCCCTAAATATAAAATTACCAAAAAGGTACCAATTGAAATCAATCTTTGTATTCAAAAATAAAAAATATTGGTTCAAAAATACTTAAAGCTCCAAAAAAGTACCATCATTCATGTTTTACCCACCAAACGTTCTAATATTTAGAATGTACTAAACATCTGTCTGTTCTTTTATTGAGCAGAGAAGAATGTGATTGAATTTGTGTTTCTATATTTTTATTATTTTAAGAGATATTTCGAGCAACCCCGTAAACGTTTGAATTTCTAACAGGTACAAAACACGTATTTGGTCTTTCTTCATATACAAAAGACAGCTACATAATTATTTTCATAATTTTGATGCCTTTGAAGATGAAAGGAGTACATTTTTAACCCACTTTTACCATATTTTCGAAATTCAAAAAAATACCAAAGACTTGTCTAATACTTTTTTGATAAAAATAGTATACAATTAAAATGTTATTCTCTTATTTATTAGCTTAGAGTACCAAAATTCTGTTTTTAACAATTTTTACCCCCTAAATGTTCTAATTTCCAAAAAGTAACAAAAACATACCTGTAGATTTTCTAAATAGGGAAAGAAAATTATCTAGACTTTATAGATTGGAAAAGATCAACTTACAAAATTTACACAGTTTTGCTCCTTTTTACCCCGAGAGAGATTCTTATGATCTAAATTTTATAATTCTACTTTCTGTCAGTAACGTTACTAATTTACATATATAGAAAATATATAGAAAATTGAAAAAGTACCACAAAGTTTAAAATTGTAAATTTTTACTTAAATAGGCCATATGTCTTTAAGTTCAAGTTTTTAGATTCAATATTATAATAAAATTCGAAAAGTATCATTAGAAAAACGAAAAAGTACCATAAAGTGCATTCATAATATTTGGTCTCATTCACGAAGTTCATAGTACGCGAAATGCAGAAAGAACCATTAAAGGTGCTAAAAAAAAACCAGTAAGTCCCGCTTTTGCGTATTCTAACTCAAAAATATTAAAAAAAAAATATCATTAGGCTTCCTTCCTTGGTACCATTAGAGCGAAAAATTAACCATTAAGCACCACTTTTCTTGATTTCTTACTGCCTCAGAACCATACAGAAAAAATTATAACTAGATTTTTTTTTATAAATCTTTATTTGGTTTTAAATAATATTTTATGAAAAAAAAATGTTGTTTGATTTTAATATTTTGTGTTATGGGTTGAAAATAATTTCTAAATCAATTCAAAAAAAAAAAAAACTTTTTTGACAACAAAAAACAGATTTTGTAATATAATTATTTTCATATTTATGTATCCTATAGATGATTCAAAAACATATAAAATACATTGCTTAAAATATGTTATCCCCTACAACACTATTGGACTTATGAGACGATTAAATAATATACCTTCATATGTATGTGCGCTGAAACAGCTAATTCCCTCTCCTTATATAAACTATACACGGAAATAATCGGACTCCTTAAATTAAACTTTATGATAATTTTTATTATTGAAGTTTTATACAAGTATTTTCCGGAAATTGCTTTAAGCGCTGTGAAGCTTCCTTCACACTTCATTGTGTTCTATCCATAAATACTTTAATTCACTTAAAAATCTTCTGCACTAGAAAATGGTAAGTATAATTTAATTGTAATTTTTTTATTAACAACGATTGGTTTTCTGTTTTAGCTCGATTTGATCACTAATAAAATTCAGAAGAAGTGCCGAAAAATGAGAATTTCTCGTTGTTTTTATATTCTCATATAAATGCATATTGTAACTAGTATGTCAGTACTATTTTTGACCAACATTATCAAACATTACACTAAATTTTTACTATTTTTATATACTGCCTTCCTTCCTTTTCCATTTCAAGACTAATTTTTGGTAGCCATCGTGTTCTTATAGAATTAATCTGATGATATTAATAAATATTCCAATAGTTCCATATTTTGCCTTATTTTTGAAAATTTTAGGGAACTGAAGAGTCTGAAATGTTTAACATCTTTATTTCTGGTTTCCTGTGCTTCCCCTGTTAATTATGTTTATCGTCCAATACAAAATACTATTTTCTATCATTTGTTTACCACAAGTCAATACTCTGTGTATTATTGGAGTCATTGATTTCCAGTGGTACCAGCTACTCTATTGACTGTAAAATGTCAGTTTTCGCTTTTCTTACTTATTTGCTACTGGGAAAGATATCAAAACTTTTTTCAATAACAGACTACCTCAAAATCTCGTACTCGTTCCTTGATAATTCTAAATTTAATGCTAGTTCTAAATCATCTTCAGTGGTAAAGGTCGATGTTGATTTCGGTGACACTATGCTATGGGTTATCCGATTTAATCGCTTGGGAGATGCTGTTGCTAACACACCTATAACTTTTTATACTTCCTTTGGTTGCGTATGTGTTACTGATGTTTTAAATGTTTTTTATTTCACCGCTCGTGTATGAGTTTAGAATAAATTCCTGTTTAGTCCTCTTTGTTTTTAGCTGAACTTCATCATAAACTTTTTTTGGTCGACAGTTTTTTGGTTTTCCGATGAAAATAGGTATTTCTCCCTCCAACCACTCTTGATTTTTCTTCTTGAACTTTGCTAATGATCAAGCTTGAATCCTTTTCTCATAGGATTTATACAAATTTTCAAGTTTTAAACTCTCTTCGCGAGTATGACTTAAACCAAAAGATACTACCGTCTCAATAAGTTTTCTTATTTTTTCTGGATGATTGTTAATTTCGGACAGATCATTTCAGGTTACTTTGCAAATAGAATTATACACTATGTGTTTCAATGTAATCTCCATGATGGCTAATACACTAAAAAATCTACACATTCATAAGAATACTATATAAATAGAAAAAGGATACTTCTATCAGCCAAGTGTCTGACAAATAAAAAAAAAAATTCAAAATTTATATCTCCAAAAAATTAAATTTCTTTAATCGGTTATTCAACACAAATTCGGATTATTCGCTATTCGAAAATATACAATTTTAAATTATTCGGACAATTAATCGACCAAAATTAAACGAGTAACCGAATAACGGTTAATCGATTAGATACTTTATAGAATATATAGTGTATATGTTTATACTATACACATAGAGGCGAAACATTACGTTGATAATTAAAAATAATCCTTTTTTATAGAAAAAAAATTTATTTCTTATTTATTTATTTATATTTATTTATTTTTTTTATTTTTTTTTTTTTTTTTTTGCAACAACAAAACACATTTGTTGTTGTTGTCTGAGTTAGGATCTTGACAACCTACTTTGATTTTGTACAATTAGTTTCGTCTTTTGTTACTCTCTGACATACATCTGCAGTGTGAATTCAACACACTTGTGAGAGATGTAAACAAAACAAAAAAAATATCAAAATTACCCTTTTAAATAACATTCGTAGTACATTTTTTCACACACACACACTGTGCTAGTTTTAATTTTTAACAAGCTGGGCATCTCACTGGTAAAGTGTCCGCTGAATTCAATGTTGGCAACCGTTTTTTCGAAGTTAGCGCGAGTACGATATTTGGGTTTAAACTTTCTTTATTAAGGAAGTAGTAAAAATAATAGAAAATTAGAAAGAAAAGGTACATTACTTATATAAATTAAACAATAAATCGATTGAACATATACTTTAATCATAAATTAAATTAATTTCAGCCGGGTTGTCAATGTATATATATTTTTTTGTTTGAAAAGTTGCTCATTGGTACACTTGTTAGCTTACTTACGGACAGGGCTGACTGATTTGGGGTTTTAATCCCAAATCTGTATTTCACAAAAACCAATCTTCAAGATAACATGCATTATGAACTTCGAGTGGCATCTTAACTCGTTAATATCCACTGCACCTGGTTAAGTACAGCTAAATTATCGACTCTTATTTTTGAGGTCTAAAGAATTACAGTTTTTTTCTTTTTTTTTTTTAAAGTGTGTCAAAAGACGATTTAAAACTATTAAAAAAATCGTGGAGTATATAAATACTAGTTTCTCCCAATATTCGTTTCAAATTTGACAAAAGGAACTATCTCTTAGTGGCACATTTCTTCCCGAACGGTGTTACTAAGTAGATCAGAATTCGTAACGCTTTAGTGAATTTTGTACGTCACGTATTAAGATCTACTGTAACGCAGCAAAAAGTGTCTAATAAAAAATCCTAATTCGAATCTTCCAATCCCCACTAAAGCGTTACTCTAAAGATGCATAAAATTTTTAAAATAATAATGCCAGTAATAGTTACATTTTAAAATGAAGGATTAGGAATGAACAAAATTATCAAAAGTAAAAACATTAAAATTTTTTAAATCTCAAAATTAACTCTTTCTGATATTTATTATGGAAAGCAATAAAATTAATTACACAACAATATTTTCAATTCAAATTAACATTAAAAAAAAATTTAATTAAAAAAGAATACTAAGAAATATTTTAAGTACAAAATTAGAAAAAATTATTTCTATCTTTCAAATTTAATAAAGTAGGTATATATATAATAAAATAAGAATAATTATTAATATTATAATTTATTTTTTAAATAACAAAAATAACTGTTCTTCAAATGAACGTTTAATGTTTAACATCTATTAGAATATTTGCAAATTTTTCTGCAATTATCAGTATGTTCGGCGACTATGTATGATTTTTAGAAAGGTTATGATGTTCGCATTATAAAATGTGTAATTCAGTATTTCCAAAATGTTTTTCAGTAATATAATATACGATTTCTAAATATTACAAGACTACATTATTATTTATTTTAATTTTGTATTGAATTTTCGCGGTAACAGAAACCAAAATTTTATTGAAAAATTTTACGTAATTTTTAATTGAAATTGTTTTTATTGATATATTTACATTTTAAATATTTTTAAAGAAATTTGAGATTTTGAGTTGCTTTTTTGGAATATTATATTTTAAAATAACAGCTGAATAGTAAAGCGATTTATTCCTTTTTAAAAATAAAGACACTTTAATTAAAAACACTTAATCTTTTCCTTTTTTAAAATAAAATCACTTTATTATAAAACCCGATAAGTGTTTTATAATAAACATATTATTATTATTACTGTTACTTTTGATATTATATTATTATATTAATTGACTTTTCGCTATTATTATTATGCTTCTTGATTATTGACTTATTATACTATGGTCTATTAACTACTTAATATTGAACTTAATATTGAAAATTAAAGTAAATTTTACATTTGTTTATATACTAATTTGTAATGTCAATCTTGCCGGTAAGAAATTCTGAAGGATTGTTTACCGCTTTTTTGTTTGGGCCAAAATTACTGATAATTCTGTCTGTGTGAACGGAAATGCAAAGTAAGATATTTTATTGAACTTGTTTGTGGTCATCATAAACAATTGCAGTTGCAATAAAGTTGGATAATTGTTTACTGTATTTTTATTTGTTTCCAAAATTATTATTAATTTTGTCTGTGTGACCGGAAACGTAAAAGTTAAAATAAAAAGTGCAAGTTTGCATAATTCTAAGTTGGCGCGTGTAGGGGAAAATTGGGAGACGTTAGATTATATTGTTAGGTGTAATCATAATATTAGAGGTCACAATAACTATGAATCACGTAGTTCGTATAATGCTATTGTCTGTCGGCTTATCATTTTCCAAAGCCCATTGTATTCATATGTTTATCGATGTTATACAATCGTCCACTTTAATTTTGTTTTCTTCATAACCACTATCGTATAAATCCCCCGATTACGTATCTGATAATTCAATTTGCTCCTCATTACTTTCCACATGAAATTTTTAAAAAATCGTTGGCTTTAAAATATGTTGAACTTTTCCCATATTAAGAGATTGAAAATCAAAATCATCCAAAATGTTTAATATACCAAAAGACGGGGGTTTGCCTTTTTTGGTTATAGACATTGTAATCAAATTTAAATAAAAGTCGCGAAAATAGAACTCGTTTTCCCTAAACTGTCGCGATTATAGAACCTGCTATTTTAGAAATTAAGTCGTCGCGATAATGGGTAACCGTGAATACCCAGCTTGTACTGTGCTATGATTTTTTTCCGACATTGGACTGTGGGGAAGAATCAAAATATTTTGGAAATAAATCAGTAATTTCTAATCGTCTTAAGGTTTCATGTAAGTGCACCATTGACATGTAAATTTGTAAAATCTTGTCCAGTTTTTTGTTTCCCTTCCGATTTCAAAGATCCTTCTATTTTCTTAAAGTTTTCAGTAATATCTCTAAAGAACACGCATACTTATTAGGGTATCTAATCGATCAACCGTCATTCAGTTATCCGATTAATTTTGGTCGATTAATTTAAAATTGTCTATTTTCGAATAACCGATTAACCAAAATTTAGTTTTCGGGATTTATAAATTAGATAATTTCTTATTTTTGTGAAAAATTTATGACAACTACATCTTTTTTTAAAATGTCTGTTGCATCCCACCAAAAATGAATAAAAGTAATTTTTAGGGAAGTTCTTTTTCATTTCTTCCAAAATATCAATATGTATACGTTTTCTTGTGTTTAAGAAGTAATACAAACGGGATCCAAAAATACTAAAAAGAGATTCAAATGATTTATAAAACGTTGAGATGCGGTTGTTATTTTTGCAAACTAGTTAGTAAAAAGAACTGTTTCAAACAAATGGAAAATAATGTTATGCATAACTTTTGTTATAAAAAGTTTTGGTTTAATAAAAGTTAAATTTCCTTATGCAGATAAAAAAGAATTTGAAAGTTCATTGCAGTGTTGTATGGAAACGTGAACATGACTTCTTTCTCAGTGACTAGGTATCAAAAATGAGAATATCTTCCATTGACAATGGTAAATGCTTTGGAAATTATCTGAATTTGCACTACTTATAGATCACAAGTTCCAGATCTTATTGACTTCTTTGGATGTTTTTTTTTTTTTTTTTTTTTTTTTGATAAATTGTTGAATAAAATGCTACATAAAAAGTTTATAATATTACAACTTCATAAATACTTAAACCTGTGACAATCGAAATTCTAAAAAAATAGATTTTAGTAAAGTAAATTTAAAGTTACATATACATATATGTAAAATATATGTAAAAAATTTAATTTTCATCAACAAAATGTGCGTAAAAATACTAATATTAATTTTTACATTTATGAAAAAATCATTCTCACACAGAAAATAGAGTTAAATTAAAAAAAAGTTAAATTAGGAAAATATTTTGTGGTATAAGGTAAAAAAATTTTATTTTTTTATTTTTTTTTTCATACAAATGGGCGAATATCTGATAAAACGAACCATTTGTAAAATAATTTAATCAACATTATGTTTCTAAATAACTATTTCAATAGATTAGATACTATAAATAGTGTTATTTATATGTTTTACATGTATTACTGAGACTATTAAGTTAATCGAATAATTTGCCAATAATCGGTTATTAACCGACCAATTTTGAACTCAAATTCGAATTAACCGATTAATATAAAAAGCTGAATAATTGGATACCCCAGTACTTATGGAACAATTTAAAATTAAGTAGTTTTAATTCTATAAAATATTCTGAATTCCAAGAAAGATCGAGGAAAAATTTAAGCTCTTTCGCCTTAGTTCCTCTGATTTTCTTTAAATTAAGCAGAAAAACTCGGAATTTTTTAATGCAAAATTATCAAAAAAATATATGAAGCATATAGCTTTGAGTATTCACAACTTTTTTAGTTGTAATCCGATTTCACTGAAATAGAAACAATTGAGAAGGCGATTATATCCCCTTTAATCCTCATAATTAAAATATAAGTTTAAGTTTCCCATTTATGCAATTGTGCAGATTTACGCGACGTGTTTCATGAAATGTTCAAATGTTGTGCAATATTAAAGGTAAGAAAATTAATAATAATATTTTTTGTTATATCGTATTTGTTACATTTGCGAGTGTGCAAAATTGCGCACATTGCGCGTTTTCATGAGGACCCTTAAAATATATTTTTTTTTATAAAAATGCATGTTTCAGATGCATTTTTAAAATTGTTCAATTTTTAAAATGTTTAATTCAATTCAGATTTTTTTGTAACGGATATATTCACTTTCTTAAAAAAACATAGGTCAACAAAAAAAGCATAAAAAATTATATCGCAAATAATTCTGCGAAAATTTTATTCCTTACACTAAACATAGTGGGACACATAGTCCCAAGAAATCTTTAAAGTTGTCGAAATCAAGAATTTCTTAATAAACTCTCATGAAAACATGGAAAAATGAGGGGTAAGAAGTGGGTGTAGAGGTGAAATTTATTATTAATATAGCTAACACATGGCTGCAAATCTCAAAAATGGTAAAATTATTAAAATCGAATTCGTTTTTATACAAGTATGTTGTAAATATTTTCTCAAATTTCGGCTTTTTGAATTAACCATATCGGTCAATAGACAACCGATTTATAGCAAAAATCTAAAAAAAAAACTTATTAACAATATACACATACAAACATATATAAAAAGCATGACTTTCAGTCCCAGCGATAAAAATTTTAGGGCTTCCATCGTGCAGATCTTCTAAAAGGTCTATTACACTTTCTTTAAGACGCAATCACTCATGCTAACCTGCCTTCTATAGTAAGGCCTTTAGGAATACCTCGTCCTTGCCATCTAAAGAATCCGAAGTAATTTTTAAGCAATTAGTTATCCATTATTGCTACTGTAATAATGAAGAATACTGCAGAAAGATACTGCCTGCACGTATGTGTTTGACGAATTTGCTACACAAAAAAGTTTTAAATATTTTTATATTTTTTTTTATTAATTTGAAATGACAAACAAAATATTTCATAAATGATAGAAAAAAACAGTCAAATTCATTCGAGAAAACTGTCTGCAGTATGATTTCATTTTGAAATCAAAACGATTTTGATTTTTCATACTGTATTGACTGTTTGACGCTCACATTCAAAAGCTCTCTCAATTTTACTAATACATACTTATTGCTTAAGCTTATGCAGCATGTGTTTATGCCCTGCAAGCATTTAGTGAAGTCTTTTTTCGAAATAGCTCATTTCTTCGCCACTCTTAGAACTGCAATAGAAGATTTCTCTCAATTTTCCAACAACAAAATATATCAGTATACGTATTGAATCTGCTAAACGTAACTTATTTAATTATTTAATTAGTTACAGTTTAGAAAAAATATAAATTTTGAAGTGATTAGAATGAAAAAATATTGAAATTAACTAAAATTATTTATGTAAGGTGATAGTGAAACAGTGGAAAAGAAAATTTAAAAAATAAGGTAAGCGTTTATCATAATGTAAAAGAAATTATCAATATTTGAACTAGTTCTGAGCAAGCGAATAAATTTAGGAAAACATTTTCATTTTCTATAAAATTAAAATATGTTATTAACTATTTGAGGGTCTTGAACATGGACAGAAAATTTTGTTTTATATAAAATTCTTAATAACCTACACAACATTTTTTAAAAGTGTGGGGGTTTGATTTATGTATGACATGTACGCAGCAAAAGTCGCTAATTTTCAGAATAATTTTCTATAGAACAAACAATTAAGAATATATTAAAAATTCGATTTTACAAGTCAATTCTGTGGAAGATTAAAATTTGTATATACAGCAATCAAAATTTTGAGAATGCATCGCATTAGAGTATCTGAAAAATATATTAACAGAGCTGAATTTTTGCATTTGAAATTTGAAAAGGAATTTATAATTGTTAAAATTTTATTCATAATTTTCAAAATTTTAAATTATTTTTTTTTTTTAAATTTTGAAAAGAATTCAAACATTGTTGTTGTTATAAATATTTTGAAGAAATTGTTTTGTTGTTGTAATGCTTGAAATGTGTGAAGTAGATTATGGTAATTTCTAGTTAAGTAGCGGTATTTATTTCTTAGTTTCAAAAACCGTAAAACGGGCCAAGATGAGATTCAAATAATGATTTAAAATGGTATATCATCATTAAAATTTGTAATAGGGTATGAAAATGGTTAAAAGACCATGTAATCTTTAATAAAGGGAATCCCCTTTATAAAAATGGAAACATTTGAAAGAGAAATTGGAGAAAATTTGTTATAAATATTGTTTCAAATATTTCCAAATTTCTTAGTAGTCAGCTATTTGTTCAGCGAGAAAGTATGATTTTAAAAAAGTATATAGTATTCGCCTTGTAAAAAGTGTAATACATTAATTCTTTAATTGTGTTTCTGTAGCAAAACTGGTGATTTTAGAAAAAAATTAACTAAAAAAATTTTATTTATTTTAATTACATAGAAAATTTAATACAAAAGAAAAATAAATAATAATGTAGTCTTGTAATATTTAGAAATCGTATACTATATTATTGAAAAACATTCTGGAAATATTGAATTACCCTTTTTATAATGCGAACATCATAACCTTTCTAAAAATCATACATTGTTGCCGAACATACTAATAATTGTAGAAAATTTTGCAAATATTCTAATAGATGTTAAATGTTCATTTGAATTCAAAATCTTTTTGTGCAATTAATTTCAATATTTTCTGTAATAAATACAAAGAAGAGTTATTTTTGTTATTTAAAAAATAAATTATAATATTAATAATCATTCTTATTTTATTATATATATACCTACTTTATTAAATTTGAAAGATAGAAATATTCTTTTCTAATTTTGTACTTAAAATATTTCTTAGTATTATTTTTTATTTTTTTAATGTTAATTTGAATTAAAAATATTGTTGTGCATTAATTTCATTGCTTTCATAATAATAAATATCAGTAAGAGTTAATTTTGTGATTTAAAAAATTTTAATATTTTTACTTTTGATAATTTTGTTCTTTCCTAATCGTTTATTTAAGAATGTAAGTATTACTGGCAATATTATTTAAAAATTTTTATGCAAAATTGTTTTAAAATTCGACTTAAGATGTTTTGTTAAAACTTCAGATATGCTTTTTAATATTTTATTAAATAATGTAGAATTCCTGGTAGCACTTCTTCAGAAGGCCTACTGGCAGTTTTTATTCAAGAGTTCTTTTAGAAGGGCCACATTGGGTCGCGAATGTGTAAGGCTTTGCTCTCAATGACATTACATGTAAAAAATACATGAACATGGAATGCAGAAGCCTTCTAGAAGGACTCTTTACCCCTTCTTTTTACCACTGGGGTAGTTTTTTTTTTTTTTTTTATTGTATAAGCATGCGGTAACTGTTTACTGTGTATACATATACACAATCATTTTTTATGCATGTTTGGACGTTTTTTCGTTGTAAATAGAAGCATCGCAATGACTTAGTGTTGTTGTTTTTTCTACAAGCGTGTATCTACACACAAACTTATGCATCAGTGATGGGATTTTTAAATTTTAATTTAGTGTCAAGTTGGGATCGAAAATGTGCTAAGAACGGTTTAAAAGCAAAATCTTTTGGTAATCGAACAAAAATTAAAGAAAGGTCATTTAAGGCCATCAAAATTATGCAAAAAAAAAATATAATTCGAAATGAACTACAGTAAATTTCAATTAGCGTATACAACATAATCCAACATTCAAAATTTATGAAATAGGATGCCAACATAAATGTTCCGTTAATCGTAGATAGTTAAAATTTGGCCACGATGTTATACAGGATGTACATACTTAGAATAATTTCATCTTGGTGTTCCGTATAGGATTTTAAAATCAAACGAAAATTTCTTGCTACAGAATTAATTTTTTAATATTCATATCTCACATCTTACGTCTCGTACGTTTATAAAACTTAGTCCTATAATAAAATAATTCGCACTTGCTGCAAATTATAGGTAGTACTAATATGTATACTTATGTGAACTCTTATTTCATTGTAATAATTGTCTTAAAGTCTCTGAGTGACTTTAAACTTGTATCATTCAGAGAAACATGGTGTAAAACTCTAGGGGTATGCCCTCAATAAATTTGATTTAAATTAGTACAAAAGAAAAAAGTGCCAAAATAGTTTCCAAAGAGCCGCGGAGCCATAGAAACCTGATAGTGCCAAAAATGACACAACTGTGCCATAAATCCTATCACTGTTATGTATATAAAGGCATAGAATACAACTAGAAGTTTATGTGAAAGACAGTTCAAACTAAATTTTCAAAAAATTTACTCATTTTTTTCAAAGCACAAAAACAAAATATATGTGACTACATGTATTTCGTTGTTGCATGAATTAGGGTTTTGACACTGAATTAGGTTTTTGTCTCTCATAAACTTCTAGTTGTATTTTATGTCAAAAGCTATCAGTGGGTTGTTGTTTTTTAAGGAGCAACGCTTGCTATGATAGTTTAATTTTGTGTTTACATTTTTTGTAGTTTGGAAAAAATGTAGATTATTTTTGTAAGTATGTGTGAAAATATGAAAGCATACTTTAAGGAGTAAATTTTATTATTCATTCAGCACAGCCGAATATGGCGCTAATGTAGCGCTAACTTGTTTTTTATTTATATTTGATTGCTTTACTATTTAATACAAAAAAAAATAAATAATAATAATAATAATAATAATAATAATAATAATAATAATTGAAAGCCGATAAAATATTTTATTTTGCCTGTAAAAAATATTAGAAAATTGAATAATTGATACAATTAAAAAAGTAACTGGAATAATTTTCACTTTATATTTATCTAATAGCATGAGCAAAAATGATAAAACTACTTTTTTCAATTCTAAATAAAAAAGAAAAAAAAATAATGAAATCGAAAATAAAAACGGGATTTCTTAAAATTTTGACGTGATATAAATGTTACATTTCACTTTATGCACTATATATAGTCCAAGAAATAAGATTTACGTGGATTTATTTGCGATAAATTTGTTTTACTCCTTTGTTGACTTTGTTATTCAAATTTGGATTTTTACTTTTCCCAAACTTTTAATGTTCACGCATTTTCTGACAGTGCGATTTTCCTCATTTTATAATTTTTGTGACCTACGGTCATGTGTTAGTTATATAATTTGCTCTACCTATTACATACAAAATTATATGACCTAAAAACTCCTAAGAGAAGCATATTTTCTTTGGTCGTCAATACGTTAAAAGTGTGACGCCATGGAGAAAAACTGAAATTTTTCTGCTGATTGGAATTTCTATACCTACAATTCCTTTAAGTTGAACAAATTTTTACAAACCAGAACTTTATGTATAATTCTAGTAAAAATATCAAAACTTACTTCAAATAAAATTTATGATATCTTCAATGTTTCGGAACGGCAGTTCCGATTTCAATGAAATTTCACACAGTGATATCGGAGGTACAGGCAAGTTTATGTTTCAAGCTTGGGCTATATAGACCTATAGGGAGCGGGTCAACACTGTACCAAGATTAGACACCTCGGTATCGGAAAGGCAGTACCGATTTCAATGAAATTTCACACAGTGATATCAGAGGTACAGGCAAGTTTATGTTTTGAGCTTGGGCTATATAGGAGCGGGTTCACACTGTCCCAAAGTTAGACACCTCGGGTGTAAAATATTTTAAAAATAAACCGATTTAAAAGATTTTAATGTAAAATTAGATATTAGGCTTCAAAGGTTAAAATCTTTACTTTTTAGCCTACTTGTTGAAGTTTTTACGCTACAGTGGATCCAAGTTTCACCCTTTTTTTGGAATTTTTTTATTTCATCAACAACAAAAAATGTGCAAAGAAAGATGTTTAAAAAAATATTTACAATGTCAAAGTTATATGCATTTAAATTTGAACTTTTGAAAAAATTCGATTTTTCCCGCTTTTTTCCAAAAAATGTGGTCACATTCTTTTTTTGATATATAAAAATTTTTCTTAAGTGACATATATTATATATATATTGCGGAATTTCTGTTGACAAATCTAAAAATGTGAATCATGCTTGAAATTAAACATCAAAAACTCTACTCAAGTGTAAAAAATAAAAATATCCATTACAAAAATTTTATTGAATGATTAATTATGAAGAATATGCACAAAATCCCAACTCAATATCTCTTCCGCATCTTTTCGCGAAAAGTCTAAATTGAGGCATGTAAATTTTACCTGTAATATCGTTGTTATTAATATTGGATATGAGTAAAAAAATTACATGAACTCTGCAAATAACTAAAAAGATAAGAAATTTATTTTCAGATATTTATTTTTTATAAAAATAATTTTTTAATTAATAAGAATTAACTTAATTAAAAAATAATAATTTAAGTTAGTAATTTATATTTAAAAAATATGGTAAATCATTAAGTAGCTTCATTTAGTAAAATAATCTGATTTACAGTAATCCATATCTAAAAGACAAAGTAAATCCTTATATTCAAGAATGTTTTCATATGTTAAAACTTGGTAGCAAATCCATAGGATTGGATCAGGTGATAATATATGTTTATTAAAAATATCTTCATTTTGCGATAGTCTGGAACATTTTCTTGAGGTAAACTGGTGAACATATTTGAAATCTCGATTTCTTGATTCTTGGGACTCTTCCGTAAGTTCTCCTAAGGAAACAATATTATACTTAATTATTATTTATCTATGGCATAATATTTTATATACGGTTGGTGACAACAATTTCCAAGGATAAAATTTTATAAGTGTTTTTGAATTTTCATACATCTATATCAATTGTTTCAAATATTTGAAAAACGCCGAGCTATGTTACCGTCATTCGTACTTACGTGGTTTATCAATGTTTAGTACAGTTTGTTGCTTAAATTTCTCTTAAATCTCTTCTTCTCGCTTGCTCTCATTTTCTTCAGTTACTCATTGTTATTTCCAGATTTATTTTCGTTTTCTGATATGCTTCAAATCATATGCCAGATGTAGAAAGTGTTTCAGATATCTTATTTTGGAATGCAAAAGAGATATTTCGTATTTTAGAACATCTTCATTGACATTTATCATTTTGGATATATTTGACAAATTCTGATCTCTTTTCGCCACGTATAGAACACTTATAGCGTTGCTGACATTTCCATCAAGCATTGTAAGTTGCATATCAAAAGATATGTTAAATGCATATTCCGATATTTCAATCGAAGTAGGAGCCAGGCTTCTAATCTCTGTTAGCATATTACCATAATGCCGTAAATACACTTTTATATTTCGAAGATTCTTGACTTGTTTGTTTATATTCTGAAAGTGATGATAAGTCATCACATCCCCATTTGCAGATTAATTGCAAATCATAACCATTTATTTTCTTAAGACGGTCAGTGTAGTAGTCCGAAACAATTCTTGATGCTGTATTTTCAAGTAATATAGAAACTCCAATTCTGGCTTTTCGATCGGTAATTTCAGATGAAGATGGTACAATGCTTTTATTTTCCCTTTAATGCTCCACATGATGATAAAATATCCACACCTCTTCTTAAAATTATGTAATTCTGATAGCTAAATTACAGTCATAGCATTAGGGCTACAGCTCCTTCTTTCGTGAAAGCTGATATAGGTATGCTCTTCAAAATTCGTAGGAAGAATATTTGCAATTTTTACAGCCTTAAACGGCTGATTTTCCTTTTTTAACATAGCTTTAAATGTGTCGGAAATTTCTGCAGTAGACATTCGCTGTTTCTTGGATTTTGAGCACAAATCTCCATATTGCTTACAATGCACATCAACAACTGATGTACAAGTTCACGTTTTCATCCAGCCAGTCAGAATACTTTGATTTAAACTTCTTAGTAGACCGTCTTATCGACTTAAATAATACATCAAATAACTTAACATAGCTTTCAATTCTCTTTTTCCAGCTTATTTTTATAATTAGTTTCTACGTATTCTATTAAAAGATTCACCTTTTCTTGAAAAAAATGGAACACAAAGTTGATTTTTTCAATAAGATTTCCACATGGATTAACCACGTTTATATATTCATTGCAACTTATTCTACAAAGCTTTGCCTATTCTAGAAGTCGCGGAATATTTACCTATCATGTTGCTGCACTCCAAAATATTTACAGGTCTAACATAAATGCTTAGGTGACAAATAACATTACATAAGCCATTACGTTACCTACTAATTGTGAAAAAGCTATGAGTAATATGAGTAATTTTTTCTACGATTTCTATAGATTTTGGTAGTATCTTATTTACAAAAGGTATAATAATATTTATAATAAGAAAATTCCTTGAGGACTTTTCGCGAAAAAATGCGGAAGAGGTATTGAGTTGGAATTTTACGTTTATTATTCATGTTTAATTATGCAATAAATTTTTTTAATGGATCATGTGAATCTGATTTCACATGATCCATGATACCAACTTGACGCACGAACAAAAGATCTGATTCGTCTAACATCAATTGCAGAGAGATCAGATAGTCCATGCATACACGGACTGCAAGATTCAGCGGTCCTTATATTTGCAAGTCAGTGACAAAGAAAATGTTCTACTGTTTCTTTCTCCTCCTCGTTCTACAATAGTCGTTTAAAGGGAGTACTGGTCTCCTAGCATGTACACCAGCAAATCAGTGCCCTGTAATAGTGGCTACAAGTGTTCGTAGCTGGCACCTTGGCAATCCCAGAATGAAACTCGACTGTTTCTGAACGTTTTGAGACAATATCTATCTCGAGATAGAACATACGGACTCGTTCCCAAATGGTCACATGACCATAGCTTCTACCGTTCTATGCACCTATAGTACTGAGCCTAGCGCCGACATGATGCCGATTTGTTTGGCTATTAGATCCACTGGCATACAGTTCATCAGAACGAATAATGCCTCAGATGGTGTTGTACGTAGCGCATCTGTAACCTTTTCGAAGATTCCGCAAAAGGTGGTTTTTGCCATCGCTTTCCACCATACTATCGCTCCATACATAAGTATTGGCTTTATCACCATGTCGAAGAGCCATTTTGTATTCTTAGGATTTAATCCCCAAGATTTCAGTATGGCCTTCCTACACATATAAAAGGCAATGTTTGCCTTTGTAGCATTATCCTGGGTGTTCTGGAGCCAGGACAGTTTGGAGTCCAGTATTATACTCAAATACTTCGCACTATCTAACACCTTTAATTCAACTCCATTTAGGCAAGGAAGTGGGAAAGATGGTATTTTGTAACTCCGTCTTTCCAATTAACGCTAAGGCCACTTGAGTAGGCCTAGTGCATTTTGTAACCGGTGAGATATGGTATCCAAATATTTTCCAAATACGGCCACCGTTACATCGTCCGCATATGCGACGGACTTGAATTTCAGGAAATCAAGTTCCCTGAGCATTGTGTTGACAGCAATATTCCAAAGAAGTGGAGATAGAACTCCCCCTGAGGAGTGCCTCTGTTTGCTACCATATCCTACAATCTATCAGAATTACGTAATTTTAAAAAGAGCACCACTAGGAAAAGGTGTGGACGTTTTACAATTATATGGACCATGACAGAAAAAAAAGAAAAACATTATACCATCTCCTATTGAAATTACCGATCGGAAAGCCAGAATTGAAGTTTCTACTTAACTTGAAAATGCAACATCAAGGATTGTCTCGGACTTTTCCACTCAGCATCTTAAGAAAACAAATTGTTGTGATCTGTAATTAATCTGTAAATAGGGATGTGATGACTTATCATTACTTTCAGAATGTAAACAAATATAAAAGTGTATTTATGGTATCATTGGTTTCTTTAAGAATTAGGAAATTTGCTAACAGCAATACTCCATTATGTACGTAGTTTTGAAGAAAGTTGGATAAATTCATCAACTGGATCAACAAATACAACAAAAGAATTAAAAGATTATATTGAAGCTGAGATTAGAAGCATGTATCCTATTTAGATTGAAATATTGGAATATGCATTTAACATATCGCTTGATATGAAACTTATAATGATTGATAGGTTAGTCAGCAATGTCACAACAGCAACCTCCTCTAGTTGGAATTGTTCTATACGTGGCGAAAATAATTTTCGGAATTTTCAAAATAATAAATGACAATAAAGATATCCTAAAATAAGGATTATCTCCTTCTGCATGCCAGAATAAGATTTGTGGAATACTTTTTACATCTGGCATATGATTTGAGATGTAGAAGCATATCAGGAGACGAAAATAAATCTGGAAATAATAGTGATAATAATAAACCACTCGTAGGGTACGGAAGTACGAGCGATGGAAATACAGCTCGGCGTTTTGTCAAATATTTTGAAACAACCTCAAAAATTACAGGAATTGATATAAATTTACTACGAAGTCAACATAATTTTAATGGCCTCCACCTCTACTATCACTATGTGAAATTTCATTGAAATCGGAACAATTGATCCAAAATTCCGTAATTATTTCCATTTCATTTTTAGAATCGCACACTGTTCGACATTTTCCTTAAATGTATGGTCCCGATCATTTATATTTATCGCCGTTCTTAAATCTATATATCCAAGATTTGTACCAATTGCAATTTACTATATAAAAATACAAAAACAATACATGCAATTTTTGTGTAATTTTCAAAAAGTCCATAAATTTTTTTATTAAATTTATTTTTAATTCTCCTTCGATTTTATTGTGTAAAATAATAAAAAACTAGGTTCACGCAGTAGTCTACGTCATTCCATCTATGCCACCTAATCTATGGTATTCAAAAGTTAAAATTAAAAAACAAGAGTAGAAAAAAAAATAAGAACAGTGTTGTTTATTTATGTAAGAATCCTGGACAAACTCACCTGGGGTAAACTCAAGTTCCTTACATTTTTCATAAAAGATTTCAAATAATGATATATGTTCTATAATTTTAAAACGTCTAAAATATCTATACATTTTTCAAAAGTTTTACTGCTCCTACGAACTAGTGAAATTTTATTTACCTCATTGCAGTCAAAAATTTACTATCAAGCATACTTTTTTATCATTTCACAAAGCCCAAATAAGTACAATCTTGTTTACTTTTGGCCCAATATAAATTGCTAAAATTGTTGAAATTTTTACTAATTTCAATACTTTTTTTAAGAGTGTAAATAGAAGTAAATTTGCAGTATTAACTTTTAAATGCAAAATTATCTTTAAATTGCGTCTTTAAGTAAATGTTCTTCGCGACCCCTTTTGAACTTTTAACAACAATCATGATTATAAAATGAAATCTATGGTATTAAAAGTACTAAAAGTGTTGTGGTTTCAGATCTGTAACCTGTTTGTTTAAAATAGTATTACCACAAAATTTATTAAGGATGAAGGGCAATTTCAGCCAGGTTAAAAATTGTTGGAAATGAGCCATATGTTGAGTTTTATTTGGATACATATTTTTTTAATTTTTTATAAATAAGCCAAATAATTAGTTTAAAAAAAATTTATTTTTTTAGACCAAAGCACAAAAAAGTATTTGATTAATGAGTTTTTGTTTGGGAAAATTTGTTAGGTTTTTTGTAAAAAAAATTAATATTCTACCAACAGCTTCTCGCCACAAAAAAATTAAATTTAATTGTTTAGTCGATGTATCAAGTTTTAATTTTATTAAAAAAATAAAAAGTTAAATGGAGAAAAAGTTTCAAAAATGCACCCAAAAATGTATTTGCGTTATAAATGCATTTTTTTAATGGCTTGTTTTCTAACTACGCGGTGCTACAGTGAAAAAAACACTTGTTTAATAAAAAACAAAAAAATTAATTTTGTTTAAAATATAATTCACTACTTGTGCTGAAGTTAAAATATCGTAAAAAATAACAAATACGGATCCTGTAATGTTTAAGTTGTTAATCTTAATAAAAAAAAAAAAAAAACTGATTTCAATTTAACAAATTTTCTCATTTGTTCAGTTTAGCACTTAATAACGCGTTTGGGATTTTGCCGATGCGTTTTGGTTACAAATGGCTGACAATGCCGATAATAAAAATCAACTTTTTTTAATCGACTATGGGAGGATTATTAAATATTAAACTTGAACCATACTATTATGGTTCAAGTTTAATTGAAAACATCATTTTATTTCAACATCTAAAAAAATTTCTTTGTTGCTAAGCAATGTATAGATAATGAGATTGACACCAAGAATCCTCTTTTAAAAAAGGGGCAGTTATGTATCATAACAATCGCTAATAAAGTTTTGCTTTAGTATAAAATTTACATAGTATAAGTATAACTAGTAAAGAATCTAACTCTCATTTTACAACTAAAACAAATCCCCGGTCTTCACGTATATCATAGAGTACAAACTAGACTGCACCAAAATTTATCGACTTTTGAATTTTGAAATATTAGTGAAATCGTGCCACATTGGACCAGAAGTTCGTAGGTTGCGTTTATAAGGTAAAAATATGGCCTTTTACAGTTCTTAGAAAGATTCAGCTATTAGATAATTTGCTTTATAACTAAGATATAATAAAAAAATCAGTTAAAGAATCTTAAATTCATTACGACCATTGATGTGTTAAAAAATTTTGATTTTTTTAAGGCTGTGTCACAACTCGTATTTCAAACTTTTAAAATTTTTGTTAAGGAAATTTTTTAAAAAAATTTCGAATAAAACTATGTAAGTTTATAGACAACACCACAGGAAATAAATTTAAAAAAGAATTTGGTCATTACCTTGTATTACTAAGCATGCGATTTTAATTCTGAATATTTTGTCAAAAACTTATTTTTTAAAATTTTTTACTTACATAACTTTTTTTAAAAACTGATATTCAGATTAATCAAAATTATCACATAATAAGATAAGCCATATCTCATAAAATACATTCTGAAGTTTTGAAGAAAATTATAAAACGATGACATTTAAATTATAAAGGTCAAAATTTCAAATATTTCAAATTTTTAAGGAAAATATTGCGAAAAGTTATTTTTTTTTATCTGGATTTTGATGCAATGATTTCTGTAATGAATATTAATGGTTTAACGTGTCTTTACTTGCCATAGTGAGTTAATTTACATTTTATTTGTTCATTTTATTAATTAATAAAATTTATTTTACAAAGAATAGGTGCGTTTAAAAAAATGCTGACGGCAAGCTCAGTTGGAGGTTAAATCCAGATAAAAATAAATTTGTTTTATTTATATCTTCTTTAAAGCTTTCAAATATTCTAAATTTTGAACTTTGGGTTTTAAAGGTTATCCTTTTCCGGTTTTCTTAAAAACTTCAGAATGTATTTTCTGAGATATTATTTATCTTATTACGTCATAATTTTTGGGATTTTCGATGGTTTTTTGGGAACTGCAAGACTCCTTTTAGCAAAATCTTAAATTTCTTACACTTCATCAACCTAATTTTTACAAGTTTCAAATTCAAAATCGTTTTTGAACATGGAAAAGTTCTTGTTTATTCAGCAGATAATTTTGTTCTTTAACTAATTACTGAAAAATCAAGCTAAATCGGTCGCAAATATTCTCTTATACATATATAGAAAAACTGGACCAAGTTTATGCAAAATTGAGACAATTGAAATTTCAAACACAAATAACTTGAGAGCTGTAGGAGTTAAATAGCAGACTTGCATGTGCTTGCACATGTTTTTTATAGGTCTTATCGAGAGCTTTAAGAAGATATAAAAATCTTTAAAATCGGGTAAGAAGCAAAAATTTTATATGTCAAATGTACACTACTTCGAGCCACCTTAGCTCCGCTCCTGAGGGTACTATAAGATCCCTTTTCAAACATAAAATTTTACACTACTCTGCTATGCCTATGTGAAATTTTATGTAAATCCAACCAGCCAATTTGAAGCTACAGAGTTATTAGAAAACTTATTTCAAATTTGGCTTCCACACAGTGTCTTTCGGGGACAGAAAGAAATTGTTTTTATTAAATAATTAAGCATATTGTACACAAATTTTTTATTTCTTTTGTCATAAATAAAACGTTAAGAATATAATAAATGTCTGATTTGGCATTTCAGTCGATTAATATGAATACAAATTTTTAAAGCAAATAAAGTAAATTATCAAAGACAAAAACTCAAACAGTCGTATAATGGCATAGGGAATATAAAAAAGGTACTCAACAGAATTTTAGTCGGAAAAATGTCAATGATATTTTTACTAAAAAACGCAACTGTCATCGCATTAACATAAAATATAATAATAAAATTGTAAATGCTGTGGATAATTAGAAGATATTAGGTTTAAATTTTGATAACAAACATAACTTCAAATACCATTGTAATTATCTGAAAAAACAACTAACTAACATACTAAATTTGTAAAGTCAGTTATTTTAGCCAAAATCGACTGCAGGTTGGTCATCTATCAAAAAGCAGTAAAATCCAATTTACAAAAAGTAGACAGCATTCTAAACGCATACATCAGAGCCAGGTTAAGAGCCTTCAGAACAACACTAGTCAAAAACCTACGTACTAAAGCTTACACATTCACACACACGTTCCTGCTACTACACAAAATATTATCCCCAAAATTTCCTGTTCTTCAAAAACATATCTCGAGATTAAAGAAAATAAAAAAGAGAACAAAAATTTCAATATACTTTATCAGAACTATATAAAATAACTCAAAAATTTAAGTATATAAACTATACATCACCATCAGAAAACTTTCCTCCATGGTTATTAAAACCTAAATTGTTTGAAAATAAATTGCTTTCCTACATCAAAAATCATACTGCACCCGAAATATACAAACAACTTTTCAGTGAAACTTTTGCTGAATTTAAGAAAAATAGTTGCGAATTTATATATACAGACGGATCTAAAACAAAAAAAAAAAAAAAAATGTCGGGTTTATTACAAAATCTCAAATTACAAAAAAGCTACAACCAGAAAACCATCGTGTGTTTTCGAAGTTATTAAAAATACTAAAAATAAAAACTAAATAATTATTTCAATTCAACAACTTTTAATTCAAATGACGAAAAAAGTAAAACTTTTTTGGATGCCTAGTCACGGTGGTTTTAATGGCAACGAAACTGCTGACTACGCAGCTAAGACAATAGACAAGCTTCCTATAATAACTTTTCTTTCCCAGTCGAAATGTTATATAATAAGATCCTCTCTAAATAATTCGGACTTTTCGATCACTAGGAAATGGAAAAACTGCAATCACCTATATAGCAACATTAATCCCCATAAAGTACCACTTAATCTCCCATTCTCAACAAGTCTCCAAAACAAATGTTTTACCCGTCTTCGTTTAACGCACTCTAGACTTTCTCACGGTTATCTTATATCCTGGGATCCACAACCAACATGTCCTTTTTGCAACAATTCATCTCTAACAACAACACATATCTTGGGTAAATGTCATTACACATAAGTCTGCTGACTACTCCGTCCATACAGAGCAATATTTTAATTCACAATTTTCTCAAACCTACTAACGCCCAACATTAAACCTAATATAAACTTAAACTTTGTTTTTATAATACTACTCCAACCAACATTTACTTAACTTTCCTTTTTATACATATAACCATAAGCCGATAGCCCATGCCACAAGTGCTTTTATTTTTAAGATTTATTATAATTTAAATAAATAAATAAAATAATAAATAAATTCATTCTACACAAAATTAAATGAAATTATGAAATAATATCTATTACGATTTAAGGCATCATTTTGTAAAACGAAACGTTTTTACACGTTAGAAATTTGTGTGAAGAATACTGGAACATTTTTTTAAATTTGAATTTTCTCCATAAAAAATAAAGGGTGATTCAAGTAGAGATACTTTTTTCAGTAGCCTTTTTTTGACAGATTACGTGTGAGTCGTGTCATGCTGTCATGTTATTTTTGTTTAGTATTATTTGGCATTTCATAATGGAAAGACTTAAGCCTGAACAACGTTTACAAATCGTTCAACTTTATTACGAAAATTCACGTTCTGTGAGGAATGTGTTTCGTGCACTTCGCTCTACTTATGGTCAACATAATCGGCCTACTGAGTGTACCATTCGCAACACCATCACCCATTTTGAGACCCAGCATTCATTATTGGATAATATTCGACCGAATAGACCACTTCCAGCACGCTGTGAAGAAAATATAGCGGCCGTAGCTGAGAGTGTACACGAAAACCGTGGATAGTCGATTCGGCGCCGTTCGCAGCAACTCGGACTGACGTATGGAACGACTTGGTGCATTTTACGTCGAGATCTTAAATTAAAAGCGTACAAAATACAGATTGTGCAACAACTGAAGCCGCTCGACCTTCCCAAGCGATATCGCTTCGCTCTATGAGCTCTTGAGAAGTTCCAAGAAGATCCGACGTTTTCGAGACAAATTTTGTTCAGCGATGAGGCCCATTTCTGGCTCAATGGATATGCAAACAAACAAAATTGCCGCATTTGGGACGAAGAGCAACCTGAAGAGATTCAAGAACTGCCACTTCATCCAGAAAAAACAACGGTTTGGTGTGGTTTGTGGGCCAATGGAATCATCGGTCCATATTTCTTAAAAAATTATGCCGGTGCGAACGTAACCGTCAATGGCGACCGTTATCGTGCCATGATAACCGACTATTTGATGCCTGAAATTGAAGCTCGTGATCTCGGCGACATTTGGTTTCAGCAAGACGGTACCACTTCCACTTGAGAGAACACTTCGGTGAGCACATAATTTCACGTTTTGGGCCGGTCGATTGATCGTGTGATATCACACCTTTAGACTTTTTCCTGTGGGGATATGTAAAGTCTAAAGTTTATTCCGACAAACCCGCTTCGATTCAGACCTTGGAGGAAAACATCACGCGTATCATTCGCCAATTACCAGTCGAAATGCTCGAATGAGTCATCGAAAATTGGACTCAACGGATGGATCATCTGCGACGTAGCAACGGCCAACATTTGATAGACATAATCTTGAAAAAATAAATGCCAAAGAATGTTCTTTAAAATGATAATAAACATTCCCCATTAAATTTGAATTTCCTGTGTTTTTTTTTTTTTTTTTTTTAAAAAGTAGGGAACCTCGAAATGGATCACCCTTCACGTTTTGCTTTTGTTTATTTAAAATTTTTAAATAATTAATTTTATAATTTGAATTAACTTAATTACTTTTATAATTTGAATTAAGTGTCCTATAGAATATAGTATTCATAAAAAAACATTTATTGTTTAGGTTTAAGATTAGCTATCAAAAATTGTATTTAATAAATATGTAACTTTTGTTCTTAGTATCTAATATGTTTGTGTGTTAGTTTTTCTTTAAGGGTTAGATTAGATGTGAGGTAAGTATCGTGGTTTAAGTGATTGTAGGAATTGGGGATAAAGTATTTTTTTTTTTTTAGAGATTAGTGTACAGGTTCTTCGTTTCGGATGTTTCCAGTTTTGTTATCTATAGTAATTTTTTTTTATTTTGAACTAATTTTTTATATATAGAAATTGGCCGTCTATTTATAGACTTTTTCAAATTTTAAAAAGTCTTTATATTTTGCCTGCATTTGATTAATAAATTACCCAAAATACCCTCTTTTAGATATTAAGTTGTATAAGAGTACATACAAATATCTGTTGTAACACAAATAAATATTAATTATTTTTCGGATAGATTATTTACTTTTTTATTAATTAGTGTTGCCATAGTGTTTTTTATATAATAAAAACGTTTAAATTTAGTATATTTTTTAACATTTTTGTCTTCTAATAATATTTGTTTGCAATTTATTTTAATTAAGGACGACTTATTATTACGTTTTTATTACTTACAACAGTTTTACCCCAAACTCGAAAGGCAAACGTATTTGCCCACAAAAATCTTATGTTTTTGAATATTTTTGCCGGAAACAAATTTTTTTTTAATATAAAAAAATATCATTATTTCTACACCCATTAAATATTATTAATATTTTTTGTTTTGTTTCAAAACCGTATCTTGTCTTTAAATCATATTAGTAATATTATTCCCATAATAATAGAATATTAAAAATAATTATAATACGTATGCTTTTTTCAAATATGGTTGAAACACAGAACGTGTTGGTTTTTGAATATATTTTGTTTTTAATGTTTGTTTTCCAACTTCATTATAATTCTCATTAAGTTTATTAATGAATAAATATACAGTTCCGAGCATAAAAATGCAACACTATTCTATATGATTTGTAATCTTATTATTATTATTCAATTAGCCAATTATCTTGTGACTTTATTCCTTGTGGTCTTAGCAAATCATTGTAAGTCATTTTGTTCCAAATTGTTACACATAGGAATAGCTATTTAAAATTTTGTTAAAAAAGTTTTAAATTAATGCGAACAAATAAAATGCAACTCTTAAAAAATCAACGAAATTTTGTTATTTTGCTAAAAATAATTATGGAAAAATGCTGAAAACTATAATATGATTACCATCAACTACTGCCAAACACATAAGGTATTCTTTTCTATAAAGGATATTAATAATATTTAAAAAAAATCTTTCTCATTTTTTTAAAGAATTTAGGAATATTAAAGAATAAAATTATGATACTGAAATAATATTGATGTGTAGTTCCAATATGAGGATTTTTAAAAATTATCTTGAAATGAACATGCCTGAGAAAATTGATATTACTCGAATGTAGCCATTTAAATCTACTACTACCACTAATCATTGATTTAATGATGTTGATATGGTTTTTGGACTGTCACTGTACACATATTTCCTTAAATGTCAATTTCCAATAGTAAAAAAGTACAACATTCTAATAATCACGAAGGATGAAATTTTAACTATTTAACATAGGAACAGTGTCAAAATAGATATAATTCTTAATTGTCTTTTCATGTATTAAAATTTGTTCCACAACCAAGAATAAGAGATATTTGAAAAAAATAATATATATTTGATATATTACTTAATATATTTGAAAAATTATATATAGCAGTTGATTCCATCACAATAACGCTCGAAACATGAATATTTGATAGCTTTTTCATAGAGAACATTTGTAAGATTTCAAGTTAATAAAAAAATAGATAATAATTCCAAAAATATCAATATTTGTGGAAAAATTTCCAAAATAGTTTAAAAAAATAGCAAAATTTAATATAAAGTGGAATAATTTGCTAGTATTTATATTATTTATAGATTTTATGTATTTTATTCTATATATATATATATATATATATATATATATGTCATGGCGATAGTGTGAAGACAGTTTTTCGATCTATACGATTTTTTGACGACATTTGCATACTTTGGCGCCAGTACCCAAAAAAATCATATATCTGCCGCATATTTTGAGGCCATGATATTTTAGGGTCATTTTTTCCCAAAAAAATTTTTTTATTGATTATTTATCGACTATTGCTTATTTATCATAATTACGTGTCCTTTTATTAATAGACACTCAATAATAGCCAAATTTTCCAATTATTTGCTAAAATATCAATTTTTGGTGTTGCCACATTTTCGATAAAAGAGTGACATTTTTAACGCCGCCAGAATTTTTGTCACCACTGGCTTTGACTTTTTTATTGTTTTATTGTATGGGCTTAATGCATTTGAAGTGTCAAATTTTTGTTATAAAAGTGACGTAAGAAAACACTTGATTATGTTGTCTCTGTAAGTATTGGTGTGTGTAAACATCATTTTTAAAAAACAACATTTGTAATTCATTAATTCTATACACGCGTTTTTGTTGATATGTTGATGTTGTTTAGTAAGGAAATTGTAGTAAATTGAGTCAAATTAAAAATAAATATAATTTTTTAATAAAATGGTGTACAAGAAAGTACTTTTATATTGCAAAGCATTATACTCTTGTGGAAAATGTTATTTTATCTATATATCTATCTATATATATAAATAAACGAGTAATGGCTGAGTGATTGACTGACTGACTTACATTGTGATTCATCATCGCACAGCCCAAATGGGTAAATGTAGAAAGATGAAATATGGACTGTAGATTAGAAGACCAATCCACAAAGACTGGATTTTTGGAAATTCGAATGATAAGGATGCAAAAACGGGTAAAATCAGTAACTTTATATCTCCTAGACTTATAGAGATACAAAAAAGTGGAATAGTTATCATTATTAATTTCAAAAATGATCGGACAGATGCCCGGTATATATATATATATATATATATATATATATATATATACGGGTAAAAACTGTAATTTAGTACTTTTTGGAACCCAATCTATATTTTAAACCAGTAAGCATAGAAATAAAATGTGCATCAAATTAGTATCTTATTAAAAATTGGCGAGTATTAGTTTGGTACTTTTTGGAAATTCGAACGTTTAAGGGGTAAAAATCGTACCTGATATTGGTACTTTTTTCACAAAATATTTTTTTCCTTTTACTGACATATACATATGAAAAATAATTTAACATTACATCCTAGTACAATTAAGAAATTTATTGGAAAGCTACATTTATTACATTCGGGGGGAATTATAAAGTACCAAAAAGTGGATTAAATCGGGAAATTATATTTTATTCAGAAGAAACGAAGCATTTTTTATTATACTAAACCTTGAAACATGAACTTAAGTACATGTAGTCAGAATTTAGAGTAGGGGATTTTGTGGTACTTTTCATTCTTCTAATGATACTTTTTGAATTTTATACAAAATTGAACATAGAAACATGAAATTATAGATACATGGTCCTATGTGGGTAAGAATTTAAGAGGGAGACTTTTTGGTACTTTTTCGCTTGTCAATGGTACTTTTTTAATTTTTTTCTACAAAATCGGACCTAGAAATATGAAATTCAAGATACGTGGTCCTATGTGGTTACGATTTCAAGAGAGGGACTTTTTGATGCTTTTTCCTTCTTCCAATAGTACTTTTTGAATTCTCAATAATATTGAACCTACAAATATGAAATTAAAAATGCATGGTCTTAAGTGAATTAGAATCGAGAAAACAAGATTTGTAATACTTTTTTGTTCTTCTAATGGTACTTTTAGAATTTACTATTATATTGAACATAAAATAATGAAATTAAAGATATATGATCCAATGTGGGTAAAAATTCGAGAGGTGGTCTTTTTGGTACTTTATTATTCTTCTATGGTACTTTTTGGGTTTTATATAATATTTAATTTAAAACATTCTTCTCTACTAAAATATAATAATAGAAATAATTTGGTAGTTTTTGAAGTTTTTATCAAGACAAACGTCAAAATTTTATCAAGATAAGAATTTGTCTAATGTAGAACGAATTTGTCAGTGTTATTGCAGCGTTAAAAGAAAATTGTCAGCGCTCAAGCTCTGACAACTTTGTCTTGATAATGCTTAGTAAAAGACGCCATCTTGATTGTTGTTGGTACTTTTTGCATGGTTTATTATGTCATACGTTTCTCATAAAATTGACAGAGATAAAAAATTATCTGCTAATCAAACGTTATGACATACGTTTTCCCCTATAATTGACAGATAAAAAATTATCTGCAACTGAAACAAACATTTCATGTTTGTCTTAATACAAATTTCTCTAAATTATTCTTGAGGTTAACGCTGCTGACAAATACATTTACATTAGAAAAATGTTTATTGTGATAAAAATTTGACGTTTGTCTTGATAAAAATTTGTCTAATGTAGATTCGACGTTATAAGATGAAATGTCAAAAATAAACATATACTAAAATTTGTTTGTGTGTATGCGTGCTTATTTTGAAAAGTAGGGTAGACTGGGGAGCATTCGTCACTTTTTTTGTTTAAAATTCTGTATTTCAAAATCATTCACGATATCAATAAACTTCCTTTAGTAGTAAAAAGCTTGATATGTTGGATTATATATATGTAAGCCCTTTTGATTTTGACTGTATTCGTGTTAAGTTAATTTTTATTGAGAATTTGTGAAAAATGTCGAAACCACCCCATCCCATGTAGATTCGCCAAATGATAGGGACATATTTGTTTTCCTATATATGATAGTTTTTTTTTTAAATTTATATTAATAGAGTATTGAAAAAATAAACAAAAATTAATATGTTTAATTGAATTCTTTATAAAATAAATTAAAATGGTAATTAAAGTCTAAATTAAAATGGTAATTAAAGTCTATGCGTAAGAAAATCACTTAAGAATTTTTGTTTGAATCCGGTTAATACTAGAGAGTTTATATGTTTAGTGAATGGTCTAGAGATAGTAAGAGCTTCGTATCTGATTACGACGTTCCTCTAAATCGGCCTAGGAGCAGTTTGACGAATGTACCCTACTAGGCATAATTTTTTCGCACTTTCAAGGAATTTATTAAAACTATTTTGTTAAATCTAGTTCAATACTATCATGTTTATAACATAGAAAAAAATCTGTGATAAATTCTAAAAAATATTAGAGTTATCACTTAAAGTACCCACAGTGAGATACATATTTAGAAGAGTATTGAGAAAGCAGTTAATCACATCTACCTTGAACAAACGTCTGTTGAAAATTTGGTAGATGAAAGATCCTTCATATATAAAAACAAAACAAATTATTAACATAAAAAAATTACTTCGTTTTCGAGATAATTGCAAAAACCAATTTGCCCCTTTGACCAATGCTCCCCCTTCTAACCTACTTAAAAACAATGTTTTTGTAAAATTGTTTTATTTTAATGGTTAAAAGCAATATTGCGAATTCATTATTGTTGTTATGTATGCAATTTAACAGCATCGCAACTAAAAATAATAATCAGCTGTTTAACTAAGGTTATATGTGTATAGCAAGGTAGATTAAGAAGGTAACAACATTAAAACAAATTTTTGTTTATGTTTACATTTTTTTGCTTACTTTTGTCTTATTGCGTCTTTCTCCCCTCTTTTTACTACATGCATTGTTTTTGTTTTTTGTGAAATGACGAAATTAAAGTTGACATAAGAGATGCTAATGCAAAAACAAAATACATGAGGTTTTTTGGTGTTGTCGTTGTTGTAGAGTTGTCGTTACCTTCTTAATCTACCTTGGTGTATAGATTTGCCCATAGTATAATTATAAAGTATACTCCTAAAAACAACTGTTTTACAATTTTTTCATTGGCAAACCTCGCGGTACTGTCAAATTGTTTTTGTATTCATATGTAAAATTTTTTCGAATTTTTTTACTCTTGCTCTCTTTCATTCTCTCATTTTTCCGTTCAGAGCATTTTGACATTATGGGCAGTAGTTTTACAATAACAAAATACAAGCAATTTTTGTTTTTGTTAATGGGCGAGTACTTTATTATTATACTATGGATTTGCCCATAGTACAATTATAAAGTATACTCGTAAGAGCAGCTGTTTTACAATTTGTTCATTGGCAAACCTCGCGGAACTGTCAAATTGTTATTGTATTCATATGCAAAATTTTTTTCAAGTTATTTTTACTCTTCCTCTTCATTCTCTCAGTTTTCCGTTCAAAGCTTTTAGAGTAGTTTTACACTAACAAAACACACGCAATTGTTGTTTTTGTAGGTGCGCGAGCACTTTCTAATTACGCTATGAGATTTGCATTGATATTGACATTAACATTGATAAAAATTTTTCTAATCTAGACACTATGTAAACTCTACATTATTACTGACAAATTCAGTCTACATTACTTTGACTCTACATCAGACAAATTTTTATCAAGAACAATTTTAAATTTTTATTACGATAAAAATTTGTTTAACATTGAGTCTACATAAGAGTTTTTAATATCTAATATATAATAGAGTGCGTCAAATACACTCTCTGAGGAAACTATCTCACGTGTAGACTAAAATATTAGTATTATTTGAAATATTATAATATTTTTCTGCACAACTATCATAGTATAATTATAAAGTATACTCGTAAAAACAGCTGTTTTTTCATTGACATACCTCGCGGAACTGACAAATTGTTTTTGTATTCCTATGAAAAATTATTTTCATCGAAGAAAAAAAACGGCTTTTTGCGAAAAGGACTTTTTTATTGTTGAAAATGGTTATTTAGGGCTTCAGCAGAAAATTTTGTTTTGCGACTTTTTCATAATTCCGTTATTTACAAAATTACCGTTATTTTAAGGTTATTGAAGAAAATCACAATTTTGATCTTTAAATTCCCAGAATTCGACCAAATGATGTTTGGCAACTTTGTACAAAATCCTTTGACTAGTATTTTTACTGAACATATGAACTCATAATATTTGCAAATACAGGGTGTTTTGATGCAATTTTAATAAAAAATAATTTATACTATGTTCAGCAATTAGAAAGGAAATTTGAATACCTTTCCAAAAAGAAAATCGGTTGAAAAATAACCTAATATCAGTAAATTTTCTAAAAAAACAGTGATACAAAGAAAAACAATAACATTACAAATGTAAACAAGCGCGAATGTTGTAAAAGAGGTGGCCGGTAAAATGAGCGAACCATTCCTATTTTTGTTTCCGTGTTTGCATTTCTCTATGAAGTATTTGTACAAAATTTCTTTGACCTTTCACCTTATATGGGAGGTGGGTGGTAAATTTGCCGGACCCCGCCCATTTTTTGTTTATATCGACCCATGAAAATGTTTTTACAGTACATGATTTTATTTAAGAGAGATATAGCAGAAAAGTATGAAATTAAGCTACAACGAGCACCCTGTGTTTTTAGCATTTTGCTCATAACTTTCTTGTTTATTTACATTTTTTGCTCATTTTCAATATCAAACAAACCTTATATAAGATAAATATTTGGACCAAATTTCGTCTCCCTTCGTTGTGCCGTTCGAGGCCTATCCTGCTTTCAACAGACGGACATAGCTAGATCGACTCAGAATCTAACCAGGACCCAGAAAACATATACTTTATGGGATTTTAAATAAAAATAGTGCGTATGGTCTTAGTTACTACTGTATAATTCATTTCAATAATATAAACTCCTGTTTTTTTAAATATGCACTATATTTTTTAATTAAATGAGTCAAATTTTCCGAAAATAGGCTCTATTGGTTTTCATACGGCACAAATTGGACTGAGTGTTATGACTTGAAAGTCAACATAGTTGTTGATGACAATAATATCTAAAATTCTGCGGTGGTGCTTGAAGTTACATTCCTACTACAAAAGTTATACATGAATGAAAGTAAAAAAAAAACACATTTTTTTCGATTTTTTTTTTTAACATTTTCCAAATTTTCTCGTAAACGAAAAATGCGATCGTCAAGCACCATCGCAGAATTTTAGATATTATTGTCATCAACAACTATGTTCAATTTCAAGGCATAATATTCAGTCAAATTTGTGCCGCGTTGAATGTTAACAGTAGTATTTTCTTACCTCCATGTTTTGTTCTTGCCATTTTGTTTTTCTCAGTGTATTATTGCAGCAATATCCGATAATGAAAGACTACTACCCACACTAACTATTCAACTACTAAAACATTTAATTTGTAGCCTTAAAATAAATAATGCTTTAAATTCATAAAAAGTAAAAAAATCCAAGTTTTAAGAACCAGCCTATATTTCCGTTTTAGGACAAGTGAGGGACACTAATTAGATATTAAGGTAGCAGACTCTACCCCCGAAGCATTAAATATAATTCGGCATTCATAGCTTGAAAATGAAAAAGTACTTTTTTTTTGGCATATTGCTAATTAACTGTGTGAAAATAATGAAATATTATGAGAATTTTATACTTTTGAAGATGTGAATTTGTTTCTTTTTGGAAAAACATGAAAAATACTATATATAAAGCTTTAATACGTTTTAAAAACCACAAATTTCATCATACATATATTTTAGTTCTATGTTTCTATGCAAAATATGTTGTTAAACTTTTGAAGAATTGGATTAATTGTTTAAAATTGTTGACGAACATTTTTTAACCAAAGGATCTAGTACTCAGACGTAGGATTCTTTATGATGCTTAAAAATTAGTGCAGTCCAAAGTCAGTCTGTTCTGATTTTTGTGAACACATCCATTTATTAAAAACCTTTCATTTCGCCTTTATTTTTTTGTAACACATGTTGTTTTCTTCGAAAAATGTCCTTGGGTCCCGCTAATAATGGGTTATCGCTCCTAGAATCATAGCAATTTCTCAGATTTTTTGAAAATTTTCAACAGTAATATTGTAAAATTTTCTGTATACACCATTTTTCGGATTTTACATCCATTTTTTTACTTTATTGATTTCAGCATTTCAACTGACAGTTCACGACCTGGTCACATGTTTTGGCTATAAATTTAACTAAAAATGTTTGGTTTTTTTGGTCCAATCATTTCAAATATTCCCCAAATAACTTTAATATTAACATTTATTGGATAAACGGTTCAAACAAACGGACTTTATGTCAGTCTGTTGAGTAAAGAAGTCAATTTGCACATATAATTATTTTCTAATAAAATTTATAGAATGATTTGAAATTTTGCAAATAGGGACAGAAGATAAAAATGAAAAAAAAAAATATATAAACCAAACAAATGTTTATCACTCTTTGAATATATAAAAGCCAGAAAACAAATATTGTACATATAATTATTTGACAGGGGTATGGGAACGGAATGAATCAAAATAAAAATATATTGCATTGTTGTGCACACTCTTATAAGATTGTAGGGTTTTATTAAAAATTTTTTAATAGGCCACGTTAAAGTTTTTTAAAAGTTTATGTTTTTGTTAATTATTAAATTTGTATATAATTCGTAAAACTATTTGTTGTGTAAAAAGTGTCGACATCAATATTATATTGAAACTAGGGATGAGCGATTAATTGAATACTCTGAGTAAATTTCAGATTAATAAATTATTCGATTAATTCAACAACGATTTGATTAATTATATTCATGATTAATGAATTTATTCTGATTTCAATTATTCAAAATTATGATTAATCAATTTATGAGTAATATTTATAATTAACATCTTGAATAATTAAATAATTTTTAATTTATTGGATTCTTTTTTACATTTTTAATTTTCCTTATAATTTAAACAATTAAAAAAATTATGTAATACAAAAATTAATAAGTATATAAAATTAAATAGAATGAAAAATAACTATGCAAATTTTAACATTCACTTCCTAAAAATAACTATAAAACAATTTAAAATCAATGAAAATTTATCACTAAAATAAGAATAGAAAATCGATTCAATCACAAGACTGTGCTTAATTATCGGTATTGCTTGCCGTTGTTTTTGCGCATAACTTCAATCAAAATCTCATTCTTAAATTTTATTTTAAATTTCCGGCCAAATAAATCAACTGACTCAAAAATTAGTGATGAATGTTTTGTCTGTAAAAATAATCGAATAACATAAAGTCATCTTTAAGCTCGAAGTGATGTTGATGTGATATTTATTCCAAAAACGACATTTGGCTATATGGTTAGAATTGCATAAAATTGACGATGTCGATTTGAAATCGCATAATAGGTGTAATGTGGATCACAATCGCATACTTATACCAAAGTGGAGTTTCTGTTTTTCTTGAAAAAGATTAAAAATAAAAAATGTATTAGTTCCAGAACACGTGAAAATAATATATAAATATTGTTCTACTTTGAAGACACGAATTTTTAAAAGTTGAAAAAAACTTACCTGTTAATATTTTTGTTACTTAAATACTAACTTTTGTTTTTTTTTGCCTCCATAAAATTAAAATGTGTTTAAAAAATAACCAAATTAATTAAATGAAACTAAAAAACATTGAATATTATTTTTTAAATCCCTTCACCTTACGTTAGTATTTTTACAAATGTGTTATAAATATTTTGAAAATAAGGTAAAGTGTTTTACAAATTTTTTCAATGGGATTTTATAAAATGTGTATTTTAACCAAAATTTATTTTGAAATTATTTAAATTTTCTTTGGCATTTATTATGTTATTTTTTATGGTTTTATGGTGAGATTTAAATACAAAGTAATTTAATTGGAAAAACAGTATTATATATTAATTCAAATTATATTTAAAAGAGTATTAAAAAATGTAATATATTTTAATTTTTAAAATAGAATTATAAATTATAAAATATTAATTTTGAACTAATATTTAGATTTACAATGAACTACATAGCTGTTTTTATAAAAATTTAGTTAATAATAAAAATTGGTAATGTTGAATAAAAAGAAAATTTATTTATATCTCCTCTGATTATCGATCCAAGATTTCACTTGTTGAGGAGTTCTGGTTTTAAGCACTGGGAATTTTTTGATGGCTTCAAAGCACTCTGCAAGGCTTGGTAGTTTCTCCAACTTCCTAAGGCATCCGAAATGTGATGTTACTAATTGTTGTTCTTCCGAAGTCCAACGAGATCTTTTTGTTTTACCATAAGGAGATGCTAAATAGAACAAATTGTTTATATCAAAAACATGAGCTACATATCTACAGTTACGGACTAAAAATAAAGGTCAAGTATATTTATTTTAATTTGAGTTATTCCATATAAAACGGACAATAAACAGGTATTTTCTGATTTTATGTCTCTGATTTCAATGAAATTTGTAAAGATATTACTTATTACAAATTAGGTGTTTCTCAAATCACAAACTTTTAGAGTAAAGACCGTTCTTGGCCTAAAAATATGAGGTGTTAAAACTGTAAAAGCTGTTGAACTACATGTTGAAATACAATGTAGAGTTCTTATTTTTTAATAGAAAAAACATAGACTTTAAAGCAACATTCAAAGCATTTATCTACTTCGAAAGTTCATAGGTCAAAATCGGTGATATAAAGCTCAAAGCTGAAAAAACGGTACGTTTAATATATGTAAATATTGATTATTTAACTCTACTTTATATTAGTGCCGAATTTCGGATTTGGAGTTATGAAGCAAAGTATTTAAGCATATATTTTTTTTTTTTTTATGTAAAATTTAAAATATTTATTTTTGTATATATAATTCTGCTTTCTAACTACATTAACTTACTAAATATAATTTAAAGCTGAATTCTTTTCTCTAAACTGACACTAAAATTAAAATTTGATTGTGTATAGTTAAGTATTTATTGGTAATTAGATTTAATTTTGATCAAAAACTTCTTAACTAAATAAATGAAAACATTGAAATTTAACATCTGTCGAAGAAAAGTTGTGTAAACATTATATATTTTTTTAAGAATAAAACAATTCCGTTTCTGCTATAATCCTAATTTTTTATATCAAATTTGATCTATGAATTTGTGATAACAAAAAAAAAAAACTAAATTGTATCGTAATAAAATATTCCTGTCTTTAAAATCTATGCTCTACCACTTATATTTCAGAAAATGTTAGGAACTATTTAGTACACCTTTGTAAAGTTTTCAAATTTTATAATCTTTACTCTTGTCTTTAAAATCTATTCTCTACCACTCATATTTCAAAATTTTTTTGTTTGCCTTTACTAAACCAAAAGATTTATGTACCAGAAAAGACCATTAGTCTGAAACATCATGATTTGAGAAATAATTCCAACTGTTGCTGTCCATTTTCATATAGAATCATGTTCTTTTTAATACTTACTGCTTCTTCTCTTTTTTTTCGGTAATACCTCTGCATTAGAACTATCATCAGATTCGCTGTCGTCAACAGGAACTGCGTAATTACTGGTATTCTCATCATCCTGCGCCATACTATTGCTAGACAATTCATCATCCTCTTCCTCATTTTCATCACAAATTGCATTCATTAATAATTTGGAAACGCACGTTATTTCAGCTGCTGGAATTGACATTCTGTAAACGTTCTTGTGAATATCTTTATGGTGTCCCATAAAATTCGCCAATCTATCCACAGTCGCTTCTTCGATGTTTAAGAGAGATGTATATGTTGCAATGTGTTTTCGTAACGTAGTTCCTCTCAAACTTTCAGGAAACGCAGCTCCACATTCCGTTGAATATTGCCTTAGCAGTGGACAAGCTCGAAAGTACTGTTTGGTTAACTTCGAATAACTTTTTTTGCTAAATATATAATCATTTGTAGAAGGTATACCTGCAGCTTCTCTATATTTGATGATGAGGTCTAAAGCTGTGATACATAATGGGTTTAATAGTACGCTAACTGTCCTTCCCAATTTCCCCCTAATAATTATTCTCACGAATTGCTTAGCAAATTCTAAGGATTCTTCTGATATATTTTTCAACATATCTTTTTCCATATTGTCTGTTATAACTTCCTTGTTTTTATAGTTGGATATTGTAAGTCTTTCAATTTCTCCTGACCTTCTTCGATTAAAAATTTGGATAAAAATCAATGACGCCTTGATTAACTCAACCCAAGATTGGAAGAAAAATTTATCTTCTAAAAGTTTTATGTGTTTTATAATTTTATTTTTAAGAAATGTATATAATTTTTTAATGTCTTCTTTGGAAGGCAGAATAATTTTCTTGTTACGTTTGCAATTCGTTTGATCCTCATATGCTTTTTTGTTGATAAGTGTTGGTACTTCTTCCTCCCACAGCAGCAAAAAATTCTCAACATTTTTTTTTAAATCTTCTTCCTGCGTTTTAATATATTCAGTTCTTTGTTTATATCCACACTTTTTTATAAGTGATGTTAAACTCTGTGCCACTGCAGGTGTTTTAAACCACATCAATGTGTCGTCCCAGTTTGCAACTTTTCGTAAGGCATTTATGCAAGTATTATACATTTGGGGTTTAAAAATTTCTTTCAGATATTCCACATCAGGACACAACTCTATAACTGCAATTTTAAAGCGACCTAATAACCGCAAGTGAGAACGTACCATGTCATGTTGATGTGTAAGGGTGTATTTTTCAGACATTTTATTTCCATATTTTATTATTAGATCGTCGTAACGGATTGCACTGGTAATTTCATCAGTTCTTAAAATGGGAAAAATTTGTGTTTTTAGAATTTGGTTTGCATCTTCATGTATATATTGTGTTAATTTTCTACTGGTTATTATATTTGATCTATCATTTTTCTTATGTTCCCCACAGCTACGTAGATGAATCCTCAAAGTTCGCTTTGAAAAAAATCCTTTGCAATTTCTGCAGCACACGTAGTCATCTGCTTCGTTTTTCGCTTTAGCGTTTTGCTGTCTGCTAACAATTAAGATTCCTGTATTTAATGATTTAGTAGTATTGTGCAAAAAATCGCCCTTCTTTCTTAACTGATTAAAAATATTAACTCGATCCTTATGTTTTTTTGGCAACTTTGAAATAAACTTTATTTCTTTTTCCGATTTATGTTTAAGTAGAAGATGTCTTGCTAACTTTGTTTGCAATGTTTTGCAGAAAACACAAAAATGTTTTTTTGACTTGGTGCTATACGGAACTTTTACTTTTGTTATGTTTAATGGCGATGTAATTTCATTTGCACTCTTTTCAGTATCCTGCAGGAACGTTTTATTGGAGTTTAAGCTGGAAAATGTATTATCAATTGTAGTGTCAGGGAAAAATTCGGACAAGCTTTCGTTTGTTACTAATACACTATTGTCAGAGAAATTACTTATTTTTGTGGAATTTTTATTAAAAGGTTCACAGATGTTGGTAGTTTTTACATTAGAACTGCTACTTATTTCAGTGCTGTTATGGGAACATGATTTAAAACGTGAACTTGAAGCACTGACACTTTTATTTTCATCCAATTCTGTTTCCTTTGTATCAAATTTTTCGCTTGTTGTTTTATTGTTCGCCAATGATAAATTAACATTTGATTTTAAGAAAGAAGTACCAGACGATAAATTTGAAATTTTGGGTTTAAGTGTTTTGGAACAGTTGGTTATATTAAATCTTTCACTTGCGGTTTTAGTTGCCACGACTTCTTCAGAGATCTTAGAACTGTTTCTAATTCCAGTGCTGTTAGGGGAAATTGCTTTAAAACATGAACTTGATATGCTGACACTTTCATTTTCAGACAATTCCATTTCGTTTGAGTCAAATTCTTTGCTTGTAGTTTTATTGTTCGCTAAAGATAAATTACCATTTGAATTTATGGAAAAAGTATCACATGATAAATTTGCCAAATCTATTTCGTTTGAGTCAAATTCTTTGCTTGATGTTCTGTTGTTCGCTGAAGATAAATTAACATTTGAATTTATGGAAAAAGTATCACATGATAAACTTGATTCTTTTTTCGTTTTGGGTTTTGGGAGTTTTTTTGTTTTGAAACAGTTGGCTATATTAATGTTTTCACTTGCAGTTTTAGTTACCATGCCTTCTTCAAACACTTTAGAACTGTCACTAATTTCAGTGCTGCTATGGGAAATTGCTTTAAAACGTGAATTTAAAGTGCTTGATCCTTCAATTTCATTTTTTTTTTTTATAAGTTTTTTTTTTCTTGCATAAATTTTTTCAACTGTTTTATTTCTTTGAGAGATCTTAAAAAATGTTTTGGTGTTTGGGGAAACTGTCTGATATTCTTTTTCTTCTAAATTTGTAAAATGCGAATGTAATAATTTTCTCGAACGAAGAGTATATGTAGATGACTTGTCGCTTTTGACTTTTTTTGATTTCTTTTCCAAAGTTAGTGATAATTGTTTTTTATTACGTACAGGACTAATTTTTGAATTTGAGGAAGAGGAATGTGAAGTATAGCTTGTCTGATTTTTTTTATAAGTATTATTTAAATCCAAGGCGCTTGTAGAATATTTAGAGCGTTTTTGCTCTATTTCCCTTGATGACATTGGGGATTTATAAAATTGTTTCGGTGAAATCGTTAACATCTTAAGGGCTTTTGGAATTAATTTATGTATTTTTATCTAAATTGAAGTGAAAGGACATTAAAATAGGTCCAATTTGTTTTAAACAAGCTGTACATTTTAATAAAAAACTAATGATTTGTTTATAAAATATATACAGTCATATATATTTACACTTTTATAAATTTTTTGAACATTTGTATAAAAAGTCAATTTTTTTTTTTTGTTATAAAATAATTTGAAATAATCTTTTTGTTGTCTGTAGCCTGAAATGTCTAGAATGTATTATGTTAGTTTCTGAAAAAGTCGCGGACTTCATTTATGAAATTAAACGAAAAACTCGTATGAACTTTTCATTTCAAAAGTATTTACACACATTTTTTACACTTCAAAATTATTTACACAACTTCAAAAATCAATTAATTTTCGCTCAATATTGCAAAAGATGGCTAAAAATCTTGTCTATAAGATATTGTATAATCTTGAGATTCAAACGCAACTTTAGTAAGTCGCAAAAATCAAGTCCTAGCGGCAAAAAATATGGAAAAAGCTATCAGAGCGCTGTTGAGATTTAAAGTAAGTTTTAAAATGCTACATCGTTATTATGGTTTGAAAAAAGAATGGGAATAGTTAACGGCTGGTATAATCCTTAATTAAGAGATATAATTTTAAGAAAATAAAAATATTTTAAAGAGAAATTAAGAAAAGCCTGTCCGAAAAATTTAACATAGCTTAGAATACTTCAAAAATCTTCAGTGGTCATCCATTTGTTCAGCGAGAAAGTATGATATTTTAAAAGGTTATAGTGTCTATATATATGTGTAATATGTTGATTCCATATTTGTTTTTCTGTAGAACATTTAAGTAAAAGTACTTGATTTATATTAATTGCATAGAAATTTCAATATAAAAATTAAATTAATAATTTAGTCTGGGAATATTTGGAAATCGCGTATTATATAACAGAAAAATTAAATTTGGTAATATTGAATTGGACTTTCTATAATGCAGACATCATAAACTTTCTAAAAATCATACATTCTCGCCGAAAATACCTACGATTGCAAACAATTTTGCAAATATTCCAAGCTATGTTAAGTTTTTCTTACAGATTTTATCTAATATCTTTTTAAAATGTTCTTATTTTCTTAAAAATTTATCTTTTAATTAAAGTTTATATCAGCCTTTAACTACTCCCATTCCTTATTTTAAACCATAATGACGATGTATCATTTTAAATCTTCATTTAAATCTTAACTAGGCTTTGATAAGTTTCTTCGTAATTTTTCCACTATTATTATATTTTTGCAACTTATTATAGGTGGATTTGAATCTCAAGATTATATAATATCTTATAGACAAGCTTTTTAGCCATCTTGCAATATTAAGCAAAAATTAATTGATTTTTGAAGTTGTGTAAATAATTCTGAAGTGTAAAAAATGTGTGTAAATACTTTTGAAATGAAAAGTTCATACGAGTTTTTCGTTTAATTTCAGAAATTAGTGCCGCGAATTTTTCAGAAACTACCACAATATATTCTAGACATTTCAGGCTACATAACAACAAAAAAATTATTTCGAAATATTTTATAACAAAAATTTTTGACTTCTTTTCCAAATTTTCAAAAAAATTAAAAAAGTGTAAATAATATGACTACGACTGTATAGTAGGGTGGCCCCGAAATGAAAAGTATTGATGATCCCACCTCAAATGAAAATTTACTTCATTCTAAGATACCGTTTCTCAAAATTTTCGTCCTGGCGTTATCCTTTCGTGGGCTAAAATAAAATGAAAATAGATCCTTTTTTCAGGTTTTTGACATTTATTCCATATTTCTCCCATGGGAACAATATGAAAATTCGGTATTCGTATGACAGGTCTTTAAAGGGCGAATTTAATGATTTAACTAACGTTTTGAATTACGTCCATATTTGTGTGAAATTTTGAAATTTTCCTCAAAAAATTTTGATATTTAAATTTTTTACAAAAAAATATTTGAAGAAACAAAGCCAAATTAATACAACATAATCCTCTAATATATACCCCGAAATGGTTTTCTTCACTTCTTATATATATATATAGTATAGCAAACTACTGAAAACGTTATTAACCAAAAACATGAACGGCTCGGAAACGTGAACACTTTTGTTTTCACATTTACTATTCTAAAAAGTCAACAGGTCTAATAACTATAAAACGTAAATAAAATTTTCTGAGCCAGAGGACGGGTAAAAAATATTCGTCCTCATCAGGTCGAAATTTTTTTATGAGCGTGTTTAACATTTTGACCTCAATAAGTCGATTGATACATCAGTATCAATCTACCGAGTCCATCAGTATATCAGAGTATATTTCGAGATTGATACATCAAAATATATGGCTTCAAGTTCTAATATACAGTTTTTATACGCTTAGTAGTTCCACAGCTATTTCGAAATAACTACGTATCTTCAAAATTGATGAACAAATCATAATTTCATTCACTGTTGTGAAGTAAAAATTTATTTTTATTTAATTAAGTAGTGATATTAATTAAATGGAGATATAAAAAAGATTGTCATAAATAAAAAGATTGGTGGTAAATGCTTTCATGTTTACTGATCTCAAGTTGATTTTACTTTTATGAAAAATTTTTATCTTTAACTCTGAAATTATTGAGCAAATAACAAAATATTGTTGACATTTTTCATTTGAATCCTTTGGTGTATCATTTATCAAAATCGTAGAAACAGTTCTTGAGTTAGTCATGCAAAAAATAAAATAAAAAATCAATACGCGATAGGAAAACTGTGAAAGCAGATTCTTGTTCATCTGTTTGAAAACAATTTTTCCAACCACTGTGTTTCTACTTGTTTGCAGATATATATGGTAGTAAAATCAAGATTTATGTATTAATTCTGATAATACGTACTTTATTTTATTCGCAGCATTACCAGCTTTTAAATAAAGTCGATAAACTGAAACATTTTCGAATTAAATTTAATTTATTTATTTAATAAAAACACCAAAAGCTGCGTACTAAAATTATCTTCAAATGATCCAAACTTTTTTATGTGCTCAATAGTTTCGAAGTTATTTTTAAATAAGTACCCAAAAAAAATGTTATGCAAAATTTTAGATTTTTTTGTTCCTAAATTTTATTTTAATAAATGAAAACATCAAAAATGTTACAGTTTATTATTTTATTTTAAAGCTGATAATGCTACAAATAAAATTAGGTATATATCATCAAAACTGATGCACAAATTTGTTTCATAGTTAAGTAAAAACACTCATGATACATAGAATTGAGTTGAAATACAGTGGAGGGCAAAAAAAAAAAAAATAAATAAATAAGAACAATTATTTTTTTATTGAAATAAAAATAGGTGGACTAGGTGGATATTGACGAGTTAAACACCTGCATTCACTTTTTTCTCTCATGTACTGAATTTTTTAGGTGTATAAATAATATCATTACCTTATTCAGCGGTCACACTATAAAATTCGAGAATGGATTGTCAAATTAAGACTATAACTCAAGAACCGTTTACATGATTTTATTCAGTGATACATCAAAAGATAAATACAAAAATTGTCTTCAAGGTATATTCACAGTATTTTTTATTCTCTGAAGACTTTCAGAGTTACGGATCAAAATTTTTACCACTTTTCAGAAAAATGTTTTTTAAATTACCGAAAAACTTCGGAAATATTAACTGGTTAAAAAAATTATGTAAATTCGGCTTTAAGACAATTTATATCAATATTTACTTGAGTCTAATTTATCTTAATTATATAAAACAGTTCTCGAGTTATACAAGTGTGACTGCCTAAAGGGGTGGCCATATATATTAATATACGAGCGTAACCTGGTGTACTTCGCTACCCTTAATGGGAAATATCAAACATTTACTACCGTTTAAGAGTTTTAAAAAGTGGGCGTAAATTATGGGCATGGTATCCATAGCCTATAATTACCTTCGGTACTGGTAAAGTTAAAGTTGAGTTTGAATTTAAAGATTGTATAATATCTTAAAGACAAGATTTTTAGCCTTTATTTGCAATATTAAGCAAAAACTAGTTGATGTTTTAAGTTGTGTAAATAGTTTTGGAGTTTAAAAAATGTGTGTAAATACTTTTGAAATGAAAAGTTCATACGAGTTTTTCGTTTAATTTCAGAAACGAATGCCGCGACTTTTTCAGAAACCATCACGATATATTCTAGACATTTCAGGCTACACAACAACAAAATTATTTCAAAATATTTTATAACAACAAAAATATTTGACTTCTTATCCAAATGTTAAAAAAAATTGTAAGTGTAAATATATATGACTATGACTGTATATAAAACAAATAAATTGTCAACAATAAAATACAATAAGAATTAAGTTCGACTTACCGTTCCAATACGGACACCATGCAAATAATGGACAAGCAATAGATATGGCTTCCTTGATTTTTGTTGTGGCAACTGATGTTGTAGTTGTTGGAAATTTTTCTACCAGTAGACTTCGTTACGACAGCAAGACTGTTTGGTGCTATTTATTTAAAAACCAAATGCCTTAAGCTGGATTAGTTATATTTTGGAGGAGAATTTCTATCAAAAAACAAAAATACATATTTTAGAAGAGGGACCGTAAAAATAAAATCAAAAGCAAAACATTACATTTGACTTACCGTAATGGTACGGACAAATAATGAACAAACAATGAATATAGTAAACGTCTTCCTTGTCGAGAAATATTTTTATTGTGGCAACTGATATCGTGGTTGTTCAAAATATTGCTACCAGTGGATTTCGCTCGCAACAAGACTAAACGGTGCTATTTATTTAAAAATTTCAAAACCAAATGCGTTGAGATATATTAGATATATGTTTGAGGTGAATTCCTATCAAAAAATAAAATACATATTTTAGACGAGGGACCGAAACAATAAAATGAAATACAAAGCAAAATATTAGGTCTGACTTACCGTCCCAATATTGCTACCAGTGGACACCATGTAAATAATGGACAAACAATAGATATAGTAGATGGCTTCCTTGTTGATTAAGATTTATATTGTTTCAACTGATGTCTTGGTTGTTGAAAATTGTGCTACCAGTAGACTTCGTTACGGCAGCAAGACTATTCGCTGCTATTTATTTAAAAATTTCAAGACCAAATGCGTTGAGATATATTAGATATATGTTTGAGGTGAATTCTTATCAAAAAATTAAATTCATATTTTAGACGAGGGACCGTAACAATAAATTAGAAATGAAATATAAAGTAAAACATTAGCTTTGACTTACCGTCCCAATATTGCTACCAGTGGATACCATGCAAATAATGGACAAACAATAGGATTTTATTGTGGCAACTGATGTGGTTGTTGAAAATATTTCTACCAGTTACGACAGCAAGACCATTTGGTGCTATTTTTTCAAAAACAAAATGCGTTGAGCTGGATGATAAGTTATATGTTGGAGGTGAATTCCTATCAAGAAATAAATACATATTTTATAGGACATACCGTAACAATAAAATGGAAATGAAATACAAAGCAAAACATTAGGTCTGACTTACCGTCCCAATATTGGTACCAGTGGACACCATGCAAATAATGGACAAACAATAGATATAATAAATGGCTTCCTTGTTGATTAAGATTTATATTGTGATGTGGTTGTTGAAAAATTTTCTACCAGTGGACTCTGTTACGACAGTAAGACTGTTTGGTGCTATTTAAAAAAATAAAAAATAATAAAAATATCGAATATTGTTACTTATTTTTTATGAATTACATATCAACGATTGGATTATTATAATTATATAAAAATGTTATTAACTTACCAGTAATCCACGAGGCAACCGCACCTGTTGCAAACTTTTTCTGGAATGCAAGCGAGTTTTAAAATATGGCGATCATTTACTTTATACCGTTAAAATTGGTGTTGCCGTACTAAAAATATTATTTTTCGGTGTGGCTGGACTATTTAAATATTTTTACAAGCTTAGAGATGCCATCGTAAAGAACCAAAAGGTGTCGATAAAACAATAAAAAAAAATCTTTAAAATAAATTTCCATTATAATTATAGAATTAAAAAAAAATATATAAATAAAATAAAAATATATATATGTACATACTTTTTTATACTGGATATTTTGGTGCTATTTTTTCAAAAACAAAATGCGTTGAACTGGATAAGTTATATGTTGGAGGTGAATTCCTATCAAGAAATAAAATACATATTTTTTTTTAGGACATACCGTAACAATAAAATGGAAATGAAATACATAGCAAAACATTAGGTCTGACTTACCGTCCCAATATTGGTACCAGTGGACACCATGCAAATAATGGACAAACAATAGATATAATAAATGGCTTCCTTGTTGATTAAGATTTATATTGTGGCAACTGATGTGGTTGTTGAAAAATTTTCTACCAGTGGACTCTGTTACGACAGCAAGACTGTTTGGTGCTATTTAAAAAAAAATTAATAAAAATATCGAATTATAAAACCTTTGTTACTTATTTTTTTATGAATTACATATCAACGATTGGATTATTATAATTATATAAAAATGTTATTAACTTACCAGTAATCCACGAGGCAACCGCACCTGTTGCAAACTTTTTCTGGAATGCAAGCGAGTTTTAAAATATGGCGATCATTCACTTTATACCGTTAAAATTGGTGCTGCCGTACTAAAAATATTATTTTTCGGTGTGGCTGGACTATTTAAATATTTTTACATGCTTAGAGATGCCATCGTAAAAAACCAAAAGGTGTCGATAAAACAATAAAAAAAAATCTTTAAAATAAATTTCCATTATAATTATAGAATTAAAACAAATATATAAATAAAATAAAAATATATATATGTACATACTTTTTTATACTGGATTTTTTGGTGCTATTTTTTCAAAAACAAAATGCGTTGAGCTGGATAAGTTATATGTTGGAGATGAATTCCTATCAAGAAAAAAATACATATTTTATAGGACATACCGTAACAATAAAATGGAAATGACTCTGTTACGACAGCAAGACTGTTTGGTGCTATTTAAAAAAAAAAAAAAATTAATAAAAATATCGAATTATAAAACCTTTGTTACTTATTTTTTATGAATTACATATCAACGATTGGATTATTATAATTATATAAAAATGTTATTAACTTACCAGTAATCCACGAGGCAACCGCACCTGTTGCAAACTTTTTCTGGAATGCAAGCGAGTTTTAAAATATGGCGATCATTTACTTTATACCGTTAAAATTGGTGTTGCCATACAAAAAGTATTATCCTTCGGAGTGGCTGGAGTATTTAAATATTTTTACAAGCTTAGAGATGCCATCGTAAAAAACCAAAAGGTGTCAATAAAACAGTAAAAAAAAGTTTAAAAAAAAATGTCCATTATAATTATAGAATTAAAAAAATATAATATAAATATAATAAAAAATATATAAATGTACATACTTTTTCAAACTGGAAAATATATATATTTTCCTGGATGTAAAAAAGTACTGAAAATAATGACCAAACAATACAAGATAGGTTGTTTTTGAAAACTGTTGGGATAGTTGCTGAAGATTTTGTTACCTCTGCCAGCTAGACTATTTGTTTATTGGAATTTAAAATCCAAATTCGTTGAACTAAACAGGTTTCGCAATAAGATAATACATAGTTCAAAGCTATGGCCGTGATAATAAAATAGAAATAAATTATAAAATAACATTAAATTTGACTTACAGTTCCAACACCGACACCACGCAAAAAATGGCTATTGAATCAACTGTTGCCATGGTTGTTGTGGATTTTGGTTTTATTATACCAGCAAACTATTTGGTAATATTCCTAACGCCGACACCATGAAAATAATGGCAGAACAATATAGCAAATTACTTTCTCGAGCAGATAGGCTTTTATTAAGGTTATTGCTGTTGTGAGTTTTGCAGCCAATACTACGCAAGCAGGACTATTTGTACATATGTTGGTGGTGATTTCTAGAAATAAAATACATAGTTCAGAGCAGGGATCGTAACAAAAATATAAATTATAAAACAAAATATTTGCTTTAACTTACTGTCGCAACTCCGGCACAAAACAATTGGTGGTCAAAATGTATTGACGGCTACCTCATCGACCTTTTTGTTGTTGCTGGTATATACTTGTGCAACAGTAACAATACTTATAAGCCTTTAAGAGCATTTTAATCTGTCTGCTTCTTCAGTCCTGGGGGCATATTGCGGCATTCGATATCACGAATTCAGTGAAATTTTAATGGTATCGAATGCCGTAATTTCCCCTCGCACTTTAAAAGATAATTTGTAAATAAATATTAACTAAATTAGCGATTTTATTTATGATTGGATGATTATAATTATATAAAAATTTAAGTAGCTTACCAGTAATCCACAAGACAACCGCACCTGTTGCAAACTTTTTCTGGAATGCGAGTTTTAAAATATGGCGATCATTTACTTTATACCGTTAAAATTGGTGTTGCCATACTAAACTATATATATAAATTTTTGGGTGGTGTGGCTAGACTATTTAGATATTTTAACAAGCTTACATGGAGTCTACATTAGAGATTTTTTTATCAAGACAAACGTCAAATTTAGTTGCACAAAAACAACAATATGGTGTATTCATTATTGTTTTTTATATATGCAGTTTGACAACTGTAACAAAATAATAATCAACTGTTTAACTAAAATTACCTTGTATATATTCGCACTGATTTTGACGTTTGTTTTGATATAAATTTGCCTAATGTAGACACTAGGTTAGAGATGCCAATGTAAAGAAAGCTAAACGAGATGACTAAACAGTTTAAGTACATTTTTATAATTATAGAAATTGGAAAAAAATCTGTTTCAAATAAAAAACCTTATTACGCGTGTCGTTGTAGTAGCGTTAGTCGAAGTTGTAATCATGGTTTATACATTTTATAGAAATTTTAATTTCTTTATTATTGCCGTTTAAAACAACTGTCAACTTTCTAGCTCCGACAACTTTATCCTGATGTTTCTTGTTGTTGGTACTTTTTACATGGTTTATTATGACATACGTTTTACCTTACGTCAAGTTTATACCAGAGACATTTTTAACAACACAATCGTCAAATTTTCGTTTATCTCCGCCAATTATAGTGAAAACCGTATGTCAAAATAAACCATCTGAAAAGTACCAACAACATTAAAGATGTCGACTTTTGCTAATATCGAGACTTCGTTAGACAAATTTTTATCAAAAAAAACGTCAACAATTTATCGTGCTGACAGAAACGTAAAAAAAATTTCCAGCGCTTGAGCTCTGACAACTTTGTCTTGATAATGCTTAATAAAAGACGCTATCTTGATTGTTGTTGGTACTTTTTGCATGGTTTATTATGACATACGTTTTTCCCTATAATTGGCAATGATAAAAAATTATTTCCAACTCAAACAATAATTTCACGTTTGTCTTAATACAAGTAACGTTAGACAAATTTTTATCAATATAAACGTCAAAATTTTATTATGATAAAGATTTGTTTAATGTAGACTGAATTTGCCAGTTAATGGATTTAGGTTGATATAGGAAGAACACGCCTATTTTTCTATTATAAATGACAAATATGATAATCTTTTTTATTATAATAGTAGTAAAATAGTATTTAGTTTCTTGTAAGTTTTTCTGTTAAAACACCATATGTGAAGGATCCTAGTCGTTTAAGGGCCTCATTTTGTAAAACGAAAAAAAAAATATGGAAAAAATTTAAATTTTCCAGTATTCATCATTTTTTGAACGTTTGAAAACGTTTCGTTTTACAAAATGATGCCCTATTATATAGCTCCAAAATATACCCAACATAATTGTACTTGGTTTTAATACTCTAATTTCATAGCCAAAAATGTTGGAGCGAAAAATTTTCAACTTTATTTTCATCAACATAAGTAATATTAACAGAATAGTAAACTTTTTCGGGTATTTTTACCTTTTCATATTTTTTGATTGGTTTCAAAGATACATATGGTGCCAAAAAAGTACCAAAATACAGTTTTTACCCGTTTTCTCTCTAAAACGGCCGATTTTCAAAAAAATACCAGACACCTGTCCAATTATTTTTTATATGAATAACGATAACTATTCAACTTTTTTTTTGTATCATTATTAGTTTGCGAGTTATAATGTTACCGATTTTACCCGTTTTTACCCCCTAAACATTTGAATTTCCAAAAATCCAGTCTTAGTGGATCAATATGGAGAGAGACCTACCTACGTTCCAAATTTCGTCTCTCTAGCTTCAGCCGTTTGGGCTGTGGGATGATGAATCAGTCAGTAACGTTACTCTTTTATATACATATATAGATAAATCGACCACCCATTTATTTAATTTTTTCGCCATTGATAGAACTTTTAACGGTAAAAATAATGATGTAAAAATTCTTGAGTCCAATTAAACAGTTTGAAAGTTATAGGTCTTTAAAGATCGTATTTATCTATGAAACTCGTATCAAAATAAAATTTTGTTATAAAAAAGTTGGGTAAAAAGGAAGAATTACGTTAGTGAACCACAGAGTTAAAAACCTTTCCCTCCCGGCCGAATAAAATATTTCCACAAAAAATTGTTTTCTTTGCACTATAATTACAAAATATTTAAAAATGTTGTGTTAATGAAACTTTTATATTTTCTTTATTTTATTTTTATAAATGCACAATTAGGAGCTTTTAATTGACACCTTAATCTTTCCAATCGGATAAATAGCATATATTTAAGATTTTAAGTGAGTTAAGGAAATAAACGAGTACCATATTCTCTACTGCAAATGCTATCTGTAAGTCAAATTTCATGGAAATAACTCAATAAACAAAGCGCAAAATAAAAAATATTAAAAGCCTATAATCAATTAAATTGTATTGGTAAATTTGTAAACTTCATTTTTAGTTAATTAGACACAAATGACATTTAAAACCTTTCGTCGGTTCATGATAAAGAGTTTTATGTCGCTTTAAATCCCAAAAAGGTAAATTTCCTCTGCCTGGGCAGGTAGAAATAGAGCATATTTGTCAAAGTAGTCACTAAACTGGTTAACACTTTCACAGCGCAATATAAATCGATAATCTCATTTTTAGTTATATTAAGTGACCATTTTTCGTTTGCGCTTCTACACAAATTTGCCACAGCTTTGGCATAGTCCTTATTTAAAGGTTCCTCCTGAAATTCCCATAAAACTGGAAACAATTTCATATATTGTCTTCTGGAGTATATTCAAAAACAAGCTAAAAAAGGAATAGTGAAATTTTAATACTTATGTACTTATGTGATAGGAAACAATTTCTTGTATTACCTCGGTTGGATTTTATTTTAACTTTTCAGCTAAAAACTGCTGTTTCCATTGTCAGCGTATCAGATCAAGACAACGACTTAAAGGAGTTTCCTAAAAGTTAAGTTTAATGTTATAAATTTGTTTAAATTGAAAAGATTTATTAATACCTCTGATGTCACTTTGTTGCTATTAAGATCAGGTTTTAATTCGACAACATTTGAAAGCCTCGTTTTCATAGATTTAAGTTTGTATTTAATTTTATTGATTAATAATTTAGATTTCTTATAAACAGAAACCCAAACAAAAACTACTAGTCTAAAAAAAATAAGTGTTGTAATATTTCACCTTAAGTAAACCTTTTTGCTGTTTTTATGCAAAAAGTCGCTGGTTTGCTGAAAGTTAGCGTGTAAATAAAAGCTTTATGGTGTTGATAACACTAAATGAATTAAATGCAAACTTCCATGTCAGTGCCAAAAAAAAAGTACGCCGTAATAATTTCGCAATAATTTTGTGAAAGTATGGCAACATAAATTTTCATATACATAGAGTGTATTATTAGGACATGTACCCATAGTAAAGGCACCGTAAATAAATGCCCCCAAAATATTCGATGCTTATTAAAAACTATTTTTTAAGACTTGTAAAAAGTTTTGGAGAAAAATATTGAATTTGGATTCCAAAATTGTCGAAATGCACACTATTCGATAAAAAAAAGTTAATAATTTTGCTGTCTCCAAACTGTCGCCATGACATACATATATATATATATATATATATATATATACATATATAAATAGAAATTCTGTAGTTTCCAACCATTTGCAATAACGATTTTTATCAAAATTTAAGAAAACCATTTGGATTTTTTTAGAGTTGTACTTTTTTTGCTCGCTCAAATTTACAACTGCTTTTAATAAACGGTTAACAATTTTCCTTACGAACAAAAATATTTGACAAGATGATATACATCAGGAGTCTATGGCCACAAATAATAAAATCACAACAATGTCTAGATACAAGCAAAATATATGCGAACAAAGATCTCATCACATAGCGTTGCATTTTTTTGCTCGCTAGTGTAAATAGACAAGGTTTTGTTAAATTTGTTGTGATTCAAGCTGTATAAGATATTAATTAATTACTTTTAGTTAACAAAAAGTATCTTTTATTTTATTGTACAACAAATAAAATTAATAAAATTAGTTAATGAACAAATATAAATAAATCAAACATGTTATGTGCAATTTTGAACATGTAATAAAAGTTTTATGGTAAATAAGCTGAATTATAATATAAGAAAATCAGAGCATAATTTTATAAAACTGGATCATAACATTATAAAATATTTAAATAAAAGATGAAAAACTCGGATTATAATATGAAAAATTAGATTATTTTATGATTATAATGTTCACATTTATTATTATTTATGACAATATAGTCCAATCATAATATGTTGCTCTTCGATTAGGGTTCCTGCAACCATATTTTTTCTCTGCGTGTATGTATTGTACAAATTTACTAATGTGTAAGTTTTTTGAATGATTAAACCATTGAAAACAATATTTTAATGTGAAATTATGGTTACGTAATAGTTATTAATACTTTTGTTTGATTTGTTATGCTTCGATGAACTGTTACTACAGGATTGGGAGGAATTAAAAGTTTGATTTTGACTTTTATTCGTATTTTCTTTTCATCTATAATATACTGTAACTTTAATATTATCAATAGACTAATCTTGAAACATTTGATACAAAATTCGTAATACGGACAATTTTTTAAACTAATCTTGTTCAAAAGTTTGCATAGAAAACACATATAATTTAATATGGGCTTTATAGAAAATATTTCAAAATATTGAACACCATTCAGACTTAGGTTATTTTTCACAGTACCTTTTTTGTCTGGTACATTAAAGTTGACAATATTTTATAAATTTTTTGATTTTTTGGAAAAAGTTACATAAATATAACATATATATGCATGCAAGTATATCATATTTTTATTGTAATATTGTTCCTTGTGGGGTTGTTAATAGATCTAAGTAATAAAAACATCTAAATATACAAAACTAATTTTTTTGCGAATTTTTTCCAAACCAATTTTTTGTTACCTAAAATTTTAAAATACTCGACAAATTCCTTGACTTTACAGTCGTCCTATTTTATGCAAGCTACACGCATAAAAGACATGTTACGGAATTGTCACTACAAAAATATTATGTTAATATTGTTAATTTTGATTAATTTTAATAATACTGTGTTCATAATAACAATATTTTTGTTTCAGTTTTATCATTCATTCATTAAATTCAATAAAAATATGAATATAATTGTCTACAAAAATTTTATGTATTTTTTTTACCAGAAGTAAAAGTTTATTAATATAAAAAATATCATTAATTCTATAACCATTAAACATTACAAATCCTTTTCCTTGTTCTTAAACCATATTTTGTTTTCAAACCATATTAATATTATTATTCCCATAACAATAAAATGATACAAGTAAATATACTTTTCATAAGTTCGATTGAAAAATTCAAAGCGTGTTTGTTTTTGAATATATTTTGCTTTTAACGTTTGTTTTCCAACTTCATTATAATTCTCATTTAGTTTATACATGAATTAATATAAGTGGACAAGGTTTTGTTATATTTAGTGTGATTCAATCAATATAAGATATTGATTAGCTACTTTTAAAGGGTTCGGTTAATATAAAATATCTTGTACTATCTTGCACAACATATGATGGAACAAATAAGTAAAATTAATTAAATGACAAATAATATGTAAATAATTTTTTATGGTAAATAAACACTTTTCTCTATTATTTTGAAACAAATGTAATGAATAAAATGAAATCATAATCTGATAGAATGGGATAATAATGTAGTAAAATGGTATAATAATATGAAAAACTCGAGCCATAACATGAAAAAACGAACTATAAAATCGGATACAATATGATTAAGTGGAATCATAACAATTATTATTTATAATCATATTAATTTTTAACATGTTCCAATCATAATATGTTCCTCTTAGATTATGGTTACTACCTACAACTATATTTTTTCTCTGCGTATAGTTTCACAATAAAAAAAACGAAACATTTCATCATTCATCGGTAGAATAACGGGGAAAATATTATTTCCAATTTTATGTTACGTAGTGTCTATATTAGACAATTTTTTATCACGACAAACGTCAAAATTAACCCGAATTTATGGAAGGTGGCAACAGTTGCACAAAAACAACATTAAAGTGAATTCGTTAATGTTTTTTATATATGCTGTTTGACAGCTGTAACAACCAAAAATAATAATCTGTTTAACTGAGATTACTTTGTATAGATTCGCACTGATTTTGAGTCTGTCTTGTTAGAAATTTGTCTAGTATAGACACTATTTTAAGGGGTGGAGAAAACGTACATGAGAAATTTGAATTTTGTAACGTGGTTTTGTCATCGGCTGATGTAGTTCAGTTGTGTCCAGGGTCGACTTACGGGATCCACGAACCTTAAGTTTGGCCTTTCTGAGGTGCAAATATACAGTGTATGTTTATTTAAAAATTCAGTGTTTTAATTATCAATATTACTAAATATTTTGTGTTAGATAAATTACTAGCAGCACGATGATACGTAGAGATTCAGTAGATACTTCTCAGGTAATTCAGATTTTATTACTGGTAAATGCCGGGTTGAAAATTCAATTCCCTAGGGTTTTATGTAGCAGTCCGGATCGTTTATGATACTTAGTGATATCTTATGAATACTGATTTAAATAATACAATTCCTTAAAACTAGGTTACAAAATTCCGACTTAATCTAAAGAGAAACAGTCAACCGAAGTTGCTGTGCCGAAACAGCCAACCGAAGTTGCGGTGCCAAAGCAGTCAGAACAAGGCCGCTGTGTCCGAAACAGTCAACCGAAGTCGCTGTGCAAGGTATGCCCCTGACGCTCGGACTTGATCCGAGTACCAGAGAAACATTGACTGATTTCACAATATCAGATGTCTCGGGAATACGGATAAGAATAAAAAAAGGATAAGAATAAAAAAAAATTATTCATTTTGCACCAAACAATACTAAACAAAAATAACATGACAGCATGACACGACTAATACGTGACCTGTCACTAAAAGGCTATTGAAAAAAGTATCTCTACTTGAATCACCCATTATTTAGGTATTAAACACTTGCACAGTTACACTCAAACCACACCAATTTCTCTGTCTGCCAGTTTGTTATTCTCTTTAATTATGTTCTCATAAAATATCTTGAAGTGTATCAGAAGTAAACTAAATTGTGATTATATCCGTTTGAGAGATTAATTCAATTATGGGTCGTTCTTCACACTTTAGTGAAAACGTTCCGTTTTGATAAGTTAATTAAAAAGTGTGACCTATTCTTCGTTCCAAATAGTAGTTAGAGCAGCCAGAGCGACAGTAGTTTATTCACAATATTTATATTTTATGTTTTCTTAATACGAAAGCTTGATCTCAAATTAAGAATGATACACAATAAAACTTCTTCTCAAATGTCAAAGGTTTGAGAATAATAAATAAAAACAAAAAGAATTTGTTCAGAAATTGAGAAATATATTTATTATCAAAATTTTTTCAAACCTAATTCTTATATACAATTTGATAAGTATATTAAATTTCAGAATGATTTAAGATTAATATCAAAATAAGAAATTATATGGTTTAACGAATTGTCTTAAATCAGCCTCAGTTAGAATTAAAACTTAAATTTAAAAACTTTGATTTGTTTCAACATTGGTTGTAAAACATGTTTGATATTAAACATTAAAATCGTATTTTAAACCTTTGACTGGTCTTAAATTATTACACAAAAACTGCGATGTGTCGTTCTCTCAAAGGGATCGCGAAGATGTTGCTTGTGAGAACGTCTGATTTAAAGTTAATAGTTTCTTAGCAATTTTTATTTCAACACCATCATCTAACTGTTGAAAATAGTATTATGTAACCAGCACTTTCATTATATATATTTATGAATATATTTGGCTGCAATCTACAGTCAAACATTTTCTATTTTTTTTTTAAATTTTTTATAAGATAGATAAATAAATAAAATATAGTCCTAAGAGGAGAAAAATCGTTATAGTGTCTCCCATTATTCCCTTAACATTATTTTGGTAATACACATGCTGTTTTAACTTATTAAGAATTTTACCAATTATTTTTTATACTTTATCTGCTACAAAGAATACTAATTCCAAAGAATTTTAGTATATATATGTATTTATAACCTTATTAATTGTATTTTTCCCAATATGTATATTTATTCTTATAATTTGTCCAAGTGCATTTCCGCTAATGAAAATGCAACAATTAACAAAATGTACCATTTAATCCAAATAATTTTAATAACTTTATTAAATGTATTTTTTTTCCAATATGTATATTTATTTAATTAATTGTATATTTCTCCAAAGAATTGTTACAATTTTTTCAGTTGCATTTCCGCTAAGGAAAATGCAACAATTAACAAAATGCACATTAATTTCAAAGAACTTTAATAACTTTATTAATACCAATATATTTATTAATTGTATATTTTTCCAAAGACTTGTTGTACTTTGTTCAAGTGCAAAATGCACCAGGCAAATTTCTTAAGAATTATTATGCAAACATTTATTTTAAATTTATATTTCCAAAATGCAGCAATAAACAAAATAATAGTATTTAAGAAAGTAGAAAATAAAGAAATACGGATTATTATTGATTAAACTTGAAACCAGTTGTTTTATTTAAAAATATCGAAAATATCGTATAAAATCGAAAAGTCAGAAAAAGATGAAAAGTCGATAATAGTCGAACGTCGACTAATCCAAAATTGAAAAAATGTATTATTTAAAAATTGACAAAAGTCGATTCCAACTAAGGCGCATTGAAAAGGTGACAGCAATTGTAACACGACAGTTTTTATTTTGCATATATTTTTTGTATGCATATACAATTTGATATTTCTCACATTAGTGACTATATATATATATATATATATATATATATATATATATATGTATGAATGTAAAGCGTAATCCATTTCGAGGTTCAATACTTTTTTAAAGAAAAAAAAAAAGAAACACAGAAAATTCAAATTTAATGGGGAATGTTTATTATTATTTCAAAGAACATTCTTTGGCATTTATTTTTTGAAGATTATGTCTATCAAATGTTGGCCGTTGCTACGTTGCAGATGGTCCATCCGTTGAGTCCAATTTTCGATGACTCATTCGAGCATTTCGACTGGTAATTGGCGAATGATACGCGTGATGTTTTCCTCCAAGGCCTGAATCGAAGCGGGTTCGTCCGCATAAACTTTAGACTTTACATATCCCACAGGAAAAAGTCTAACGGTGTGATATCACACGATCTTGGTGGCCAATCGACCGGCCCAAAACGTGAAATTATGTGCTCACCGAAGTGTTCTCTCAAGTGGAAGTGGTACCGTCTTGCTGAAACCAAATGTCGACGAGATCACGAGCTTCAATTTCAGGCATCAAATAGTCGGTTATCATGGCACGATAACGGTCGCCATTGACGGTTACGTTCGCACCGGCATAATTTTTTAAGAAATATGGACCGATGATTCCACCGGCTCACAAACCACACCAAACCGTTGTTTTTTCTGGATGAAGTGGCAGTTCTTGAATCTCTTCAGGTTGCTCTTCGTCCCAAATGCGGCAATTTTGTTTGTTTACATACCCTGGGTCTCAAAATGGGTGATGGTGTTGCGAATAGTACGCTCAGTAGGCCGATTATGTTGACCATAGGTTGAGCGAAGTGCACGAAACACATTCTTCACAGAAAGTGAATTTTTGTAATAAAGTTGAACGATTTGTAAACGTTGTTCCATTATGAAATGCCAAACAATACTAAACAAAAATAACATGACAGCATGACACGACTAACACGTGACCTGTCAATAAAAGGCTATTGAAAAAAGTATCCCTACTTAAATCACCCATTATTTAGGTATTAAACACTTGCACAGTTACACTTAAACCACACCAATTTCTCTGTCTGCCAGTTTGTTATTCTCTTTAGTAGATTAGGTGTGAATAAATAAAGAGGGAATAAGAGTAACATATTTGTTTTGCTATTATTCGCTGAAACAAATAAAGTAGATATAGAAGCTTGTACAAGTATAAGTACTTGTTGAATGTTGATAAAATGTATGAATACGTATTACGAAAATGCTTAATTAAATGACTAATTTATTAAATTATAACAATATTAAACATATTTTTATGTAGCAACATATTTTTATTGATTTAAATAAACTTAAAGTTTTTTAGTTAACAAAATAATTCAGTCTTTTAAGTTAAAAAAATGATAAAAAAAAACAAAATAGGAATTTAATCATTAGTATATATATAAAGAAAAAAACAAATGAAAATTCAAATATGAATACAATCATATGTTATGCATTCTGAAAATGTAGACGCTTTAAAATGTGCTTATTGTTTATTGAACTAAAAAAATATTAAAAATACTTTAAAACAAAATAGTGACTTAATCTTAGTATATAGAAAAAAATCAAAATATGAATTAGTAAATATATTATTCATTCTCTAGAGGATTTCGACAATTAAAATTTTTTTTAACTTTGGATATTCTAACTCAAGGGCAAAAACTATAAAACTTTTTGGAACTATTTTATTTTTATTATTAATGTTTTGAAATGGTGGAAATAGGAAGCTCAAATTCGAATAACACAGATAGGGAAACATTTTTTCGGCGGTACGCAATATTTTTGTCTATTCGGATACATGTTATTATGATGTACAAAGCTTGCAAATAATTTTCTTAAATTGTCTCGGTTTCTCGCTTTTATTCGTTATTTGAAAAATTAACGAGGTTTCACTATATATTAAAGCATACCTCGAAAAGAACTTGTCGGATTCTGTTCAGAAAAATATCATTAAGTTAAAATTACTTCCAAGTTTTACACAATATTTTATTTAATACTCTTAAAAGTTATGGAGATATTAAGCCCATTTCATGAAAAAAGTTAAATTTGGTACAAAATATCCGGATTATAAAAAAATCCTAAAAATTTAAGTTTATCCCACAGCATGGGCATAACTGTTGCGCGTATTAAAAAATAATATTTTATTGAAACAAATCCAAAAAGTAATTTTCAAGATATGCTTCAACGTATGGCTTTACCTCGTTAATATTACCAATAGCGATTTACTGCGAGAACCAGAATTATGGTTTTTCTTATAATTCTTTCAAAAACGACTTCCAAATCATATTCATCATCATCATCATAATTTTCATTCATCACTGAATCTTTCCCAGTCCATGTTATATTCTCTACATATATTATGCAATGCACAGCAAACATTAATAATTGTTATGACTTTTTGTGGAGTGTATGCCAAAGTACCCAGCAAACATCGAAATCGGCTTTTAACATCCCAATTGTACGTTCTATAATATTGCGTCCTTTAGAAAGCTTATTATTAAATGTGTACTATACAGTCCAAGCGGCACCATCCTTATATGGAGTAAATAGAAATGGCTCTAACCCATAGTCTGAATCTCCAAGCAGCCACGAATTGTGATCTCCATGATTATATTCATTTAAGAAATAGTTTCTGGCACTACTCATGCTCCATATAAATGAGTCGTGACAAGACCCAGGCCTACAAGCATCCACAAATAAATAAAAATATATATATATATATATACCCCAAAAATAAAATGCTTACAATCATAGCATTGACGCTGAATGTTCCTTTTATGTTTTAAAAAAGTGATTCATATTCAGATGGCTTATTTAGTTTAACATGGATGCCATCAATGTATGCCTGGAATTTGGCATTTTTGGAAAAAGTGAGCCTTAGAATCTCGTTTTTCATTTACTCTCATATTAAGTTTTATCCATTGTGGACAAATTATATTTTCCACTGCATGTAGAACTCTCCAAATCAATGTGGAGAGTACTTCTATTACTTCTTCTTAGGCTAATGTCAGAATCCTTAGCTATATTATGTAAAAAGAAAATGTTAAATAATTGCTTTAAAGTATATATACATACATATGTATTTATTATGGCTTGAAAAGCGCTACTAAAAACTGGAGTGTGGTGCACAATTGTAATACCGGTGGAATTGATGAACTTGGAAAATGTGGGCTAAGTTTTTCTAGTATCATTATGAAGGCTTCCTTGTTTAGTCGGTAATAACTTATAAATCTAAAAACATTAATTTTATAAAATATTGATACTGTATGAATATACTTACACTGCATTTGGGTATGATAATGGATTCGAAGCAGCTCTTAAAGTTCCACGACGAAATTTTTCAATAGAGTGATGAGTCTCCGTTACTCTATTACACTAACTATATATATTTCCGGCATATTTTCACTTTTTCAATTTTAAAACAAAATAAATAATAAATTTGTCTGTTTTTCCTATTCTGTTTTTTATTTTGTTTATATTAAAACATATGGTTTTTGTTTTAAATTATACAACGTTGCCATATGAATCTAGAAAAAAATAGCTTTCGCAAATTAACAAAATCGATTGAAATTTGAAGAAGCAAAAGCAAATTCGATCAGAATTGCAAGTACGGAATCAAAACCATTCCGATCGGAATGTGTGACAGGCCTGCATATTTTTTTCGTCCCCTTTTTCACTAATTTTGTACACATTTCTTAAAATGTTTTCGTTTATGTCAATATTATTCATTATTAAATACAAATTTTATCAAAAAATTCACATATTTACACACTGCACATTAAAAACTAATATGTTTACTTGTTTTACCAACTGGTACCCTAAAATACTTGTAGTACTACAGTTACTTGAAATAAAAACACAAAAAAACAATGCAAAACCAGAAAAAACTGAACAGTTTTTATGAGTATAGTGAGTGTGTAAAAACAAAATTATACCACATCATTTACAATCATTTTCTCTAATACTTACAAGCATTTATTTCTTATATTTATTTTGTGTATACTTTCAATTCTAATCTTGCACGCCTTTAGTATGCATATGTCAACCTCATGATAGTAGAAAACATAGTAAAGATAGTGTCTATACTAGACAAATTTTTATCAAGACATCCTCAGTTGCACCGCTGATTACAATTTTTGGTTGTTACATCGCCTTATTGTTGTTTTTGTGCAACTGTTTCCTACTTGCATAAATTCGCGTTGATATAGATACTATCTAACGCAGCTATCAAAAGTACGTAATGCTACGAATGTGTTACTAATATTTTGTTTATATGGATTGGTGTAAAAACCACATTCACTACCATAGCGCAATAAGAAAGTGATCTCGTAAGCCCAGCTGATTTACAATTTTTACATGTACGTATCTCGCGAAAGTGTCAAATTGTTTTTGTATTCGTATGTAATATTTTTTGCGACGTTTGTTTACACTTCTTCATTTTCTCATTTTTTATTCATAGCATTTTGACATTGTGTGCAGTGGTTTTACACTAATAAAATGCAAGCCATTGTTGTTTTTGTAGATGTGCAGTCACTTTATTAATACATTATGATATGCTTCATATGCTTACATAATTGCAAAAAATTGTATTTAAATATTATTAAATATCTTTTTTTACATTTATATTCGCATATTTCAACAAATATTAAACATATTAATGTGTATTGTATTTATAATGGTTTAATCATTATATATATTATTTTTTTGCTAAACATCAACAAAATTATAAATTATTTTAAAACCGACTACATTTTTAATACCAAAAATTGCAAATGTGTTCGTTTAGTTTAAAATTCAACAACCAAAATTTAAATATCAAAAATATTAAAAATATATTTTTTGGTTTGTAAAATATAAATACGTTTCGGAAATTAAAATGTGGTAAAAGTGTTTAAAAAGATTATTATGTGTGTGTGATAAAATGTGCTACGAATGGTGTTTAAAAGAACCGTTTTGTTAATTTTTTTTGTTTTGTTTTTTTCTCTCAAAAGTGTACTAAATTCGAACAGCACATGTATGTGAAGAGTTTGGACTTGTGTAGTTGTAAAATTATACTATGGTAAAAAACATTAACATTTAGTTGTGCTATAGTGGTACCATCTATTACAAATACGCCTTAAATCAAGGCAGATTTAACGAAGTAACAGCATTTCGGCAGGGATTTTTACACAATTTTTATATATGGAGTTTGGACGTTCAAACAAATTACTGAGAGAGTGAAATTTGTAATTTTATATGGAGATTGACAGTTTAACAAATCAAAACAATTAATCAGCTGGGCCAACGATGTTACCTCGTTAAACCTGCCTTGCATTAAACATACATACATAGTATAAGGAACTGGTAAAGAACCTCTCTCATTTGGTACCTAACTCTGCTATCAAAAGTACGTAACGCTAACAGCCCGTCTAGACGTAACATAAGATGTAAGATTTTTGAGTCAGAGAGTGTCAAGTTCGCTCTCTGAGAGAATTATTTGAGGCTATTGTGATGAGATTTCTCTGCAGAAGCATCTTATAAGATGAACTGTCAAAAAATACACATATACGAAAGTTTGTTTGTGCATGTGCATTTTGGAAATTACTGAATAACAATGTTTTTTTTTTTGTAAAATTGTTTCCTTTTTAGTGTTTGTTTCACATGTTAAAAAACATTTTTGTTAAAATTGTGCTGAAAAGTATGAATTGCTTAAATAAAAGGACTCTGCGACTGATTAAAAATAATGATTTCTTATAGGAATTATTAAAATACGTGTACCGCTTATTTAAGATTAAACATAATATAAACAAAATGGTTACTCTCTTCTGCTTGCGTTATCTCACATATTATATTAACGTTAATCTCAGTTGTAGACCTGAGGTAAGAATGTGTTAGTAAAATTTTATTTATATGTATTGCTGTGAAAACTACATTCACCACACTTCATGTGCACACATAGTTGCAAAAAATTGTATTTAAAAATTTTCAAATATTTTTTTTACATTTATATTCGTATATTTCAAAAAATATTAAACATTTTAATGTGTATTCTATTTACTCGTATAATGATTTATGTTGCTAAATATCAACAAAAATTATTTTAAAATCGACTACATTTTTAATACCAAAAATTGGAACTGTTTTCGTTTAGTCTAAAATTCAACAACCAAAACTGCGATGTCAAAAATGACAAAAAATATTTTTTTTTTTTTTTTTTGGTTTGAAAAAAATAAATACGTTTCGGAAATTAAAATGTGGTAAAAGTGTTTAAAAAATAAATAGTGAAAAAATGTACTATGAATGCTATTTGGAAGAATAATTTTAGTTAATTTTTTTATTTTGTTTAAAGATCTCATTTTGTAAAACGAAACGAAAAAGGTTTGAAAAAATTTGTATGGAAGAAATTTAAATTTCCCAATTTTCTTCATACAATTTTTGAACGTTTGAAAATTTTTCGTTTTACAAAATAAGGCTCTAAATCTCACAAGTGCGTTGAATTCACATAGCACATGTATATAAAGAGCAATGTTGTCAGGAGCACCATACAAAAAACGCTAAATAAAACTTTAAAAAAGATCAAAAAGGCCAGAAAAAAAGCTTTTTTTAGTTTAAAACTTGTTTTCTTTTATATTAGTTTTTGATATTTTTAAAATATATCGTAATAAGTTTATAAATAAAACATAAAACTGCTGTCAGCAAAATTATCCAATGAAAAACTGTCGCAAAAATTCCCATACAAACTTGGGTCATATTTCATATGAAAAATTACTCTATTTTTACAATGATTTTTCGTAATTTTTAGGCTTTATGAATTCTTGGGTGAATAATTTAACTTATTTTTAGAAATTTTATTTATTAGAAATAAATCAATGTTGACATCTAACTAAATTTAGCTTCTATAATATCAATAATAAGCAGTAATTAAAATTGAACCAAACTTTTATACGTAAAAGTTTATTGGAAGCAATATAACATTTGTAGGAAAATTCATGTTTAGTGGAGTGTACTAAAAAATAATACTCTGATACAAAATTGCACTTTTTATTTTCAGTCAACAAAAGATTTATGGCCTGTTTATACAAGACATGTAAGGATTCAGACAAGCGAGTGGTACCCAGACGAGTACATAAGAAAATGAGTTTTTTTTTTAAAGTACTCGTATATCTTACGTTCTCTTACGTTGTTTTTCTTTTGGTATTGTCAAATGTTATTGTTGCCATTGTGTTTAATTTTTACATCTTGTAAATGTTTTTCATATAAAATCATGATTTTTGAACAGAAAATTGGCCTTAAATATAAACAAACACGGCAGTTTTTTGTTTACTTAAAACTGTGTTCGAAAAATATTACAAAAATAAATTTACATTGTGTAAAAACTAAATTACAAACATATATATTTTTTTATTAACAATAATATCTCCTTCAGTGGCATATTATTTTAGCGAATCGAGTGATTCCATTGAGAGTGGTGTTGGCGGCACACGTATATGTCGCAGAAATGTTCGCGATATATAAAATGTGTTAGATTTGCCAGTTATCCAGTTTTCTGAAAATGTATATACTTACCACTTTTTATTGTTTAAATTCATGGTTTATATTTTTATTTAGTTATAGAATTAAAGCTTCGCGATTAAATTTTACCGATTGTCTGTGTTTGACATTAATGACATTTGTAAATGTGTTAACAAAATGTGTACAAAAACGTCAGTTTAGGTTTTTACTCACAGACATTCGACACATACCTTACCAAAAAAGAAAAATAATTTTGTGCACTTATTTAAACAAAAATTTTGAGTGACACCGATTATATAAACAGGCCATTAAACAAAAAAAAAAAAAAAAAAATCGTTATGATTTTCAACAACTTCGAAACACCCCCTGAATTTTTAGATATTGCGAAAAAACAGTTTTGAGGATAATTTCTGCACTAAAGATCTCGAAGCTCCCTAAATTTTAGCCAATATAAAATTTTTAAATTGATTAAGAAAGTAGAAGGACATAGCATTTTAGTTATAGTAAAATCTTTTATCTATAATCCAAATAATAATTAGAATAATCGGTTTATTAACTCCTTTACTTTAGTTATTTTTGATTTGGAGAATAAAATGCCACAGGTGAACATTTTTCTTAAATATAAAAAGTCGAGCTATTTTTTGTACAAATAAAACGGACGATTCTGTCAAAACAAAATAAGTAATGGTGAATAATAATTATTTTCCTCCTATTTTAGCCTTTTTAATTCAATTTTAAAAATCAAGAAAGGTTAGAAAAAATACTAGAAGCTAAAACGAAAATTTCGAGGCTAAAAGCAAAATTAAAAGACTATATTTAAGACCTCATTTTGTGAAACGAAACGTTTTCATGCAAAAAAATCAAATTTAAAAAAATGTTCCACTATTCTTTATACATATTTCAAAGGTTTGAAAACGTTTTATTTTACAAAATGAGGCCTTTAGCCTGAAAAAGGCTAAATCGGCATCACTGGCGAAGAGGGGGACTTGTTGTAGTTGTAAAAAAGAGAGGCCACATTTTGGAAAACGAAACGTTTTTAAACGAAATAATTTTTTTTTAGAAAATTCAAATTTTAAAAAAATTTATCAATGTTCTTCATGAAAAATTCCAACGTTTAAAAACGTTTCATTTTACAAAATGAGGCCTTTATTTTCTTTACTAGTTAATTGTACTATGTGTACATACATCTGTATGCATTTTTTAGAAACAATAACAATAAACAATAATAATAAACTAAAATTACAAAAGTGAGTGTTGTGTATTAAGAACCATTGTTTTCTTTTTTTTTTTTTTTTTTTTTTTTTTTTTTGATAAGATAAAAACGAAATGTGGTGGGTATATCTTTGAATAAATCAGAGATAAGACTCTCGACAAACTACTGTTAAATACAAAATATTGCTTTTTTTATTTTCGCATTATTAAAAGTCGACAGTTCTTTTTTCAATGTGAGAGCGTAAGGTAAACTTTAAAATCATCGTTAAATTTTAAAATAGTTTGTCGAAAAAAGTTTTTTTTTAATATTAAGTTGCGTTGAGTTTTATTGCAAAATTCTAAATTGATAAAATATAAATTTTGATAAGATCAGCCTTTCGAGTTATTGGTAACACATATTTTTCCAATTTTATATTGTCGGCTGAGTCATTATTTATTTTGTGTAATCAATTAACACTTAAATTCACTAATATAAAAGTATTTTTATTCTTACACCAATGTATTAATAATAAATTCAATAAATTTACATTCCACAGAAAGCAACCATTTTAAATAAACCAATTTTAATTGAAACAAAAAAGTAAAAGTTCAAAAATCTAATAATGATGCGTAATTTGGTTATAGTTACGCTGAGTGTATTATTCCTGATTGGAAATATAGGTATTTCAAATGGTGCTGATAATACCACGCAAAAGGCAGAGCCATTTCAGAACTCAACACCTGAACCTGCAACAACTAAAGCTCCTGCAACCACAGCTAAGGTATGTACAATATTCATTTATTCATATCCATTCAATAATATCCAATTCATAACTGAAACTATAGTTCGTATGTTGTATTTCTTGCACGTATGAACATACATACAAGTTATAATCAGGTCAACCAAAAATATGCTCTAAAAAAAGTGTTTTATGCGCATAAAAATGCTGTTCAAATCTGAAAATATGACCTTAAAATTAAAAAAAAATTTGCTCTTAAAGTGTTATTTTTTTCTGACTAAATTCTCAATTATTACTTTTTTATAGCAATTGATAAAACAATATTTTTCTTTTCACCTAAAATCTTCAAAACTTAATTTATTATATCAGAAAATTACAAAATTTCTTTAAATTTATAAGATGAAAATTATTAGAAAATCGTATTTGAAAAACGTGTGTGACAGTAAAATGAAAATTTCACTAATCTCAAACTATGTAAAAAAAATTCTACTGGGTGCAAAATATGTCTCGTGTTAATTATGCTCTTATGCAAAATTATTCTCTTAAGTACAAAATATGTAAAATATACTTTTAACAAATCAATGCAAAAATCCTTAAAATTGTTTGAAATGGATTAATAACTAACAGTGTCGTTAATTTAAAGGCCAGGAAAAAATATGATTTTGCATATTTTTGGTTGCCCTGGTTATAATTATTTTCAATCTGTTACGTAAACTAAAATGAAATGATCTAGTTAGATTTCTTGTATTATATATATATATATATATATAAATCTATATATATAAATCTATAAAATACTTGCAATCAAAATTTTCTAAAAAGTTGTGTTTTGTTGCTAACATTCAAAGCTAACTCTACATAAATTTAAAATTCATATACGTTGGGAGTTAAAATGTAGAATTATACATGTTAACTTTAACGTCGATAAAGTTGCTGCCAATTTCTGAACAAAAATTCAATTATGAAGATAAGAATGACAAATAATAAAAAATATATATAAAAATAAATTTATATTCAAAGAAAATAAAGGCCTCATTTTGTAAAACGAAACGTTTTCTAACGGCAGAAATTTGTATGAAATATATATATATATATATATATGTATATGTATATATATATATATATATATATATATATATATATTTATATATATTGTTTCAAAAAATTTCTCAGTTACTAAAGACCTCATTTCGTAAATCGAAGCGAAAAACATTTGAAAAAATTTAAATTTCCCAGTATTCTTCATACAAATTTTGAACGTCTGAAGACGTTTCGTTTTACAAAATGTATGATATGTGAATTTGATAAGTAATAAAAAAATACCAGATTTTAAATTTTTAAATTTTATGAATTAATTAGTGGAAACTTAAGTTCAGAAACATTTAAGTTAAAGCTTACACTTAAGTAATGTTTCGTTTTACAGTTTAAAACTAAAGTTGACAAAATAATGAACGAAGAGCTTTAAGCTTTTATGTATTTACAATAGGGTGATCCCAACTTTGCAAATATTTTTCTTTAACTGAAAATCATAAATATATTTTATTTATACTAAAACGTTTTACATTAATTATGTAAATTTTTATTGAATATCCATTAGTTTAGATTACTATTTGCTTACGGTAATGCCAAAAATCATTATAAATATTATCTAGGCTTCCTTTTTTGGGCAAAACATTTTTTGATGCCACCCCAATGTAGCACCAAAAATAAAAAAAGGCTAACAATTTTAAAAAATATAAAAAAGCTTTAAAGATGTAAAAAATTTTAAGCTTATTGGCTGTAAACTTAAAAAGGTTTTGGTGCAAAATATATAACTACGATGAAAATATGAATTTAGTGTATTTTGAAATCCTTTTAAAATTTTAAATAATTTTACTAGATTTTGTATTTTTATTTATTTTTGTTTGTTTCCAATAAATATTTTTTAAGACGTCAAACAATTTTCATACTTAGGAAAAACTTAAGGGATAGAAAAAGAATACTAAAATCTTCAATCATAAAATAATTTTAAGAACTTAGGTATGATTTTGTCACTAATACTGCTCAATTGGTATCAAAATCGGCCATAATCAGTTAAGCTCGAACCATTAGATACTCTATATAAGTTTTCAAAAGTTTGAAATTTGTATGAAGAATACTGGAAAATTTTTTTAAATTTGAGGTATCATTTTGTAAAACGAAACGTTTTTAAACGTTAGAATATTGTAGGAAGAATTCTGAGAAATTTTTTAAATTTGAATTTTTTCCATACAAAATTGTTTCATTTGAAAATATTTCGTTTTACAAAATGAAACCTTACACAGAAAAAAATTTATACATAAATATAAATATTTACTTTCATTGATTTTAGTTCATAATATTTAAGAATAATGTCTTAAATATTAACACTTTTTTACATTTTTTGAAATGAATCAAGTCAAGAATACTTAAACAAATTGTTTAAATTTTCATTTATATTTTCAATTTTGAAATTTTCTTTACAGAATTTTTGGTTTTTAATGATTTTTAGGCACATGTTGAGGGCAGCAGATGCGTTTTTTATTACAATGAAGCATGTGCTATAGAATGGCAGTAAATTTAAGCAAATTTTTGATCATTACTTCTAAACATCTTTTTATGGGTAATAAAGGGATTTATTGTTAATATTTTCATGCACAAGTATTTTTATTTAGAATTTGAATCAAATCTAATAACACTAAATAAAAATTTTAGCAGCATTTTTGCAAAATTCGCAAAATTATCATTAAGTACAATTTAATAATATCCATGAACAAAATTTTATTTTTTATGAAAAAAGTTTGGGGAAAAAAGTCATGTTCGATTCATAATATTTATGAAAATAATTTTCAAATATATGAATTTTTTTTCTGTGTATGTTTATCCCAAGTATTAGCTTAGACATATAATTTTTGTTACCATTTCAAATAAAATTGAAATTATGACGCAGGCTATATATTTTTTTTAATTTGGTTAAATTTTTCGTTTTGTAATTCATAAAATTTCAAAATTGAAAATCTAGTAATTGTATATTAGTTATCAAATTCACAAATCATACATTTTTAAAGTTGGTAACATTTTTATTCCTAATTAATGTTTAAACAGCTATAGCTATAACCACTTATGAAATTTACGCCTACTTAAATTTGTATTGAAAAATTTATATATACTTCCAAAAAAAAACAGCTACAATTAGATTGTGCGTTGAAGTGATTTTCGGAACTAGTCTTTCTTGTGAAGTTTTGAAGTATAATTTATACTTTCACTCATGTCTAATATTATCCATTTCGATTTTTTTTTTAAAGAAAAAAAAAAACGTTTCGGTAGAATTGCATAGTTATTTTATTGAATTATAACATAGAGCTTTATTTTCTAAAACGAAACGTTTTGAAAAGTTTGAAATTTGTTTCAGGAATATGCACTGGGAAATTTTTTAAAATTTGAATTTTTTTCATACAAATTTCTGTCATTTGCAAACGTTTCGTTTTACAAAATGATGCTTTTAATTTCTTCAGGTATTATTTCTACGTAATTAATTAAAAAATTTAAGGCTTCATTTTGTAAAACGAAATGTTTTCAAACGGCAGAAATTTGTATGGAAAAAATTCAAATTTCTAAAAATTTCCCAGTATTCTTCATACAAATTTCAAACTTTTGAAAAGGTTTCGTTTTATAAAATGAGGCCTTTAATATTTAAGGCCACATTTTGTAAAACGAAACGTTGTCAAAAGAAAGAATTTTGTGTGGAAAAAACTCAAATTTAAAAAAATTTCCCAGTATTCTTCATACAAAATTTTAATGTTTAAAAATGTTTCGTTTGTAAAATGAAGCGTTTGAAATTTTTATGAAGAATACTGGGAATTTTTTTGAAATTCGAATTTTTTCTACACAAAATTTTGTAGTTTGAAAACGTTTGGTTTTACAAAATGATGCCTTTTTATCTATAGGCCTGATTTTGTAAAACGAAACATTTATATGAAAAATAATAAATAAATTCAAATATATTTTTTGTTTTCAATAAAAATTGTCGAAACGAATTTTCATTTCGTTTTACAAAGTCAGGCCCTATGCCTATCTATACTTCAAATGAAATGCATCTCTCCTAACTATTAGTTCATACACATAATTCTTCTTACGATTTCAAATAAAATCGAAATTATGATGCCATCACAAACTTTTTTTACAAAATATGGCCTTTAATTCATAAAATTTTAGAATTGAAAATCTGCTAATTGTTTATTACCTATCAAATTCACTAACCGTACATTGTTTTTATTTTCATTTTGTAAAACGAAACGACAAACGTACGAAGAAATTTGTATGGAAAAATTTAAATCTCCCAGTATTCTACAAATTTTGAACGTTTGAAAACGTTTCATTTTACAAAACAAGGCTCTAAGTTCTTTTTCCATCCATTGAAATAAACAAAGATAAATAAAAATACAAAATCTAATAATTATGTTTAATTTTAAAAACATTTTAAAGATCGATTTAAATTAATCTTTTCTGTGTGAATATACCTTTTCCACCAATATCTTTTTAATTTTATAGACTATATACTGCAGATTTATTTATATCTTTGAAATTATTTCACATTTTTAAAAATTATTGTTCTTTTATTTATTTATTTATTTATTTATATATTTATTTATTTATGTAATTATTTATTTATTTTTGATGTCACATTAGAGTGGAATCGAAAGATTTTTCGCCCAAAAAATTAAGTTTTAATGATTTTTCAAATTAGCATATGTCAATAGTAATCTAAATTATAAGGTACATATTTAATATGTGGAAAATTAACATAATTAAGAAAAACATTTTAAGATAAATAAAATAAAACTATGATTTCTATTTGAAATTGTTTTTCTATAAGGTTGGGACTGCCCTATTGTAAATATATAAAAATCTAATGCTTTAAACTGTAATACGGGAACAGTGAAACACCGGAAAAAAGGCCTCATTTTGTAAAACGGAACGTTTTCAAACGTTTAAAATTTGTATGGAAAATTTTCACATTTTAAGAAATATCCTACTATTCTTGACACAACTTTCTGTCGTTTGAAAACGTTTTGTTTTACAAAATAAGGCCTTATATTTAAATGCGTATCAATTCCTATAAAATGTATCAAAAACAAATTTTAATAATAATGAATATGAATACGAAAAAATATATGAAAAAATAACAAATTCTCAGTTTTCATGCAAAGTTCTAACGTTTAAACATGTTTCGTTTTGCAAAATTGGGCCTTAAGTCTGTTTGAAAGAACTGCTTTATCATTAACATATACGTCTAATAACAATTACTATCATCCTAAAAGTATGAAACATAATATTAATTTTAGGTTTTTTTTTCATTTCAGCCAAAAATAGTGATAAGAGATAGTGAACTGTGCAAAAAATGTGAGTGTGACATTGATTATCGTCAAATCGATTGTAGCAACAAATCGATGACCTCTATGTTCTCTGCTGAGGAATGGCAGACATTACAAAATGGAGATGTATTATTTGAAATAATAAAACTGAATCACAATAATATATCATACATACCTGTATTACCAACGTATCCGGTGAAATCATTGTATTTAAGTTTTAATAAAATCAATAACATTAGCATAGGAGCTTTTCAAAATCTAACTCAACTGGCTGTTTTGGACTTGTCAAATAATAAATTGACATCAAAATCCCTCAATCCAGATATATTCAAGGGAATGTATGGCGGTGATAAATATGATCCTCTGGAAAATTTAAGAACTCTTGATTTAGCCTATAACGAAATGCATTCCTTGAGTAGCGATCTATTTGAACATTTGCCAAATTTGGAGACATTAATTTTATGTAAAAACACCTTCCATGTTATTGATACAAGTACCATCATTGCTATAGCAAGTTTGAATTCATTAAAAGTTAGTACACTTTTTAATATCGTGAAATTATTTTCTGTAATGTTAACAACATTAATTCCTATTATACTTAATTGTTTCCTTCCCTTTCAGACTTTGGATATATCTTACATGGAACTTAAAGACCTTCCTGAAACTATATTTCACACTCCTATTGAATTGGAAACCTTAATTTTAACCGGAAACTTGTTCCAAACTTTACCAGTTGCATTGACCCATGCTAAGCACTTAAAGAAATTAGTTTTAGATGAAAATCCATTAAGGGATTTTGATAACACGAAGTAGGTAACGCAAAATTTAATTATATTTTATACCAAAGTATATACAATAATTTAAACTTTTTAACAGGAGTTTCTAACTTTAAGATTGTGTTGGTACAAAAGTACCTAATTCTACCCGCCTGACGAATAAATTTCGAACAAAAATGTTAGAAAAAAGTTAAAATCGGTAACCTTATATCACCTAAACTAATACAGATACAAAAGAAATCAATACCTATCATTATTCATTTAAAAAATAAGCGGACAGGTATCTGGTACTTTTTTTAAAATCGGTCCTTTTTGCAAAAAGACGGATAAAAATTGTATTTTGGTACTTTTTTAGCACCATACGTATCTTTTAAATCAGCAAACATACAAATAAAATTTATATCGTATTTGCAACTTATTGAAAAATGAGAAACACAAATTTGGTACTTTTTTGAACTTCGAACGTTTAAGAGGTAAAAATTGTACAATTTTTGCCACTTTTTTCATAAAACATTTATTGACATATACATATGCGTATTTTAATATGGGATCCCACTACAATTTAGAAATTCATTGGAATAAAATTCTTGTTATATCCATGGGGGAATAAAAAGTACCAAAAACGTTGTAAAAGCGGGAAATTACGTTTGATTCCAACTCAATAATGAATTTTCTAATATATGAAACATAGAACTTACGCATATCTAATCCTAAGTGAGTGAGAATTCACAAGAGGGAACTTAGTGGTACTTTTTTGTTCTTCTAATGGAACTTTTTGATTTTTTTTTTTTTTTTGTAATAATTGACCCAGAAGCATGAAATTAAAGATACATAGTCCTATGTGGATAAGTGTTTACCAGGGGGACTTTGTGGTACTTTTTGAATTTTCTATAATACTGAATTTAGAAATATGAAACTGAAGATATATGGTCCTCCGTGGTACTTTTTAATTTTCTAATGTTACTTTTTGATTTTTCTGTAATATTGAACCTAAAAACATGAAATTAAAGATATATGATCCTATGTGGGTAAGAATTAATGAAGCGGGATTTTATGGAACTTTTTCATTTTTTAAAAAAAGTGAAATTAAGGTCAAATGGTTTTAAATAAATGAGAATTCATACGAGAGTACTTTGCGGTACTTTTTTGTTATTTTTTTTTAATTTTTTACTTTTATAATTTTCTATAATATTGGATCTAAAAATACGAAAATAAAGATATATGGCCCTATGTGAATAAGAATTCAAGAGGAGGTACTTTGTGGTACTTTTTCGTTCTTATAATGGTACTTTTTGAATTTTCTATAATATTGAATCTAAAAACAAGATATTAGAAATATATGGTTCTAAATGAGAATCCACGAGAGGTGACTTTGTGGTACTTTTTGAATTTTTTGCAATATTGAACGAAAAAACATGGAAAATAACATATATCGTCCTATGTAGGTAAGAATTCACAAGGAGCTACTTTCTCGTTATTCTAATGAAAGTTAAAGATATATAGTCCTAAGTGAATAAGAATCCATAACAGGGGATTTTGTGATATTTTTTTGTTCTTCTAATGGTTCTCTTTGAATTCTCTATAATATTGAACCTACAAATGTGAAATTAAATACATATGGTCCTAAGTGAATGAGAATCCATAAGTGGGGAATTTGCGGTACTTTTTCGTTTTTCTAATATTACTTCTTAAATTTTCTGTAACATTGAACCTATAAATATGTGGTAATAGTTCAAAAGGGGAGACTAAACATAGAAATGTGCGCTTGAATATTTGTATGTTGTCCTAAGTTAGTGAGAATCCACAAGAGGGGACTTTGTGGTATTTTTTCGTTCTTCCAATGGTACTTTTTGAATTTCCTATAATATTCAACGTAGAGGCATGAAATTAAATATGAACAGTTCTGAGTGAATAAGATCCTATACGAAGGGACTTTTTGGTACTTTTTCGTTCTTCCTTGGACTTTATGAAGTTTCTCTTATGTTAAACCCAGAAACATAAACATAAATATATGTATGTGGTACTAAATGAGTGGGGACTTTGTGGTACATTTTCGTTCTTCTAATAGTACTTCTGTAATATTCAGCCTGGAATTATGAAACTGAAGATGGTCCTTAGTGCATGAGAATCCTTTTTGATTTTGTTTTTTTAATAATTAACCTGAAAACATGTATGGTTGTATTTGGGTGAGAATTCGCAAGCTCTATTATTCACATCCTTCTCTACAAAAAAAAAAAAAAAAAATTGAAATAATTTGCTAGTTTTTCAGCCTTCGAACGTTTAGGATGTAAACAAACGGTAGTTTAATATTCTAAAGAAACACATAGAAATAAATTTAAATTATTTCTCTATCAGAAATATATTAAACATGCTTTTTGAACATTATTATTATTGTTATTACTATTATTATTAATTTTACTTTTTGGTACTTTTATAAGTCATAGTTCAATTTGATGGCCTTTTGCACTTTCGATATTACATTTTGTTTTTTCTATATAAAAAGCTACCAAATTTATATCTGGTCTATGAGGATTCCCGCAAGTCCGCTAACGCAGTAGCGGGTTAAATTCTAGTACATAATATAATACTTGTAATTGTAAAAATATATGCATGTTCGCATTGAGAAAAATTTTTTAATATATACCCTTCACCACTTTACCAACAAACAAAAAGAAATAGTATGACTAACATTTTCATATTTATACTTAAAAAAAATAATTCATACATTTTCAATTCATACAACAAGTGATAAGCATACATATATTTATATATTTTATGTATGTATGTATATATATATATATATATATATGTATGTATGTGTGTGTATATCATTAACAGATTTTTTCAGTTTTTAGCCCATAACTCGGTTGTTTATAAACCAATTTTGTTGATTAAAAAAAATTAAATTGTATAAAATTAGTTATGGCCGTTCTGTATAAAAACGTAACTTAAATAAGGGCTTCAAAAAGTCAAAAATGTATTTTGCCTGATATCTCGGTTATTATTGGACCGATTTAGTTCATTTCTGAAAAAAAATTCTAAATCTTCTTTACAAAAACGAAGTTCCTAGCTTATATAGAGGCTTCAGAAAATCGAAAATCGTTAAAAAAACAGTTTTTTGTCATATCTCCGCCATTTATGAACCATTAAAATGATATTATTTCTAAATAAATTTAAATTGAAATGATGTCGATCGTCCTATCGACATTTCTTATAAGGAACATGAAAATGTAAACTTTATATATTTATTACAAAAGAAAAAATTTGTTTTTATTCATAGTTTTAGTTTTTATTATAAAAATTGTGCTGTTTTTTTTGCTTGTGTTTTATGTTTATTTGCTTGCGACCAGCTGTCCTAAACAGTACGTTCCCGTACTTATTTGTTTACAAGTGCTTTTGATAGTAAAATCTAAAATTTACTTAGTGAATACTCAGTTTACTAGATTTTACTGGAAAAGTAAAAGAACGGACCAAGTGGTCTAAAGTTGACCAGTAACGCAGTTCCGTAAAATTTCTTCATTTACTACCGATATCGTGAACAAACAAAAAATATTGGTTGCTTTAACGATTTTGCTATTCTCTACTATAGATTAACGAATTTTTTCGTCAATATAAATGACAGAACGTCATTATTTGAAAAACAAAAATTTAAAACTAAAATAGCATTTTTATTTAGAAATAAAAATATTTTCTTGAAAAAATGTGAAAAAGTGTAAATATTATATAAATGCAGAATGTGCAGAGTGTCTTACAACAACATAGCAATAATACAACAACATAGCAATAATAGTATATTATGTTATGTTGTTGGAAATATTTGAGAAATTATTATTATTTTTTTTTCATTGAAAATTTGTGTTGAAATTATAAATAACATAAAAATGTGAAAGTTATTTCTAAAAATTTCTAAAGGGTATTTTTCATATAAAAAAGGCTTTTCATCAAATATTCTTTTATTGTACTAAAAATTCACTTAAATATAAACATTTTCACCAAAAAAATCTCAACTAAATCCAAAATTTTCACAAAATTTCGAAACTTTTACTTAAAATTCAGTTTTATATTAAAAATTAAAATTTTCTCCAAAATTCAGTATTTTCACTTAATTTAAAATTTTCACTAAAAAGAAACTTAAACTTTTCACGAAGTACTGACTGAATTTTAATGAAAAATAATAATAATAATAATAATAATAATAATAATAAGAATAATAATAAATACGTTTCATAATTGTAAATACTCAGTTATAAACTCTCATTTTGTTCTATAAAATTTTGTCAAAATTCAGTAAAAACTTTTATATTATATTTTTCTAATTGAATTATTTATAAAACAGTGTTATCAAAATTAAAAAAATGGTATTTAAGATCCAAAAAAAGTTTTTTTTTATAATATATTTTGAAAAAGTTAAAAATATTACTATTATCGTTTTGGTTTTACGATAATTTTTCTGGTAGTTAGCGACAAAAAGCAGTTAAATTTTACTATCGATTAACACTTAACGACAAAATTTGTTAACTAACCAATTTTCGATACTTAACGACAAATTTTTGTCGAGTGTGAAAAGCATTTCGGGCTTGTAACTTTTTACAAATATGCTTTTTTTACAAATATTTTTTTTAAACATATTTTCGAAAATTGTGAGAATTTGGTTAAACGAGCGGATTTTGTAATAAATTGGCATTCCAATTTTAAAAAAATTATTGTTGACCTTAAAAAGTTTTAGTCAAATTAATTAGATTTGTCTGAGATTAGTATTTCAAATTCCCCACACTATCTCAAGTTGTAATACTTATAGATATGAATATAAAAATCATTGATTGATATTTATGCTGAAATTATATGAAAATTTTACCTGAAGTTAAGAAAATTCTTTTATAAATCAATACAAATGAAGAATATAAAAGATAATTTTTTACATTTTCAAATGTAAATATTTAATACCTGAAGGGAGCATGAAAAATATTTTACTTTATACTTTTATAAAACTAGACTTTAAAAAACACAAATATGCTTATTTTTTTTAAGTTATCAGTCACGGAAAGAAAATAAAAAAAAAATTTAATTGAGAATACGGGTTTTGGAGGTTTTCTTTAATACCATTTTTTAAGAACTTTGTAAATTTCTTATGACATATAATAAATATTTATAATTATTAAATGTCATAAGAAATTATTAATTATAATTAAATGTTTTTTTTTACACTATATCAACAATAGATGTCAAATTTTTTAATTGGGTTTAACCGCCCCATTAATTTTATATGTATGACAAACACACTTATTCAGTGTGTTTTAAAGTTTTTGATCTGAACCATTTACCGATTTTGAACATTATTTAATATTTTAATTGGCATGACAATGTCATGTCTTTTCTTTGATGTATCATTTACCGAAAATATGATTGCTAAACTAACTTTTATTTCGACTTGAAGTTGGTTGATGCAGGGTTCAAAATAATTCGTCAAAAACTTATTTTGTGTTATATTAAATTTTTTAACTTTGTGAGTTAAAGGTTCGGTTATAATAACAAATATAAAATGCTTATAATCTTCGAACTACGGAGATTCAAAAAAAATTATATGATCTATTTCTTATTGTTTACAGGAACTTAAATAATTACGTTTTAAAATGTAAAATTTTTTCCGTTTACACATTTTTTTAAGAAATTTGGTAAAATTTTTTTCTATTCTTTTACATTTTTTAATTTTGTTGATCCCTCGAAACTAAAAAAATTAATTAATTTATATATATATATATATATATATATATATATCACCATCACCCATATATATATATATATATATATATATATATATATATATGTATATATCACCATCACCCATTTTGAGACCCAGCATTCATTATTGAATAATATTCGACCGAATATACCACGTCAAGCACGCTGTGAAGAAAATATAGCGGCCGTAGCTGAGAGTGTACACGAAGACCGTGGAGAGTCGATTCGGCGCTGTTCGCAGCAACTCGGACTGACGTATGGAACGTCTTGGCGCATTTTACGTCGAGATCTTAAATTGAAAGCGTACAAAATACAGCTTGGCAACAACTGAAGCCGCTCGACCTTCCCAAGCGACATCGCTTCGCTCTATGGGCTCTTGAAAAGTTCCAAGAAGATCCGACGTTTTCGAGGCAAATTTTGTTCAGCGATGAGATTCATTTCTGGCTCAATGGGTATGTTAACAAAGAAAATTGCCACATTTGGGACGAAGAGCAACCTGAAGAGTTTCAAGAACTGCTAATTTATCCAGAAAAAACAACGGTTTGGTGTGGTTTGTGGGCCGGTGGAATCATCGGTCCATATTTCTATAAAAATGATGCCGGTGCGAACGTAACCGTCAATGGCAACCGTTATCGTGCCACGATAACCGACTATTTGATGCCTGAAATTGAAGCTCGTGATCTCGGTGACATTTGGTTTCAGCAAGACGGCGCTACTTCCCACACATCGCACCACCAAGATCGTGTGAAATCACATCGTTATAATTTTTCCTGTGGGGATATGTAAAGTCTATAGTTTATGCGGACAAACCCGCTTCGATTCAGGCCTTGGAGGAAAACATCACGCGTGTCATTCGCCAATTACCAGTCGAAATGCTATATACATATATATATATATATATATATATATATATATATATCCTCAAGAATATACAGAAAAAGTCACCAATTACCAAAATAATTCATTCAGTTAAGAATTTTTTAAATTTGCAACACCCACCCCCAAATGATTATGTCAATTAATAATAACTGTGAAAAAAAAAACCGAACAATTTCTCCAATTAAAAAATTTATTACGTCTTTTAAAATAAATTTTTGTCATTTATATTATGAAAATATTTAATATATTTTTTGCTTTTATATATATCATATAGCATATTTAAATCGTTAGGGGAATTGGAATATCTGAGTATCTCTTACCTGCCAGATGTTACTAAAATTGGACCATGGGCTTTAAGTGATTTGCAGAGTAAGTACCATGAGTGCAGAAACTAAAATGTATAATTTAATAATTAAAATTAACAACAATTTTATAGATCTAACTACGTTAATTGCTGTCAATAATCCTCATTTGGAACATATAAATGAGTTTGCATTTACCAAAAAAACTACAAATCCAGATATCTTTGATTATCCACCATTGAAAAAGGTTAGTTATTGCAGAATGAATGTATTTTATTACTATTTGAAACGTTTTCTTTTTAATTCATATAGCTATATTTACATAATAATAATCTTACCAAAATTGAGCACAATTGGGTAGCACGCTGGGAAAAAATTACTGAACTCGATTTACGCTTCAATCCATGGGCATGTGATTGCACCAATAGTTGGTTCATTCATTCGTTAATGAAACAAATAAATAATACCAGACCATTATTAACAAGCAATGTCAATTGTGCCACTCCATTGGAATGGAAAAATAAGCCACTTCTGGAGCTGAGTGCAAACAATAAGGAACTTATATGTGAAAATTCCAACCATCCCGGAAATGATAGTTTAATCTTAGTCGGTATATTAGTGGGTGTGTTAATAGGTATTCCATTGACTTTGGGAGGATTGGTAATTTACAGAAAAGGTTGTTTTGGTTTGCTTAATCGTCGAAATCCTATATATAATCGTGCTAGTTTTGCCGATGAATTTCATATTTAAAATGTGTGTTTTCAATTATATGTACTACTTATATAGTAAACGTAACTTTACACTTTCTACATTTCTTTTTTTTTATATAAATTGAACAACTTAAGTATGTATGTATGTATGTACATTTGTGAGTAAAGATATTTAATTGTATTATTTAAGTACAATAAAAAGATATTTCACAAAGGAATACATTGTGTTCTACTCCAGAGACCAAAAATAACGAGTCCAATTATGTTCTTTGCACTTATTTAGAATAATTTACTATTTACAATATGATATTTTGTGTTAAATCACTAAGTGAGTGATTTATACGAGAAATATTTAAATAAATGGTTAAGAAAATTATTTATTTTTAAAATACTGTTTTTGATAACGGTCAGGGTTTAACTTTTATTTATGTGATTTAAAAAATAAATGACTTTGGGATTTAATGTAATTGTACTCTTTTAAATTAAAATTTAATATATTGGATATCCTATGTACGTTAGCAGACATTTGTTTAATAAAAAAAAAACTTGTTTCATAACAAATAAAAAAAAAAAAAAAAATATATATATGGTAAGCCGACAGATGTAGTATATACTGATTTCAGCAAGGCATTTGATAAAGTAAACTATGAACTACTAATGATGAAACTTAAAGCTATCGGCTTCAGCGATATTCATCTAAAATGGATATACTCCTAACTAAAACAAAGAAAACAGTGTTTTTTGTGTAACAACTGTAAATCTGGGGTTCCTAAAGGTAGTCCTTTTGGTCCGATCCTATTCCTACTTTTTGTTAATGATCTTCCTATAAATATTCATCCCTGTAAAATTTTGATGAATGCAGATGATGTTAAAATATTTAGAACAATTACTAATCCTAATGATTAAATACTTTTCCAATTTGATTTAAATTTCTTTTTTCAAATGATGTGACGAAAACTTAATGGAATTAAATCTCATAAAATGCAAACATATGGTTCATTATTAGCGTACTTTCTAATATATTTGCTCATAATTTTGGCGGTGTTGAGTTGAATACAGTTAATAGTTTTACAGATTTGGAAGTACTTTTTGATGTGAAACTCATATTCAAATAACTGCTACTAAAGCAAATGGTGTACACTTTGCTTTGTTAAACGCTGGGCATAAGAATTAAAAGATCCTTATATCACGAAACGCCTTTATACATTCTTAGTAAGGCCAACTTTGGAACACGCATCCGTTATCTGCGATTTTTACTACAAAATTTATATAAATAAATTGGAATCTGTTCAAAAGCTATTTCTGCTGTTTTGTCTTCGTGGATTAAACTGGAATACGAATGTTCGCCCCAACCTTACCGGAGTCGACTTGCTCTAATTAGGCTGCCAACGCTAAAATGTAGGAGAACGGTTTCTAATATATCGTTTATAGTAGACCTTCTTCAAGGAAAATTTGACTCTGAATTTCTTCTGCGTAAAGTTTACATTACTGTTCCTATTCGGATGTTTCCTTTCCTACCATCTGTTAACTATTCCATTCCATAGATCTAATTATGCTAACCTTGATCCGTTTCATAAAATCTGTTCAGAACTTAAATCGTTACACAATTTGTTGACTTCTCAGATTCACCTAATAAATAAAAACGAGACTCCTTCGTTTGTTAAACTCAAACAATTTTTAGTGTAAGTATCTTCTGTATAAGTATTTTAACTATTGTTCATAAAAAAATCTTTGTTCATAAAAAATAAGCAATTGTAAATTTTTCACAGAGAAGAAGTAGTTCTAGTTTTTAAATTGATGTATATTTTTAAAAATTTTTGAACGAAAATATTAAAATGGGCCAATTTTGTGACTTTTCTAGATAACATAATGATGTTGACTACATAAAATTCGACGCACAATTAAAATAAAACTTTGCTGTAATTAATGCTTAAGAGATTATGCAATTAGAGCAAAATGCGATTTTTAATTGCTTTTGGCGACTGAATTTTCCGTTTGGCGACATGGCAAATTTTTTGGCGATATATAACATGGTAGCGATTTATTTGATTATTTTTAAATTTTTATTAAAAAGGCAATTGAGGGTAAAAACTATTAAATTTTCTTACTAGAAATCGACTAGTTTTAATATTTGCCTTAATTTGTAAATACGAGTAGCTTGAACTTACTTTTCGAAATTTTCTCCCCAAAAAATATATTTTACAATACTTATGTATTAAATGTTTGATAAATTGTTTTTCATCATCTTTCAAATATATTAAGGATGTTCATGATTTCGGACACAATGAAATAAACCTTCATGAATAAATTAATTCTTTCAAATAATTTATAAGTTTAATAGGACCAATGTTGTTATATAATGTTGGAATTATTCTTTTAAAAAGAATAATAAATTCCATTAAATTTTAAAAGTTGATGACCTAAAAGGGGCTATATGTCAGAAAAGTGTATTTTAAGTTGTATTTTTTTTTTATTCAATTACACTGTGCTCGAAAATGAGACTAATTTTTTAACAATGTGGGCACCCATTGGGTTAAAGTAAATCGACGAGGCTGAATTTAGTAGTGTTAACCACTTTTAAAAGCGCACGTTTTTTAGATATTTCGTTTTGAAAGACTAAAAAAGGTTTTAGGAAAATCAAGTTTTTTATCTTAAATTTAATAATTTACACTCTATTCACAAACCACTTTTAAATTTAAAATGCATTTTAAATCAAATTTTCTATATAAATTTTGTCTCTAAAATATATTTTAAATTAAAAATTTGTTTGGGAATACGGGGGTTAATTTTTGAATTTAAACAATATAAACAATTAAGTTTCCATTGAAGTGTATAATAATGAATTCTTATTATCGAATATATTTAAGACACTATTAAATCGATTTACTGTTTAATATATATAAATAATGTCCCTTTTATTTCTAATTTTCAATTAATTTGCTACTTCCATAATTAAGTTTAACCCAAATATCTCAAATGTGAGCGCTAACTTCGAAAAACGGCTGTCACCATTGAATTCTGCGTACGCAAACTAGCTTTATCAGTAAGGTTCCCAGTTTGTCAAAATTTTCAACTAGCACAGTGTTATTATTAATTATTGGATTTATCATTGGTTTTGTTAAAGCTGAATTTACATTTACAAATTATACGAAATTTTAATTACTAAAAAGTTGTACGACACTAACAATTTAGTTAATTTTTTAGTATTTCTTTAAAAAACCAAATAAAATTTTAATTTGGCGATTTCTGGTTAAAAGTTTGGCGACAGAGACTGAAAAAAAATCTGACGACCCTGTATAATACGTATGATAAAAACAATTCATAATATGAAAAAATCAGATCATGATGTAATAAAACCTGATCATAACATGATATAATTTGTGTATTCGATATTAAAAAAATCTAATCCGCTTTACGATTATAATTTTCATATTTATTTTAGAATTTATGACCATGAACATTTTTATAGTAACAGTATATATAGTCCATTTATAATATGTTGATTTTTAATTATGGTCACCGCAGCTATATTTTTGCATGAAATATAAAAAGTCAGTTAATGAAACACCTTATTTACTATGTATTAGTGATATTGTATTAGTGTATTGTTGCCGCAAATGAGCGATATGCAGCAAATGTAAGCATATTTTCGTAGTCTTTGGCGCTAAGAAACAAAAATTTGACAAACGGATAAAATTTTTCTAAGTCTGAGGTTCCGTCATAGCTCTGCTTAAGAAGGGTATGTGGGGCCCCCTTCTAATCTTAAAATTGTACACTGCATAGCAACCTATGTGAAATTTTATGTAAATCGAAACTCTCAAAATCGAATTTATAAATCAAATTAGAAGTCACAGATTTATTTACAAAAATTGTCGATTTTGCCACATTTTGCAGTGTATTAGGAATTGATATTTTTCAGTGTACAATCCATAAAAACGAAACAAAAGCATGTTCGAAGCCGAAATTTTTATCAAATTGTTTAGGGATAAAAGTAAACAAAAACTAGACTTCCTAATTTTTTAACAAGAGCAGGGAAAAAGGTACCCCCATATTTACAAATAAAACAAATATTTATTACCTCATATCTGAATAATCATTATAGCGTAAGTAATAAAAGTTAATAGGAATTATTTGCTTAACAATAATCATAATTAGGATGAAGGCAGGGAGGGTAAGCCTAGGGGGATTCGTAGCCCTCATACAAATTCAATTGATAATAGTATATCTAAAAAACTATTACATCGTCGTGAAGTTTTTATGAGCCATTTTCTTAACAATTTTCACATTTGGATTGAATATGAGACGGGTAGTTTCATAATTGAGATGATGGATAGGCCCAGGAGTTGTGGTAGCCCCTATATTTTTATTCCATGGAAAAGTTTTTATTGATGTGGATATATCAGATTCGGCCAAACATACATCTTTAATTGTTTTTAAATATAAAAGCTATTATTTTTCTATACCTTCATAATGCACTTTTTTTACACTTCCAAATTATACCATTTTGAAACCTCAATAAAGCACTAAAAAGTGTCATAAAAAGGTACTACAAACTGATGCACGTTCAAACGAACGGAGAAACTTTTCTGAAAAGGAAATTATGTCATATTCAATTGTTATTAGCAGCATGAGGTTACGCTTAAGTTTAAAATTTGGATAAAAAATATTGACACATTGGATTTGTATATTTTTGCATTAACGGCATATTTTTGCACTTACCGAGTTTTTGTGCATATTTATAACAAAATATTTTTAGAGCATATTTTAACATTTTAAGGATATTTTTTTATAACTCATGGGATGTTTTTCAAATTTGGTTTTATAAAAGAAAATAAGAAATCCGAAAATAATAAATATTTGAAATTGACTTTAATGGATACAATTTTATCGCTGATGAGCTTGACTTGTAGCAAAAGGATTTAAGAATTTCTGAGCTAATAATAATGCCTAGACTGGGATGGGTAAGCAAATAGAAGATCAATAACGTTTTTATACGATATAATAAAAAAATGTTGAATCAAATTTCGACATACTTGAGCTACCGGACAAAACGTATTTCGACTTTTTGAAACCTTTGTTTAAGCTACGGACTTTATATTTATATTGGGTATTGTATATATCCACACAATCATTTTTTATGTATGTTAAGACGTTTTTTAGATGGAAATAGAAGCATTGCAATAAACCAATGTTGTTGCTTTTTGTATAAGCATGTATATGCAATCAAACATATGTATATAAATTTCGCAGTCATCAGAAGCAGTGCTGCCAGAATAGCCATTTTAAGGTTAAACCTCTAGTCTTTTTAAGGCTAAATCTAGCTATTTTATCTTGCTTTTAGCCTCAAAATTTTCGTTTTAGCTTCTAGTTTTATTCTAGCTTTTTTTTATTTTTAAAATTGCCTTAAAAATTCTAGCATTTCAAAAACGAAGAAAATAATTTCTTATATGCTATAACTGATTTTATTTTTGAAGAATCATTCATTTAAGCAAACTTGTGTATTTATTCGCACAAAGATCAAGATTAGTAATACGTTACAAAAATTTTTGCCTGTGGTACTTAATTATTCAAATCAAAATTAACAAAATTATTTTTATGGACTAATTGAAACGATTATTATAATAATTTTTTATATACATATTTCTTTAACCATGGAAATTATTCATGAATGAAATTAAAAAAAAAAAACAATTCATAGAAAAGCGAAAAGTCACCCAAAAAAATTGCAAATGCTTAATCAAAAAAGAAAAATTACGAAAAATCGTTTTAAAACATTGAGTCATTTTCCATATGAAGAAAATTCGAAAACTTGATATAACCGAATTTGTGTGGGATTTTTTCGGCGATTTGTGCCGTTCTATGTTTTATTTACAAATTTATTACAATATCTTTCGATAACTAAAGAGAACAAGAAGAATTAAATTTTTAAATTGAAAAAAAAAAACTTTTTTTGGCTTTATTTTGTGGCGCATTTAGTCTCTTTGTCCTTTTTTTTTAAAGTTCAATTTAGGCTCTTTTTTCTCACCTCCTGGCAACATTGATCAGAACAATTTAAATTTGAAATTTATTTGTTTTTTCTATATAAATTGTCGAAATGAATTTTTTGTTCGTTTTATAAAAACAGGGAGTTAGATTATTTTTGTAAATCAACATTCAGTGCATCCATTTAACTCTATTTTTGGAATTCCAGTATTATCTTTTAAATTACTGCTATTAAATTACATGATATTATGAATTTTTTGTACTTAAATTAAAAATAAATTTTAAAAATAAGTGCAAATAGTTTTTAAATTCCTTGATAAAATCTTCAGTTTGTTATATTTCCGAAATACATAATCTTTTGGTATATAAATGTGCTAAGGGAATGCATGCATATATTAATGAAAAAACGCGGTCAAATCAACGAACTTTCATTGGTTTTAAGCACTCATCTTAATGACGATTTGTTTCTCTAAAATGTACCCATGCACTACAATGACACGGTAATGTTAAAATCATGCATTTACTACCTTTTTTGCATGTCTTTTTTTGCTTGGTATGAATAATAACAACATTATCGTAATGGAATAGTCTGTGATTGACTCATAAAATATATTTTAAATTTAACGTATACTTGTAGATTTGAAAGCTTCCATTGAATGAAATGCACTTTAAACTTGGTACCCAACAATATTGCTGATCAAGCGGTAGCTGGTTGTCTTCTTGCATGATGTTGCCGATTTAAAGCTTGAAATAAACAATACAAACAACAAGGTTGTTGGCAATGTTCTCAACTCACTCTAGTTCATACTCGTAAAAGACCGGATTCGCTATTTAGTTTTCACTCGTTCAGAGACTGCGATACATACCAGACTAGCAAATAAACGTTGCGCGATTGTTGAAACAAATAAATACAAGTCTAAAAATTTAAAGAGGACTTACATTTTTTCAATTGTTGTATTACATTTCATTTACATGTAAAGGGACTCTTTACAGTGACACTATCTTTAATTTAAATCCAACGAATTTTGCTTGAAGTCATTATTGACCATTGTACTTTGTGTTTAATTATAAAATTTATTCAAATAATGTGCTTAAGTTAATTATATATTTTTTTTTCATATAATTAATTAAAAAAAAAAACATAATAAAAACACTTTAATTTATTTTTAAAATATTTTAACACAAACATAAAAATATTTAGATGAATATGTGAATGTGAAATTGTGTGTGATCACACCCTTTTAGTGTTGAAAGTGAAATTCGTTTTAGTGTGAAATGCTGAAATAATAAAAAATATAATAAAAATAGAAACAGAAATCTTAATTACAAGCTAACAATAGCGCGGATAATGTGTGTTGCAACATAAAGCCAAAATACCACTACTGATTAATAACAAAAAACAAAGTAATCGACCTTTTAAAATATCCATCAAGGTTGGAAACCGAAACAAATAACGGTATCGATAACGGTATCGGTATTAGAGTTATTTTTATTCCGATAACGATATTTTAAATTATATCGTTATCGGTATACCGGTATCGAAGCTAAAATACCGGTATATACCATTATTATTAAAAACATTAAAAATTTACATTTTTAATTATTTTTATTTAAAATTTATTCAAAAAACTGAATTACATATTTTTATATTTTATGTTCCTTTATAACATGACAATTCTTTGCAGTTTATTTTTTGTCGCAATTCAAAATTCACTTTTTTCTGATTTTTTAAATACATGAAATTTAAAACCATGTATGTACCTTCGGACCTAGTTTCAATTCAAATAAATTCAATAAAACTTTATAAAAAGTTTTAGCACCAACTGGAGTGGGACAATGAGGAGGTGTTGACAAAATTGACGTTTTGTAAAATAAATCTATTTACTTCAGTAACATCACAGGTCGACACTGAAAAAAATATAATGGAAAATGTGTTTCGAATGCTTTTTTGTAGGAATTCTCATTCCAATTACTAGAAAAACTCATTTAAATCACCGGAAAGCATCTCATTATAAATTTAATCCATTGAAAATATACTTCACTTAATAGTTTAAATTGCGTAGCTAACCGCTAACATCACAGAAAAAATTATTATCTTATATTTTTAAATTAACACAGTTGTTTCATTTTACATCAAAATTTAATTAATATATTCAAGCAAAAGTAAAAATAAAAGAAATAGTAAAAATTAAATTCAAGTAAGATTGTTTTCTCATTTAAATTTTTAATTCATTCTACTTGTTTGATTCAATAAATTTTTTAATTGAAATAATTTTACTGTTTTTCATTTTTTACAGTTATTATTAATTGATATAATCATTTTAGTGAGAGGTGCAAATTAAAAAAAAAATAATTGATTGAATTATTTTGGCGATTAGCGATTTCATATAGAAAGCTAGAGTTATTGAATTCAGCACCCGGAATTTAACGGCCCCCAATCAATCCTTTGAGTTTTATATTCAATAATTCAATATAAAAGTAAGTTTAAATCGATTGCATGTAACAAACAGGGTTGTCAGATTTTTTGAACCTCTGCCGCCAGAAATCTGCTAATCAGAAATCGCCAAACTCAAATCTGATTTATATTTTTCTAACATACATACATACATACACATATATATCTCCATTTTAGGGTAACAGCTTTAAAAATTTATTGATATTTATTTAAAAAATAATAATTCTAACATTGTATAACAACATTTGTTCTCTTCAATTTATAAATGATTTCAAGGAATTGATTTATTCATTAACGTTTTCATTTTATTGTGACCGATAAAATCGTTGATAGTATTAATATATTTTAAGGATAGTGGAAAACCAGTTATTAAAACCCAGAAAAAATAAATTGAAGTAATTGAAAGTGGTTGCCATTTTCAGGACTTCAAAATCAATAGAACAACTAATTCATTCTTAATGCAGCTTTAAAATTTAAATTAAATTAAATTAATAAATTTTTATTTAAGTAAAAAATATTTTTTTTTTTTTATTGAACCAGATCATCATCACTTGAACCCTTGATTCAACTCCATCTTTGTCATGTAATTTTTTGCTGGGAATTGTAAAGTATATTTTAGTATACAGAAAAAAGTCACCAATCACCAAAATTATTCATTAAATTTAAAATGGTTTAAATTTGCGCCTCTCATCAACTGTAAAAAAAATTAAAAAATAAAATTTTTTCCAATTAAAAAATTGATTAAATCAATCAAGTTGAATGAATTAAAAATTTAAAAGAGAAAAAATTACTTGAATTTTACTTTTACTATTTAATTTATTTTATTTTTGCTTAAATTATATTAATTAAATTTTGATGTAAAATGAAACAACTGTGTTAATTGAAAAATAGAAGGTAATCATTTTTTATGTGTAGGTAGTATTTCCCAATCTAAGTTGAAGCTATTATAAATTATTATTATATTATATTATAAAACCCTTCGTTTTGTCAGATAGGCTAATACTGAAAATAGTCGATTGCTAGTAAGAAAACGTAATTGTTTTTCTAAGCAAAATTTTTAAAATTAGCCAAATAAATCGCAACTTTGTTTATAAATAGCCAAAAAAAAAAAATAAAAATTACCATGTCGCCAAACGTCAAAAGCAATTAAAAATCAAGACGTTTAGCGAAAAATCGCCACATCTGACAGCCCTGGTGATAAATATAAAGCCTCGAAAAACTATTACACATTACAGTTATGCGACAGCTACACACTTAGCCAATGTGAGAGTAAGACGCAAAATTCTCGAAGGTCAAACAACAACAACTCGGATGGCTATACTTAAGATATAACTACAACGACGTGAGAGTTGTTCCCCAACCCAAAGATTCTTTACGACTCGTATGATGAATGTATGATGGTTGATCACGAAAATTACAAAATAATCAGATTTATTCTGTGAAAAAAATGTATGGACAGTATTATTAAAAACAAAAAGAAAGGATAAGAAGGGGCTCTATTATGGTGATATTTATGGTAGACAATTCCAAAAGTAATAAAAATTTTAAAATCGCTTTGTAGAAAATTTATGATCGTCGAATATACATACTATTTCTAGCACAAGGGATATGAATTACGTAAAATTATTTGCAATAAAAATTTCTCTACCACTTTGTTAACTTGCTTTAAGAATTTTTAGAAACGCTTGAGTTTTAATCGCTGAAGATAATTGAAGATAAATTTGTATTTTTTGATATTCTTCCTGTATTAAGCTGATCAATACGAATCTTTTAAGAAATCTATTGGAATAAAGAAACAAAAAATAATAAAGGGACTTTAAAAACAAGATTCCATAAATATTACATTAAATAAACTCTTATTACTGAAAAAATTCATCTTTCTTACAGCAACTAAATTATATGAGAAATTATTTTTACTAAACATATTACATAGAAAATAGTACATATATTCTAAAATACCGGTATTGAAGGAAACAGTATTTGAATACCAGTACTTTTTTTGGAAAATAATAATTTTAGTAACGGTATCGGTTACGGTAACCCTTTTTAAACAGTATTTAATCGGTATCGGAATCTATAACGGTATCGGGATCTATAACGGTATCGGTTTCCAACCTTGATTTCCATAGGCGGATGCTGTAATTGTTCACATACTTCAGAAACAAATTACCATCGAAAGAAAAAGAAAACTTAAAGAAAACAAAACAACCACAGCAGCAACTGTTTCAATTTTTAGACTGTCTATCATACCATAAAAAATCAAATCGAATTTAATCAAAATGTCTACAAGCAATGCACAAGTAGAGGCCGAGGTAAGTTTTTCGTTGATGCATTAAACATACGGACAGACAAACAAACAAAAACAACATTCAAGATAAAAACATTAAACAAAAGACTCAACATATTAACTGTGAAACTTGAAATTTCTTTTGAAGTTATGCCCACCGGTATACACATGCATTTGAACTTTATTAAATTTCACATTCAATGTTTTCAAAGATTTATTCATACAAGTGTAGTATGTATGAATTAGGGTATTCAATTATTCTTGTTTTTACATTAATCGGTTAATTCGGTAAAAAAAATATATATATTCAAGATTAAAACTTGTTGGAATAATAACGATTAGTTACAAATTCGATTATGATAATAATTGTATTATTGCGTGCAATAAGTACATATACAGTGAACCAAAAAAAGTTAAACTACAATTTATATTTTTATATTATTTAATGCTAACGATCAGATTATTTCTCTTAATAAAATAATTTCTCTTCTCTACTTTAATAAATTTTTAATAGTACGTAGTATTAAGAAAAACTTTCCTTTTTCCGTTAATTTATAATTACAATTAATGTTTTCTTAAATATGTATTTTAAAAGTAGAGCGTGTGTCCAACGGTAGCAAAGTTCTGAGGAAAATTTAAATTTTCCTATGGTGAAAAAGTTTTTATTTGACATAGCAAAACTGTAAAATTTTATATACTTTTTTCGATAAATTTTGATATACTTTGTTTACAAAACTATACAAACCTTTAGAATATTTTTAAAAATTTTTTGTTTTTATGAAGAAATAACAATTTTGTAAAATAAACATTCAAATACACAAACGATTTTAATATATTTTGTTTTATGATTTATTTTATGATTATCAAAACGTTCTATTCATTTGTCTAAAACTTTATGTAGTCACATGGACTAATAAAATTTTATTCACTACTAGAATAGTTTTTTTTTTTTTTTTAACCAAAGAATACAAAGAATAGACGGCTTATCAAAAAAACTTAACTCTGTTGTAAAAAAAGCTAACTTTAAATTGCGTTAGTCAAATTTTATTTATATATTTAGTGCTGAAACCACTTTCACCACACATCATAAGCACACATAGTTGCACAAAATAGTATTCAAAACTATATATATGTATTTCTTTTGGGTTTGTGGAAAATATTCGCGTTACATGAGTTAAAATGCAATAAATGTACAAGAAAAAATATAATAAAAATATTGTGTGCTAGTGAGAAAATGTATAATTGAAAATTGAATTTTAAAGGAAAGTTTTATTTATTTCGTGTTGTTTTTTTCTCTCACAAGATTGTTGAATTCACACAGAATTTGTATGTGAGGCAGGGATGGAAATTTGATGCTATAGTATTTTTTTTTTTTTTTGATACTATTTATCATTGAAGTCATTTGAACTGCCAAACGATTAGCTGGATATTCCACAATTCGAATTGAAAATAAAATTTTTAAATGATAATATATTTTGGAGATATATAATTTTGAAATAGAAATCTATATTTTTTTAATACCTTTGATTTATATATAGTTGCAATAAATGTTCACAAGTGATAATGAAATTGTAATGAACACTATCTTTGACTGAATACTGGGGCTTCGAGTTCTAAAAAAACAATATTACATAAACATTTGAGCTGTAGGTTTAGTCTATAAAATTGTAAACTCTACAATGGACAATCATTACTGAAAACTACAAGTTTTTATGCTCTGTAGATCAAATTGAATTGAAAATATTCCAAATTTTAAAGACATCAGGTAATGAATTATATTTTAACAAAACTAAAACTGAAGTGTTATATTTTAAGGAATTAATCTTGGACTTTGTTCTTCTTTAAGTTTATTTTAATAACTATAATATTTAATCTGAATAAAATCATTTAACGATTTGGTATCGTATTTAATCCTTCGTTTTAAATATATAAAAATTACATCCTTTGAGTTTTGCACTAAATAAAAAATATTAAAAAAATTTTAATTTTAGTACTCTGAGGGTGAAAAAATACTATTTAAAATTTGTTTTGATACCCAAAAATATTGTCATTTTCCATCCGTGATGTGAGGAGAGAGAAATGTTGTGAGACTTTCTTTCCATTCTTTGTATTCTTTGTCTAAAACAAATTTTAGATTAAACGCTTTTTAGTTTTACTCATAAATTATCATGCAAAAGAAAATATATAAATATTCTTATTTTTTATAAACGCGAAAAATTATTTTATCTCATAGAAAGACTACATCAAAAATAAAAAAGTACCTTAATAAGAAGTCCCAACTTAGTTTAGAGAACAAAATAAAATTATATAAAGTTATTTTAAAACCCATATGGACGTATGGCATTGAGCTGTGGGGAAGAGCAAGTAATCCAAATATTAAGAAATTACAACGCTATCAATCCAAAACCTTAAGGAGTATTTCCGTCGCTCCATGGTTTATGACCAATATTCAAATTCATAGGAATCTAAAAGTACCTTTTATTTTAAATGAAATAAACAGATTTAGTTCTACGTATGTAAATACACTAAGTAACCACCCATTGGTGATTTCTTTATTAGATGAAACAAATGAAATTGGAAGACTGAATAGGTTTCATGTATTAGATCTTCAATATAGAATATAAAAAAAGCTTTGATCACACTAAACTTTTTATGTATATTTAACACACGTATGTTTGTTATGTGATATTTTTTTTTTGTATTGAAATTATCGAATTTGCTAAATATTTTAAAATACGTTGGAATAAAAAAATCTATACTTTACTATTTTATCCAATTAAAGTTTTAGGTAATTTTCAGAAATACAGTCACATTCCTATTCATTTACACATTGTGCATAAAATATAAATATACATATAAATAAATTATATAATTCAAATATTGTTGTTACACCATTTTTGAAAACAACTGTATTATTGTTGTAATGTCTGAAATGTGTAGATTAAATTATAATAATTTCTAATAAAATAGCGACAACGTTGTCAACTTTTAATTTTAAAAAAGCATCATGCGTAATTTTCCCAGAAAAGCCCTGAAATATTTTATTATATTTGTCAACGTCGAATTACATGAATTCTATAAATTAAAATTTGATGCACATTTTCTTAATTTTAAAGCAGATACAGAACACGACCGAATTTAAGTAAAAGCTGGGTAAACATTTTGAAAAAATAACGAAATATTGTTTTCAAAAATTAAGATACTTTAAATGAACGTAATCAATGATCACGATAATCAAAACAATAACTTTTCACTTAGAAGCAATAAAAAATAACGCAGCATTAAGTAATCTTACTAAAGTCTCTGAGGAAATATTTATTTTTGGAAATAATTGTTCTTACATCCTTAGTACAGATTAGGAAATTCAACTAAAACTAATTAAATAAAAATTATATTTTAATAATATTTTAAAATTTGGTATCACTCACTCAATATTTTTCCGCGTCCAAATTTTTAAAAAGCACTAAAAACAGTGCTAAAAGCACGTATAGTTTAGAAGTAATTAGCAATTAAACAAATAAATTTACATTTTGAAAGTAGTTAGTTTTTGTAATTATATCTAAATAATAACATTCTAAAATATCTACTTGTAATAACATGAGGTAAGTAGTTGCCTCTAATGTCATCGCTGTGTTAAAATAATGGGTTATTCTGCTAATATCTAAGTAGTGAAAAGCCATTATATTAGCTTCTTAACTCATTACATGACAACCAACATTTTGGCTGCGTAAGTCGTTTGGCGCTACGTTTGCTGCTACGAAGATGCGATTAAACCCATGTTAACATTTTTCAAATGTAGTAGGCAATGAAATTGTTAGTTTTATCAATGTCATTATTCCTTATATTTTATCATTTTTTCTTCCGGTCTTACAAGGATTTATGATTTAGCAAATTCTAGCATATCATTTTTGAGAATTTAGTATAATAGTAAGTTTACACCAAAATAAAACCAAATGGTTTCGGCAAAAACGAAATTTTAAAAACCAATTCATTTACATACCTGGTTTCTTCGCTATGTAGTTTTTGTTGACACATATAATTCTTGCAAAATTTTTATTTAATTTTTATTTGGCTTTATATGGTTTTTAACTGTATATAAATTAATAAATAATCAAACAATTTGTGTTTAGACAATAATTTTTTTTAAATTGTTATGGTTGTTTTTCGGGAAAAATTAACTTATTAAGACTTTTTGTTATAACCAGATTCTGAAATTTCTATCAGGGAGCGGTGATGCCCGCATTTATATAAAATTTTCTAAGTATTCTTTCCAGAACTATTTGGAGCTCTGAAAACTATTCTTATTTAACTATTTTTCTTATAAATCCTAACAGAAACAGATTTTGAAATTTCTATCAGGGAGCCGAGATATCTATATTAAAGTTATAACTACTTTTGGACCACAAATATATGGTATAGCCAATATTTTTCTGATAATAAAAATCGATTAGGAACAGAAACTTCACGCACCGGTCGCGATTTATAAATGATTTTGAAAATGTTTTAATATTTTTATTTTTCTATCTTTTATATACTGTTCAAAATATTTAAATGGTACAAGTTAAGAACTTCGTATGGATTACAAATACCTTATTTTATGTTTTTTCCATTTAAATGAGAAGAACATTACGATATGGTCAATCATTAAAAAAAAAAATAATTAAAATTTTTCGATTATAGAATTAAATATATATAAAAATTTTACTATTAACTAATTTTATATCAAAGAAGGCACAGCAAAGTGACTAAAACTTATGTAGTTTGGTAGAAATTATAATATTTTTTATCCCAAAACAATAACATCAATATAAAAATTTCAGCGCGTTTTTTGCCTGAACTTTTTTTTAACGATAGCGAAAAATTTCTATCACACTCCTTTTTGCCTTTCAATGCTCTACATGGCGTTGCTATGGTATTTTGGATATTTGCAAAAATTGCTAAAACTTATAACTAATCTATATATATATCTATATATATATATATATATATATATATATATATATATATATATATATATATATATATATAATTTCCAAAGCCTGTTTTCTCTTTCCAGAGCTTTCTGAGGCTCCTAGACGACGTAGAAAATTAAAATTCTGCTTACTTATAAAACTATTCCTTCTACAAATCCTAAAGGTGCCAGATTTTAAAATTTATATCAGGGAGCGGATATACACGGATTTATTTTTTATTTTCTGTAATATTTTTTAAAAGTTTAAATTTGCTATACTCATTATCTGCTCTCCAAATCTTACCTTAAACTAATTTAGTATTTCGATCAGGGAGCAAAGTTATGCCAAATAATTTTTTTTTTTAATTTTACCTTTTAATAGTTTAAGTATTATTCACCATAAAATTCTAACGGATTCAAATCTTTCAATATCGATTAAGAAGAGGAAAAGCGTCAAAATTTTTTTTATAATTTGTTTAAAAGCTTTTTAGACCTTTTCGTGTATTTTTTTTTTTTATTATTATATTATAGTACTAAATGTTATATTAGATAATTCAAAAACAAAAGACAAATACATTTTATATTGTTATTGGAAATATTAAAAATTACGGTAATATCTTTTAGTAATAGAAAAATAATATTAGAAATATAAAATTTATCATTTATTTAATTTAGGATATATTTTTGGCAATTAAGAGATTCAAGCTACTAAAAATCCTGGTAAAAATATATTTGTTTTTACAATATTCATGACTACTTCTTGAGTTACCTCTAATAGTGCTATATATTGCTTTTTGCATAATTTCTACCGGTTTATTTTGGCATACAGTATGCAGCATAAGTCTTGGTACCTCCATAAAGGCTTGAATACTATATAAGGCTTTATTTAGATATTAGGTGTTATTTAGGATTTTGTATGATATTTCTTAAGACATTTTTATTTATTATAAACGATTCGGCATATAGTGCTCATTTTTTTGTGTAATTTCCAATTTTTTCCTCTATTTTCCGAAAAGTAATTTCGTAGATGATTTTTACTGAAAAATTAATGATTTTGCAACTGTCTTTCTAAATAATCCTACGAGATTTAATCAGTTTCATATCTCAACTTCTGGAAATGTTTGTAGCATATAAGGCGTGTTATATGCATTCCTCGTTTTCTCATTAGTTGCGGTGTATTTAGGCTTATTGTCTTGTTGAATGTAATTTTCCCCACGAATTAGAACAATTTCTGTACTTTTATTAAGATTTTCTTTGAAAATATTCAGATAAACAGATTTATTCATTATTTTGTCGCTTGCCGTCATATAGCCCCACACCATACGTCTGACACCAAAATGCTTAACAGTTTTAAGTATATGCTTGCGATTAAACTCTAAAATTTTTTTTCTACATACTAAAAGTCGCCCTTTTGGCTCGAAAATGTTAAATTTAGATTCATTCGATAAAAATAATTATTTCAGAACACATTTGGTTTCGATTGTAGCCATTGGTGAGTTCTTGCCATTTCTATCTATAAAGACAAATAGTTTCTGACAAATAGTTTCTTTCGTGCTATACGTGCATTATATGTAGCTCTTTTTATGGATCTACGTATAATATCTGCAGAAACACTTTTACTAAAATACTCCTTTAACTCAATAGCTATCTTGGACGCACTTTTAAATGAATCATTCCTTAAATTTTCTTATATTTTTTATTTCCCCTCTTGCAGTCAGTTATGAAGTGCATCTTATTCGCAGTTACTTTCAATTAGGTTTTAATTGTACATTTATAACTTTTTGTACAGAAGATGAACTTCTTTTTACTATTGTACCATTTCCATTGTACAATTTTCCATTTCTGTGGGAATTTATTATTATATTTCGGTCCCGAATCGTCAACTCCCATCCAGCTGTTTTTTGTAAGCTTATAAAACACTTTCCGTTCTAGAAAAAACTAACTTTAAACCAATTCTCAGTGTGAAAATATTTCAAATGTCCTGTTATCCCTTCCTTATAGCGAATTAATAACAATTTTTTTTGTTTACCATAATTTTTTAAAACTTTGCCGTGCATTATTAGTCATATGCCACAAAAATTCGCAATAAAAAGTTTTGTTTTGTTGGATATATACAAATTTTTGTTTATTTTGTTATACTTTAGGAACAAATACAGAAATAAAAATAAATTTCACAATTTAGTTCATCTTATCTGTTAGTTCTCATGGCAAACAGACGTACTTTTTGTTCGCTCCGTGATTTGTTAATAGTGTAATAGTGAAAAATATATTTAAAATAATAGGCGATTGGACGCTATAAATATTATTTTGCCTGTATAACATTTATTAGATTTAAAATTAAAAAAAAAACAAAAATAAATTGTGTAGATAAATAAACAAAAGAAAAAAATGTGTTAAAAAAAGTGTTATAATAACCTGTTATAATTAATTTAAAAGAGTCTATGAGTTCTCATGATGAGAGACGACTAAGTTTAAAATGCTCAACGGGGAGACCGTTAAAATAAAAACATTTATAATTCAGAATACATATAACAAAAACTATTTAACCGCGAAAACACTTGAGAGAGCTCGCTCTTGTTCCCCCGTAATTAATTTACAAAAAAAAAAAAAAAAAAATACACAAGAAATTCCACAAACAAAATTGTTTAGAAAAAAGCATGAAAGAAAACATGCAAAATCCAATTACAACAACTAACCCAGCTTTAGTAACAACACAGCTTTCCAATGTTAACACACATACTTGTGATCCACTAACAACAATATACATATAGTGAGAGTGACATTAACACTAGTGTCATTAACACTAGTGTCATTAACACTACCTTAAAAGGCAAAAGTGTTACGCAGAAAGGCGCTAATCCAAAACAAGGAAACAACCATTAGTTCCAAGTATATAACAACCATTAGTTCCAACTAGCATGCTTAGGTATTTAGATATTAATAAGAGAAATTTAAGTTCCCAAAAGGGGGTGAATTCTGTAAAAAAAGAAAAAAAAAACAGAGTAAATGATAAACCCTTAAGTGATGATGTGAACAATAATCAAGAAAAAGATGGAGGTAATCTTCAAAAACCAACAAAGCCCCGCCAATATATCTTCGTGAGACAAGCTCCAATTATTTAGTGAAACAGTTTATTGACCTTATCGGGAAAAAATTTCATGTTATCCCCATTAGAAAGGATGGTGTGCAAGAGACGAAAACCGTTATATACACTGAGGATGTTATAAGAAAATCTCTCTTTACCTAAATGAATGTAAAAAATCTACTCTTATCAATTGAAAGGACTGATAGTGGTAATAAAAGGTATAGAGTCCAGTGTGGAGCCAAACGAAATCAAGGAGGCCTTAGAAGAGTTGGGCTATTATATAAGAGCAGTCGTAAATATCTTTAAGGAATAAGATCCCCCAGCCAATGTTCAGATTTGAATTGAAATCAGATGAAAGGAAACGAGACTTATCCTATATACTCTATGCGATAAATATTAAATCGTAGGGTAAATAGAGAAGAACCTCTTAAAAGGAACGGACCTGTCCAATGTGGCAATTTCCAAGAGTTTGGGCACAATAAAAATTATTGTACTTTTCGTACAGTATGTGTTGTATTCTTCACACTTCATCACAATGTGGTATTTTAACGAAAGGTCTCAAAGTAAACTGTGGTAACTGCATGCTGACCATTCAGCAAACTATCGCTGTTGTCCAGTGTACAAAGAATTATTGAAGAGATTAAGGGAGAAGCAAAATCTAATAAGAGGTGATGTCGTTTAGACATCATTTACAAATACGATTAATAATCCAATTAATTCTGGAATCAGTGTTGATGAGGGTACGTCTTCAGTAAAGTAAAATTTACCAAATAATCAATAATTTTATACCTAGTAATGGCTCATATGCCAGTTTTTTAAAAACAAGTTTCCAGCAACCTAATATCCACTAAATTTGGGAGGGTATGAAGCCTTTATGCAATCTCTTACGCAGAAAATAACCTCTCTTAATCAAAATATGACAAATTTGATGCCATCCATGCAAAACACAATACAAGAACTTTTAAGAGCGCAGAACCAAATGATTAAAATCCTCTTAACGAGAAAATGAGTTATTTGCGAAAATGCTTCTGAAATGCAAATGATTTAAACCAACATAAATCCGAGATATCTCACTTCATGCAGAAACAAAATATTCATGTAATGTTAATCTCAGAGACTCATCTCACCAGTAATATAATTTTTATATTTCAGGTTACAAATTTCATTGCATGGCGGTACCGGCATAATAATTAGAAAACGAATAAGGCATTATGTCCTAGTCGAATTCTCAAAAGATTATTTAAGTCACAAAAATTGAAGTATTTCTGAATAATAATTACCAAATAATTTCTAACCAGGAGAACTGGTACAAAAACTTATTTACACAACTGGATTAGTTTACTAGAGACACTATATTTTGGACGTATTATTTGTTGGTTTAACCCCAATAGCGGGTACTCGTGTCCAGATTGTTCGATTTCCGTAGTTTTCAAAATTTAACACATTTTGGAATCACACTCGTTTTGAGGTAATTTGGTTTTTAGATTTATTTTGATAGTAGTTCCACTTTCAGAAAAAAATGTTTCTGCTTTTCTTGCAGATTTGGGTACTAATTGTTCTGATCACATTAAAACAAAGAATGTGTAACGTGTTTTTTTCTTATTCTTCCTTTCCCCGTTTCTTCAATTATTCCAGTAAAGTCTCAGAGATAAGGCATTTTTTATATAATTTTTACTTAGGTATCGGGAAAAGTGACATTGGGTGCTGAGTATCCATCAATAAAAATTAATGCTTACCTGGTTATTATGTAATGTGGCTAAAAAATTATATTATAAAGAATGTTGTTGATGAAATTGGTATAGATAAAGTATTCAATGGTCTTCAGGAAGGCTCAAGATTGAAGCATTTTCTTCGGAAAGGAAATATAAAACAACAAAGCATGACCAGGGTCTGCCAAAAAAGAAAATCGCATGGATGGTTGGGAGTATATATATATATATATATATATATATATAAGAAATTTACCTTTTAGCTGGGCAATTTAGTTGTTATTTTATTATTTTAATAAAATAAGTTTATATCGTTGCCTAATTATAAGCAAATATGGAAAATATTTTCTGTTGATATGAGTTTCTGTGTGTCAGTCTATTTTTAAGGTTGCCAGATGGATAAGAAAGGTATTAATACTTATAAACACGACTTTTCCCTACTATTTACTTAATATAAAACTGTTATTTCAAGTCTATTCAGTAAATTTTGAGATAGAATTTTAAATTATTAGTATTCCAAAAAATATATTTAAAGGTGTATTATACTAAAAAAAAAAAAAAACTTCAAACATTCGGATTATGAATGACAAGAGGATTAAAATCAAAATGTAAGAAGCTATCATAAATTTAACAAATAAATATTGCCTTCCTAAAACTAAGTTGTATAATAGAATAGCAGTTGCATTATCGAACCTTATATACTTTGCTTATATCTCAAAATTTTTCGAGGCGTTAACCAATGTAAACATTAAACTAAAAAAAGTGAGCGTGGCATTTAATTAGTACTTCCTTCAAGGATATACATATGTGCCGTTATTCATTTTAATCGGTTCAGTAGTTTAGACACAAGTCAAGGCTTATAAAGTAAACAATATTAAGACAAAAATGGGCTTAAAAAGGGAGCGGCATACAGCAAAAATCTAGTATAATAATGCTTGCAGTCTATAAAGCAACATATAATAAAATTTGAATTAAATAGCTCGATTGATTTTTATTTCCAATCATATTAAAAAATGGGCTCCGAAAAATTCGAACTTCCAGAGGCCATAAAACCGAAATTCGAACTAATTTGGGAACCCTTTTGGGACTTTTGCTAGACTACTGGTGCGTTTTAATTTTTCGTTGGAATTATTGAGGCAATTTTTTTTTGCTACACTGTGTAATTTAGTAATTTTCTAATGAAGAAGAATTCTCGAAATTGTTACCTGGTACAATTTATCTGACATGACGTTTTCGAGTTAATCTCAAATGGGAGCCACTCTAAGGTATCGCCTTTCAATACAATTAATAATCTTGAATACCAGCGATAGTTTTTGATCACTTTTTGCTACATCTGGGGTCAAAACACTAAAAATCTCCAATTTATCTGCCAGAAAATAGTGAAAACCACTCAAACATGGTTTGATGAACATGAATTGTTTGTTATGCAGAATGTTAGTTTATTTAGATCATTTTAGCATTAATTGTTAACTTTTATCCTGGAAAACGACCATATAACTCAGTGGGATAAGTAAAAGTGGAAATTTTGAAAACTGGGTGGGATGAATTTCTAGGAACACTTCTGTAATTAAAATAATTCACTTCCTAATTACTTCTATAATTCAATAAATAAAAATGGTCAAAGATTCAATTGCCAAAAATGTGATTTTAGTAAAAAAAATGAACTGACGTTATAATTTTGACTCATTGCAAAGAGCATATTTTCAACGTTTTTGTCTATAAAAAGATCAAATGTAAAATATGTAAATGATACCAAACGGTGCTTGTAGGAAAACCTTTCAGTAATAAGTATTTTATCTGTTAGTACCTTTGGACTTTTTAATACACAAATAAATAAAAAAAGAAAAATTAACACTAACGGAATTCTGGTTGGGCTAGCGGGGAGACTGTTACCCCAAATGCCCTCGGATTTGCTTTATTTGCATTTACGTTAAGCATCTTTTAGAAACATAAAAATTTATGGTCCAGAAGAAAATAATGGATTTTAAAGTGGAGAAAAATCAAAATTTTTTTTAATGTTCTACTTCAAAATAATATAACTTTTTATCGGAACCACATAGGTATTAGATTCTTGCACGAAAATTATTTAGAATTTTGTACAAAATCCAAAGAATAATTTAGGAAAATTCTGGAACTCAAATTGAGCTCGTCAAGTTAAAAAAAAAACTAAAAAAAACATGTCAAAAATGGGTCAAAATTTTACTTCGGTCTAAATTTTTTGTAGAGAATTATAAGGACTATATATGTGTATATTATTTTCAATCAAATCATAAATAAAATTTTGGTGATTTTATATATATATATATATATATATATATATATATGTATGTATATATATATATATATATATATATATATATATATATTTTAAATTAACTTTTGAGAAAAAAAAGTTAAAGAATCAGACCACTTTTTTTGTAAATTTTTTAAATTCTTGTCTTTGGTAATTTTTCACGACTGGACAAATTAAGATAATTAAAAAAAAAAAAGATTCAACACATTATTTTGGAATGTTTTCAGAATCCTAGGATATTTAAAAAAAATGTTTACTCCTATATTACGGAAATAACTTGAGATAATCCGAAAAAGAAGTCAAAGCAAAACAAAGCCATAAAAGATAACATATAAAAGAAAGCATATGTGTTCTTCATCTCATCAAGCTCTTTACAAAGGTTTTTAAATCTTCCAAATCGTATTTGATTTATAGAAGTTACAATTGTTTCAAACTTTTTCATACTCGATTTTTCTATAAGCTTAGTTTTTCCTCTATATCTCTCCCATATATTTCAATTCGATCTGAGTTTATGAGGTACAAATATATTACCAACATTTTTGGTATTAGCCCCACTGTGTACCGTTTAAGATTTATAGCTAGCTTATTTATATTATTTCTTAAGTGACATTTTCCATATATGTATATAACAATGTGTAAACAGGCACAAAAGTGCTTCTCCTAAGAAGTTTTTTATTGCTCGATATATTTAAGGATTTATTCATAACACAGCTTAAAATTGATAAAAATTTTATTAAATGTGTTTAGTTTTTTAAACCTTTATTAATTAAAAATTTTAATATACGTATCTATGTATTTTTATTATTTTTTTTTTTTTATTGTCAATATAAGAGAGGCTCTAATCTAGAACATTTTAAATAATCATGTCTATTTTTATATATTTTTAATGAAGTTTCGTTAGAATAAAAAATCAGTTTATTTTTTGGACGTCACTCTCTATTTACACTAATTAAAGTACATACTATATACCAGGGATGGAAAATTAAAATATTTTTCGATATCAAAATAAATTTAAAATAGTACTTTTTCACCCTCAGAGTACTAAAATTAAATTTTTAATACTCAAAGAATGTAATACTACAGTATTATAGTACTGTAGTACTGCTATGTACATTTGTATATTAGGGAGATAACCTTTCGTAATTTTATCAAATATGTTAGAGCATGGAAAAGTATAAAAAATATGATATTAATTTTTTGCAATCGTTAAAAAAGTCACAGACCAATCGCGGTGAAATTGCGATGTTAATATAAAACTTATAAACAAAAAAATTGTTTTATTATTTTTATATATTTTTCTTGAATTGTTAAATTTATCAATATTTTATGATGCAAAATTAAATCCATAATCCCGCCCATTAACCCAAATTCCCACCAATTTAACCCAAAATATGTGCAAAAATGTTAAATTAATTTCTATTCAGATTTTTATATTTTATTCTATAATTTTCTTCTGAATATTTAATCATATTACAATATATTCCTAAATCGATTTTGATCCAAATGTAATACATAAGTTCTACCATTTAAATAGTTAGAACATTATATAAATATTTTTAAATAAAAATATAAAAAAATGTAAAACGGTATTTTAGAAATCGCGTTTGATGTGTGAAGTTTATTTTTTGAATTCGACAAAAAAGTTCAGTTGTTATTATCACGATAACATTGAATATAAGGTGGTATTATGGTATTTTGAGGTCCAAAAAAGTTAACCCCTAATATATATACATACATTAATAATTTATACACATAGTTATAAAAATATACAGTAAATCCAAGCCAAACCCATACACCGTAGAAAAATAATTTATTAGTCTGAAAATTTGTGATATCAAATAATACATTAAATATTATCTTTATCATTAAATTATTACTAAAAAATAATTATTTCAAATTTAGTTTTACAAATACAAAAGTGCACAAAATTTGGTATACAAAAAAAAAATTTCAAATTTCTTATAAATAGTACTATGCAACAGTATTGTTGGGACGGTGTCATTCTAAATTGATCACATTTGATTAGTGTAGTAAACACTCCAAAGGATTGGATTCTGAAAGGTCAACCTTATTTTTTTACACCCAAGTAGTTTCGGATAAGGTGAAAAAATAATATAAATATAATGCCAAGCTCAGTTTTTTCATTTTATAGGAAATATTAAATTAGTGGTAATTTCTAGCTGTTTTTAAGTGATGACATAAAAATCGTTTATGGTATGATTTTAATAAGTTAAAATATTCTAGAAATATTTTAGAACTTCGGTGACATTTTAACCTATCAAAGTGAAGTTTTAATCGACTTTCATGACATCTTTAACAATCAGACTAGAAATAACTCCTTATGATGAGGGACCATTATAAAGTTCTAAATACATATACATATGTATATTGAGAAAAAAAAATTAATAATAAAGGGATGATAAATGCGATTTTCAGTATTGTAGTAAATTTAATAAAAATTTTTACTCTTTGGGTCGTAATTGTACTAAAATAGCAACAACTTCTTCTGTGGAAAATTTTAAATTATCTTTTGATCTAAATACAATATCTTTCGGAAATTTCCCTTGAGTTTTAAGCAATTTTTCAAACTAATAGATATCGTTGAAGTTGAATACGAAAAGTTTTAAGAAAGTTACTTTTGTATCGGGTTCTTAAAAAGTACCTTATCTAAAGCAAACAATAATCAGATTTGTATGAGTTCGATTTAAAAGAAAATTCTAAAAGTTTTACAAAAAGTTGTGAAGTAAAATCACAGTAAGAAATGAAGCTAGAAAGAAAAGTGAAGTAAAAAGAAAAGTGAAATATTACTTCAACATTCCCTTACGAATGACATGAATTTTCTAAGACGAGTTTCCTGTTGGAAGCAAATTTTCGATACAAAAAGTGCTCTTTTCTTTGCTGAAAAAGTTATAGTATAGTTATTATAGTAAAAACGTAGATACATGTTATTTTCTCCCTTACGATGGCAAAATTATTCGTTTACTCTAGTGCATCGTATTAAGGCTTATTTCGAAGCCTATGATTTTTTTTTTTTTTTTTGCTAAATGTTAAGTTAGTGCATCGAAAATCTTGAAAATTTTTTACTGGTAAAGAAAGCTTAAAAACAAATTAAAATTTTCCATATTTAGTAATGGAAAGCGAAATATACGTCTATCAAAAACTTTCTTCAAAAGTCATAACCAGGGAGAGCACAAATATGCTTTATGCGCATTAAATATGCAGTAAAAAAACGAAAAATATGATCCAAAAACGCGAAAATATTCACTTAAAAAACAAAAAATGTTTGTAATTTTTTAACAAAAATCAAGTTTTTCATTAAAACGAAGTGTTTTATTAATATTTTAATGTTATAAAATAAGGCAAAACTGGAATTTGTCAACTATTACGAAATTTTATTCCCGATGTTTTTTATTATATCACATAAAAACGTTATTTGCTTATTCATCTGATAAGCAAGTTTAAAAGCTAATATGTCTTCTATATTACATTTCGAAAAAAAAAACTTTAATGAAGATCAATTAAAAATGGCTTAAATAAGATTAATTAATCGGTTTATAAATCAAACTCCTCAGCGATAAAATAGTATCCTTTAAAGTTAATTTTTTATAAATGATAATTATTTATAAATTCCAATTTGAAAAACATGAAAAAATATCCTCAAAATGTCAAAATATGGTTTAAAAGCGTTAAATATGCTCTAAATGGGTTAAATGTGCTCTAAAAATAACAAAAAATGCTTTATTTGTTTTAGAACGGATGAATATTTTATCGAATGTCCAGCAAAGAACAAGCAATTACATATTTGTGGTTTCCCTGATCACAACATTCAGGTCTCAGAATGTCTAAATTATTTTAACTTTTATGCATAAATTTAGCTGCATTTAAGCAAATTTTAATTACTATTCTAAAATGCTTGTTAAACCAAGCAATAATTTTATTAAGAGAGCAAATTAATCACTGGAGTAATTCAGTACTTTTGATAATAGGATTGTACTAAAGAAAGTACAATTGTATCGAATTTATCATCCCTGGCTCAGGAGTATATTTACATAATTTTTTTTTTTTTTTTAACTTAAAAAAGAGAAATTTAGCATACCATAAAACAAATAATATACTTTCAAACAAATAATTTCCGTATAATAAATTGATACTTTTTACTAAACCGCTCCATTTAAAGGTTGATTTTAGAGTATCCAAAACCGAAAACATTTATCCGGATTTCTACAAACGCTGTCGGTTTCGGTTTTTTTTTTTTAATTTTCATTTTATTTGAAACCGGTTTTCATAGGCAGTTAACCGATTTTTTTAAACAGCATTTTATTTAACTTTTTATATAATTTTACCCAGAAAAAGATTTAGAAAAAAACAAAATTACATGACTAAAAATAAGAAGTTGCTAAATGCAATGAAAATGACAGATAGTAGTTTATTTATTCTCTTTACATATTTGAAATAAATAGAAATATTGAGTACGCAAGAAAAAAAGTGTGCCTTAAATTTTTTCCTTAACAACATTGAAAATTAAATACATAATATTATTGTATATGTACCAAGGAGCTCAATCAACCAAATTGCTCAAAACTCTGATCAATTAAAAAGTGTTGGACCTTATTCAAGAAATATTTAAAGGGTACTAAATGCTCAAAATTGCACACATTACAGTAAAAAAGTTGCCGAATACTCATAAATCGTAAAAATATAAACCTATTGGTATAATTTTTATAACCAGAATTTTATTAGCTAATTTTTTCGTGCTTTAGTGCTGCCATTTAAGAACCGAAATTTAAAAAAAAAAATTTAAAATATGCTAAAAGCTTTTTGGCACTTTTTAATTTTTTTTTATTCAATACAATATTGGCTTTTTGAAAGAATTTTTTAGCAAATGTAACGGTATTGGTCTCATTTTTAATATATGAGAACTATTCTCTTCTTACATTCCACAGTGGAGCAGAATCGAAATTTTTAGGAAATAAATCTGTACCTTTTGATCATGAATTTTTCATGAAATTTGGTATAGGCGTAGCAGAGAAGCGTTCAATGTTATGTTTGGAAGGGGGGTACAACAATCCCCCCAGGGGCGGGGCTAAGAGGGCTCAAAGTTAGGTACCTTTGACATAAAAAATTTTTAATCGCTTGCAAAATTTTTGTTTCTCGTCCGATTTATCCTTTTTTAAGCATTCATATATTTCTATTAATGAATTTAAAATAAAAAACAAACAAAAAATGTCTATTAGAATTAGAAATGGAATATTTATTAAGGAAGATGATAAATACCAAAAATAATAATATTGATAAAGTTAAAATAGAAATCTTTTGCTTGTTTTGTTATTTTAAATTCATTAATAGAAATATGTGAATGCTTAGAAAAGGATAAAGAATTTCTTAAATTTGGGAAATGTGGCAACCCTATTAAAAATAAAAAATATTTATTAATTATTTTTATAAAAATATTATGTGTATAGATATTAGTAAAAGTATACAGAAATATTCATAATTTTCTAAGTAATTATTCACGTAAAACTAAAGGCAAAAGTTGCAAGTAAAAATATATTCATATATACAATAAATTGGAAATATAAAAGTTTAAAGGCAAATATTTCCGAAATGAGGCATGATATTGACTTGAATCTTTTTGCAAAAGATCGCAAATTATATATGCTAAAGGATAAGCCTAATTTGGAATACATATTTTTAAAATTTCTTTCGCTATTTAGAAATAAACCAAACAAAAGGCCCAATTTAGGGTTTTTGGAGAAAATACAAATTTTTTATTTGTGATAACATATTTGTTTATAAAGATATCTTAATGAAATTTGGAGAAAATGTGGATCTTATTAATGTTAACCAAATTTCAATCAGCGGTAAGATTTTCCTGAATTCCCAAAAAAACTAATGATAATTCCCAAAAATGTGATTTTTTACATTTTTGGCTATAGAATCCACATTTTGCCGAAGTCCCTTAGACTTTGATTTAAAACTTTTAACAACATGTTGAAGATTCTCGAAATATATTCCGCTTTTCGATACGTGCTTTGGGATTTGAGAAAATATGGTCTAAATTCAAAACTTTCATATAAAATGGGTCGAATTCGGGAGGGTGTGTACCATGACCAATTGAGTTATTGGGCTTGTTTTTTATCTTAAAGTCATCTCTGTGAAGTTGCCTTTCAGAAAAGTGCAAAATTATTATATGTTGTTAAAGAAAATTTTACTTTAGATAAAAAAGAGTGTTGATACTTTTTCGGATAAAAAAACACAAAAAGTCGTCTTTTTTGCAATTTTCGAATTCAAAATCGTTTATTTTTGGACTCGGTAAAGATATGGACTTCAATAGAAAATTTTGTTCTTTAACTAGTTAAGAAAAAAAACTAATAAAATCGGTCGGAAATAATATGATATATATGAAAAAAACTGGACCAAGAACATGCAAAATTATGGTGCTTAAAAATTCAAACGCAAATAACTCGTAAACTATAAGAGATAAATAGGACATGTAAGCATGTTTTCTATAGGTCTTATCAGAGCCTACAATAATATATAAAATTATTTAAAATCGGACGAGAAACAAAAATTTTGCAAGCGATTAAAAATTGTTTATGTCAGAGGTATCTAACTTTGAGCCCCCTTAGCTCCGCCCCTGGGGGGATTGTTGTGCTCCCTTCCAAACATAACACTGTACAGTCCTCTGCTACGCCTATACCAAATTTCATGAAAATCCAACCGGCCGATCAGAAGTTACAGATTTATTTCGAAAAAATTTCGATTCTGCCCCACTGTGCATTCCAAATAATTCTGAAGAAAAATTGTTTATGAATTTTCATTTGAAATCAATATGAATCAAAAGAGAATATGAATTTTCTTTATAAAATAATTTATCATTGTTGTTTGCTGGTTCAAAACTGTTTTTGTCCGATTTAGCATATTTCTAATTACTAATCTTCTGGCAACACCGTCGTGATCACTTCCAAGTATTTAATCATAAAATAAATTTTATTTTAAATCGGAAAAGCATATTTTAAAATACCAATATTAGGAATAAAATAATAAATAAATGTAGCTAAATGAAATAAATAAAATCAATAAAATAAAAAAAACAATTTGAAATTAAAATACTAATACTAATAATAATAATAATAATAATAATAATAATGTTACGTTTTTGCCTTTTAAAAACGGTCGTTTATTTCCTTTTAAATAAACCTGTACTTTGATTGCAAATAACAGAAGTTTAGTAGTTTAAAAATTGTAACGACTCTTTATTTTATTTAAAAATGTACAACAATAACAGCTTAAATAGTCACTTCCATTCTAATATAAACACACACTTAAATTACACACTTTATACAACACACTTTAATAATGTACAAGATTATACAGCCAAGGCAGTTAATTGGTCTTTACTTAACGACGTTCCAATTTGACTGACTCAATGGTGTTCTCACGGCCAATTTATATACACTGTATTACCTACTAGATTCTTCTTGAAAGCTCTATTTCTTTCTACAATGTTCTTAATGGACAAACTAGAGCTTTCGATGTTAATGTTAGCAGCTTAAACATTTAGTGTTGCCATACTTACAAACAATGGTGAAAGCTTTTTATTCAATGTTGTATGTTTACAACTATGTTAATAATTTTTACAGATATGTTAACTGCTGTTAACCTAAACGGAAATGTCTAGAAGCATTGAGAAAGATTTAAACCAGCCGTTAAAACCGTTATATTTGAATTTAAGTACAATTTCGTAACAATAATAATAATAGTAATAATAATAATAATAATAATAATAATAATAATAATAATAATAATAATAATAATAAAATAATTTTTCAAAAGTTATAATGTGATTAAAAACTTTAATTTTTAAATTACACACAAAAATGTATTATTTTTTAGGGTAAAACTTATATGCACTTATAAATTTAGGCTTTTGTTTTAAAAAGTTAAAAAAAAAAATAATATTTTCTTGTTAAAAAATTTAAATTACTGAAGACCGGTTTTTTCAGGAGTCCAAAACCAGACAACCGGTTTTTACTAAAATGAGATTTTTCGGTTAAACCAAAAACCGGTTTTCTAAAAAAGTGGGTTTTTTGGATACTATAGTTGATTGCGTCAGTATAGAATACGTATTTAATAATATGTGTTTACAATTTTCATCAATTATTAGAAAACACGTACTAAAAATGTAGGCAGTTAAATGCGACTATGTGAGAAATTATACTAGCAGGACCATTTTTGAGATGTCTTAATGTTAATTGTAGATGTTAATCTAGATGTTAATTGTTATATATTAGGTTGTCAGTTATTCGACATTGAAGTTGATCGAACAAAACAGTGTGTTCGGAAATTAAACTACTAAAAGATGAAATTAAAATCATAAAATCACAAATGCAAAGACAAGAAAACTTTGCTGTCTCCTCGAATTAATGGCATTCCATATATACCTAATGAAAAGTTAAATAGTATTTTTATGGCATTTTTATGCTTTTAATATGTCCACCCCGGCTTATAAATTATTTTTCGTCTGCAAAATAAAAATAATAAAGAACAGAATTCGCCAGATGCAGTTATACTTATAAAATTATTTTTTCCCTATGATAAAAATTTTGTATTACAGTCATTCGCTTTATACCGAAAGAAATCATATTGGCTTTGAGTCATATGAGAACCAAAATAGGACAAACGAAAACCTCACGTCCAGCAACTTCAAAATATTTAAAGCAGTCATGGATCTACGTAAGAAAAACCGTATTATTTCCACATTTTCATTGAGGGGACTTGTCTGTATAAAAATTTCTACTAATGATGACCCTATACGTTTGGATGATACATCGTCACTAAGTAAGCTTGTTGCTGATGACGGTGAACAACATGCGCCATAATTTAATATTTTATTATCTAACTACTTTGTCATTTTTATTTTTAACGTATTTTTATGTCATAAAAATTTATATAAAATTTATTTTATGTATGTTACTCTAACATTGTCTATAATTCCTTTTATACATTACCTCTTAAATAATAAACATTTCCGTAACTGCTAATATTGGTTTTGGGTTCCAAAATAACATGTCAATCTACTGTCAACGATAAAATCGAACATATATTCATAGAAGTTTAGAACCGTGATAGGAAAATTTTGCTAGGCTGTGTTTATCGACCGAATAAAAATATTTGATATAATAATTTTTTACACCTTCTTGAATCTTTGACTGTTAAGTATGAAGATGTCATTATTGCTAGTGCTTTTTTCTCGATTCTAGTTTTCAAAACTCATTGTTGAGTATAGGATTACTTATTGTGAATATTTGCTCGACATCTTTATTACAAGTAATAACAATAATGTACTTCTCTTCGATCAACTAAGTGCACCTTGTTTTTCAAAACACGATTTCATATTCATTTCTTACGATTTTGTAGTACAATATAATAATAGTCCTACAACATATCGAGATTTGCGTAATATTGATTTTGATATCTTAAATTAACTCACACTTGATACAAATTCGAATGATATATATTACATGACTTCACCCGATGATCAATTACATTTTTTAAACTCAAATATAAACCGAATATATGAACTCACTGTTCCAATTCATACTTACAGGACAAAAAACGATAATCCTTGCTGGTTTAACAAGCCTTATCAAACAAACGGTTGAACTATATGCACATTGGAAAAGATATCGTAGGGTTGTATTGTATAACGTATTGTATAACGACGGTTGTCGTCGAGCTGTTAACAAAAAAATAAGAAAAGCCAAATTACTATGTTATGAAACCCGATTCAAAAACGCAATTAACTCCAAAAAGAAATGGAAAATAATTAAGGAAATTGGAATTGGAAATAATAAGAAACGTATAGACAAAGACGTTAATATTGAAAGTTTAAATATGCATTTTATTTTAGTTACTGTACCAGTGGAACAATCTACTTCGTACTATGGCAATCAATTTTCTTTATCTTTATGCAACACAAGTTAGAGACAATTTACTTTTGACTGTACAATACCACCTGATGTTTTATCTTGCTGCTTTTCGGTCCAATCCAATACTATCGGATCCGATGATATACATCCAAAGAGGTCCATTGTGAGTCCCTTCGTAGAATTTATAGAAAAAGTAGTAGTAGTGTTAGAGTGATTTAAGAAGGAAAAAGATTAGAAAGCTGAGACCAAGAAAAGAACAGAAAAGAATAGAAAAGACTTGGATAGAAGGAAAAATACTACCGTCCTATTTCGTTCGCTCTAAGCCAACGACACCCTCTTAGCCAGCCTATTCCCATGACGAACCCTATCAAGCTACCCAGATCTATCCTTGATATGCTATCCAATTCGTCAACGAATCGACTGCCTAGCCATTTCTGCCTACTTACTTATAGACATGGACAGTGACATATAATATGCTCCACCGTCTCTATCTCCTCATTATCTTAGCACATCCTGCAAAGACCGGAGGAACCTATCTCCCAATTCCCTGTCATTCCCCCTATGGGACAATGCATGATTGGTTCTATCTCGAATCCACTCTCTAATCAACCTGAAGTAAAAGCCTAGAGGTGGTCTCACACCACTTTCACTTACAGCTGAGTCGTTCCTAGCTAATTCATTAGCTACCTCAATGCCAGTTATCTCGCAAAGACTCGGTACCCAGCAGAGTCTAATATGATAATTGCTCATCAATCTCCTTAGAGCCTTTTTACAATCTCTAACTAACTTAGACTTGACAAAATTTCCTTTTAGGGCCTTTAGCGCCGAATGGCTATCTACATACAGAGTTACCTCTGTATTATCTTCAATGTTCCTTGCTATCAATTCCGTGGCCCTAAGAATACCTGCCTGGAACACACTGCAACTATCCTAGAGCCCATACGATTCCCTGACGTTCTCCTCAAATAGATAAACACCTGCACCAGTGCCTATATCCATTTTGGATCCATCAGTAAATACCGATGCTCCACTGAATAGTTTCTCCTTACCTGACCATTGGTCCCTATTTGGGATAATCAGTGTAGGATTTTCCCCGAAATCAAAACTCCGTGCACATGTAATCCGTGGACAAAGAGGGAGCCAGGGCATGTCCACCGAGATTGATTTCGTTCAGAAGTTTGGAATGTCCTATTCTGATTGATCCTATAAGTCCTAGTTCACTAAGTCTAAGCAGGCTTCTTGCAGGCATTCCCATCACGAACTCCTCAATGGGTAGGAGATGCAGAATGACGTCAAGTGCCTCCTGAGGAGTGCTTCTTATGACACCTGTGATGCCAATCGAAGCACATATCTGGGCCTTAGACAAAAGATTCCTACGACTTCCTATTCTCATTGCTTATTGGTCTCACTACCGAGGTGTAAATCCAATTTACTACCATCGGTTTCAGGCCCCAATTCTTACCTATGGAGTTCCGGCATGTAGGCGTTGAGACCTCTTTTAAGCCTTTCCTATGTATTCCTCTTCCAAGATAGTTTACTATCGAGAAACACTCCATGATATTTTGCTTCGTTTGCCAGTTTAAGTTCAATTCCCCCTAGTACCGGTAGCCCAAACTGCTCAATCTTGTATCTTCTTGTGAAAAGTACTAGCTCCGTTTTCTCTGGGTTAACCCCTAAACCCTTACTAGTAGCCTATGAGGACAGTTCTTTAAGTTCAGACTGCATGACGTCGCTGATCGTGGAAAGAAACTTCCCTGTGATCAGTATAACAACGTCATCAGCATAAGCAACGATTTGTCGCCCTCTTTCGCCAAATTGTCTAAGAATGACATTGACGCCTAAGAGCCATAGTAAGGGCGAGAGAGCTCCTCCTTACGGAGTCCCTCTAGTCACTATCTTCCTTATGCATGTATCTCCCAAGTTCGAATTAATTATTCTGCTATTCAGCATCAAGATAATTCATTCGATTAGGAAGTTTTGAACGCATAGTGATTCTAGTAATTCTCTAATAGCCTCAATCTTAATATTATTAAAAGCTCCTTCTATATCGAGGAACGCTACCAAGGTATACTCCCTATACTGTAGGCCATGTTCAATGTAACTCACCACATCATGCAGCGCACTTTCAACAGATTTACCCTTTAGATAAGCATACTGAGCCCCACTGATGATATGGTTGTCAGTTATCATCCTCAGATAAAAATCGATCAATCTCTGTAATGTCTTCAATAGAAAAGTCGATATGCTGATCGGTTTGAAATCTTTAGGTTTCGAGGGGATCGCCTTGCCTGCCTTAGGTATGAAGATTACCTTAACCTCTCTCCACCTTCTTGGAATATATCTCCTAATAAGACATACACTAAAAAGCTCTGTAAGAAGTGTTAATGCCGTGTCGTTGATATTCTGTAGCATGGCTGGAAAAATACCGTCTGGACCAGGTGACTTGTAAGATTCAAAGGTGTTCACTGCCCATGAGTTATCCGCACGCTGAATATATTCAGGAGCACATGGATCCTGGGATAAAATTCGCTTGAATCTGTACAACTCATTTACAGAGTCGATGGACTCACAGTAGTTCCTCCATGAGTACCTCTTTGCTCTCTTTATGTCTGCCTTATACCTATTAAAACTTTCCCTGTAGCTGTTCCAATCCTCACACTTTCGTGTTAGTTTTACCCTTTTGAACAGCTTCCCGACGGTTGACCTTTGGTTTAAGTTTTTTGGTCCACCATTTAGGCTGTTCCCTCTTTCCCGGAAATATTACCAGACAAGTTAGCTCATAACTATTCCTAACTTTCTCTGTGAAATCCTCCACTAAACTTTCAACTCCTTCTGATGACAATTGCCATCTTGGAGGGTCGTTTAGTTCTCTATTCATAATGGCTCTAAAGGAGTTCCAGTCGGTTCTTCTGGAGTTCCTATATAGTTCTCTTTTTGACCCCGTGAAATTTAAACAGAAGGATATCCTATTATGATTCGAAAAGGAACATTTGTCAGTGTTGTATTTATAACTGCCACCCTATCCTTAGTTCTGAATGTGGGCATATTACCCTTGTTACAGATAAAAAAAATTGTTAGTTGTTATAAAATTAAATACTGACTCACCTCTCTCATTACTATCAGCGCTGCCCCACTGGCAGTGGTGTGCATTAACATCGCAACAGAGTACCAGATGTACGCCTCTTCTCTTTGCGTACTCCGTTAATTTTTTCATCATATCGCACGGTGGTGTTGTTGATCCAGGGCTCTTGGATTAAGGCTACATCCAATTTGGAGTCAGTAAGGTTCATTGCTAATTCACAGTGATGCAAGTTAATTTGCACCACTTGCAGCCTTGTTGGTACTGTCAGATTTCGGATACCGAAACCTGATAGTGCCCAGACCGAAATTATCAATTCCCCCATCGACTCCAATTTCCTGAGAGACTCCTGGTCTATAGCAAATCTAAAGTACCTTCCGAGGTTTTCTTTACAAGTCAGAGAAGTTAACAACTTTCACTGACTTGTATCCAGACCCTCGTTCTGGTTAGTATAGTTTCCACCGGTTTTATCGGTGGTGGAATCCACACTGTCACTACCGTCCTCAGGAGCAACTCAGATGCGAGTATCACATCCAATTTCTCCCCTTGACAAATGTTGCCGCACTTGGCAATTGTGGCCTTGAGAAATTCAAACGTTTTCTCATTGCCACAATTGACAGTTTTGACTCCCTTTGACCAGTCCGCGCCTTTGAAGGACACATCATCCGGTCTTCCCTTCATTAAGGCAATCTCATCGATGAGCCTATCTTCAATCAACCTCCATAGATCCGTGCTAATCCTCCCATCTGGGACAGCGCGGTCTATGACAGCCGCCTGAAGATATGCCGGAATTGCCGACTCCTTCGCCTTTTTCAAGGTAGAAGGCTTTTCGTCACCAGATCTAGCTCTCTTAATGACTTCCTTTTGGGGGCCCTTAGGAGATCCAGCCGACGTGTGACTCGCCTTCTTAGCAATCGAGACTGGTTGGTCATCGCCAGACCTAGCTCTCTTAAGGACCTCCTTACGGTGATCCTTAAGAGAGCTGGATGGCTTATGACCAGCCCCACTTCCAGCGTTCTTTATCATCTTCTTTTGAAGACCTTTAAGAGAGCTAGGAGTGTTGTTTGCCGCACCTTTCTTACTTGTCTTACTTGTCGAGGGTTGGTCGTCTCCAGGCCTGGCTCCTTTAGTAAATGCTTCACCAGAGTTGCCGAATGGTTTACGATCAGCCCCCTGTTTGGTGATGATAGGCAGCTTCCCAGTTTCAACCGATCGTTCCGAAGATGTGATAGGTTTATTTCGTCGACTTCTATCATTATTATTATTTTTACACTCCAATGCGACCCCAGACACGGTTTCTGTACTTTCACGAGCCCTTTCCGGAACGGTATCAAATATCGCATTTAGTCTCTCAGGATAAAACATTCCCAAGATAGCGGTGGTAGAGGCCTAGATTTTTTTCAAATCTAATTACACTCTTCCTATGCCTCTTGATAAGGTATTTATCCCTACAACTAACTGACGGCAGATCCACTTCCACTACAACTTTCGTATTGTAATATACACATATACAGGGATGATGTTCAGTTGTATATAAGCTGCCAAAAGAACCAAATTATAGATTTGGTATCAAGGCTGAATATGAACCGTTTATACATGGGCCACTGCTAATGGACTACATCTTAACCCCAAAAAATCTAAATGTGTAGTTATAACTAAAAAGTCTCAATATTCGCTAGTTAATACTTTACGTCTGCTAAATCCTATTACATTGGGTAATGAAGTAATCACCACAGTTAAAGCGGCTAAAAACTAAGTTGAGAACATTATATCCGACCCAAACATATTCGAAAACTCCTAGCAAAATCTTCGTGAAATCTTCGCAAATAATGATTCAGTCTATCAAAGAACTAACTTATTTATATAATCGTATACAATTTGATAGATCAAACAAAGGGATGAAATTGATATTACCTCAAAATCGCAGTTTGTGGAAAAATCCTTCCACTTACTATTGATGGTGGCAATACAAGCATTAAAAACCAAATCTAGTTTTTCTGTTTTTTATAGATTTTTCTAAATAAATCAATGTTGCTAAAATCAATTATTTAATTTTTGATATTATTTATTGATTGATTGAGTTCAGTTAACAAACCGTCGTTATACATTTCAAAACCTTCGGTTATTTCCACATCACTTGAATCATTAAAATAATTTTTGAAATAAATTATACTTTTGTTTCACTTTTTTTTTTAATATTTAAAAAACTCAATATGCACTGGAAAATTTCCAGAATTTAATAATTTATACGTCTCCCATTTATTCCAACTTTAAGACGTTTGATTAAATCTTAAAAAAAAAAACTATTAAATCTTTTTCCAAATAATACTGAGACTTCAATGTCCGTGAAAGGCTTTTTAGATATCAGTATAGGATCATAATTTATTGAATTATAAAAAAACAAGTTTTAAAATACTATGGTTTAGAGCAGGGGTTCCTAAATGGTGGACCGTAGTAATGTTTTAGAGGTCACGGACAATCCCTTTAATTAATGTATACACTAAAATAAAGTATGCGGAATGAAATTGCAACAAAATTTAAAATGTTCAAATTTCTCCAAAAATTAACATAAATCTTATATTATTTTTTCAAAAGATATTTTATTATGTTATTTTTATATGCCCAATTTTTGAATCCCTTTTGTGCACTTTGGGATTAGTTCTGAATTACTTTTTTATCATGAGTTTAAAAACTCGATGTAGAAACTTTCCGAAGCTGTTATTCAGTTATTGTATCCAGTTGGCTTTTCAATTTCGTCGAAATGGTTCTAAAAATTCTCCTCTGTATAAAATGGCCCAAAACTTATTAATCGATTTAAATTTTAAATTATTTGAAGATTTTTAATTTTTAGACTTTGATAATCCTTTCTTTATATCCCAATATTAAAGTAGTTTAGAAGATATATTAATATTATTATTGTTATTATTATTACTATTATTATTATTATTATTATTATTATTATTATTATTATTATTATTATTATTATTATTATTATTATTATTGTTATCATTATTATTATTATTATTATTATTGGAGGTATATTATCCATAGCCCTTTTTTGAAATACATCACCTCTACATAAAACAGCTTAATATATTAATTAAAGAACGGAGTCAAATCAGAAATTTAAAAATTCGCCACAAGTTGACTTTGATCCATCCATAAGCATATGATTTATGTATATCGAAAAAATATTTTTTTTCAATACTCATTGCCATCTGAGTTAAAATAAAAATCATTCTATGTGAGGTAAATATGAAAATAATCGTAAAAATTTTTTATTCAAGGTAGTTCTTATTTGTTAACATTTTGTAGAAACTAGAACTCCGATTTTTATGCAAATTTTCGCGTTATAATGAGAAATCATGTGGCCATTCAAAATGAGTGACAAAATGGTTTAATCAAAAGTGCACTGATGTTAAAAAATAAAATCTAATTAGATTTTAGAATTGTTCCAAAAATTTTTTCGCCACAAATTGACTTTGATCCATACATACTTTTTTTCCTCAAAAAACTTTCGGCCAAAATTTTTGTATTATTTCTATCAATGGGTTTATATTTACCGAAATTTTTTTTGGACTCTCATTGCCACATGAGTTAAAATATAAATAATTTTGTGGTGGTGTATTTGTAGAAGTAATAAAAAAAAATGACAAATATTTTTCCAAGTTATTTTATCTTTTATTAACATTTTGAAGGAACTAGAACTAGAAGTCAAATTTCCATAAAATTTTCACAATATTATGAGAAAATATGTATTCATCCAAAGTTTACTATGAAAAGTCTATATCGTAAGTATTATTAGTGTATAAATGAATTTTTTTTTTTCGGAATAATAAGAGATCGAAGCCGATCGAAGAACCAATTATGATAAAATATCTAATAAAGTCACCATGTTATGTGTCTATCGTTTAGAACCAGTGAGTGTTTCCCGCAAAATTAGGGTTTGGGGTTTCCCGTTATACTTCTTTTCCCGGGAAACGGGAATGAAAAAATTTCCCGGGAATTCCTGTGAAATAGAATTTCTTTTTATTTAAAAACTTAAATTATAAGAAAAAAGTTTTGATTTCTTATAAAGAATATTAAACAACATTATAAATCATAATTATTTAACAAAAAATAAAATAAGATTAAAGTATGATGCATTTTTTTTTTTTTTTTTTTTTTTTTTTTTTTTTGATTTAAACAATTTTAAATATTTCATATAAAATAAAATAAGTATCTCAGATTTTTAGTTTAATTAGTTTTTCATGCCAAAAATTAAAAAAAATATAAACCTTAATCTAGGTACTATATATAAGTTTCAATACAAATATTTTTTTCCATTTTGTCTTTATCTTACATTATTAATTAATTCTTTCTAATTTAGAGATGTAAAATACAATTCTGGAAAATATTTAAAAATAGGTTCTGTTAATCGCTTTAAAATCCTTAGTTAAGTTTTGAGGCTTTAACATTTATATATATTTCTTTACAGATTAATTGCTTGTATAAAACATATGTCTCAAAAGAACTGAAACATGTTCTCTTTTCAGTGCATAAGCTATCAACTTATAATTTTTTATAATAGTGAATGTTTTCCAAGCTCAACTTATTTATTATTTATTTAAATTACCACAAACCAATATTACAATTAAAAGAAATCAAAAATGTAACTTGATAAAAGTAAAATTGTTTTGAAATTTAAACAAACATTAAACATTTCGTATTTTATCAGTATATCAAAAGATTCGATAGAGATACTTCAGACGATAATATAATGATTTTATATTTAATTTAGTTTTTATTCTACTTTCAATATTTTTTTCTTTTCTTTCAATATTTTTTTTTTTTTTTAATTTTTTTAGAAATCGTTTGTATAATCTTATTTTTGATACCTTCTTGGTAGATATGAAAATCAAATGTTTTTGAATAATTTAAAATAACATTTTTGTATCGAATTTTTGACAAATCTTGATATTCAGTATTACCATCTAAAAATGCCTTTAGCAATCAGTGTGTGTACAATAATGTAATTTTCATATGTTTGCTATAGGATTTTAAAACTATATATTAACTTAATATTAAGTTTCCCGGGTATTCCCGACGTCATTTTACTGGGAAATCCCGGGAACTCCCGGACTCCAAACCCTACGAGGAATAAAAATCTGATTGGAAAGTTGTGTTTTATTTTTATTGTAATTATTTTGAAAATAAAAAATTGAAGACTTTTCTCTATCAAGACTCGTTACGAATCGAATTGTTACGGGTGTAAAAAGTCCGTCACAAAAGCCGAATAACCATGGCGCCTAGTATGTTATCAATTATGTGCTGCTAAAATAGGGTGAAGCGATCACGAGAGTTCTGTGCCGAACATTTTTAATCAAGCATAGAAAAGGGTTTGAATTATCCTGCAAAAACAAAAACTTATTTTTCAGTACTTATGGTCAAAATTTAATTTAAAATTGTATTTTATTTAAACGTTTTTTAAAAAATTAAAAATTTGTTTGAAAACACAAGTGATCTTATCTTTATATCTTGTTGGATAGATAATTGTGTATAAGTTACGATAGAGTTTTTTTTCAGGTCTTCTACCTCTCTCGGGAAATCGGTATTAATTTTTAAATTTCCTGGTATCCTGGGAATTCCCGCTAAAATCAAATAATTACAAATTTAGAAATATTTACAAAATAGTTCAGTTAAATGATGGACAGAAAATTTAAAAATAAACTAATAATTAATTCTGTTCTTTTAAAAATATTTACATTTTGAAAATTAAATGAAAACATTTTATTATATAACGTATCATCCGAAAGTCGAATCATTACTTTGGTTTTTATATTGTCCTGTGAGTAAAACTTCCCTTAATTCTTCGATATTTTTACGGAAGTAAGCTTTGTTGTTAAGAAAGTCCCAACCAATTTTACAGATTTCAGAATCCCTATTCTTTCCAGGTTTCTAACCAATTCTATGAATAATGGTTTTTCTCGTACAAAAATATAATTAAGTCCCATTTATTTTTGTGGTAGACTATTAATCCATTGACATGGAAAACCTGAGCTCATCATATTCAGTTCTTGGATAATTTGACCCTTTAAATTGCAGGGTCTTATAAGTGAACTTTTTGTAATTTATTTGATAAAAAATGCATATATATAGAGTTAATAGTTTGGATACTATTAGGCTCACATTTTCATTGGTGCTTTAAAAATGTCAATTGTTATTTGACATTTAAAGAAGATTTACCTTACAATTTGCATATTTTCAAATCGTTTAATAAAAATATATAGCTTTCAGATGTCGAATTTTACTACTTACTAGTCCTTTGGAAAAATATTATTTTTAACCACAATGAAAAGTATACAGAATGTTTTAATTCTCATAAATAGAATTATTTTATGTTCCACCTGTTATACAAAAATGCATGAAAGACTCACAGAAACTATTATATATATTTAGATATTTCCTTAAAAATATTTGAACTCGAAATAAAATAAAATAAAATAAAATAAAATAAAATAAATAAAAACGAATGTAAAAATCAATTATCACACAGAGAAAAAAAATCATGAATATCAATTTTTTTTCATAAATATTATGAGTCAAACAAGAATTTTTTTCCTGAACTTTTTTCATAAAAAATAAAATTTTTTCTTAGATATTTTTGAGTTATACATATATGTATATAATGATAATTTTAGGAATTTTGAAACAATTTTGCGAAAATTTTGGCTTTGTTTTATTATATTTCTTTACAAATGATAAATTAAAATAGTTACACATGAAAATATTAATAACAAATCTTAAATGGCAATTTTCAATGAAAAATATGTTAAAAATAATGTTTGAAAATTCGCATAATTTTTCAGCGATTCTGGAGCACATATATCAGTTTCATAAAAAGCGCTAGATAATTATTTTTCTGTTCCTAATAATCATAAAAAAATTTAAAAAAAAAAGAAAATTTCAAACATTTTCTTTATAAATTAAAAATGTAATTGAAAAATGAGTTAAGAAGCTAATATAATGACTCTTCACTACTTACACATTAGCTGAATAACTCATTATTTTAACACAGTAATGGCATTAGAGGCATCTGCGTATCCTATATTATTACAAGTAGGCATTTTAGAAAGTCATTACTTAGATGTCATTATAAGAACTGATAACTTATTGATTTTAAAGCATTACTGAAATCTTTATTAGTGAAAACAATATGAACTAGTTATAATTTAGGTTACAAATAACTAATAAAATGTCGGGATATAAAATAAGAATTTTCTTATTCTTTTATTATTTAAACGTAAAAAGGCTTTATAAATTTTAATTTCAAAAACTTTCATATATTTATCCCTTTATCTAAATATTAATATATATATAAACTTAATTAAAAAATGAATAAAAAGTAGTATTCTCAAATATCTGGTTATAAATAAGCAGTTAGTAAACAACTTCTATGTAATGCAGACAGTATGTTGTTGCCATTGAAAAGTAACTACATCCGTAACTACATCCGTAACTACATTCCATTACAAAATTTTTGCTGCGATTTTGTTGTGAGCCTTATTAATCCAAAAAAATATAAAAGAAGTTTTAATATTTAGGAAATTATTCTGAAATATTTTGAAATCAATGAATAGAAATTTTTATATTTATGTACAAACTTTTTTCCAAGTACTAAAATAACCATATATGAAAAAATATAAATATTTTACATATACTAGAAATACAGGACTGAAAATTGTGCGGAATTCCCGTCTAGGGATTTCCCTTGAAAAGCTCTAGTTACGATTTGTTCACATTCCGTTACAAAGCAAAGTATTCAATAGCTACATTAAAAAAAAACTGTAAAAAAGTCATATACAATAGATGATTTATACAATAGATGATTTTATGCACTTTAGGCCGATTCCTGGAAGTGGGTATATATAGAAGCTATGATAAATTATGGACCGATTCTCATAAAATTTGGCAATGTTATTTCTTTCTACTTACATAAAACTTATTTGTGTCGAATATTAACTTGATACTAACATTCGTATGGGAATTATGCACGTTAAAGTAATTTTCGGAAGTGGAATTTACATGGAAGCTATGATAAATTGTCGACCGATCTTCATAAAATTTGGTAAAAAGATTAATACTTGTACAGAACTTCTTTGCACTGAATTTCATTAAAATAGTTTTATATTTAAGGCATTTTTTAGTGTTTAAACTCTATTTCGGAGGGACATTTGGGCTAGGTGAAATAATGGACCGATCACAACCAATTACAATAGGCTTCGTCCTTGTATCATAAGAGTCCCATGTGCAAAATTTAATTTATTATCTTTAAAATTGGGACCCGTACTTTATGCACAAGTTTTACATGGACAGCCAGCCGTCCAGCCAACCCTCCAGCAAGCAAGACGTCGATTTAAAAAGTGATTCTGAGTCGATTTGTATACTTTAAGTTGGGTATTGGATAACTTTTTCTATGCGTTTCAAACATCAGCCCAAACGCATAATACCCCAACCACCTGTGATGGTGTAGGGTATAAATGTGCATTAAAATTTAGACATTTCTGATATTTTTACCGAAATCTCATGCACACAAACTGATTATATTTATTTGTTTGTGGTTCCAATACCCTACATCATACATGGGGCTATAATGTGACTTATCAATTCACATAGACATATTTTATTACTTTTTACATTTTATCACAATAATTTTTTTATTAAATACGAAAAATGTAAGTATGTATACATGACTGTTTATATTATGTATTCAAGTCAAACTTTAAAATTTATGTATGAATATTTTGTTTGTTCAAATTTTATTTAAAGTTTACAGTAATTAATATATAATATAGTTAAGATTTCACTCCAATTGGTTTTTCACCTTAAGTAAACAACTTAAAAATTTAGATTTGGTTAAGTGAATACATATTATTTTCTTTTTAGTGTATTAGTAGAGGTATAATGACCAATGTTTCCATTGGACTAAGCATTTACTCTTATTATTTTTTTATTTCAATCATTTTGTTGTTTTGCTGTTTTTGTTTTTATTTTTATTAGACTTTTTGTTTCAGGGATGTCTAAATTGGTATAATTGTACTTTTTTGACCAATTTGGTAGATTTTAAATTTGTTTCTAATTTTAGCTTTTTATAAAGTTGCTATAGCAAATTATGTGATTTAGAAACCAAATTTCACCTTTAATTGCAAAAATGTTTTAAAAAAATCCAAAATTAGTTAAGACAAAGCACTATGATTGTACTTGATATCTAGTCTCAGCTTTTTATTTTAAAATAAAATTCTCGTATCAAGGTCTCAGAGACACTTTGATATTCGGAGACATATTGTCGTCAATAATTTTTATTATTTCTATTAATTGTTTAATTAGAGCTATGTAGAGATTAAGAAGGATGTTTATAATCCTATCATAAATAAAAAACATTTATTTATTGGCAGGAATTATAAATTGTCATCAATATTTGTATAAATGCTGTTCAATTAAAGAATTTAATTTTATAAAATTTTATAATTATATTAATAACATTAATATAAGTTTAATTTCAAAAGCATTGCGTTAAATTCTATTAGAAAAAATTAATTTTAATATAAAAGAACGTTGTTATTACTGAAAATTATAGCACTGGTTAAAAAATCTAAAGTGCTATTTACAAAACTTTTGGTTTTTCGCCTAATTAAAAATTCTTATTTACACTTACTTGCTTTTTAACTATTGTGAAGTGAACTACTAGCTCTGCTAGATACTTAATTTGTAATTCAAACTAAAATAAATTATATAAAAAGAAAATTACACATAAATACTTATATGTTCTGCGTGCAGCTACCCTGGAAAAAGATAAAAATAAACTCTAACTCAATTATCTCTAATTGGAAAAATACTAATTTATATTTTTTCCTTTCTTAAACTATCTCGATTATAATTACTCTATCTACGAGTAATTACAATTTATCTCTTTATAGATTGATTACCCTTAACTCTACCCCTCTACCAAATCTATAAGGAGAACTAATAATAATTTGCACATTATTACAAATGCGATTATAATTCATCAAAAGATTAAAGGTTAAATAATACTAGCAAAAAACGATATTAACCCAATTTGGGAGCACTTTATATTTATTTGTAAATTGTACTACTAAATTTATACGTCGTTATTTATGAAATTAAAATTTAACAAATTTTTTATTTTATTTTTATATTTTTTCATTTCTTGTCACCCAGAAAAAAAAACGATCAAGTGCTTCAAAAAAGAATGTGCATAATATATGAGCTTTCTTGGAAGTTATTAATAATTACTTCCAAAAAAGTGAAAATAAATGTATTTTTTGCGACAAAAAATGTTAATAATGTCTAAGAAAATTAAAATTTCACAAATTTTAAAGTATTTTTATAATATTTTTATAAGGCTGAAACAGAATTTTCATAAAAAAAATGTTATAAACATCGTTTTAAGGGAAGTACTTCAAAAGCAATGAACAAGAAGCTTAAAAAAATAAAAAAAACAATGACAACCATGGGTAAAAAAGAACTTCTACTTCCTCCCAATGACAACACAATGTTAAATTCATGACTTTTTCAGCTCTTTTACAATTCCTTTTTTTTTTTGCTGGATCATTTTTATATTCATAATTGTATTTTCATTCATAAATTGGGAGCACTTTTGTCGACGTTAAAGTTAACATATATAATTCTACACGTTAACTCCTAAGGTAAATGTATTTAAATTTTGTATGAAATTGCCTATGAACGAATCAATAAAACACAGCTACTATTTTCTTTATGTCGATAAAAGTAACTTGAAGTTATAATTTTATAACAATTTTCTATTTTGGTACAATTGTGACAAAAAAAAAATGTACAATTTTAACAGCTGTTTAGTACAATTTAAAAATTTCAATTGACATCCCTGTTTTGTGTATTATTTTCCTAAATTGTTTATGAAACCAGTTTTTGGTTTAGTCTCTTTTAAACAATAAACATCATATTTTTGCTTACGAACTCGTTTTTTAAATGTCAAGTTCAAAAGACTTTTTCGTTGACTTTGTACCTTTTGCTACTTTTCCATGAATTTCAAACACAAATCCATATTATTTTATCGTCATATAATTATAATAAACACATTCACTTTTAATTTAATGGAATTTGTTTCCACTCTTTGAGAGTATGCAATTATTAAGTCGTTGTTGTTGTTTTTATTTTAATTTGGGGTCTTTTTTGATCGATTTAAAAATCTAAAAATTAAGATTTTTAAATATGCGCATAAATTTGAAATCTAGTTGCTGACTTGTATTTACATTTTTATAATTTAGATGTTGGTAAATAAAAAATGACACATGCAACCAACATACATATATGCATGCGTGCATACAAACGCATGCATGATATATGTATGTATGTATTTGAATATTCATTCGAATAATGTTTGTTCGAATTATTCGAACAATTATTACGAATAATTATTCGAAGAATTTAAAAATTATCTTTTTCGAATAACGAATAATTCGAATATTTTTATATCGAATGTTTGAATAAAACGACTAATTTATTATTATTTTTTTTACAATTGAAGCGATTTTATTTGATTATTTATAAAAAATTTTTCCTGGAGCTTAATTTAAATAAATTCATTTTTGGCAATTTCGCCAACGAAAATTTGAGCTTTTCAAAATCAAATTTTTAAAAACAAAAGAACAAAATCGACTTAAGTCTACTAATTTAAATTTTATTCTTTTTTAAGTTCATTTCTGAGGACTTTTGATATATTGCAGGTTTTTTAATCGGATTTTTTATATCAATCGATGGCATTCTAAAATTTTTTGCTTTTGAGATATAGTTTAAAGAAATCTAACTTTATTACCGTATTTGTTGATTGTTTAAACAGTTTTTTTAACTAAAATTAATTTTAATTTAAAATTGATTTTTAAACTTTCCATGAGAATTAGAACCTTTATTCACATTGGGGATTTAACCTGCAAAAAGTTGGTGTACCTTTTATGTTTATAGGTAAGAGGTGTAGAAAAGCAAGCGGATTAAGAAAAATTGTTCGTTATCGCAAAGATAGAAAGTTCAGGGCATTATGTATATATATATATATATATATATATATATATATATATATATATATATATATGTATATATATATATATATATATATATATATATATGTATGTATATACATATCTGTTGCTTTTTGTCAAACATTTTTTAAAGTTTCACAATACAAATTTAAATGTGTTCACGTAGAAGTATTTAGGAATTTTCGAAGTAACTTCAAAACATAAAAAACACTGCAATAATCCCCAATGTAAATAGGCTCTCACATATTTTGTCGATTTTTTGACTTGTAAAATAATTAAAATCTTGAATAAAGGGCTTATATGTCGGTCCTAGATTATTTTACCTAAGAGTTTCTTCCGAAATAGGTGTAAAAAAATCGTAATTTTTAGCTTATTGTAAAAAAATATCGGTCATTTTATTATATCATGGGAATATATATATATATATATATATATATATATATATATATATATATATATATATATATATATATATATATATATATTGCAAAATATATGAAAATTCCCTTTATGAGTAAATTAATTCATGGTAAATTAATTCATCATCAAGCATTTATTTATAATTTTGGTGTAAAAAATTTTAGACATACAAAATCCTTGTAATTTTGTTTATATATATATATATATATATATATATATATTTAATGTTTTCAATTGAAATTCAATAGAAAATGCGTGTAAAGCAAACCCGAAAGCGCTTGGGACAACGGTCTCCTCACAAGCCTTATCCAAACTTTACCAATTTTGTTTCTAAAATTCTCAAAACGCAAAGCACAAATAAAAATATATATAAACTAAATTCCTCCATATTTGAAAGGCACACAAAAAGTAATGAATGAGAGATGTTAATTTTAAGAGAATTTTGAAAGATGTTCTTCTCGGATTGAGACTGAGCATTTTGATATACAAAAGAGTGGGACTTTTTAAATTCTTTAATTTTGGGACATAATGTAGACATTATATCAAAATTTGAATAGGATATCTTTGTTCGTTAAAATTTTATTTCAATTTAAATATAAACATTGTTTCTCAAAAAAAAAAAAAAAAAAAAAAATGCTTCAAATCTTAATTTTAAGTTTTTTGGTTCATGGTCTGAAGAAATTTGTCCGAATTTAATATATTTTCACTAATTAAGATTCTCCATGCTCTAGCGTTTCCTATGATACCAAATACTTTCAAAATGTATATATTTTGACTTGAAAACTAACTAAAATTTTGCTTTCTTATGTAATTTTTAGCGCTTTTCCCATGGGCTGATATCCAATAAACTTTTTTCAGTGATATTGTCTTCTGAAAAGTTTAAAATGTAGACAGAAGTCGTTTTATCGAAAGTCCTCAGAATTATTTTTTTCTACACAAAAATAATTTTAAATTAAAATATTGCACTAAATATAAATAATAAAAATATAGATTTATAGCAAAATATGCAAAGACATGCATTTTTAACAAAATATGCATAAATATGCACTAACAAATCGATGCCATTTTAAAGCAAATTCACTAATTTGCAAAGGTATTTAGTTTACTCTGTTCTAAGAGTAAAGGCAAAATACATACATTCGCATGAACTTCTGGTCCTTGATCATAATTCTCCATATTTTTACGAGTTCAAAAATACCAAATCCTTATATATAAAACTTACATCTGAACATAAAAATAACAACAAACCTTCTATCCTTCGGCAATTTTTCATATAATTGTATAAAAAATGCAGACATATATTAATATATATATAAATATAAGTAGGCGTCAGTGTTGCCAGGAGATGAGAAAAAAAGAGGCTAAATAAACTTTAAAAAAAGCTATAAAAGGCTAAATGCTCAAAAAAAAAGTAATAATAATAAGGCCCGAAAAAAGTTTGTTAAGTTTTTCTGGTTCTCATTAGTATTTTATATTTGTTTAAAGATATTGTAGTAAATTTATAAATAAACTATAAATATATAATAAACTATAACCCAATAAAAAATCAATACAAACTTGGATTATATTGCATATGAAAAATGATTCAGTATTTTTCATTGTTTTTCATAATTTTTGGACTACAATTCCATTCTGATTAAGCATTTCCATTTTTTTTTTTTTTTTTTTTTTTTTGATTTTTCACATTTAGAAGATTTTTTAATTATATTTGTAAATACTTTCTATGCTTAATAAAGTCCACAAATTAGTTAAGTTATTTTCGATTTGGAGAATGAAGCGCCTCAGGTGAAATTTTTTGCCAAATGTAAATAATCTAGATTTTTTGTGTGAATAAATACACAAAAATTATTATACAGAAATTATTTTCTTCGTTGCTAAAATACTAACATTTTAGACCTTGTAAGGCAAAACAAAAATGTTGAGCTAAAAGCAAAATAAAAAGGCTAAACTGGCAACACTGGTAGTCGTGTATGTAAAGGTAATAGAAGAAATTAACTTCGGGAAATGTGCTAAAAATTTCATAATAAAGCAAAGTTTTTGTTAGTTTTCAAGCCAAAATATCAACATTTTAAAAGTATTTGGTATCATAAGAAACGCTAATAAATACAGACTTTTCAGATCAAATTTCCAGTCATTTATCTGAAGGCAGAACAAGTTCGTTTATTTAATATCGATTTATGTATATGAAATATTTGTTTTGGTTGTCATACGTTTTTGTAAAATATCGAGAATTGATTAATTCTTTTATAAAAAAGCTACCAATAAAATTATTCTGTCTAAGAGCACAATAAGCTGTATAGAGCTACCATTAATATCATTTTAGAAAAATTTATCTATAATTAAGACCACAGTCATCAAAAGAAGTGTTGCCAATACAGTTGTTACAATTTTAGATTCAAACGAGGAAACAATAAAATCTTTCCACATCATTAAAAATTCTTATGTAAAAAAAGCTGTCTAAGGGATTTATTGTATATTTATGTTTAATTTAGGTAGAAAAATAGTATAAATGCATGCTCGTTAGTAAATTTTTGATAGTTATGAGGTAAATAAAATTTTACTAGTTCATAGGGTTATTCCTTTTGACACCCCTACTATGATATTGAATTAAAATTTTATGTAAGTAAATAATAAGTGTATATTTTATTTATTTTTACGGCATATATTAATATTTCTATACTATTGAAATTTTGACATTATGTAGATAAACTTGTCCTAAAATTAAAGAATTTAAAAAACTCCCACTTTTTAGTACCAAAATACCCAAAATCTTAATCCGGAAAAAACGTATTTCAAAAATTTACTTCTTTCATTGAAATCGTCTCCCTGTCGTTATAAAAGTCGTCCGTCAGAAAATACTTTTTGTGTGCTCTTCCAACACATTGAGGTATTTAAGTAACACAATTTTCTTTTTTATCCCAGCTTTGGATTTTGAAAATTTTACAAATTTGAAAAAATTGTGGAAAATTGACTTGTGAGGAGACCGTTGTGCCAAGCGTCTTCGGGTTTGCTGTAGACGCATTTTCGTTAAAATTTCTATTGAAGGCATTAAAAGAAATTATATATACCAGAACATAAAAACAAAATTTATTACCACCCGAAATGGCCAACTTTGTAGGGGCACCCACTACCCCCACAACTCGCTAGGGTACCGTGCTTTTACAAATCAATTTTATTCAGATATCTTTAAAGGATCACAAGTTACAGAATTTTTCCTATATTCTGCTCTTCAATACATGTCTTCCTACATCAGAATTTCAAAAAAGCAATTTTTTCAGTACATGCATTTATACTAGGGTGTTCAAATTATTCGGTTTTTCGAATAAGACATTTGTTCGAATTATTAATCACGTATCTAAAATTATTCGAATAATAGAAACAAAATAAAATGAACTAAATTATTTAAAATTTTCAAAGTTTCATTCAAAATTTGATTGTAAATGAATAACAATATTAACTGAAAAGCTAACAGTTAATTTGGAATATTAAAAAAATAAAACGTTAATGCAATATAGTACCTACATACATACATACATACATACATACATACACACATACATATCGTCGGTGCGCTGGCGAAAAATCCTATACGTTTTTTTACTAGTTTTCAGGAAAACTAAAAAACATTTAATTCTGTCAATTTACAAATTTTTTTCATTTGTGACTTTTGTATTTTCCGCAAAGATATTTGAAATGTTATGCTTTGAAAAAATCAATATTTTTGGCGTTAGCAAATGGCAAAAGAAAATAAAAAATTAGGATTTTTTGTATAAGAAACTTAATTTATTTTTTAATATTTTTTTTTTCGTTTTGCTTTTAAAAAATTCCTATGTGAAATAAAAATTGAAATAGTTTTTTTTTTCATGAAAATATATACTCGAAACTCGTTGAGATAATGGAAAACGCTTTGGTGGGTGAACGTATGACTAATAATGATACAAGATGCAATAATAAAAAAATTTGTCAGCGCACCGTCAATATGTATATCAAAAATAAAATTATAAATTCTTTAACAAGATAAACATAGGTACTATAAATTCACTAGAGATCAAAACTACGCAGTATAAGAGGAATTACAAAAAAATTTCGAAATTCTTTGAAACCTAATTTATGTGTTTCGCATTTCTAAAGCTTTTATTAAAATTGTTTAAAAAGTCGCGTAAACAGAATTTCTTGATAATTAAATACACCGAGTCAAATAGGCTTTAAAAAAATTTTAAATGCAAAAATTGTATGCAAATTTTAAAATGTTCACCAAATTTCCAAAATTTTTTTTTTAATGAAAGGTATGAAAAAAATTAAAAAAATACAGGTAACCCTGGATTTACGCGGCTCATTGGGACCGGAGAAAGTACGCGTAAATGAAAAACGCGACAAACAAGGTTCAGAATAGGTAAAAAATTATATTTTGGGACCATAACTTTTATATATCGCGTAAATTGAAACACTAATTAAATGAAAAATAACTTTTTGGGTATTTAAAATCGCGTTAAATTAAAAAAACATAAAATTATTTACTTTTATTTTGTATTTCTTACTAATTAAAAAATAAAATAATGTGGGAGTTATTTAGCGGCACACAAATCACCTAATGAAGATTTTCCTTGAAATATTTAGTTTGGAGAAAATGCAATTGCAAGTCAAAAATTTGCTTTTGCAGGATTCGTCAGGTTGTAATAACAAATTTTTTAAACTGTATGTCAATCATGTTATTATTTTTTTTTTTTTGCTTATACACATGTTTTTCAAATCTGATAGTATTGAAATTATAAGTGCATTTGAAATTTTTTTCCTATTCAATTGTCTTGGATTTAGAATTGCTTCGTGGATTATTCTTATTGTAGATTCATTACCATTTTTTTAACAATTGGTGCTATTTTTAAACTTTCTTAAAATAATTAATTTTTTTCTATAAATTCCGACAGTACTATATTTCGCGCAATTCAAGGTTTGTCATTAATTGAACTACGCATTTAGTTCAAAAACTGGCAACTATTATTGTATCTTGTTATAAAGAAATCACGTAATTAAAGTATCGCGTAAATCGAGGGTTACCTGCATCATTTATATTGGCTACTGCGGCATTTGTTTCCAAACATATTTTGCACTCTGACAACTGCTGAATAGTTAAAATTACATTAATATTGATGGCAAATGAAAAGTTTTTACTAGCTTAATACGAATTTTGAAGTATAAAAACTATATTCGATGTAAAACTTATTACTTAATAATATACATTTTGCGAAAATTAAATTTTTAAAACACTAAAATCGCGCTTTTTGATCTTTTAACCAATAAACTTTTCTGTATTTAAAAGAAAACGGGTATAAAATTCATAAAAATGTGTGTAAAGTTGCATTTTTATTAGTGCATTTTTAACAAAAACGGTACTTTTGAGTTATACTGTAATAAACTCTAAACTGGTTTTTAAATTAATAAAATCCGACGCATAGTTAATAGTTATGAACATTTATAGTTACATATTACTAAAGGGTAATTCCAAAATATTTCGACCTAGCTCAGATTGACCATCACCGATTTTAATGAAATTCAGTACATATAATATATTCCTGTATGAGTTTCATATGGCGTATTAACTTACACTATATCGCAAACGGTTCATATTCTTGATTCTATGCTTGAATAACTTTTATGTGCATTATCAGATTTCAACAAATTGTATATCATTGGAAAGGACTGAGAGTCTTCTTTATCACACAGTAAACATCACAAGTAAACATTTTCGTGGCGCAAGGACACTAAAATGAAAAATTATCCTTTATCCTTCGATATCCTGAAAAAGATTTTTAATTTTCATTATATTTTACACGATATTTACAATCAATTAGTCGATATAATGTAAAAATTTCAAAATGCGATCTCAAGAGATCAGAAGTTACAACAATTTTTGTTTACTAGCACATTTTCTAATTAGATATTAAGTGGTTTTTAAGCATATTGATATACTTATTCAAATTTTAATATAACAGATCAATATTTATTGAAACAATACAGAAACTAAGAAATACAGAAATGCGACTTGTTTCAATAAATAATGATCTGTTATATTAAAATTTGAATAAGTATAACAATATGATACAGAAAATATTTTAAAAAACTACGTTCTAAGTACAATTTATTATTTATTAACATAATTTTGATTAAATAAATTAACAATAAATAATAACAAACTGTACTTAGTATATAAACTTGTTTCCAAAAATAATGTATGTTTTCTATATGTGTGTATATCCATAGAGAAAATATGCTAAATTCTTTCAAAATACGAAGAAAAAGAAAAAAAACCTCCCTTAAAAATAAATAACTTTCTTTGTGTTTTTTTAAGAGAGCCAAGTCATTGATTAAGAAATTATGTCTTAATTTAAGTACAAATTCTTCTTACATATTTACATATGTATATATATATTTACAAAGGCTTTGTAATTTTTTATATTAGTATCGTGCGAACAGAAGGAGGAAGGGTAAAGCAAATTTAATTCTACTCTCTTTGAGATGTTTCGTCATGTATTTGTAAGTATGTGTATCAAGTACAAAACTTTAAGTACAAAAACTACCTAAAGCTCCCGATTTAGTGAAAATAATGAAAATTTAATAAAAACTTAATAAATAAATTTGACAAAAAAAGAAATATATATATATATATATATATATATATATATATATATATATATATATATATATATACATATAAGTAAGTATGAAAATTCTAAAAAAGGGCTTTATGGATTTAAGTAAAAATTCATCACAATTAGGAATGATTTAAGTTCTATACTTCTTAATTCAAGTGTATTTTGGGATTAATTGTAATCCGATTATTCTGAAATCAGTCCTATTTATACTCACTTTAAGTATGGACTTAGGCTAAAATCAAGCCAAGATGTCCAAAAACAAGAAAAATTTTAGATTAATTCAATCCAAATTTTTCATCATTCTTAATTCAAGTAATTCGCACTTGGTTCAAGAAATTGCGTACTTACCATACTTTTGACACCGCTCTCGATTGATTTAAGTACGGATTGCTCAATTTATTTTTTGAGTGCATAAAAAAGATTACTGAGAGAAAAAAACTAATTAGATTTACAAAAACCTAATTCATGCAACAACTAAATATATGTACTCAAATATTTGTTTTTATGTTTTCAAAAAATAGTATTTTTTTTTTTTTTTTTTTGTTTTTGGTTTTTTAACTTCATTTGACATCCCTCTCAGTTAACCTTTTTGTCAATATTTTATGACTTTTGATACCCTAAAAGTTGTATTTTATTCTATGAATATAATTAACTTCAATATTAACTATTAAAGATCTTGAAAGCAAGTAGATACCGTTTTTTTTTTTTTCATTTAATAATTGGAATTTACTATTAACAATTATGACATTTAAATACAATAGTCTAAGATTTCTAATTAAATTTTTGAAGTGTAGCAGTTATTACATCAATTGCAAAAACAACAATGAATGAAAAAGTGATTAGAAGAGAAACTGATAAAGCTGTTAAAAGAAAACCGATAAACTGCATCGAAAGATAAAGTTAATTATTTAGTTTATATAGAAAATACGTAATATTTTAAACGAAATAAAAATAATTATATTCATAATATACTTTACCCCCTCCCAAAAATCAGACATATTTGGTAGCTGCTGGTATTTAAATATATCATCCATTATGTAAATTTCATCATCGAACATGACACCAATATAAGTATTTCTTAGAATTTGGTCGTCATTGCTATCCTTGAATTTGTTAGATCTGCGTTTTCTGTTCATTTTCTTGAAATCGAATGGAAATTTATCAATCTGGGCTTCTATTAGAGAACTTTTATTCGTATGTTTTGACATGTTTTGACCTGACCTCAGCTCCTTAGCATATCTAAATTTAGTCTTTGAGGATAGCTGTGGTGAGATTTCATCAGTTAAATTAATTGATTTCGATATAGAATCGAACGAAGATTCTGAAGAATTCTTAGGTCCTTGAATATTTGGCTGCATTGTACTTTTCTTTTTTATATGCAAAGAACTTGAATTGGAACTTGTTGATGAGGTTCTGGAACTTTTGACCATGTTAGCTAATCCAACTGACTGCAAGGACTTATACTTTCTTTACGCCTTTTCACTTTAGTTATTATTTGAAAAATTAATTAGTAAGAAAATCGTTAATGCAGCAAATAAGCCAATTGTATAGAAAATAACCTATATATGTACATATTTAAATATTTTTTTATTTTTTATTTAAATATTATTTAGAAATAGGATGTCGTACCTTTTGAGCAAATGTAAGATGTAAGTTAGTCTCAAAAGCAAATTCCTCTAAGGTCATGACAAGATTTAATATTTTTTAAATGAAATTATGTATGTAATAGAATAGAATATTCAATCGTTTAACTGAAATCGATTATACAAAATGAAGTTTTTTTTTTGGCAATTGATTTAATTTGTGTTTATTAGGGCCGTCCCGAAAAAGTAGCTGATGTTTACACCTAAAAATTATTTTAACATGTCATTTCCGAAAATTTTTGTAGTAACTTTATCCTTTTGCAAGCTTACTACTGTTTAGGGTTATATGAAATATTATTTAATTTTATTTTTATTTCTAACCTTTTCTAGTTTTTAAAAATATTTGAAATAGCTAAAAGGCTACAACATTAACGACGCACAGCGAGGTAGAAACACTAAAAATGCAGCTTAATTCAGTGAAGGGGTATAAAGCTTCATAATTTATTGTAATAATTATAAATATAATTAGCTCATTATTACATCAAAAAATACTTTTTTAATTTAAAATATTTTGTTTTAGCTTAAACCACTGTCTGTCCGGTTGCACGTGTATCAACAACCTACATTTCCGCTGATATGTAGGTCGCCGTTTTAAAGATAACTTAATGAAATTTCGTATGTGATTTTTTTTTTTGCTAACAATATACATGTTAAAAATGGTTTCAATCGAAACATATAAAAATTTTCCCGGAAATGGCCCAAAAGCTTATAATTTATTTACATAATATTAAGTATGAATTTATTTACATAATATTCATAACAGATTAGATTTTTCTAGCAAAAATCATACCGCTAAATTTCATGAGGATCGGTCCATAATTGACCATAGCATAAAGATAAAACTTAGTAAAAATAAATGTTAATCTTAATTTAATCTAACAGTAAAATTTTACAAGTATCGGTCCATAATTCACTATAGCTTCCATATGAGGTCCTGTCATGACAACGTAAATTCAAAATTATTTTTGCACATTAAAGTGATTTAGTAAGGTAAAACCTGTTTGACTGTAACTTTCTTACTGGTTTTCAACACATTCCTAAAATTCTATATAGTGCAGAAACAACATCGGCAACTGGACAGTTTGCCTCCTATTGAGAAAAATAAACATAATAAAAATGGCAGCGAGACGGCAAGACGATTGTCAAATTTTTGTATAAAATAAAATTATTATTCTTATTTTTTATTATTTGTTATAATTATCACTTTTAATATATAAATATTTTTATGTTTCAATTGTTTAATTTAATTTCTTTAAAGAATTTCCATTTTCTCTCTTTGTTTTTTTTTTTATAATATATTTTTTAATAAATGATGGCAATCTTGTTGGAAAAAAGATAGAATATCTTCATGAAAATAAAATAAATTTTATTTGTACGGCTTTGCGTTCAACGGTAATGAAAAGACAAATTTGTATGGAACAGCCGTTGTCGTAGTTGTTTGTATTTCATCACTATAGCACATAAAAAGGTTTAATCAACTTTGGTGTCAGGGGTTTATATAAGTTGTCATTCCATTTGTAATTTCCACAATTTTCGTTCATAATCGGCGAATAAATTTCCAAAAAAAAGACGGTTTATTAGTTTTCTTTTTTTGACTTTTTGAAGCCCCTATATAAGTTAAATATGGAACAAATTTTTTGAGAAATTTTTTCTGAAGAAATGAACCAAATCGGTCCATAAATATCCGAGATATCGGTCAAAACGCATTTTGAGTACCTATATAAAGTACAGACTTCGTCATAAATATTTTTGTAAAATTTCGGCTTTTTGAATCAACCAAATCGGTTCATAAACAGAGTTATTGGCAAATATTTTTTTATTTATTTAATGTCTGGGTCTCTTATAGTTGTACTGAAAAACAACAACAATAAACTATATCATGAATGGTTTTTCTACTTTTTGAAGCACTTATATAAGCCACGGACTTCATTTACAGAAAGTTCGGAAATTTTTTTAAAAATATTTGCGGCCCATAAGTAAAGAGTCAAAAAGCATTTTTGGACTTTTTGAAGCCCCTATATAAGGTAAGTTCTTCGTTCGAAAATTTTCTAATATTTCTAAGGGAGTTCTATTTACTAAAATGTTAAAAAAAAGCTTTTCGTTAACTTGCTTATGAATTGCTTAAGTGTTAGTGAGTAGCTAAATTTGTAGATAATCAACGTATATGAAAAAGCCAAAAACGTAACAATATATTACATTTGCATCAAGAGAAAAAATATGGTTGGGGGGACCATAATCGAACAGTGTCATATTATTATTGTTGGAATATAATATTATCTTTGCATGTGGCAATACAATATTGTTAAGTAAATAAACATAAATATTTTCAATATTTTAGTGGCATTTGTAGCGCAACCTTATTATTGTTATGCATAAATTTTTTTATTTATGTAACCATAATGTGCCATAAAAATATGGCTATGCTGCAACCATATTATTGCTATGCTTGGAAGATACCAATCATTATTTTTTAGATGGTTTTTTGTATGGAATCCTACCAAAATCTTAGATTTACGTTGGGCGGGGTGAGTAGCCTTTTTGCGGCTCGTTTTTATTACTTGGCTTGCCTGATATCTTGCACTTCCAAAAAAGTGAAAACAAATCACTCATTTACTTCATGAACTTCATAATTCAAAAAACTAGATTTTTGAGTTAATGATGTAAAAATATCATGTACATATTTGTTATGGTCACCGATTTTTCTTTTAAGATAAATGGCATTTAAAAACTTTGAATGCTATTTGTACAAAACTAATTTTTCTGAGTTATAAAATTCTTGAAGTAAATGAGTGAATTGTATTTTTAGCAGGAACAAAAATTTTAACAATTTCTAAGAAAATTAACATTACACAAATTTAAAAGTGTTTTAATTTATCTTTTAACAACGATAAACCAATATTTTTATTAAAAAATTTTGTAAACATTGTTTTAAGAGAAGAGTTTCAAAAGTAATGAATATGAATCATATAAACAGAACATCCTACGACCATGGCAATCATGGGTTAAAAAAAGAAAAACTGCAGCTCTTTTTCAGCACTATGTACTTTTACTTACAACACAATGTTAAAATCAAGACTTTTTCATTTATTTTTTTGCTGGGAACCATTTGTTTTAAACAAATAAATTTTAAATATTTTTATCTTTTCAGAATTTTTGACGCATTTAAAAAAAAAGTTAAGATTAATTTTACTGTACAACCGATATTAAAAAAAAATATTTTAAACCTGAATATATAAAAAAAATTATATCAACTATTACATAAATAACTTCAACATTTTTAATTTTGGTTATTTTATTTCTAATTTGGTTACATTTTTTCAAAATTTTGTAAAATAAATGTTTTGCCGTGACAACACTGCAGCTAAGTTAAGTGTTTGAGAGCAAGTTGGACTTCTAGTTGTTTTTTACGTTTATTTGTTTCTTTTTCTCTAATAACTGTTGTACCACAAATACCTAGTAAACATTTTAGAAATTTTGGTAATGGGTAGTAGTTACTTCGTACGTTACAAAGTAATGAGTGACTTTTATTTATCTCATTATTTTAAAAATAAATAAAATAAATAGTTGCTGGTAATGACTTAAATAAGTAGTGATTTATATCATTATTTAAAAAAGTCAAATAATGACATGCTAGTAATCGGTATAACGAATGGAAGAATAGTAATAACTACTTATAGTTTAACTGTATTTTGTATTTTATTGTATTTTGTAGTAATTTTTAGTTTTGTTGTATTCGATTAACTACTTATTTGACTGTTTTAAATAAGTACTTTAATAATGGGGATCCATGAATTCTTGGACATTTCCATACAAAGTTAATGAGTTTTTCACCCGAATTGTAAGTAGTTGCCAAATTTTGGAATGTAATTTTTTTACTTACCCGGTAAGTAAAGTTTTTGCATTGTATTTTCAAGTATTTGTTGGTACAACAAATAAATTACACGCAGTTTATTGAAGCAAAGCGAATTTTGTGTTGTTTTTAGCAATATCGGGATATCCACGAAGATAGTTCAAAAGCAATACATGTATGTGTGTTTATGTGTTTATAAAGAAATACAAGAAACACATTGTACAAATATGTTTGTAGGCATAAAAATTAATATAAATTGGTAACTATTGTAGTGCAAAGCTTACATATTTTATTGTTGTACATATACTTTAATCCAAATTTTATTAAAGTAAAAAATTTCACACACAAACGCTTTATAATTCAAAAAATAAAAATTTTTAAACAAATAAAAATATTAAAAATTTTCTTCCCTGTATGGAAATTTAATATTTTTTTTGTGTGTTAAATAATTTAACAACTCGAATTGGGTTCTTTATGGCTTTGAGATATATGAAAACAAAATTAATTTATTTGTGTTTTTTGAGAAAGCGACTCGTTTTTCAAAAAGCCTCTATATGTGAGCATAGCAAAAGAAATAAAAAAATTATTTTGGAGTTAACCTACATTGGAGTCTAAAGATCGGAAGAGGTTTTTTTTTAAAGAACACATATTTCTCTGTAGACAGTAAAATAGGTGTGTTTGCAAAAATTTTAAAATTACAAAATAATTTCTAATTTTTCAAATTAAATATTAATAAAACGTCAATAACAGCATGAGAAGACTTTTTTGAGTTTCCTTTATTATCCTTCCTATAGCGAAGACATACACCCCAAAATTTTTTATTTTTTTCTTACCAATAAGGCTGGATATAACTGTTTTAAGTTTATTTAATAATTTTAGCCAGAATTTTAATCGTAGGTATAACTTATTTACTCAGGAACTTTCAAATTGTATCTTAAGGCCGACTCTCCCAACATCTTTCATGAACGCTTTTGCTCGTTATAAAGCAAAAACTTCCACAAAAGTGATATGTAAGGGTCTATATATTGCACCATAACCCTTTTCAATAAATCCCGGAACTCCCGAACTTTTTCGGATGATGATGGAGGAAACAACTTATTCAGACCCATAAATTATGATACGAACAATATAATAAAAAAAACTAAAAAATGTCATTTTATCATAAAAACAACAATTTAACATGAAAAAAGATGTAAAAAACGATTAGAGATGATTGAAAGGAAGAAATCCTTATATTTTATGAACAAAAGGCGTTATGGTAATAAGTCGTAGTTTGTGTCTGCCAAAATGGTTATGTCTGAAACATTTTAATGAAAAGAAAAATATGTAGGTTTTGTGCTAGGATTTATTGAAAATAATTGTGGGACCTAATCTGAGTAAAATATTCCACTCTATGTATGTATGTATGTTTAGAAGGATAACGACTTGAATCGTTCATCAAGTCTGGTGAGAATGTGGCCCTTGGAATATAATATGGAAATTTTAAAATAATCAAGCACATCCTATAATATAAATTCTACCTAAAATCCTTAAAAGATCTAAATCAATAATTTAAAAACCCATTGTACAAATATGTTTGCAGCGTTCTCGCTCATTTAGTAAAGAAAAAATCATAATTTTTTATAACACGGTATAATATCGTACCAAGGAATTTTAGGGTGTGTGTCTTCGCTATGCTAGGGATAATGAAGAATAAAAAATAATTATGTCCTTTCACGCTGTTATTGCATTTCATTAATATTTAGTTTCAAAAATTTTAAATAATTTTGTAATTTAAATATATATATATATATATATATATATATATGTGTGTGGGTGTGTGTGTGTGTGTGTGTGCGTGCGTTTGTGTGTGTGTGTGTGTGTGCGTGCGTTTGTGTGTGTGTGTGTGTGTGTGCGTTTGTGTGTGTGTGTGTGTGTGTGTTGTAACGGTTCAAGCTTCTTCATGCCCTATCTCTTAGAAGACTTCGCTACCTATTCTTCCGACCGTGCTCAGGGTTTGGGGTGGTGTTCTTGTCTTCTTAAGACATAGGCTAAGAACCCATCATTAAATTTAAAAAGGTAGCTTTAAAGACCTGAATATCAACTAATTAAAGAAAAAATAAAAAAAATAATAACCTGATTTGAACTAATTGTCAAAAGAAGATGGTGACATTTCTTCTTTTCTGTTACCCTCCCAACCTAACTATTTAACTATAAAATATTATTTAAATAGCCCTATAAAGATTCCCTAACTATAACCGATTAACTGTTCGTAAAAATAAAGATATTAAATAGCCATAATTAAGTTATTAGAACTCAAAAATATTAGAATTAATTAACATTTTGTTTATTTAACTCCAAAAAAAAAAAAAATATCAATATTCAAAAGGAAAAAAATATTGTTACACAGAGTATTTATGTATATGTATGTTTGTGTTTATATAGTATAAAAAGTTTTCAAATTCAAAAGACAAAAAAATAACATTTATGTCAATTTAAAATAGGGGTTGAAATGAATGCTATTAACATAATTTTAACATTATATTAACATTTAAATTTCTCCCTCCAATCCGAAATTGATCATATTATACACTTTTTTTTTTAATAAAATAAGTTTTTTTTTTATAAATAAATAAATAATGAATTCAATATTAATTTCAAACGTAAAGCTTACCAAAATTTGACGAAGAGATCAGCAGGCCTGTTGTCCTTCTCATTTTTGTTTTTCCGCAACGTTGATTTTTTTTTTATATTTTAAATTACTTTATATTATTTATAAAAATTTGTATTAGTGTAATTGTAATTTTTTGTAAGTATGTATGCATTTAGTATAGGTGTTAAAGTGTAATATGTTTTAAAATGTAAAATGTGTAAAAGTGTAATATGTATATAAGTGTATTTGCATTTTTTTTCTTTTCTCTACACTATATTAAAATTTTATAAAAAAATTTGTAAGTGAAGTTAAATTTAAGCAAAATTTAAGTTAAATTAAGGATGTTTTAATAAAATTTACAGTGATAAGTTTAAAATTTTGTTAAATTAGTTTTAAGATAGATGATATTTAGTTAAGATGAATAGGTTTAAATTAAAATTTAAATTAGTTTTAAGTCAAATTAAGAGAATTATTTTCAAAGTTAGATCAGGTTTCGTGATATGAGATTAGTTTAAAATTTTAAGGATTATTTTGATGATTAGGTGGATCTAAGATGCAATTTTAGATAAGTAACAGTGTAGATAGTTTTAAGGTATCGTAATATTCAGGTAAGATGTTAAATTTTAGGTATTTAGGATTAACGGAAATATCAATATTAATGTGTTCAGGATTAGTATTGGCGTTGATATTAAGATCATAAAGATGTTCAGGATTAGCTTTTTCCTTTTCTTAAGATTAACGAATTTGATCCTATGAGTTATTGTGATGCAATGGGTAATTTGCGAAAGCTTTTCCTTGTTATCCTGATTGCAGCTTATCATAAATATTAATCCTAGTTTAAAACAATTATGTTCCTAATTAATTATTAAACCAAAATCCACTGTTATTTAGCTTACCTTGAATTTTTTAATTTTCTGTTTTCTAAATAAATTTCTATTTGCAAAAATTTCCAAAATTAAATGTACTTCCTTCTAAAATATTTTTGTATTTCTCTCTTTTAAACTTGCTTATTAAATGAAAATTTTTATTGAATGAAAAAAATTTTAAGTGAATGAAAATTTTGTAATACAAAATTTTGTAATACAAAATTTTCATAACGTATACGTTTAAAAAAAAAAATATTTGTCAAGTATCTGAAACCTAATGAACAATTTGATGAAAATATAGCCCTCACAGTGTGTGTGTGTGTGTGTGTGTGTGTGTGTTTGTGTGTGTGTGTGTGTGTGTGAAACGGTAGAAAATTATTGTTTTAGTAAATTTTAAACTTCATATTCATTATTAAATGTCCATTTCCCAAATAGAGTGTAGTTTTCAAAATGTATTTAAAATGCAATCAAAACATTTAAAAATTCATTCATATCTCATGTTTTTTTCTCTTTACACATTTTTAATTTTTTAAATATAAAATTTTAATTTGTCAATATTTTATAAAATTTTCATTTCACACAACAGAAATAAGAATTTTCCTCTCCAGAGAAAAAACATTTTCTACCATAGAACATTATTATTATTATTATTATTAATAATAATTTTTCAGTTCACCAAAAACTAAAATGATTTTTCCATTTCGAAATGCCAAAATATATCTTCAGAATTCTTTTGTTTAAAGTGGTCAATTGAGAAATCTGTCCGTTTTTTCAATCCCATCGAGCAATTTTTCAGATACTTACAAAACGTTCCTATTTATTTTAGGAATTGCCTTTTTGGAAAAAAATGGACCGATTAACTCAAAGGTTTTGCACCAAAATTAAAAAATCTAACCAATGATAACAATTTTAAGAATTTAAATTCTTGAAAAAGATCTGTTGTGAATCTGCAGTTTTAAATGTACATAAAATTTTACCGCTTACTTCTTTAATAAAAATACCAATTGAAAATTTGATAGGAAAATAATTCACTATTTCTGCTGAAGTTAAAATATTAAAAAAAAAAAATAATAATAATAAAAAATATGGACCTTGTAATGTTTAGGTTGTTAATCTTAATAAAAATCAGATTTTAATTTAAAAAATGAGGTAAAAAGCGCTGAATTGAACCAAAATTAAAGAATTTCGTTCAGTTTTTGATTTTTTCCTGAGCGTTTTGGTTACAAATAGTTGACAACACTGCTGAAAAACTTAGAAACAAATGTGCAATTGTTTAACTTGTATATACTTCGGTTTTAAATAAATAAAAATGTGTAAGTATGCCACATATGATGGTTTCAAATGTCTTATATTTACTAAGGATGTTTTTCTTATTTTTGCGGATTATGTTTCTTTATAATTATATTTAGTATAAGAATAGAATTCAGAACAAAATGTGGTCTATGGCGATTTTACCACCGTTATTTTGAACTCCATGCTTCCGTTATTGCATCCTTTAAGGATTCTATCGTCTCAAATTATTTTCCTCCTTCATAAACTTTTCTTGCAAGCTAACCCCAGACATTTTTCATTGAATTCAGGTAAGGTGAACCAATCCAAAATTTGAACACCTTGTTGATTAATCTATTGTTTTACTGCTCTGGCGATATGAATCGGAGCGTTGTCGTGTTGGTATGTCCAAGGTATGGGTCCAAAAAAAAAAATAATTAAAATTTGGAAATGCTTCCTCCAGAATGTTTTTGTAAGTCGTTGCAGTCACTTTGTTGGATACATAAACCAATTCTATGGTACCATAATACGAAATGGCACCTCATACCATTATTCCGCCCTCTCGGCTGTGTCTGCGGTTCATAAATAATTCTTTCTTATTTAGGTCAAGGAAGTAATAGTTATAACCGTCGGGACCATCAATATTAAACTTTTTTTCATCGGAAAATGCAACTTTAAACCATTTGTCGGACCATGTCATTGTATATTTGTCAAACTGTAGACGTTGTGATTTCCGTTTTTCATTAAGTGGTGGTTTTTTTTTTGCAGTTTTCATCGAACTATGTATGGGCACGACTTTAAAATACGGTGCACTGTTCTTAGACTGGCACTGACCCCAATTTTTTCACGTATTTTTGATACCGACATGGCAGAATCTGATGCAATTCTAAGAATTTTTCGTCTTTCTTTTGGAGTTGTTGCCATTTTCTTCCACCCTTTCATGTTTTTGCCATATCTTTCCACGTTATTTAAATAATTGTACACAACTGTCTTTCCTCTATTAATGTTTTTGGCTATTTGGATCGGATTCTGACCCTGAGATCTCAAAATCAGAATTTTTTCTTTTTCAGAGTTATTAAGAGCCTTATAACGTCCCATTTTGAATAAAAACTATTTAAAAACTATCAAATTAAAAATTCTCTAGCCGTTTATATTGAAAGAAATTCAAATTATTTTTTTCTGAACTTTAGTTTAGGAGATATACTTAATTAAAGTTAAAAAATGTGATTCCTTATTCAAGTGGCAGGCGATTTATTGTTTAATATACATAAATAATGTCCCTTTTATTTCTAATTTTCAATTAACTCGCTACTTCCATAATTAAGATTAAACCCAAATATCGCGAATACAAGCGCTAACTTCGAAAAACTGCTACCACAATTGAATTCAGCACACTCGAAATAGGGTGCCCAGCTTGTTAAAATTTGCGACTAGGACAGAGTTATATTAGCAATCGTTGGCTTTGTTAAAGCTGAATTTACATTTATAAATTATACGAAATGTTAAGTACTAAAAATTGTACGATACTTAACATTTTAGTTAATTTTTCTGTATTTCTTAAAAAAAAAAAAACCAAACAAAATTCTAATTTGATTAATTATCTATACGTGAAATAATTCTCTGAGAGAGCAAATTTGACACTCTCTGACTGAAAAATCTTACATATTCTGTTACGTGTAGATGGTTTGTAGGTTTTAATATATAATAAAAAAAAAGAATAAAATAAAATAAATAAAATTGTGAAATTTCTTCAATTGTTTTATTTGCTATGTACATTTTGTGAATAAATTATATTTAAAATGTTGTAAAAATATTATTAGCAACAAAATAAATTATGTTGTGTTTAAATAAAAATGTTTAAAAAAAGAAAATTGTCAACAAAAACCACATAGAGATAAAAAATGGTATGAAACGGTATATTTTTCACAAAAACCATTTAGTTTTTGTTTGGTGTAAATGGTATATAAAATCTATTTGGTATATTTTTTAAAATGTTTTGAACAAAATTTTACAAATTAGTTATGAACTAAATTTGTATAACAAATGAAAAAAGTCGAGAAAGGCAAAAACATTTTTATTTGTATTATATAAAAGTTTAGTGTCCTGAATTCAATTGGACAGGGTGTATCATAAATATTTCAGTATTTTTATTTGGTTTTTATAAAAACTAGCTGAAAATGGTTTTTAAATTGTGTGCAAAAATAAATAAATTGATGTAGTTTGTCAATAAAAACCGAATGGAACCAAAAACCATTAGCTTTTATTTGGTGTAAATGGTTTTTGTTTTGATATAAACGGTATATTAATTTCACTCTGTGCGGCGGCGGGAAATAAGGTTCACTTTAGGCGACATGCAGCAGTGACAGTATCGTTTTGTTGCAGCTGAGTGTCGCTACAGCATGTCGTCCAGTGTGAACTTGAATTAAATCTCCACGAAAAAAGTTCTCAAATGTAAAATGAAATAAGTCCACAAAATTTTGTACTGAACGCAACGCAAGGAAAATTTTTATTTAAATATTCCTAAATTAAATTAAAATCGTTGATAAGAATTACCCGTTAGAATTATAATACTCGTATCTACGAAAAATTGTATCGGGAAAAATTAGCCACTTTTCCGTGAGTTCACAGTATATATAAGTATAAATAACTTATCAATGTGTTTGGACACCTCAAAAGTACATATTTTACAAAAAATGCTTTTATTAATTTTTGCATAAATTTTGCGTATAATGAATGCAAAAATCTATGTTTTGGAGTTTGATTAACTGATTTTTATAAAATATTTTTAAAGTTTTTTGAATCGTATATTAACATAAAAATTCATATCACACTTTTAACCCATTGACCAAAGAAAATATTTACCTTTAAAGAGTTTTTAATTTATATAATTTCCTTTGTAAAAGGTAGAGCAGTCATTCATGTTTTATAGAGAAGGAATAGTGCTACAAAAATGTGTTACAAGTCATGTCTCCAACTTGAATGTTTTCACCAAGATATAGCTGTTATTGAGAGTATATATCAAGGTCAATGTAATCCTACTATGCTGACAAACTATTGCTGGTTCTTATGTAATAAAAAATTTAAAGTAGCACTTTTTAATCCTAAAATATGTAAAAAATTTTGAAAATTTTGAGTTTGAAAATAAAAATGTAATATCTCTTAAAATTGTGACGTGATGGAAATGTTTCATTTCACTTTCTGCACTGTATTTAGTCGAAGGAATTAGAATTACTTTGAATTATTCGTGATATATTTGTTTTACTCTTTTGTTGACTTTGTTATTCAAATTTGGATTTTTATTTTTTTTTTTTCAATCTTTTGAGATCCACGAAATTTCTACCGGTGATATTATATTAATATTATCGTTTTTGAGATCTACGGTCATGTGTTAGTTATATCAAACACCCACTCCTTACCCATTATTTTTCATTGGTTTATCGAAGATTGAGAAATTCTTGATTTTGATAAATTAAAAGAATTCCAGGGGGTATGTGTGTCAGGTTAGAAACTTGAAACTATGTTTTTGTAGCACCATTTCTTGGCTATAAAGTATTAATGATTAATTTATCTATTTATCTATTACCTTATTTACCATATTTTCGTCGGTTCAGTTAAAAGTGTGAGGCGATGGAGAAAAACGAAAATGTTTCTGTTGATTGGAATGCCTATATCTACAATATCTGCAACATATTTTTCATTTCTTTCTTTTTTAGTGTTGACCTCTGTTATTACAATTATTATTGAAAATTATTCAGGCTCAAGTTCAATAGTTTTGGATTTATATGTTGATATTAGCATCACTACTGCTGTTCTCCTTCAAAATTGTTAAAGAACTTAAATTTATTTTTTAGACTATTCACGAATATGATTAATAACAGAAAACAAATGTCCGATTTGCTAGTAGAATTATATACAGACCATTCTGTAATTAATCCAGTTTGTATCATAAATATACATAAATATATTGTATTAATAAAAATATTTCATTTAAAAGATCCATTGACTTTTGTTGGTATGCAATCCAAAATTTTAATCACCAAATTAGACAAAAGCAGCATAATAAGAATCAAAATTGCAACAATTGCACATCCTAAAATCTAGACTTGTTTGTATTAAAAACGTTTTAAAAATTAAATTATGTTTCTTACAGATTTAGAAAACTCTAAAAATCTAACACAATTCGCAGGAGATTCTTCAACGTGTTCTAGAGTTATATTATAGGTCGTTGACATTTTCCCGATTAAATTTATTTATTTTGAAATTTTTATGAAACAAAATTATTTTCCTTCATAATATTGAAACACAATAGCGCTGCACAGTGGCCATCTAGCTAGACAAAAGTCGGTTCTTCTGTTTCAATTCTAGTAAATATTTTATACATATCTGATAGAAGACATCTTATTGATTAGGAAAATATAAAGAGTTTGTCGCATAAAAAAATTAACTATTAAAAAATAATTAGCATAATTATGCGAGGGCGTTTATATTGAATGCGATATAGATTATATGCAGATTCAATTGTTGATATAACTTAAGGCACAACCAGTCAACTTTGCGACGAAACGTAGAATGAAGAAACGTAATCATATGTTTCTGAACTTTCATTGTATGAGCAACAATGTACTTTGAATGTTTTGTAAAAAAAAAATGAACTACAAGGTTGTCAAAAAGACACGCAGCTACGTAAAAATCTATTTTCTATAGATTTCTGCGATACGCTACCTAGAAATTTTATGTTAATAGACACTTGCACACATCAGCATAAAGCAGGTTGCAGCTGGCGATGCGATTCCAAAATAATTTACAAGAAAATAAATAACAAGTGGTAAGTTATTACGTTGAGTCTTTATTAGACAAATTTTTATCAAGACAAACTGCATTTGTCAGTATTATTGCAGCGTTAAAACAAAATTGTCAGCGCTCGAGCTCTGATAACTTTGTCTGGACGTTGCTTGGTATAAAACGCCATTTTGATTGTTGTTGTTACTTTTTGCACGTTTACGTTAAGAACAACAAAAATCATATTAATAAAATATCATAGCTATATGCCATAATGTATTTTGGTAGTATTTTGTTAGTATAAAACCACCGCACAAAATGTTATGAAAAAAATGAGTAAATGAAGAGAAAAAAATTTTACATCGAAATACAAAAACAGTTTGACAGCTTAGCGCGGTACGTACATGCACGTAACAAAATATGTAAGATTTTTCTGTCATTGGGTGTCAGATTCTCTCTCCCTCTATCTCTGAGGGAATTATTTCACGTGTAGATTCAAATATTAGTACTAAAAGATGTATTATGAGACTGTTGTGATAAGATTTCTCTACACAACCATTTTATAAGATAAATTGTGTGAGGTCTAAGTTTTTTTATAAAAAGTTTGTATATTAATTTGCTTACATACATTTTTTTATCAATTTTGTATGAATAGAAATTTCTATCATTGATTTTTTTTTTTTATATATAAGAAAGATTTACATTTTGAAATATAAATTATAAAAGATAGTTGGTACTGAAAACAAAGAAAAAAATATAACTTCGTTTTTTTAATAAATTTTTAAATGAAAGAAATAGTTCATTGATAATTGGTTTTAAGGTAAGAAATTATCTCGATTTTATTTAATTTGTAATAATCTTACAAATATATCCAAAATTGTTTTAGATTTGGTTTTCTGGTATTTTCCTTTGAGAATTTGGAAAATACAATTCCAGTTCAATAAATCAGGAAATAGAAATAGAAATTTGTAATCATTGAAAGAAATTCCGCAAGACTAACAAGCTGGACACAAACCCAAATACGTTTCCCTAACAATACCAACTATAAAATAGTTTCCTGTAGGCAGGGGCACTATAAGTTCTGTTAGTTAAATGACGCAAAACTACACAATTGGGCAGTGTTGAGCATCTGTCATTTTTAATTAATTATTCGTTTTATCTGTAAAAAACAATACAAGTACACAGGCTGACAAAATCCTAGAGTGTTAATTCCAAAGAAGCGTCCTCCGCAAAACTTCCACTCGATCTACATCTTCGTATAGAAAGCTAGAGTTCCTGAATTCAGCTCCCTGAGTTTAATGATCTCCACCAATATCAGTCCCAGTTTTATGTGGTACTGCACAAAATCCAATCTTATAAAAGTTAGGTTAACAAAATCGACGGCATGTGATAAATGTAAGCTTCGAAAACCAGTAACACGATACAGTTAGGCGACATCGAACACTTAGTAAATGCGACGACACTTATTAACATTGATGGTGACGGTGACTAAAAGTGTTCTCCTCCAACAGAGTTTGCAAAAATTGTTAACAATAACAATATAACGGTGCTTCAAGCTTGAAAGTTTTTGATAGAACTAAACATAAAAAAACTTACTCTTTTTTCATTTTAAATTATAGGCCTCATTTTGTAAAACGAAACGCTTTCAAACGGCGGAAATTTTTATGGAGAAAAATCTAATTTAAAAAAATTTCCCAGTATTCTTCATACAAATTTCAAACGTATATGTTCCTCACTTTTAATACCAGTAAAAAAATTGGAAAACATGTTTATGATTAAAAAGGTATAACTAAAAATATAACATTGTTCGGGAAATTTCTAAAGCAAAATAAATTTCTCTAAGACATAACTTTCTGTATCCATCAGGGCCCACCTTAAATTTACTTTCAAATTAAAAAAGTGGTACCTACTCGTACTTTAATGTAGAAATTAAATTGCCTGCTGAATCTTGTCTCACTATCTTTTAAAAAACCTATAATTAGTGACATAACCTCATACCATGAAAACTACAAATTCGATTGATATTATTCTTAACCATGCAATATGATTTTTAATTCATGGTTTTTATAAAGAAAAGTGTACATTTCTTTATAAAACTCATGAATTAAAAATCATATTGCAGAGATAAAGATAACCCATTAACGACCACAGCGATGTAACCTAGATAGAGGCATGCAAATTTGAAAATCATGTTAACTTATGCATATAACCTCATTGAAGTGGAAAAATTGTTTAGATCTGGTTTAGTGAGGTAATTATAAGCCGTTACTTGTATCTAATAGTGGTCGTTAATCATGCATTTTTAGCCCTTGTATTTTCTGTGTAAATCCCATGCGTTATATAACCAACACCTAAAAAAAGTTGTATTGTTTTAATTAAATTCACAAACAAATTTATGTACATATTTCAAAAATCTCACAACATTTCTACTAATTCATTAAAATCATAAAAAAATTTCCAATTACACGTATGGGACCAAGTGGCTAAAATCGAGTTCCGGAATTGTTTTCCAATGCTTGATCTGGGATCGTGTCATCCGCATTATCTGCGTTTTCATGCTGATCAATGGAACAAAAATAAGGATTTACAAAAAGAAATCACCAGGTCGCGTAAATAGTGTCTGGGGCAACTTTTCCCTTAAGCCCCTACCATTTGATAATTCATGTGTATGAAAAACAACGAATAAATTCAATTTTATTTGTTGTTTTCAATACAAATTGTCGAAACGAATTTTCGCTTCGTTCTACAAAATCATGCTATTAATACAAAAAAATAAAGAAATACGTAACACCTCCTTTCTCGATTTTCTAATTTTCACCGGAGACATACATACATATATATTTATCATATATACCTTTGTAAAGTACACTATTCGACAGCTTGCAAAATTTCAATTTTAACGAAAGAATTGCGAAAATGCACATACTACATACATACATGCACGCTTACATACACACATACATACATACATATATACATATGTACATTAGTATTAAAAACTTTTTTACTAAAGTACGATAAATAAATATTTTTATAGTTGCTAACAAACCAAAAATATTTAAAAAATCTTGTTCTCTTCATGATAGACACGAAATTGTAAATTTTAATCGTTGTTGCCTTAAATAATAAAAAATGTGTATCTTGATTGCCTTCAATTTTTCGCAATTAAAGTTTAATGAACTCTGACTTCAATAAAAAAAAAAAAAAAGAATTGTAACTTTTACGGTTGATAAGTATCGATATCTGCATTTATTTTCTTATAATATTATTTACATTAGTTATAATTTTACAAATTATAAATCTCACGAATTCTATCAGAAATTATTATCAGTGATTTCAATACATGTACATTAGGATGGGTCGAAAAAAATTTGTGTCAGTCACTCCCTCGAATGAAAGACTAGGTAATGACATTTAAAAAATTGCAAAATTTATTTTTTTTTTCTACGCCAAAAGTACCGTCCTTTTGGTTTTTTGTGTTTAGCGTTGCCATTTTAAGTTCAATCGTAGCACGTGGCATATCATTGTTAACTGCTTGAAAACGGCTTCATTTTTCCCTTTGATTATTTTTTTATCCGACATCAACTTCTGGTATCTAGGATCCTTCTCCTCAAGTACCAAATTATTTTCATGAGTAAGGAAAGCCATTTGTAAAACTGCTGTCTTTAGTTTTTGCAACATTTCATTTTATGCATAAATAACAAATTTGAAAAAAATAAAAAAAAAAACAAATTAAGCTCGAAGTCTATTTCACTTAACCAAATTTTTATAATATTGAATTTATATTAAAAAATTATATTCTCTTATAATAATAATTGTAGAATTTTTGAAACAAATTATAAAAAAATAATTGTCACACAAAAGACATTTTTTAATATGTTTTAAATTTTGTTAAATCAAATTGCTTCAAACTCAAAATATTTTTAAAACCTGCAAATTTATTATTTATTCATGAAATTAAATGTTCTAAAAGCTGAAGTTATCAAGTTAATAAAGGATTTCCTTTACGTATGAAAATAAGTAGTCTTTTGGGGAAAAAGATCCGAGATACCAGAAGTGACACCTAGAACCTGATGTGGAATCAAAAAATCAGCAAGGAAAAATTAAGCTGTTGACAAACTGTTAACAACGATATGCATCATGATACGATTGGACTTAAAATGGAGATACTAGACACAAAAAAGAAAAAGAGCGTTATTATGGGAGATGTCAAAAAAATATTTTTTGAATTTTCGGAAAAGCCATTAACTGTTCCTTCAATCTAGGGGGTGAATAGCTCAACTTTTTTTTTTTTTTTTTGTGTGGAGACCGACGCTCTCTATACATACCCAGCAAAAACATGGTAATGGCATGTAATTGCTGATGAAGTTTCTTTTCAATGACAACAACATACCATCTGCATTATATAGAAGTAACAATTTATTTGTAATCAGAGTTAAAAAAAAATCTTAATTTTTAATTTTAGTTTGCTAATTTATATGTACAAATACTCGTACATATAAATTAGCAAACTAAGAAAGAAAGGATAAATAAGTGAAAAGGCAAAATTTGGGAATCTAAAATAGTTGTTAAAATATTGTATTTTTGTTTATTGTTAAGTTTTGGAATTAAAATTTATAAAATCTTTTTACTTTTAATATAATAAAAAAAATTATAATAAAAAAATTACTTTTTATATCCTGACATTTCATTAGTAACCAGAAATGTAACTAGTTCCTATTGTTTTTACTAATAATCACATCAGTAATACTTTAAAATCAATGAGTTATAGAACAGCAGTAATTAGTTCTTGTAATGACATTAAAGTATTGATATTCTAAAATCCTACTTGTAATAATATGAGGTAAGTAGTTAACTCCAATGTCATTGCCGTGTTAAAATAATGCATTATTTAGCTAATACATAAGTATTAAAGAACCTTTATATTAGCTTCTTAACTCAATACACGGCAACAAAAATTTTTGCTGAGTAATAAATGAATTTTTTCTAATTAAGAATAAAGTATGTTTTAGTATTCTTAAGAAAACAAAAAGTACTAAATAGGTCGTGGGGATAGAGCGGTATTTTTATGTTTTAAAAGTACTGAAAAAAGTACAACAGAACAATAGTATTTTCCATCACTGGATTGAAGTAGAAATAAAAAAAAAAATTACCGAATTAAACATTATCTGTACGATTACACTGTATTAAACGTTGTGAAATTAGAACATGGTGTAATTTCATGCCTATTTTATTCCCTACACCACAAACTGGGACCGTTCGCAAAAATGTTCTTAATAAATCTGTTATTACGTTTATACGCACGATTATTGCAAATAAAAAAAACTTACAAATAAATATTTCACTGTTTATACACAAATTGCATAAAGAAATATATTTATTTATTTGTCGTGCCGGATGGAAGAAATACAAATGTTATTATAAAAATTTCTATGAACGGTTGCAATAAGTTTCACTAATCATTATTAGTTTACGTGAGTTACTAGCTAGAACATAAGATATTAAGTCACCGTTTATACAGCAAAATTTTCATATCGCAATATTTTTAATTGCGAGTGAAACGATCATATAAATGCTATATGTATCTCCTAAACTATTAGTCGTTTCGAATTGTAATGTATGGAGTGAAAGAGTTGTAGAGGAGGACCTAAGCCTTGAGGAAAAATCACCTTGTAGTCACCCTGTGATAATAATAGATAAACTACAGTGTATAAAAGTTGACCACCTCGAGTATGAAAAAGTTTTAAAAAATCGTAACCTACAAATCAAGTATGTTTTCAAAAATTTAAAAAGTTTGATGAGAGTTTTTGATTTATTGCCTTGATTTTTTATTTTCTCAAATAATTTTCGTAATATGGGAGTGAAAATAGTTTTTAAAATATCGTAATATTCCCAATACATTTAAAGATGATGTGTTTCATACGTAAAGAAAGTCCTTTATTAACTTACTAACTCTAGCTTTTGAAACATTTCATTTCATGCATAAATACTCGTAATAAATTTGCAGGTTTTAAAAACATTTTGAGCTTGATGCAATTTTACTTACAAAAAATTTAAAACATATTAAAAAATATCTTTTGTGTGATAATTGTAATATTAAAAAGGTATTTGGTATTTTATTTTTTATTATTTGGGACAGCCGCAAACGCGACTATCACTTTTAAGTATTTTTTTATTAATCAAATTAATTTCATACCTAAAGCTAGTCTTAACCTAGCTTATAATTATACATAATTATACACTAATGCACATATGTGTATCATGGGAGAGTGCTGATACAGCATAATACATGCTGTTCAACTATTGTGCAGTGTGGACAAAATACTTCAACAATGTAGAAGTATTAAGTTAATTGCAGAAGGCATGCAAATTCGACCAGTCACACACACTACACCTCCCTTTTGCGGAAAAGAATAATCTATACTAGTTTGATTATTCTTTTATATAATACAATTTTTTTTTAGATGTAGGGGGTTATTTAGTCTAGTTCTAATTGGTGTTATTCCCTTCCTTTCCACAAAAAAAATTTTTTTTATAACAATAATTTTTGTATTTTAGTTTAAATTCTAGTCATTAAAATAATGCCATATAAAAAAATAATTCAAATTGTAGTAGTGAAAGTAAAGTACAATATGATAAGTCATTAATGAAGAAAAGAAATTATATATTTGATCAAGACAAGTTTCAATGGAAACCATAATGCAAATTGTAATGAAACAAAAATATCTATCACCTATTATCAATAATAACGATGTGATGGTGGAATGAGTTTTTAATTGTTTGGATAAATTATTTACGACAAAATAGTAAAATATTTTATCAAGACAAGTTTCAATGGAAACCATAACACAAGTGGTATTTATTGTTTGCTTTGTTTTCACAACTTCTACAATTATTATTATAAGAGATTATAAATTCAATTTTATAAAAATTTGTTTAAGTGAATAGACTTCAAGCTCAACCTGTTTTTTATATTTTTGCAAATTTGTTATTTATGCATGAAATGAAATATTTTAAAAACTAAAGATAGTAGTTTTACAAATGGCTTTCCTTACTCATGAAAATAATTTGGTATTTGGGGTGAAGGATCCTAAATACCAGAAGTAACATCCACAACTTGATATCGGATCAAAAAATAATCAAAGAGAAAAACGAAGCCGTTTTCAAGCTACGATTGAACTTAAAATGGCAACGCTAAACACAAAAAACCAAAAGGACGATAGTTAATGACATTTCCAAAATTGCAAAATTTATTTCTTTCTTCTAGGGGGTGACTGGCATAACTTATTATTATTATTTTTTTTTTTTTTTGTGTGTGGAGACCGACCCTCTCTAACTATTCTATTCTTTAAATCGAGAGAGTGACTGGCACAAATTTTTTTCGACCCATCCTAACATGTATTGAAATCACTGATAATAATTTCTGATAGAATTCGTGAGATTTATAATTTGTAAAATTATAACTAATGTAAATAATATTATAAGAAAATAAATGCAGATATCGATACTTATCAACCGTAAAAGTTACAATTCTTTTTTTTTTTTTATTGAAGTCGGAGTTCATTAAACTTTAATTGCGAAAAATTGAAGGCAATCAAGATCCACATTTTTTTATTATTTAAGGTAAAAACGATTAAAATTTACAATTTCGTGTCTGTCATGAATAGAACAAGATTTTTTAGTTTGTTAGCAACTATAAAAATATTTATTTATCGTACTTTAGTAAAAAAGTTTTTAATACTAATGTACATATGTATGTGTGTATATAAGCATGCATGTATGAATGTAGTTTGTGCATTGTAAATTTAACCACCAATTAATTTTGTCGAATTCAAAAACCAGTAATATTTTCTTACCAATACGTACCGATTGTCTGCACAAGTTGCCGATTCGAAGTGGATAACGAGTTGAATTGGTGTTCAGTGTTGCCAGGAGGTGAGAAAAAAAGGGGCTAAATTGGAGTTTAAGAAAGGTCAAAAAAGGCTAAATGCTCCAAAAAATAAAGTCAGAAAAATATTTTTCTGGCTTTATTTTTTTTTTTTTTTATTTAAAAACTTATTTTTTCTCATTTGTTTTTGATAATTTGCTTTAAAGATATTGTAATAAATTTATAAGTAAAACTTAGAACGGCCTAAATTCAAACACAGCATTTTTTTTACTGCATTAACGTTTACACATACAATTTTTACTTTAGCAATTCTTGCTTTAATTGCCTTGATTTCTCTTTGTTTTTAAGTACGCAAAAAAAATGAATTTCGAAGTACAGGCATTTTTGTACCCTTTCATATTCCCTCTTGTTCGCTATCACACGAAATCAGATTTTCAGCAAGTAAAATTGCCTTGTGTGAACTCAGATGAATGATCCAATGAAAGAAAAATCGCCCACAGAATTCCTATACAATTTTGAAAAATTACATATTGTTTTGAAGTGATTTTTCATCATTTATGTATTTATAATTCGTTTCCAAATTTTTTGGTGATTTTTCGCTTTTATAATATTTTTTTAATTATATTCACAACTAGTTTCTATGATTAATGAAGTTTACTAAAAAATAACACTCTACTTACTATATTTTCACTCGGAAAACGAGATATTGCGAAAAACCCGTTTTTAGGGTAGTTGCTGCACTATATATATATATATATATATATATATATATATATATATATATATATGTAGTAATATTAAGTAATGAGTTTTAAGTTTATTTCACTTTTCTTCTTAGAAATTTTAACTTTGACGTAAATTTTTTTGATTTTATTCTTCAAGACTACATATATTTGATTGCAAAGTTTAAAATGCTATATGTTGAGAAATTCCTATATAAAATCTCATAAAAACTCAAAAAGTAATTAAGCATTTTCTAAACTTTATTAAAAAAAGTTTTTTTCTATATTTTTTACTTTTTGAGGAAAATTTTAGTAAGTTATTACAGATAAAACCGAATAAGTTCTATAGTTTTTGTCTAATTTGAAAATAAATTATTTTTATGTTAACAACAAAAATGCCCGTAGAAATTATTGCGTCGTTGCATAGGCTCTTATAGAAAAATTTATTGCGCCCATAGCCATAGATTATTAAGTAGATATTTATGTGAGAGAAAAAAAACCTGATTCAATTGTCAAAAAACTATATTTTGTTTTTGAAAATTTAGTTCGAAGTGCCTCTCACATAAACTTTTAGCTGTATGCTATGCCCATAGCACTCCGCCGTGGTGTTTAAAATTTTTTTGTACCTTTTTCGCCAAATTGTTAATCATAATTCGCTAAATTAAAATTTTATCTGGTTTTTTAAAGAAATAATAAAAAATTAACAAAAATGTTAAGTGTCGTGCAATTTTTAGTACTTAAAATTTTGTATAATATGTAAATATAAATTCAGCTTTAACAAAGCCAATGATAATTGCAATAGCTAATAATAACACTGTGCTAGTTGCAAATTTTAACAAACTGAGCACCCTATTGGTAAAGCTAATTCGAGTACGCTGAATTCAATGGTGACAGCCATAGCGAATTAATTGAAAATTAGAAATAAATGGTACATTATTTATTTATATAAAACAATAAATCGATTGAATATATATTCTAATCATAAATTGTAGCCCTATTTTAAATGTTTTTTATATTTTTGTTTGAAAAGTTTCTCATTGGTAACACTAGTTAGCTTGCTTACAGAATTGTAGTAATATTTTTTGCCAGTTTACCTAGTGTCTACATTAGGCAAATTTTTATCAACACAACGTCAAAATCAATGAGAATATATACATGGTAACCTTAGTTAAACAGCTGATTATAATTTTGGTTGTTACAGTTGTCAAACTGCATATATAAAAAACAACAATGAATACGCCATATTGTTGTTTTTGTGCAACTGTTGCCACCTTCCACAAATTCGCGTTAAGTTTGAAGTTTGTCTTGATAAAAAAAAATCTCCAATGTAGACACTATGTTAAAGTTTAAAATATATTTGATAATAAGAGTTCATTGTTATTCACTTCAATGGAATCTTAATTGTTTATATTGTTTAAATTTAGAAATTAACCCCCGTATTCGCAAACCAATTTTAAATGTAAAATACATTTCAGAAATTTTTGATTTAAAATGCATTTTAGATTTAAAAGTTGTTTGTGAATACTACCCCTGTAAACTTAAGCTAAAAAACTAAATTTTGCTAAACCCTTTTTTAGCCATTCAAAATGAAATATCTCAAAAACGAGCGCTTTTAAAAATGGTTAACACTACTAAATCCAGCGCCGTCGTTTTAGTTTAACCCAATGGGTGACTACATTGTTAAAAAAAATAATTTTATTTTCGAGCACAGTGTAACTGAATAAAAAAAATTAAATTTAAAATAAACAATTTCTGACATATAGCCATTTTTGGGTCATTAACTTTTAAAATTTGTTGGACTTTATTATATTTTTTTTTCTTTCTTATTACTTTCTATTTTTTAAAAGAATATTAACAACATTGGTCTTATTAAACTTAAAAATTTTTTCAAAGAATTAATTTATTCATAAACGTTTATTTCATTGTAACCGAAATCATTAATATCCTTAATATATTTGAAAAATGATCGAAAACAAATTATCAAACATTCAATACATAAGTATTGCAAAATATATTTTTTGGGTATAAAATTTCGTAAACTAAGGCCAAACTATTTACAAATTAAGGCTCTTCATTTTGCTAAATAGGCAAATACTAAAAATAGTCGATTTCTAGTAAGAAAATTTAAAAGTTTTTGTCCACAATTGCCTATTTAATCAAATTTTAAAAATTACCCAAACAAATCGCCATCATGTTATATATCGCCAAAAATTTCGCTATGTCGCCAAACAGAAAATGCAGACACCAAAAGCAATTAAAAATCGCCACGTTTGGCGAAAAATTGCCACATCTGACAGCCCTGCTGCGCAGCTGAATAAAAAACAAAAAAATTATTTATTTTTATTCAAGCTTTCAACAAGGCAGATTCATGTCGCATGGTTAAGCAAAAACAAAAACAAAACACATAACAAAGAGCGAAAGAAAAAATTATTATTTATTTGTGTTGGCAACAAAGGGCGTAAACAAACCAAATGCGCTAACACATTCAAATTTTTACGTCCCTCTCTATGCCTTCCACTGCCTTAGATAATTAAAATAAATCACAATTAAGAGCTTTAATTTAAATAAACAAACATTGCAAATAGGAATTTTCTAATACGTTATAAATTAGGAAGTTCTGAAATCATTTCTTAAACTTATAAAACTAATTTTCGTAACAATATTTTTGTATTTTCTTGCAATAATTAATTAGTGAAAAAATAATGTTTGATCATAAGATAAAGATAAGATTAATTTGAAACATACTAGATAAATTTTGATCATGACAAAATGGCACCATAGTATGAAAAACTAGATCATAATATGATAAAACCGGACCTTAAAAATGGAATTGAAAAAATTGGATCATAACATGTAAAGTTAGATCATTTTATGATTATCATGATCATATTTATTATTATTTATAGCAATAACAATTTTTACTGCAACTATAAAATCCAATCATAATGAGGGGCTCTTAGATTATGGTTACCACAACCATATTATTTCTCCGCGTGAACATAAGTGTACTTTAAGTACATGATTCGCTATCCTATTTAGTCGTTAGATACACTGCCTGCAACTTGAAGAAGTAATCACATTTTTTTAACTTTAATTAAGTATATCTCCTAAACAAAAGAAAAAATAATAATTTTTTGTGCAACCAAATTTCAAAGTGTTGGCTTTAGTTTCCTGAAAAAAGGAAAAATATACATATTATGCATTTCTGTGGTACTTTTTCGTGTGTAACTTGAATAATAGGGCATTCAGACCGACGGGAAATTACGTACTTTCGTGATTTCGGCCGAAATCAAGTTGAAATTACGTAATTTCTCATACATTTTGACACTTGCGAAATTACATAATTTTGTGTAATTTCGGCGAAATTACATTGAAATTACGATTCCATTTCCGTGCAACTCTGTACATGGTTGGAAAAAATACTTTTTTTCAACTATGTGCTGCATGTTTCAACCGTGAGAAGAAAAAAAAAACAATTCACAGCTGATCATAAATTTAAACACAAATCTTAAAATTAATTATTAAAGTGATTTTGCAAAATGAAACCTATCCTTTTGACATTTTTAATTGTTGCAAATTAATAATTTCCAATTTAGTAAGTAATTGTTTCTTATTTTTTCCATTTCAAAATACTTTATTTACCCCTATAACAATTTAAAATATAAACAATAAATATCGGCATGAAATTTCGTAATTTCGCGCCGGTCTGAACAAGGCTTAAGGAATATTTTAAAACTAAGCAAACTGTAATTTATTTTTAAATTCTAGGTTATAAAAATGGGAGTTATTATCTTCTAGCATTCAATTAGTAATGAGTACTGCCACCATTTTTAGAAATAACCTCAAAAATGCGATTTGGCATCGACTTGTATAATAACTTTAAGTAATTTAGCGAAATTGAACTCCATGCTTCCGTTATTGCATCCTTTAAGGATTCTATCGTCTCAAATTATTTACCTCCTTCATAAACTTTTCTTGCAAGCCAACCCCAGACATTTTCCATTGGATTCAGGTAAGGTGAACCAATCCAAAAGTTGAACACCTTGTTGATTAATCTATTGTTTTACTGCTCTGGCGGTATGAATCGGAGAGTTGTCGTGTTGGTATGTCCAAGGTATCGGTCCAAAAAAAATAATTAAAATTTGGAAATGCTTCCTCCAGAATGTTTTTGTAAGTCGTTGCAGTCATTTTGTTGGATACAAAAACCAATTCTATGGTACGATTATTCCGCCCTCTCGGCTGTGTCTGCGGCTCAAAAATAATTCCTTTTTATTTAGGTCATGGAAGTAATAGTTATACCCGTCGGTACCATCAATATTAAACTTTTTTTCATCGGAAAATACAACTTTAAACCATGTCATTGTATTTTTGGCAAACTGTAGACGTTGTGATTTGCGTTTTTCATTAAGTGGTGGTTTTTTGCAGTTTTCGTCGGACTATGTATGGGCACGACTTTAGAATACGGTGCACTGTTCTCAGACTGGCACTAACTCCACTTTTTTCACGTATTTTTGATGCCGACATGGCAGAATTTAATGCAATTCTAAGAATTTTTCGTCTTTCTTTTTGCCATTTTCTTCCGGCTTTTCATGTTTTTTCCATATCTTTCCACGTTATTTAAATAATTGTACACTACTGTCTTTCCTCTATTAATGTTTTTGGCTATTTGGACCGGATTCTGACCCTGAGATTTCAAAATCACAATTGTTTCTTTTTCAGAGTTATTAAGAGCCTTACCACGTCCCATTTTGAATAAAAACTATTTAAAAACTATCAAATTAAATATTCTCTAGTCGTTTATATTGAAAGAAATTCAAATCACAGCCTTCCTGATTAATATTAAAAGAATTCCTTATTCAAGTGATACACGAAATAGTACCACAGAAATACATGTCTTCAAATAAATGCATAATTTTAGTATAACAAAATATGTATATTTTTTATTTCTTCAGGAAACTAAAACCAACACTTTGAAATTTGGTTGCCCAAAAAAATATTTTTTTCTGAACTTTAGTTTAGGAGATATACTTAAATAAAGTTAAAAAAATGTGATTCCTTATTCAAGTGGCAGGCAGTGTATCTCAAAAAACTTAAGTACGTATGTTCAAAAAGTGGATTTGAAGTGAATATTTGTGACAGAATTTTGGTAAGTCTTTCTTCTTGCGATTAGGGTTGCATTTTGTGTAGCAGCTAATAAAAAAAAAGAAGATTGTAATTATTATTTGTATTATAGTGTGGTACAGACAATACATTTACTTGCGCTTTTTTTTTTTTTTTTTTGAGTGCGACAAAATTCTGTAAGATTTTTTTCTGACCAAGAGGGAAAAATGTATACAGATTTGTAATCTAGAGACTTTATATTTTATTCCTAAAAATTTTTATATTAATGCAGTGAGAGCTCAAAGTCAAAATATATTTTTGCTGTAATATTTTATTTAATATAAATAGTGTGTAAATACGCAGAGGTCAAAATAAATATCTTTATAAAATAAATATCTTAACAATTTCATATAAAATAGTAATCTCCTTTGTAAAAAAAATATGTTTTCTCGATAATCACGAATTTCCAAAGACAAGTTCCAAGGCAAATTTTCATAGTAATAATACTGACGGATTTCCTGACGTCCTTTCTACCTAAGTTTTTGCGACCGTTCATAAACTCGTGAGCTACATTCTATTAACTAAAAAATGTCATTCTAACCTCTTTTATTTATACTGTATAAAAATTGTATAAAAACTTTTTGGTAAAAATTAATAAAATAAAAAAAAAGACTGTTATGTTAAAAGCAAAAAAAGAAAAGAAAACAAAACAAAATGGCGAATCCAATATGACGACAACAATATCATTTAATAAAATGTCAATTACTTAAAATGTTAAAAACAAAAATGCCGAATCCAATATGGCGTTAATCTGAAAATATATTTTTTTATTAAAATAACAATATCTTTGTAATAAAAATCTATTTAAATGCAAAAAGTTATGAATTACATGTGTATATTAAATCCGCCATTTTGATTTTTTTTAAATTTACCTTAAATTCGTTATTAACAACTTTACAATATATAACTTTACAATATGTAATATATTTTTTGGCATTTAAATACAATATTGTTCTATATGGCGAAAAAGTCGCTTTCTGCTATTTATAATCCGTCATATTATTTTCACCTTTCAGAAATCGTATTCAGTGACCACTAATCTGTCAAATGCGGTTATTTAAAATTTCGTCAAGTTATAAAATAAATTTTTTGAACGCCATATTGCATCCGCCATTTTGAATTTCTTATTTTTCATTGCAGAATCGTGATCTGCGCTCCCAAAAAGTCTACATATATATTTTTTATGTACACCAAGTATTCTAATAAGTACCAAAATTCAAAGATTGTGGCCTTTCTAAATTCGGAAAATCAAAAACCATATTCGCATTCAGGGACCACAAATCAGTTAAATGTATTTATTTAAAATATCGTCAGATAAAAAAGTCTTTTTTGGATGCTATATTGGATCCGCCATTTTGATTTTTTACTTTATTATTACAGAGTTGTAATCAGCGCTGCCAAAAAGTTATATGTGATATATATTTTTACTTAAACCAAGTATTCTAATTATGGCCAAAATTCAGGGATCGTGAATTTTTAAAAATAAATTTGATTCAAAATTTCGAAGAATAAAATAATACAAAAAATATGGTTTAGAAGATATATATTTTTGAACTATATTTTTCTTTAGTCATCTGATGATACGATTTTATAAGTTTAGTTGACTAAATATTCTCTCAACACATGTATTTGAAAATAATTATTGTTGTTTTTTTTATATTGTTGGATAATGGAACTTCTTTAGCATTCACCAGATCGAAAACATTTTTGCAATAATTGTCGCTTAAATTAGGGTTTAGTCTATTGTCTTCTTATCGAAAATTAGAAAATTATTTCATTAATCAGTTATGCACTCCTTCGAAAATATTGATGTTCTTAAAGTTTAAATACTTTTATGATTTCAAAATGTTTTCGTCAAAAATGTAATCTTTAAGCAATCACTTTTGTATAACTCTGACGCTATTTTCTTAAGTGTGACAATTAATCTGGATATCTTCTTTATATAACGAAAATCCACGATTTTTTCCACTGCCATTTAATTAGTTTTTAACCAATTCAATAGCAGATTATTTAAATATACATCTATTTCAGAGTCTACCTCAAAAATATAAAAATGCGTTTGTACTATTTTATTTTCTCGATTGTAATACTCTTTTTAATGAAAACATCGCTAAAGTTACTTTTTGTGTAATATTGAAAACCGAAAATGTATTGTCGAAAAACAAAATAATTCCATCCGCCACGAAGAATAAAAGAAAGTGTAAGAAATAGCATATTTAAAATTTAACCAGAAAAACAATTTAAGATTTTTTTTCAATTAATCTATTATTTCATTATATAATAAAATTTAGTTATAATAATAATTGAATAAATAATATGTTTAATTATTGCAGTTATAAATATTACTTTACAATAAAATTGACATTTCTTCAAAAAATTAACACAAAAAGAAAAATATATTTTATAAGTTATACAAATTTATATCTAACAACAATAAATTAAATATGTATATGATATATCGCGAACTTTAAGACTCCGGGAATAGGATAAACTTCAAAGGACGTTTTGAAAAGTTTTAAAGATGCGTTTTTTTTTTTTTTTTTAATTATTTAGTGTGTGTAAAAGCTCTTAATGTTTGGTAAATTTGTTAAGAATTTTTGATATTGCAAATGTTTTCGTCATTAGTGCAGGAAACTTACATCAATCAGTATATACTTTTGGAGAATAAAAAGTAAATGCTCTGTGATTATTTTTATTTTTCATATGTATGTCGCTTTATATCCATCTTTTTGTTGTGCAGGTCCTAAAGGTTACACGGGGACGTGGCCCTACTTTGTTTGACTTTTGCGCAGAGGTATCCAGATATCACTATATATATTTCCCTGTTTACATACACTTTTTAATTTTTAATATAATTTGCAATAAATATTTTATTTGAAAGCCCTAAATTCCTGTTGTATTTTATTTCCCGTGGAATGGTATAGATTCAGTTAAATTTTGAATTGCATCAATTAATATAGTGGTTAATTGTAAGCAAAAATTTCTCTTAATTATTTACGTTTAGGAAGTCACGAAATATTTGTTAGTTGTTCTAAATTGACTTCCAAATATAGTTTTTACACATAGTACTTAATTTATTTGAAGGGATCAAAAAGTACGAAAATAAGGTTAAAAATGTAACAAATGTAAGCAAACGGCAACACTGATACTTACTCAAGAAAGTGAGTGTAACTTTGGGTAAGAAGAGAGCTAAATTTACTGTCTTTTAAGCGCTCTCACTTACACAAATTTTGTGTTGTGAAACTTCGTGTAGTTAATCGAACACATTTATTATTCAAGGGCACATTAATAATGATATGATCAAGAGAACTTTTAGATGATTAAATTTATCGTACGATATGTTTTACAACTAAACAGTTTGAAACTGTAACAGGGTTGGAAAATGGCTTATTTTATTTTGTACCAACCATGGCACAACAAATTAACAAGGTATATGCATAAAGGAAACAACTGCAACAATGCAATTATATTTCGTCTTAAATAAGACTGAAACATCAAACAAAAGAAAAAAAACACGTGCAAATTGAAAGCAATGATTGTTGAAATTGAAAAATAATAAGAATAAATTTTAAGACATTTGCTTTTAATGTTTTTATAAATTGAAATAAATTAAATATTTCTATACAGCGCTTTTTCTTATTAAAAATACAAATTTCACCATCGAAAAAATTTACTTTTGTTTGAAAACAAACCAGTACATGCAAACGTAAAAAAAATTTGACATTTCAATCTTACACTAAAAAATGAAGCAAAAAAATAATCAGCTGAGCTTATAATGACACCTTGTACTGGATACACCATGGTACCAATCATAAAAATAAAATTTATTTTTCGACCATTAGATTTTGCGATTTTGCTTATAACGAGTCCCTATGTAACAGTACTGTTGTAATTTTATTATTTTTATTATATTTATTATTGGTGTCGAAGAAGTGAAATTTTCCATTAAAGCAAAAACAAAGTTTAAAAAAATGTTTTTGTTTACCATATATTTTTAAAATGTAATAAACGTGAGAACTTTAACGCGTTTCTCTCTTTTTAAAAAACGGTAAATTTCATTTTAGAAATGTACGGTAAACAAAAACAATTTTTTAAACTTTGTTTTTGTTTTAATGGAAATTTTCACTTCTTAGATGCGTTTTCAAGAATAGACACCAACATCTTATTGTATATAACTTTGTCGAATATTTTTGTACGTAAGGAAAATTATTAATTATTATTATTAATAACTCGCAATATAACGGTACTTTTTTATGTAAGAAATATTTGTTTCTTACTTTTGTTGTTTTCTTTAATTTAGCAATCAAAACATATTGGTGATCATTTCAGAGAAATATTCTTCTAAACGCACTCGAGAAAAATTGGTCTACAAAGTTATTGCAAAAAAAAAACAAAAAAAATATGTATTAAAAAATTTTAACAGTTTTTGTTGTTTGTTTCACCAAAGGTAAGTTTCTGATGACAACATCTCTGTTTACTGGAAATATTTTTGTTTTAATTGGGAAATTTCATCAGCTTAAAGGATGCCCAAAGGAACTTTTCTTACAGACCAGGAAAAAATTCAAACATTCAAAAATTCTAACAGAAAAATTGAACGAAAAATTAACTGTTCGGAAGGAGTTATTTGAGGCTTTCTTAACACAATGTCTACATTAGAGATTTTTTTATCAAGACAAACGTCAAACTTAACGCGAATTTGTGGAAGGTGGTAACAGTTGCACAAAAACAACAATATGGCGTATTCATTATTGTTTTTTATATATGCAGTTTGACAACTGTAACAGTCAAAATAATAATCAACTGTTTAACTAAGGTTACCTTGTATATATTCGCACTGATTTTGACGTTTGTTTTGATATAAGAAAGAGCAAAAATACGGGGTGGTGAAACCAACAAATGATAATCCAGAATTTACAAAAAGGCAAATTAATAAAATAAGAGAAGAAGTCACCCGCAATAAATTAAATGCTACACAAATAAAAAATAAACTTGACCTTCCTGTCACTTCCAAACATGTTGCACACATTTTGCGAACAGATGGCAACATAAAATGGAAGAAACCAAAATGTAACATAGTGTCTACATTAGAAATTTTTTTATCAAGACAAACGTCAAACTTAACGCGAATTTGTGGAAGGTGGCAACAGTTGCACAAAAACAACAATATGGCGTATTCATTATTGTCTTTTTATATATGCAGTTTGACAACTGTAACAACCAAAATAATAATCAGCTGTTTAACTAAGGTTACCTTGTATATATTCGCACTGATTTTGACGTTTGTTTTGATAAAAGTTTGCCTAATGTAGACACTAAGTAAGTCAACGTTAAAACAGCATCATATGGAAAATCGTTTAAAATTTGCGCGCAAGTACATGAAATGGACAGATGAGTGAAATAAAGTAGTCTTTTCTGATGAAAATAAATTCAACTTCGACGGTCCCGATTTATATTCTTGCTATTGGCATGATTAGAGGTCGAACGAAATTCGTATGTTGAAACATAATTTTGGTGGAGGCAGTGTTATGGTTTGGACAGCCTTTTCTGCTGCAAGAAAATCAAAAATATGTTTTGTTCCAACTAAAATGAACAGTGCAATTTATAATGAACTGTTGGTAGATGCTCTTCTCCCATTTATGGATGAAAAAATGGATGAAGATTGCATATTCCAACAGGATAACACTGCAATCCATGTGTCGAACCAATCTAAATCGTGCATTAATGAACATAGTATACTACGGCTTGCGTATATAAGACTTACTACTAAAATTACAATGAAAAAAAATTTACTGTACATTTTAAGTTTTTGTTATTAATTTTTTGAATGAAGTCAACAAATAATTTAAGAAATTTATTTGCAGCACTTTAATTATTTTTTAACCCCATTTTTTTGTGTTATTTAAAAAACTTGATGTGCGTTTATAGGAATATGCATCAGTGTAGTAAATTTGATCGATCAAAAAAAATAAAAAAAATGCAACTAAACAAATCAACATGATTTTTTTTTTTTTAATTTTAATAAAAATCATTATTGGAGAAGGGTGAAAACTATAATATTGTTAAATGTCAAATATTCTTACATATAGATTAAAAGACATGAGATCTAGAGGTAATATAGTTATTGGCAAATAATTTCACTTTCTATTAAGTTTTGCTATTTTTCTATATTATTTTGCAAATTTTTCCACAAAGAATGATGTTTTTGAAATTATTATTTATTTTTCTTTTTACTAATTTGAAATCTCATAAAAATTCTCTATGCAAGAACGATCAAAGATTTGTGATAGTTTAGCTTGACTTGATACTTCATAACTTTATAAGAACTTTCTACCGAAATAACGCTACCAGTTTCGATCGTTATTGTGATGAAATCAAGAGCTAAATATAATTTTTTCGCAATTATACGATGTTATTTAATGCCCGATAATGCAATAATGTTCAAATATCCCATGATATCGGTTGTGGAGAAAATTCTAACACAGGGAAAGACAATTAAGAATTATACCTATTTTTACACTGTGCCTATGTTAAAAAAATTATTAAAATTTCATCCTTCGTCATTATTGGACTGTTGCACTTTTTTACTATTGGAGATTAATATTTCAAGAAAAATGCCTACCTAGATAGTCAAAATTCGAAATACATGGGTTTGGAGTTAAATCAATTCAAATTGTCATACTAAGCTTTCATTTCCATTATACAGAACTCGTTAAATTAATAAAAGAGAACCTGCCTCCAAAAGTAAATGTGCTAGTTTAATTTTAGTAAATAATATGTGGTATGTTAGAAGTGTCTCCCATTACTATATTAACATCATTAAATCAACGATTGGTGGCAGTAATAGCTTTAAATAGCCACATGTATTCATTCGGGTAATATAAAATATCTAATGTTACATGGTTTGTATAAATTTTTAAGATAATTTTTAATAATCGCCATATTAGAACTACTCGTCAATAATATTTCAGTACCACCATCATAGTGCTATTCCAACATATTCCTAAATTCTTAAAAATAATGGATAAATTAGTGTTTTTTAATATTATTAATATCCTTTGTAGTTAAATTGACCTTAACTTTATGTGTATGTGTAATTTATGGTAACGCAATTAAATTATAATTTGCACCATTTTTCAATAATTATTTTTATCAAAGTTTTAAAAAATTCCGTGGAGCTTTTAAGAGTTCCATTTTTTTGCTCTCGTTAATTTATAACGTTTTTAACAAAATTTTTAAAAATTATTCTTATGTACAACAATTTGGAACAAAATTACATGCAATAGAATAAAATCATAACAGAATTGGCCAATTTAATAACGTATTAGCCCTAATCAATACGATAAAAAATCACATAGCCTAACGTTGCATATTTTTTGCTCGCAACTGTATATGGGAAAAAACACAAAATTATTAAAATTCGACTAAAAATTTTGCTCTTACTTTTTTTTCTTGACACATTGCGCTTTGAAAGAATGAAAAAGCAGTACTTCAACGTTTAAAATCCGCTGGCGTGAATCACTTTCGCGTCAAAAATTATCGGGTGACCATTTCAATGAAAAATGTAAATTTTTTGATCACGTTTTATACAGATTGATATTTTGGGTATTTTCATATAAAAAAGTTTGATCTCTTTAATTCTCTCATTTTAGAATAAGTTTGTACATATTAAGCTGAAATTTCAACAAAATATCACCATTCGTTTAAATTTTATTAAAGTTTAAATATCAACTTTATTAAAAAAAAAACCCTAAACAACTAAATTTTAAGTCCTTCGAGAAATGCTTGGATCAGTTACATTCCACTAACGTTTTTTCATAAATTATCAATCTCCATATTCTACCATTTGCTTTGATACTAAACACTTGTACAGAAAGTTTATACTTTTGTTTAAAATCTAACAGAAACTTGGCCTCCATCAGCCAATTTAAGCTACTTCTCATACATTTGTATGGTAAATGTATTCTACTTAAGACAATTTATACGTGTAAGAAACATGTTCAAATACTTTAATTATTTGTGTGTGACTTATTAAAAATATATTTAAAAAGCAGTGTTTTATTTATTTGTGTATATGTATTTCATTTTATTTCAATAATATGTTCATTTACATCCAATATATTAAAAACTTCTTTAGTATCTTCGTTTTCATACATCACCGTATTGTCATTTATACATTTACCATACAAATTTATGAGAAATTTAGCGGAATATAATTTAATCCCAGCATTTCTCGAAGGACTTTAGATTCAGTTGTTTAGTGTTTTTTTTTTTTAACAAAGTTAATATTTAAACTTTAACAAAATTTAAATTAATAATGATATTTTATTGAAATTCTAGTATAATATGTATAAAACTTTTTGAATGTTTACCTTCAAAAAGTATGAATATATATAAATAAAATAATTTTATGTTGATCCCAGTTTTGCGGTTTGAGAATTTAACAAAAAGATTTAAAAAAATCAATATTGACAAAGTTTGGATAGGCCTTGTGGGGAGATCTTTACCCCAAGTTCCTCCAGATTTCTTTTGAAAACATTAAAAAAATTATATAGCCCAGAACAAAAACCAAATTCTATAAGTGAATAAATATTTCTACATTTTTGAAAAAAAAAAAAACAAAAACTTTAAAATTTTTTAACAACTTCAGATTAATATAACACTTATCGGATTCATATATTTATATGATTATTGCAGCATTATTATTTGGAATTTTGGTGAATATTTGATAAAAATTTGGGGCCAATATTGACCCCGCCAAGTTAAAAAAATAAAAAAAGGAGCTAAAAATGAGTGAAAAATTTATTTCGATCTAAATATCGGTAAGAGAGAAAAACTACCTATGTAAGCGTATTTTTGTAGGGATTTTCAAGGACTATTTATATGTAATTTTTTTCTGTCATATCGTAAATGACATACCCGAGATAACTTACTTTGGAGAAGACGCTTCTGAATCAGTACTCCTGCAATTCAACTAAAAAACACCTCATCTCTGGTCATGTGAAATTTTATTGAGATATCTCCAACGGTTCACAAGTTACAGAATTATTTCCAAAAAAAAAACATTTTGGAACCACTGTAACTCATTAATAAATCTTGTGAAATATTCAAAATAGAAGTCCAACTCTTTTAATTCGCTAAGCAAAAAAAAAAAAAAAAATATACTCTGTTCTGTGGAATTATTGACTCACACATAGAAGAATGAGGTTTTTTTGACAGCTGTGTTAGGTTTCTTGAGAGCAAATTGGACTTCTAGTTATTTTTTATGTTGCAAAAAACTATCACCACGTGCAAAAAAAGCTGACAATATTATCATTACCAGCTGAGTTACACAGAAAGATAAATTTTTTAAAATAATTTTTGCACAATAATAAATAACAAAATATATATCAGATGCAAATTAAAAATATATATATATATATATATATATTTTGTAAACTTCAAGATTATTTATTTAATACCGAAAAAATTAATTAATATCGTTAATTGTTTAAAAGTTTAAACAATAATTGTTTAAAAGTTTAAATCAATATTTATTAATAACTTAAATACTATTTACTTTATTGCAATAGGCTTTTTATCTTTTTTGGTCTTTTTTCTTCTTGACATCCTAAATTTGATTTGGAGAGCTAACTTGACAACCAAAAACCTCTTGTTAGAATTTTTACTCTTTTTAAGTTCTACACGATATAAGTGGAATTTTTTTACTTTTAAAACTATTTTCGGACTAAACTATACAAAAATAATCAGAAACTTTTTAGATCACTCAATCATCAGTTTTATAGAAGATTTTATAATGTCATCATCATGAGATTACGAAAATACACTTTTGTCTATAAATTCTACAAAATTCGTAATTTTTTAGGGCGTCCCTGATTTTGGGATAAATCTTAACAAAACCTACCCATTGAGTCACATTTTTATTATTTTTCCGGGCCTTGGATGTATAAAAGTATCTCGCTTTCCACCAAATCTGATTTATTTTGTCAGATTAAAAAAATAATCACTAAAATAAACTACAGTGAGTTTCCTAATGTGCATTATATAATTCTAAGTAATTTTTAAAATTTTCAGAAAGTACTTTAAAATTTTTGAAATTATATAACCATACGATGTTAAAGCCAAAAAAAACTCAATTCTCGCAAGAAACCGATTTTCTGAAAGTAGTCCTGAGAGTGTGCCCGTAATTTTTTCAAAATTCTCGCTTATTTTTTTTAAGGGGATTTGGGGATACCATACTCTGTTATTCACAAGGGTACATTAATTTGATACATCACAAACGTATCGTTTTAAATATATAACATCAAATTATATCTTCACGGAGGGGCGCACATACAGTGGCCAAAAACTAGAAAAATATTAGAATAGCTAAAATTTTGATTTCAAAGTCTGCCATCGTATAACTTTTGACCAAATAGCAATAGAGTCATAACGTATAAAGTGATATTATTCTCCTATGTCCGAAGAGCAGTTCTTTTATACAACTCTAACACCAAAGATTCTAATACCAAAGATTGGTATTAACTCGACTTCATTGATTTTTAAATGTTTGTTTTTGGTCCATATATAAACATATTTTTCTTGAATTGAAATCTTGTGTATGAATTAAACTCAATACAGTAGAGAAATTTTTCATTATTTTATAAATATTATGTTTTGGTCGAAAGCTTTCGCTAAAAAAATGCGAAATAGACAGAATTCCTACAATAATTCTCGAGATGTCTGGAAAAGATCAATAAATTTTCATCAGCGATACTTTAGATCACAAATAATAAATTTTTGAGTATTCTATATTGAATATTTATTATTTGGGAAAAAATTACGAAAGAGGAACAATTGAATTAATTCTTCTCAAAAATAATTTTCGAAAGCAAATTATGAAGCCGAGTTTAAAACTTTGCAAACATCGTTTTTACACTTTTTTTTCAGCATTTTGTTAATCCCTGTCAATATTATTTGCAGAAAAATATACCGCAAAAAAATGCCATCAATATAAACATAATTTGCTGAAATATTTACTGTAATATATCACATTTGTCTAGATCATTTTTGTTCAGAAAAAAGTTTAACTTAGTACATGTATTTATTTATACTCTAATTACATTCCCAAATGAATTTATTTATAAAATATTGAGGTGATTTTTAAGTACTAATGAAGTGTATTTTAACTTTTTATTTTGAGTTCAATCTCAAAAACATTGCCCAATATCTTAAAAATAATTAGTTTATTTTTACCTATATTAGACGATTTTTTATCAAAACAAACGCCAAAATAAGTGTGAGATGAAAAAAAAAGACGATAAATTTGAAATTTAAAAAAGGTCAGAAAAGGCTAAATTGTAAAAAAAATAAGGCAATATGATGCAATATGACAGCTGTATCAATCAAAATAGTAATCAACTGTTTAACTGAGGTTACCTTGTACGGATTCGCACTAAATTTGACGTTGTTACTATGATAATCAAAAACCCGACTATGCGCGATTACGAGATGCTAAAACTGGGCGAAACGTTCACTGTGCTGAACACAATTGATCAGTATGAAAAGAGCTTTGAAAAAAGGGCCAGAATATGGTTTTGTAACAAAATGTAAAAAAATCGTAATCTACAAATAATTATCTAACAAACAAGATATAAAAAGAAACAATCGGTTAAGAAAAATTTTTGTTATTACGAATTCCCCAGATCAATTATGTGTTTTAGACCACTTGTGTTAGAAATGTACAAACAAATTTTTAATTGTTTAATTTTATTTCCTGTAGTGTTGTCTATAAACCTTCATGGTTTTATTCAAACTTTTTTGAAATTAGTTTAACAAAATGTTTAAAATTTGAAATTGGAGTTTTGAAACAGTCTTTAAAAAAAAAATTTCAACAAAGGGAAGGGGTTTGAATCATCTTGCAGAAACAAAAACAAAATTTTCAGTAATTATGGTTCAAATTTAAATAAAAATATCATTTTGTTTAAACATTTCTCAAAAAATTAAAAATTTGTTTGCTCACTCCTTACAAGGGGTGTAAAACACATTAATGGTCTGGAGAATTCGCAACAACTAAAACATTTTTTAACGCTCCATACAAACTTCAGATCCGATGCGGCACGGGTGGCGATGTCCGATTTCACTAATATTTTACACAATATCTTTTTATAACCCAATGAACGATTCTGTGGGGAGTTACGGTCAATTTTCAAAAGTCGGTAAATATTTAAGTCGTTTCGATTTTCGCTAAAGTTAATTTTTCTCTATAAGTTTTGCAAAATCCATGTTATAAGAACTTTCATAATTGTTAATAACAGGTATAAAGGCATTGAAGAAATGTTCAATGGGTAAAAATCGAATCAATTCTTTGCGTTTAGATAATCAAAATAGAATTTATATACAGTTACGGACAAAAAATAGAGTCAAGTATATTTGTTTCACATTTTTTAAGATTTCGACAAAATTTTACGCAAAATAATTAAATTTTTATTAACAAATCATTATGAATACATTGAATTATAAATCTGTATAAAAATAATATCTTTTAACATTATAACATAATAATAGTACATAGTCTCAAACGCAAAAAGTCCTCATTCAGTGTGGACAAAAAAGTAGAGTAAATTCATCAAAATTTGCTAAATTTTTTTTCTATAATTGTGTCAACACATAATTTAAATCTTAATTACAATATTAACAATTAAGAACTGAAAAAGGTAAGAATCATTGATGATCTTTAATGTTTAATATGCCTTAATTTGTTTTAAAAGAAATATATATATAAAATATTTTATATTTTAAAAATTTTCTTTGTGAGAGTGCGGTGTTACCTTATTTCTTTATATCATATTTCAATTAAATTTTTCTTCGTGTTATTATTAAAGTACTTTTTTTTAGGTTATTTTGTTAAAAGTTGTCAACAGTTTTCCCTAGTAAATGAAATCACCAATTTGACATCACTGACATTGTGTTTAGTTCATTCACATCAGTGATAAAAAAAAATAAATAAACAGAAATTCATATTTAGTGACACAATAATTCAACTTAAGGAATAATTAAATTGTTTTATTCAGTTTTTTCTATTATATTCAAATAAAATTAAAAAGAGGACAAAGTGTTGATTATATTGTGCATTAAACTTGTTTGTACGATTATTGATTTTTCACAACTATAAACAGTCATAACGAAATTGCTATTATAGTTAATAAGTAATTGTTTATTACAAAAAGGGAATAACATTAAAAGTTCAAAGTGTTTACCGGCAAAAGATATTAATACAAAAAATAAAAAAACAAAACTAGTAAAAAAAAAACATCCAAAAAGTATGCTAATCAGAAATTTTCTATTTCGTTCGAGCATTAACTATTATTTGCCAATGCGTCGTTCGCCGCATTCTATTTTGTGACATCATTTAGCTGCACGACGCTATCGCAAGTTTCGCAGTCGTTCGAATAACAATAACAGCAACAATAATATTAATAACAACAACATTTACGAGACTAGTCAGAATACTTTATCGAATATTAAAGATTATGAATATTTGTCACAAAACAATCATTTTTATTATTTCTCATCACAGCAGCAACAGCAACAACATCAACAATTTACAGATGACAGTGTTGTCGATAAAAGCCGTTCATCGCACATTACTATCGACATCGATGTAAAACGAAACGGTATTACCATTCAAAATGACAATTCAATTTCAACACTTACGAACGGAGCCACAAAACAACAAGACGATAAACAATACCAACACCAATACATCAACGATCGCGTGAACAGAGCAAACACAACAGATACCAAAAACAATCTCTCCGGGCACTCATCGACATCAATTTTACAGCACTCTTCAGTTCTTTGTCGAGTCGTGTTAGCGACGGTTGGTGTTGGATTTTTAGCCGCGATTGTTACGCTTATTTGGTACTACATGGGTTGGACATTCGGTGTACCCGCTCTCCTCATCGCCCTGCTGTTGATCTTGCTAACGAAACCAGGTTGGCGATGGTTTTACATAGCCGGTGCAACAACTAAACGAGATTTAACGTAAGATTGTTTTTTATATTTCTATAAATATTGCTCAATATTTGTTTCTATTTACCATACATGGGAGTAGTTCATTAAATCGGTACTTATAATTTTTTCATTACCATTACTTTTAATAATGGTAATGCTTTTTAACATCTTTTCATAAATAATTATTTGAAAAAAAAAAAAAAATAAAATCATTATCATTAAATAGTGATCAAATTTTATAAATTCATTATCAGTATTTAGCGGATTTTTTTTAAACATCTTTATTAAAATTATTTTAAACTAATTCAGAAGTAGTACATATTTGAAAAATATTGTTTTTTTTTTATACAAACAATGCTTTTTTCAATAATTATAATTGGTATTTGGGTTTTTTTTTGGTAATTTCATTACGTTTAGTTAAAAAAAATATTATTATAAAAAAATCACTATCATTAAGTGGTAATTAAGTATTTTTTTACTTTATCATTATTATCAAATAAGGGTAATGAAAATTTAATGCTCAATGAAAAAATTCCATATATGCTGTTTAGTTACATCGCTGATGTAGCAAGATTTTTTTAAATAGTGCAGAATTCTACTAAATATTTCTGTTTTTTATTATTGATATTTAAATAAAAGTTTAAAAGTGGTTTCCGTTTGGCCAGCATCAAAAAGAAAAATAAGAAACGTTTGAAAATATTAAAACTTGTATTTTTTATTGATATTTGAAAAAACAAAATAAAAACTAGAATAATAATTTGCCAGTAAAATATGGATGAAATAAGTAATTTGTGTAGAATAGGTACACAAGTTTTTAATTTAAAATTGTATTTTTTGTTTCACATAAAATATCTAGTTCAATGACAACAACAATTTTTGTTGTACTTTTATATTTACGTACGTACTTCCTCTTTAAGTTTGTTGTAATAACTCTGATGTTATTGTAGTTTCAGGCAAAGAGATGTGTTAATCATTAAACACATACACACGTATATTATCATAGTGGTAGATACCAGGGATAGAAAATTAAGATATTTTTCGGTGTCACATACACCGAATACTGATACACTGAACACTTATACTCGTAAACATATGTGGACATATGGTGTAGAATAACTGTCAAAATTAATACAAATAAATAAAATCATTTATATATCCCCAATTTGGGGATTTCCTTTGGAAAATGGGGACGATAAATTTGGTTTGGGGATTAGAGTGTTTGTTGGGAAATTTTTCAAAATTTGTTTGATTAATTGGTGCCTCTTCAATGTTACAGCAATAATAATAATAATAATAATAATAATAATAATAATAATAATAATGATAATAATAATAATAATAATAATAATAATAATAATAATAATCAAGAATTAAGAGCATTTTAAACATTTAATTGTTTAAAAGTTTAGGAAATTGTATCAAAATAATTGAAGTTGTGGATTTTGAATAATCATATTTATATACCTGTTAAGAAGAAATAAAAATGTTATCTTCGGTTTCTGCATTAACAATGGCGTAAGTTATTTACCTAAAAATTTATTAGAACAAATGTTAAAACGATTTCCATATAATAATTTTTTTTAAACCTATATGAAATTTTCTTTTTCAATATTGGCTATTTAGGCTATTAACCTATTCATATCTGCATATCCTCAAAGGAAATGGTTTGAATTACAAGTACAAATTAATGTAATTTATACTAATTACTAAATTTCTAAAAGGATTTCGAAACATAAAATTCTAATAAAATACAAATTGTCTCCTGTGTTTCTTGATCTTTATTTTGGTTGTATTTCTGTTAAATAATAAGGTATAAAATGTGAAGATATTTATATATATGGCCCTCTTCTTGGAATTAAATGTAAGAGAAAAAAGTTCAGAAATAAATTCCTTAGAAGCGATTTCTTCAACTTTCACTTGTATTCGCTTTACTGAATATAGAAATCTGCCATTTTTAGCGGTGATAATTTTACAGTAATTTGCTTCTACAATTTTGAAAATAAATCAGTTACGATTACAATTAAACCATCTACAGAGAGTACATTGAATTGTTTAAAGTGTTCGGTCGGACATTACCGTTGTTCAACCTATTCAAATTGACTACCGATTCCGAAATAATTGGAAAAACTGTTACCGCTAAAATACCTTTACCGAAATAGCTCAAAATACCATTACTAAAGGAAAGCTAAAGTACCGATACCGAAATAACCCAAAAACCATAAAATACCGTTACCAAAACAAAACAAATTACCGTTACAGTTAAAATACCATTACCGTTATTACACAGCTTGAGAAAAAATAATGATTTTGAATAAAATTAAAATAAAACTTGTAAGAATGTTTTAGTTATCCCAGTCCGACCTTTTAATACTTGACTTCAGTTTATATTTCACGGTATTGAACCAATATCTGCGAAATTTCTGAAACTACCGTTAAAATACGATTACCGAAATAACTCCGAATATCATTACCAATAAAATACTGTTAACGAAATAGCTCGTAATGCCTATAACGCAAAAATATCGTTACAAAAATAACTTAAAATACCGATATCTCTAAAATACCCTTACCGAAATAATCCGAAATACCATTACCGTTACTTTTTTGAATCGGTTTGCCAACCTTGACTAAATTACTCGCGTGACTTGAATTTTAGACAGTATCAAAAAGGAACGGCTTTTCCATCTCTGTTACATATATACACACACAACATACGTACATACATTAAGGGAAAATCACAACACCGCAACATCTTCAAAATTAAAAAAAAGACTGATGTTTAATAAGATGGTCTTCTGTAAGATCGTAAACAAAACTTGTTAAAACCCAGAAAACACATTGGAATTAAGTATCTTTAAAAATTAAAATATTTGCTTGCTGAGAATCATAAAATACATTCATAGATTCATTATTATTAACGCTGCTGTAATTTAGTGAATAAAGAAAATACATACATATACATATGTTTGTATATATATATATATATATATATATATATATATATATATATATATATATATATATATATATGTGCATAATAATATTTGTACGTGTATTATTGTATACTAAAATAATTATTATTGTTTTTGTTTTATTCATTATACCCTACACCACCATAGGTGGTTGGGGTATTATGCGTTTGTACTGATGTTTTTAACGCAGAGAAAATATCATCCAACAACCACCTTAAAGTAAACCAACCGACTCAGAATCACTTTTTGAGTCGATCTAACGATGTCCGTCCGTCCGACTGGCTGGCTGGCTGACTGTCCATGTAAACCTTGGCACAAAATATGATTCGCAATTTTAAAGATAATTTAATGAAATTTCGCACGTGGGACTTTTATGATACAAGGACGAAGCCTATTGAAATTGGTTGCGATCGGCCCAGTAATTCAATTAAATTCAGTGCAAAGAAGTTCTGTACAAGTATCAATCCTCGTACCAAACTTTATGAAGATCGGTCCACAAGTTTTATGAGAATCGGTCCATAACTTTACTATAGTTCCATATAAACCCACTTCCAGGAATCGCCCTAAAGTGCATAAAATCCTTTAGATGTTAGTATCAACGCATTATTCTGTTTTTGAGTAATTCCATTTTAAATTTAAAAATTTTGATCTCTCTGAAATTTTCTCTATAGCAAGTATACCGATAAGGTTTCCTACCAAAAAAATAAAAAAATGAAAAATGGGATTTTTTAGATACTTACAAAAAAATATGTTTATAAAAATATTTTAAAAATTTTTATATGGCATTTTAAAATACAAGCTTTGATAAATCCACTGCAAAAATAATAATAATTTTGATATCTTTTATATTACAAAAGTTATGGCCATTTAAATAAATATGTTAAAGCTATAAAGTTGCCAGAGTTCTCAAAATAAAAATAAGAATTTTACATGCCTCTATATCCTTCTCTACATATACACCAAATTTTATATAAATCGGTAATCATTTACTCATTTGTATATTTTATTTTACATATAATGTGTAACATAAGTCCCCTTCCCGAATTTTTACGCTCGTACACAATGGTGTAGGTATCATATAGTCGGTCTTTACCGACTATGTATTTTTTCTTGCTTTATTATGCATCTTCATATAAATGCATATATTTGTGACAATTTTAAGTTTTAAATTTCAAAGTTGTAATTAAAAACCACACATTTCAATAATCCATATATGTACATTAGGGTGGTCCAAAATCATCTTTTGCGAGCTACATTTAAACGTACCTAAAATTATACAAGGAGATATCCCCTTTTATAATATAAATTTCCCTAAATTTATACAAATCTTAAAAATTATTTCCCATCAATATTAATGATATATGTATACAGTAACTAAAAAAAGTATAGGCACAACAAGCAATTTGCTATTATTTATTGAATAAAAATCAACATTTATATTTTTGTATTACAATGTTGATCTTGTTCTATGATGGACTTGTATAGATTTTAGTATACTAGTTGTCTTTTACGACAAAAAAAATCGCCGCTCCTACAACAAGTAAAAAGCACGAAAAGATATAATTTAGGGTGCACAAAATTATAGACACAATTTTTTTGGATTGGAGAATTAATGGATCGAAGCCGCTTTACCATTCTCACAATCTCTAATCGTTTCAAATTTGAAACAAACTTTAAGAGTGCAAGTCGTAGTTGTTCTCTATGTAAATTAATAGAGAGGGAACGCGATCAATTAGCATGAAAAGTTGAAGTTGTTCCAAATATTACATCGACTCTGATTGTGGCAGGTGTAAAAGAAAGGAAAGGACGTACACTCTAAAACTGTATGTGCAACTCTCGTGTGGCTAGACGCAAACCATTAATATTTACTATTCATCAAAAGAACCGATTACGCTATGCAGACCAATTTGAAAATGAGCCAAGCAGTTTCTGGGACCAAGTTACTTCTCAGACGAGAGTAAATTTAACTTTTTTTTGTCCAGATGGATATGCTGGAGTATGGCAAAATCGAAACACCGCATATGTCGCAAAAAATCCTTTACCAAAAGTAAGGTATGGTAGCGTAGGACTTATGGTATGGAGCTGCATGTCTGCAGCGGGTGTGCGGAGCTTGCGTTCATTGATGGTATTATGGACTAAACCGCTTACATAAACATTTTAAAAGAAAATATAAACAAAGTGCCGAAAAACTGAATCTACCCGAATTATTTACATTCCTCCTAACTTCAGACACTCCACTATTTTTTGGTTCTCACATCTCAACTTTGGTAACCAAACCTTTGCTCGCAGTCTCATAGGGATTTCCTCCGCTGGGATAAGCTTAAGGCTTAAGCCTTCCCATACATTACTAATCTTAACGATGCATTTGATGAGAAAATCCTGAGAGAACAAACATTTGATTATCCTGTAGCCCCGGTGTATCTCATCAGAGTCAAAACGAGGAACTGTAGAATCTTTATTGGTGAGTACGTGTTCCATCACGAGTTCAGCCAATTTAGACTCTATAGCACCCCATTCTGCTACCACAGGAGCTAGATAGCCGCTTTTGTCGTTGGCCAGTGCCATCAGCAAGTGATCTTTAACCACCTCGTTAAAAGGTCTTTTTGCTGACGTTATTGTAGTGGAAGGAGCCGGTGCGGTCGTTTTATCGTGGACCTTTCTCTTCTTCGGCGAATTGTTACCCTCAGCTTGAGAGCGATTTCGCTTGGCACTTTCCTGCGCTGCCTGGGATGTGGATGGTTGGGAGTCCTTAAACTTAAGATTCTCGTCAACCACCGCTTGGTATTTGACACGATCTTCCTTATCGCGCTCATGTGGAGTGCCATTTGCCTCATTCTTGGCAATTTTTTCCAGTATAAAGAGAGCTTTGACATAATGTTGCTTCAGAATTTCTTTCTGCTCTTCTTTTTTTCCGTTTCTCCTTCTACTGGTCGTCAGACTTGACATCCTGTCGAGGGGACATTGTGTTTTATAACAGTGGGGTGCAATAACTTTCTCCCCTGCTGCCAGGTTGTTAGACCAAGAATAATTACAACTGGCCTGTGTCCTGCCGCCAGATAAGAGCTGTTAGCGACTAGTTTTCTTTAACCACTGACTAGCCATTAACGTTCTCAGCACTGCTACTAGTGTAGAAAAAAGAGGGTATTGGGGAAAGGGAATAGGGGATGGATAACCTTTGGTCATGTAGGCCTTTAGAGTCTAGACCTTGATTACTCAATATCTTCCAGGAAAACAGACCCTTCCAGGAGGACAATTGAGGCTTCAAGGAAGAAACCACAGCCTACATTTAAGCCACCACATCGCGTCAAGATTGTTATCAAGTTGGGGACGTTCCTGCTTATAATGCTCTAAATCGTTATTGGAAAAATATGTATGTATGTACATATACGCCCTGCAAAAAATTAATGCTCGAAGCATTGCAGATAAATAAGCATATTTTGACTTAAGTAAACAAAATGTACTTATATAGATGCAGTAAGGTAAGGGAATGAATGGTAAATTGTAAACGAAAACCGGCTTCTGACGTAGACCTTTTAAGATTACAAAAAAGAACGTTTTACTTTAAAAATGTAATGCTTGTAAGCGAAAACTCACCATATTAAATTCATCTAAAATAATTCAATAAGAATTAAAACTTAAAAACTAAAACTCAATTTTAAAAATAACAAGTTAGAGCGCTATATTCGGCTGTTCCGATTCTTTTATACCCTTCAACACTTTACCAACAAATAAAAAGAAATAGTATGCCTTAATATTTTAATATTTATACATAAACAAAAAAACAATACATACATTTATTCCTCAAGCAGTGCTTGCTTAGCAGACCATCTACACGTAACAGAATATGTAAGATTTTTCTGTCAGAGAGTGTCACATTCGCTCTCTGAGAGAATTATCTCACGTGTGGATTCAAATATTAGTATTATAAGAAGTATTATGAGACTGTTGTGATGAAATTTCTCTACACAGCTATCTTATAAGAGGAACTGTAAAAAAAATACACATATACGATAGTTTGTTTGTGTGTGTGCGCATGTGTATTTTGGAAATTACTAAAAAGCAAGGTTTTTTGTAAAACTGTTTACTTTTAATGTTTGTTATACATTTTGAAAAACATTTTTATAAAAATTGTACTAAAAAGTGCGAATTTCTTAAATAAGAAGGATATGTTTACTCTGTGACTGAGTGAAAATGATATCTTATAAGATTATTAGAATACGTGTACCCCTTATTTAAAATTTAACATAATATAAACAAAATGGTTATTCTCTTCTGCCGGCTTTATCTCACATATTATATCAGCGTTAAACTCAATTATTTGTCTGGGGTAAGAAAAAAAAAAATAAAATAAAAAATAAATAAAAAAAAATAAAAATCACAACAGCAATTTATAAGCATACAAACAAACATACTGCATATACAAAAAACAACAAAGCTAATAGTCATTTGAATGCTTAATATAAATGTTTGTGTGTATATTATTAACAGATTTTTTCAGTTTTTGGCCCATAACTCGGTTATTTATCAACCAATTTGTTTGGTTTAAAAAACCGAAATTTAATAAAGGCTTCAAAAAGCCAAAAATGCGTTTTGTCCGATATCTCGGTTATTATTGGACCGATTTAGTTCATTTCTTCAAAAAATAAACACTTTTTTCTCTCTGACGAAAATTGTGGAAATTAGAAACGGAATGACAAATTCATAAATACCCTTTACATCTGTAGTGAAGGGTATAAAAACACATATTTAACTGGTTTATTGCCGTATACAACTCTGGTGTATACATTTCAATGACATATCTGTGCACCTACAAAATTTTACGAAAATGAAAAAAAATATTTTAAAATACAAAAATATTATTAAATAAATTGCAAAGAAGCATTATATCTGCTCATTGTGCAAAATATTGTGATAAATTGTCAAACAAAAAATCACGATTATACATCAAAAGGGTTTTTTAATTTAGCTAGTTAAATTGCGCAATGTATGGGGTATTAGATCTATTATGGTTAATTAAATTTTTTTTAACCATATTTTGTTTCCCACAGCTGTTAAATGTTTGTTTTTTATGCTAAGTTTTTTGCTTCAGTAAAAAACCAACTTTATGATAATTCACGTTTTCTTCATATCGTTACAATAAATGCAACAGGCTCTATCTAACATTTAAAAACGTTTGCAGTAACCAAATTAAAACTGTTAAGATGAAAATGTGTTAGTGCAAAGTGCAAATTTTTTTTTGGCTAAGTTCACGTTAGGCTAATATTTGACGATTTTTGCAAAAATTTGGTTTGCCTAATGTAAACACCAAATATTTTTACGAACCAATAAAGAAAACAGCTGATTTTGGTCAAACAAAAATATTTGCCTTAAGTCAAAAATGTGGGAAGTGGGAACATTGTGTGAATACAAAATGACATCATTTTGGCAAATTTTTGTTTGATCTTAAGCTAAGTTCAGATTACGCAAATATTTGACACCAAATATTTCATCATCTTTTCCCACAATTTTTGTGACTAAATACGGAGTTGATTTTTTGTTCATTTTACGCGCATTAATTTGACGCTTTTTATTTGATGTACAGCAAAAATGGTATTTATTTTAAATACAAATATTCATAAAATTTACCAAGTAGAATATTTAGATAATAAATATTATCAATCGAATAATTATTATTTCAAAAAATATATGTATATTTAACATTTTTTTATAAGTAATTTACTTTTATACCAAAGAACAACCTTGTTTCCTTCTCTCGTCATTTACAAAACATCCCTGTCTTCACAAAACAACACTGTTTTCTTTCAACGCCACAATCATCTGTATAAAAAATAACAAGTATTTTTATGGCTAAATAATAAAAAATAGTTAATATATTGAAAATTTTATTTATTTAATAGATAAAATATAAATTGAAAACGTCTTTTTTGTGTACATAAAAATAAAATTTTTTTCAACTCAAGACGACTACCGCATCAGCTGTTGTTTGATATTACATTTATTTTGTAAGATCAAACAAAAATTCGCTCAAAATAGTGGCAAATATTTTACAACTTATGTTCATACAATGTTCACACTAGCGTCATTTTTAGTTAAGCAAATAGTTTTCTTTGTCCAAAATCAGCTCTTATCATGATTGAATCGTAAAAATATTTTGTGTTCACATTACGCAAATCAAATATTTGCAAATAATAATTGTTTAGATTTGCAGGTATTACCAAAATTATTATGAGCCTGTTCGTAGATGCATCACTGCGCTGCATATTATGCGCAGTACGTTCATAAATGCAAACGGTACTAATGTTGCAATAGCCGAATATTCGAAAGTACAACATCAGAGCATATTACGCGCAAATATATAGAAAATACTAATCATAAAAATGGCTGATGCATTAAATTAATAAAAATGCAATTTTATTACGGAATTTGCAGCATTTGTAACAGTTGATTTGCATCAGCAGTGCAAACTAATCATATGATGCTGTGCTGTGATGCATTTACGAACAGGCCCGATATCAATAAAAAATTAAGAATCAATAAGTTTTTCCGATTAAAAAATATATATAACATTTCTCAAAATAAAACTTTATGCACACACATTTTTTATTTAGTTAGTTCTTTTTCAACGTTTGTTGAATTTTCAAAATGTAAGATAGGGCCGGTTGTATTTTTGGTAACAATATATGAATATATATAATATGAAATAATATAAATTGGTTATATTCGATGTGAATCAGACAATATAAGATATTAATTAACTATTCAAAATTTAATTACAATAATAGAAGTATTTTTGTATTGATTGCACAATATATAATGGAAAGAATAAACAATTAACGAAAAAATAAATAATAATTCCCCAATATTTTATTTTATATTAAAAATATTTTCAGGGAAGATATAGTACGAATAATGATCATAATAATACTGATGGTACTCAGTAGAAATCCAATTATTGGAAAAAGTCATTACTGGTAAAAAAATAAATCTTTGAAAATCTTTATTTCATTCCTCAAAATTAGAACTCAAAACTTGTTATAAATACTTAAATATTAGAAACTTTACAAAACATGTTGACAAACAAAAACACTAATTGACATACTATCCGTTGCTTAAAGTTGGAAAACGTCATAAATAAAAATCGCTTTCCACGAGTAAACTGCTTTTGCTTATACAAACATATTTTTATTTTCAATCTTATCGATGTGTTTAATCGCAGACAGGTAGTATCCCGTAATATAATCATGTATAGACATATGTATATATATTAGACTGCGACTTTCGAATTTAGACCGTAACACCCCCTAGAATCGATCTTTGGCTTGAAAAAACATATTGTGTGAAATATTAGTGAATTCGGATATCGTTAACCCGTGCCGCATCGAACTTGAAGATGTAAGGTGTGTTTATATGGGAAAAAGTTGGCCTTTTTACAGTTTTTAGAAAAATGTAGCTATTAAATAATTTGTTTTGCAATTAAATGTTAAAAATCGTAATCTACACATAATTATCTATAGAATAAGATGTAAGAGGAAAAATTCGTTTAAAAACTGTTAAAGTTATTACAAATTTCCCATACCATTAAAGTGTATGCTATTTTTAATTAAATTTTAACTATAATTAATGAAAAATAAGTTTTTATTTCTGCAGAATAATTCTAACCACTTTCTACTTGGTAAAAATTTTGATTTTTTTAAAGCTGTTTCGAAACTCCAATTTTAAAGATTTAAAAATTTTGTAAACAAATTTCAAAAAAGTTGGAATAAAGTAATGCAGTTTTATAAACAGTACAAGAGGACATAAAATCGAAAAAGAACTAGGTCTATACTTTGTCGGACTAAGCCGTACCAGAATTCAAATTGCTGGTATGGCTTAGTAATATAACGTATTGAATTAATTCTGTTTTTTATTTTATGTGGTGTTGTCCATAAAACTGCACACTTTATTCCAACGTTTTTCAAATTTGTTTAACAAAAATTTTAAAAGTTTGAAATTGTAGTTTTGAGACAACGTTAAAAAATCAAAATTTTTAACCAGGCATAGAATGGGGATAGAATTATTCTACAGAAACATAAACTTATTTTTCATTAATTATGGTTAAAATATATATAAATATAGCCTTTTTCAACATTTCTCAACAAATTAAAACTTTCTTTGTATATACAAATGTTGTAAAACACTTTAATGTTCTGGGGAATTCATAATAACTTTAAAAGTTTTTAACCGAATTTTTCCTCTAATTTCCTATTTTATAGATTTTTTAACATTTAATTGCAAAATAAATTATTTAATAGCTAAATTTTTCTAAAAACGGTAAAAAGGCCAACTTTTTACCTTATAATTTCAATAATATTTCAAACAATATGTTTTTGCAAACCAAAGAACGATTCTAGGGGAAGTAACGGTCAAAATTCGAAAGTCGGTAAATTGTGGTGCAGTCTAATATACATACTTATATATACATATGTCTATATATATATGTATGTAGACACGAATGCTTAAATAAAGGATCAAAGTACATACTATAATGAGTTTTGAAAAATAAAACGAACGTGAAACATAGTTTTTAATTTCACTTCTTGGTTCTTAGCATTAAACATATATATATATATATATATATATATACATCTGTGTTATAATACCCTGTAGGCTTGCAGATGGCAATTAATGGACCTTTATTCGATCGTACTCTTCACTAATGCCGCTTAATTGACTGGCTCATATTTATATGCTATCGGGAAGATAATTGGCAACTTTTTTGGTTTCAAGGTGAACTGAAGTTAGTTTAAAATATAACTGAATGAAGCAGATTAGATACTGTTGCTAAATAAATAACTTTACTAACTATTTTGAAACACAACATTTAGTTATTATGTAGTTCCTAGAACTCTAAGCTATTACCCACCAAAAAAGAACTGAAAAGAGCTACAAATGTCATCATTTTAACTAAAGAAGAGCAATAGAAGTTCTCTTTTAACCAATAGTTGTCATTGGTAGGATGTTCATCATTTATGGTTCTTGTTTATTGCTTGTGAAGTACTTCTCTTAAAACTATGTTTATCAAATTTTTTTAACAAAATTCTGTTTTAAAATAATTAAAAAGATAATTAAAATATTTTAAAATTTGTGAAATTTTATTTTTTTTAGAAATTATTTAACTTTTTCCTGCCTAAAATAAATTTATGTAATACTTTTTTGGAAGTAGTTATCAATAACTGCCAAAAAACACAAAATATGTGGAAATGTTTTTTTTAAAAGCACTTGATTGGTTTTTTGCAGGGTTACTGATTCGAAAAAGAATTACTTGAATTGCAATAAACATGTTCAAACTGACTATATTTGCGATTACCTGGAGACTGGAAAATGTTAAATGACTTTAAATATATATATTCATTGAAGTGAGACATGTAAGCCAACATTACTGAAAATTATTATTTGAAAGATATAATTTGGCTAGATGAAAACTGCGGGGTAATATTAATTAACTCAACATGTATGTACAGTTTAAGAAAAAAGTCTAAATACACCACACAATTTTGCGATTTTAGGGAAGTTGTAAAGGTAATGAGAAAAATTGGTATGCTAATATTTAAGCCACTATTAAATAATTTTATTACTATTATAATAACAATAATAAAAAAAACATTAAAAATTGACAGAAAAAAAGTCTACTTACAGTGTAGTAACTCCATGCAGTAAGTAGAAAATTAAGAACAGAAAGGAAAAACAACCATTATTTTTTATTTTATTTGGTCTTAAAATCACTATCTTCAATTCGTTTTAAGTAAAATATCTGTAATTTTTACAATAAAAATGAAAGGTAGAAAAGAGGTACCGATCTCTGTTCGAAATATTGTGGCCAGTGAGCGAAAGGAAGGCAAATCTTATGGCGAAATTTCCAAAATAGTAAAGCTTAGTCGTGCAATACTGCAGACAATACTTATAAATGATGAAGCAACCAAGAGCACAGAAAATAAACCACGCACTGGTAGACCTAAGAAGCTTTCGAGACCTTATGTTAACAGTATGCTGAAAGAAGTGAAGAGTGATCCGAAACTTAGTGCCCCAAAACTAGCGGAACACCTTGAAAATTGTTGCAATGTTACTGTTACACCGAGAACAGTTATAAACGTTTTGCACAACAATGGGTTTAAAAGCAGGGTGGTCCGAAAATAGGCACTAATTTCTGCGAAAAATCGTAAGCTTCGGCTTGAATTTGCTCGGGCACATCTTAACAAAGATGTTGACTTTTTGAAGCGTGTGATATTTACTGATGAAAGTAAGTTCAACATTTTCGGAAATGATGGATGACCAAAGATTTGGAGGAAGCCTAACACTTTACTGGATCCAAAAAATATTATACCGACAGTTAAACATGGTGGCGGTGTTATGGTTTGGGGCGCCATGGCTTCATCTGGAGTGTGTCGGTTAGTCTTTGTTGAAGGTAATATGAATCGCTTTCAATATAACAACATATTGGAATGAAATATAAAGGCATCTGTTGATAGCTTAGGCTTTGGTAATCAATGGATTTTTCAACAAAAGGTAAGGAAAATATGACATAAACAGTCGTGAAACCCTTAATTCTGTTCTTGTTCGAGCATGGACCAAAATTACGCCTGATATTTATTACTAAAAATTTAGTAAGTTCAATGTGCAGTCGCCACCGACAAAATATTGAAAATTATGTTTTTTATATCAAATTAGTTACCCTTATGTTTAATTTTATTGCTGTATTTAGACTTTTTTCCTATGAATTTTGGATATTTTTGTTGTTATTATTGTTACAGTACAAATGAACTATTTTTTTATTCTACAAATAAATTAAGCTATTGATTGATACACATTTACTAAACATCCGAAATTGAGGGGTGTATTTAGACATTTTTCTTAAACTGTATTTGTCAGTTTGTTAATCTGGATTATAAATTGCATTAGTTGTGGTTTTTAAAAATAAATTTTATTGATTTTGAGTTTTATTTGCCATTAAATGTACGAAATAATCATTTTTGGTGAGAACTACAAAAAGAATGGAGAACCCTATTAAATACCTAAGTACATATTAATTTTAAAGCGATAGAATAAACTTAATTAAACAAATTCAAACTTTTAGGGTAACAATTGTAAATGACAAACGTAAAAAATAATTCGTTTTGATTAATGCGAAAAATTGTATTATAAAATTTTTGGATTTTCGAGATGTTTTTATGATATTACTCGTATGATATGATTACATTTTCTGAGGAAATTTTAATATCAAATACTCTGTCAATTAGTACTCGATTTCATCCACAAAGTTCTTAAAAAGATTAACTTTATCTAAAATATTGAAAAACAACATATTCCTATTTAATTTTTCAAGAAGTACTATGATTGAATTAACAATTAATGAAAATAATAAAATTTTGTTTTCATTTGGGATTTTAAAAGTACCTAATATTTAGGCAAATGCACTCTGGATTAAAAAACAATTAGCAGAACTATAGTGAATGCAGTACTACTTTCACCAATAATATGGTTTGCGAAAAAATAATTGAATGTAAAGCATATTATAGAATTATGTATATGTTATTTATGTATGCTAAAATTAATTCTTTCAAAGTAGATAGGGAATTAAAACATCATTTCAATCTGTTGTACTTTTTCACTTGATGATCCATAGTGCTGATATGTACAAACATATCACTCATTAACTTCAAGAACTCAAAAAAGCGATTTTGCAGAAAAACGCATTCAAAGTTTTCAAATTATTTACTATTACTTTAATACCTTTTCCAAATCGTTTGACAATAATTCGCAACGTAAGGCTATAAATAAATCGATTAGATTTTCTGTCATATATGTACATTAAGGCGGTTCACAGGAAAGAGTGTTTCTGCTACCCGCCTTATTATGTTTTATGATGTTTCCTAAAATATTTTGGTTTTATTGATGACCGTTCATGAGCTGGACCGTTTTTAAAAAGGGCCTTTTTTAATTTTTTGAAAAATTTTGTATTTTCTCCCAAAGGAACACATACAAAATTTGGTATCATTTCAAAGGTATTTGGAAGCCGTGTCCATACTCAGAAGTAATCTCAATATTTTTATATTCCACAAAATATCATTTTTTTCAACGTTTTTTCACAATATTGTTTGTTAATTGTTTGTTCATTTTAAATAAGAATTCAAAATTTTGAATTTGTTAAATTTTTATATTAATATTTTTACAATTTCGGGGTTTATCAGATAGTCAATCTGATTTAAAATTTTACATAAACATAGTTAAAAGGAGTTCCAAAGTTGTTCATTTGATAAGGACTACCCGTTTGAATTAAAATATTTACGAAAATTGCAAACATACAGTTACGAGCATTACGTAAGCGCTTATCAATTTATTCCTAAAAAATAAAACACAAAGATATCAAAAAAAGACCTTTGTTGCAATGCCTTCGATAAATCATAACGTTTGTTTAGATTAAATGTATAAACACAACAAGTTTATACATTTGCATAGCCCTCATTGTTAAATTAAAAAAAAAAAAAAAACAGACGACAACGGAAAATAAATAAAAATTTTATTTCATTTCTTTACTTTTACATTTTTCAATTTTGTTTACGAAATTCATATAAATTTTGAAAAATGTGGCAATATTTTGAAAATAACAAAAAATCCGGAGACAATTTAAAATAAAATTTATTTTTAAACCAAGCCGCATTGAGCATTTTTATGCAAAATTTGTATGGAAATTACCGGACCGGGCTTGTTGTGTTTATACATTAAATAAGAAAAAGGGGAAATTTACTTAAAAATTTAAAAAAGTGCAATATTTATCGAGCAAATAAATAATTTCGCTTGAAAAACCGTGTTATACTATATATGTGTTATATATATATATATATATATATATATATATATATATATATTCTTTCACGGCAAAACTACTGGACCTATTTTCATGAAATTTGGCGTACAGTTCGTTATCCGGAAGGAACTTTAGGCTATACTAAATCTTGATGGAATTCCACGCCCCGGTTTACGCCCACTTTTTATAAAAACGATATTATACTTCATACTTTATAAGGAATTTAAGCTTATATGACTCTCCTTTTTCGCCTACATTTTGTATTCTTTTACGGAAGAACTACAAAACCGATTTACATAAAATTTAGCACACAGATAGTTCGTCCCCCGGTAGGAACTTTAAGCTATCTCAGATACTGATTCTATGCCAGGTCCCTTTTTACATTCTCTTTTTGTGAAAATGATATTTTACTTAATTTTATTTCTTTTCTGAACCAGTCCCAGAATCGATTCACATTAAACTTGACATACATATATTTCAAAAACAACAACAACTTATAAGACCCATTTATTGGGTGCAACGTACTTTTTACGCCCAATTTTTGTTACAAATTATTTTACTTAATTTTGGTAATTTATTTTTACTCAACCAATGAGTCGATTCACATGAAATTGGGCACACATATAGTTTTTAATGAACTATAGCTTATACGATTCATTTGTTGAACTATAGCTTATACGATTTTCTTTTAACGCCTAATTTATCTAACAAATTTGTTTACTTGATTTTTCTAATTTGACCTAATTGACCCTGAATGGAATCTCATAAAATTTGTCACAAATATAGTTTAGAAGAACTTAAGGTTTATAAGACCTATTTATTGAATGTCACGCACTCTTTTAACACCCACCTTTTGCAACAAATTGCTTTACTGAATCGATACACAGTGAATTTGAGATACATATAATTCAAAAGTATCTAATGTTTATACGACCTTTTCATTTAATACTACGTCCCTTTTCTTCACCCATTTATTTATCTGTTTACAATATGAGACACAAAGATAGTACTTTTTCCGAGAGGATCTTTAAAATATACTAAATTAAAATGGCACCGCCCTCTTTTTTAAGTACGTTTTTGTAAAACATATTTCACTTTTTTCACCATTAAAGTTGCTAAAAATGGCTATATATATATATATATATATATATATATATATATATATATATATATATATATATATATTCTCCGAGTGTTTCAATTGTTCAGGTGTCATGCTGACTTTTACACCCAAAGTGAATTTTTCCCAAATGAATTCTCAACTCAGAGAAATTAATTACGAAGAAGAAGAAAAATTTACAATAGGAAAAGGAAAAAAATAAAAATTACTTTGAAAAAAAATAGTTTGTATAAATAGAAAAAGGAATGATGAATTTATCTTCAACATTATCTATCCAAAAAAATTAAAATCATACTATTAAAAATGCATCTTTGAAAGACTGACGTCTCATTTTATTATAAATGAAATAGCATTTAAAACTTGATATCTTTGGTGTTATTTTGAAAGAGTAAATATGAAAGATTTAAATAAAGTTTAAAAGCTTTCTTCATTCAATTAAATTCAAAATTGACTTAAAATTTAGGTAACTACGAGATCTTTAGTGCACCAACTATTATCAAAAGGTTTTTTCGAAATATCTTAAAATTTACATTTTTGATTTTTTTTTTTTTTTTTTGTTTTTCGCGCTTGACAACTTTGTTATTTTTCTTACAATTTCTTACTTTTCTTACTGACAAGTAATGGAGCAAAGTAAAATAAAGTATTTATTTTATATTTGTGAAAAATATCGATTTTCATTTTTATCAGATTAGTTCCAAATTTTTGCATCAATAAGTTTATGATATTAAAGAATATAATTAGATCTATTTAAGTAAAATTGATATTCTAAGTATCAAAACCTACATAGCTTAACCTTTTGTGTTGTTCAAGTCATGCTTTTTAATAATTTGTTTGAAATCCTTTAGAGGATAATAATTAAATAAATAAAGTCCATTCAATATTCCCTGAAATTTTATTTGTATTTCAAAAACTAAAAAGTAAGTAGTAAAATATCAAATTTTTTGGTGACATAAAAAAATTAATATGTTAGTCAATTATGTTAATGTGTTAGTCATCTTAATACTTTTATTATACTCGACAGAATTAGTTCTACATTTAATAACAGGTCTACAAAATCGCAGAAAAGAATTATATCACGAATAATTCTGCAAAGTTCTTATTCCGTAGACTTGGTATAGTGTAGAAAGTTAAATGGAATTTTTCCATCACGTCACACTTTTAACCTATTGACGACAAAAGAAAATATGCTTCTACGGTCATGTGTTAGTTACATCAAATACAAATTTCCCCTCTAAACCCACTTCTTATCCTTCATTTTTCCGTGAGGGTTGATGAAATTGGAATGAAAATTTTAAAATTTTTATTTTAAAATTACACAATAGGTTAGAACATAATATTTTCTCCTACTTGTTTGTAAAAACCATGAAATTTCTGCTTAGGTTTACCAAAACTTAACTGAAAAAAAGAGTTTTCCAGAAAATGCCGGGATTACCTAAATTGTTACATAAAATAGACGCGAACCCTTTTATGTTTTTACATTCGTGCAAGTTAATGCTCAAACATAACTTTTCGTCCTTCAAAGTTATATGTTATCTTGATGAATAACTCATATAACCAGAAAATAACAACAAATAAACGACTAATATAAAATTTTAGATAAAGCTCTTAAAATATATCTCCCAGGCTGCAATTTTCATTATACAACATTGTTATATAATTCTAAATCTATTTAAACAAAAATGTTAAAAATTAAATAAATCTACCAACTTTAATGCCATGTCAAACTGTCAAAATTGTCATATTATATTTATTAATATATGAATGTTTTTGATTCCTTGGTCTATTATAATTTATAAAATACCTTAACTTTTTCCAATTTCTTAAATTAATATTTTGGAATTTCTGCAAAAACAAAAATTGATTTTTCACTAGTTGACTGTGTAATTAATATGACAAACATTATAATTTTTTAATATAGAGATTCCAAATAGTATCTAAAACACATATATTTTCCTGAAATCATAACCATTCAATAATTGCTTTTAATTGTCCTTGTAAAACAACTACATATATTTTTTAGATTGATTTATTAATATTTCTTATTATTTATTTTCTTCGATACTTACTCTTATCTAAGTCATTATAATTAATAATTATTTTTATTAGAATTCTGTTCTGTAGGTCAGTAGAATCAAGTCATATAATTGAATTGCTATATGTATTTATGAGTGCGTTTATGTTAATGTGATTTGAATTCATAATTATCTATATGCCCCTGAAAATGAAACTACTAAAAGTGAGTTAAGTCGAATAAAATGATGATATACAGCAGAAAATACATTTTTAATGATTTAATTAACCAAAATATAATAATAAAATATATATGAATCATTCCATTTAAAACCAACTGATTTCCCTCAACAACAATGAAATTAATGATATTTCGTAAAATTGTTATTCATATCAAAACGAAGACTCACATAAAATTTAATGTAAAAATATGAACAAAGTTGTCTTCGCAAAATCTCAAATAATTTTCATAGTAAATATGCTACAGGATTACAGGATTTATTGAGGCCTCATGTTGAAGGTATAAAAATTGGGCTTAATACGACATACAGCATAATTTTTTCGTCAATATTAAAATGGTCCACATCTCAACGTTTTTAGTTCGCGGATAAATATCTAAAAAATGGTATAGTATTCTTAAAAAATAATATATATATATATATATATATATATATATATATATATATATATATATATATATATATGTTAAAGCCGAATCTCTTTTCTATGGTCTCAGAAAGTGTAAATATCATGTTGGAACTCGTAATGGTTTCTGAGTTATTAAAAAATATTTGTTATGTGTTTGTTTTCTAACAATTAACAGAATTCATACTTGGATATTGTTTTTACTTGACATGACTTAGAAAAAATTGCGAATCCCAACATAATATTTACTGATAGTGTGGTGAAACGTTTTGCCATTAATATATATTTTTAATTTTTAAAGTACCACTTTTTGAGATATACATCCGCGAAATCTGGACCATTAAAATTGAAAGAATAATTCATGTTGCATATCATATTAAAGGTAGTTTTATTTGCTTTATAAATAGAATCTAGTAGCATAAATATCTTGAAAGATATTTAAGTTTTTATAAAGCAATTTTTTTTTTTTGTTATTTAAAGGCGTTGTAAATTGCGAATCATATTGTAGAATGTATTTAAATCCTGTGTTAGCGTTAGTAAAGTTAGAGACAACGTTCTTACCAAATTTCGTGAAATTTGGATGTAGTAAGATCGTTATTGGTTTCCTGTTTCTTATTTCTATAAATTTTGTACTTAGTGTAACATTTTTTCTAATAAAATGAAAACTATAACAAGTTCCAGAATGATACTTTCTGAGAACATAGGAAAGAGTTTCGGCATTGACATATTTTTTTAAAAATTTTAAAAATACCTTTTCTTGAGATATTTATCCGCGAAATAAAAATCATATTAGAGGTAATATTTATACTTTGAAAAATATTTGTGATTTAAATTTTATTTGAGCCTTAGTTTTGATATAAATAATGATTGTATCAAATATCTTTAAATTCGAAGAGGTAAGGTTCAAATTTATAATTTTTCGTGTTGGTTTTCAATGGAATGACTCATATATATTTTTTAATCATTCACATTGTATATACATTTATGCATATTTATATATGTTCTAGTAATAAATACTAAATGCAATGGCATTTTTAAATTTTGCTGATAATTTTCATTACTAAAAATTAAAAATAGAAAAAAATCTCGATTTGCCAGTAATATATGTACATTCAAAAACTAACTATTTATTCATATATCATAAATTATTAATTTGATTATGCATGTACGTATAAAATTTTATCCAAAATATGAAAAAGCATTGACTGCACTACATTTTCTATAAAAAAAGCAAAACAAATAAAATGTACGTGTGATCAAAAAATTACTTCCTAGTTAAAGTAGTGGTGGTCAGCACCTTGACTTTGAAAAACGTACATATGTACCTACTTACACATTTGTAATTAATTAATGGTCATTGATATCTTATATATATTGAAATTTAGTACAACTAATTGTTGGACAGACTGGCTAAAAGCAATAGAACACAACGGTTTAAACACATGAAAAACGAAAAACATACATATACCTAATTAATATTCAAATGGCAAACGGTTTAAACATGATTTTAATTTCAATTTCTTGTTTTGTGTTATTTTTATTTATTTATATAAATACATAAATTTAATCGTCATACAGTTGCTGGCCAATTTAATTTGAATGTATTGAAATCAGGTTTTGTTAAAACTATAGACAATAATTTAGTAAATATCTTGGACTATACCTGTTTAAACCATTTTTAAATGAATTGTATATTCATAGTTATAGTATATAATTATTATATGTACATACACATATAAATAATTTTATAATACGTAAATATGTTTTTTTTTATTATTAATAAATGTAAATATACATACATTTATTTACTTCATTTATTTACTTCAAGAACATTTTTTTTTTTTACTTAAAGAACATCATAACTCAAAAATATGCTCTCAAGCTATATCTTCTGTAAAAATATCGTGTACACATCTTTTATGGTCACTGTTTGAGAAAACAATTTGAATGTGTTTTCTATAAAAGCACTTTATGGAAGTATTGAAGTAAATGATCAATTTAGTTGTGTACTATGAAATATTTAAAAAAAAAATTTAACTTAGTTAAAATACTAATTAGTCAACAAAAATTAACGTATTACCTTGTTACGTTACTTTTCACCACTCTTGAAATACGAAAAATACGAAAGTTACACCTTAATAGATAAGTGACTATACCTGATATTTCTATTATATTGAGCTAGAGAATTCATCCCGGGATTCCCGGGAAATTTGCAATTTTTCCTGTTCCGGTTTCCTGGGAATTTCGTCCGGGATTCTCGGGAATTTTAAAAGCGCTTAAATAGAAGAAAAATGCGTGAATTAAAAAAAAAACATATATTCAAGTAATTTTTTAAAGAAAATTAAGCTAAAAATCCAACAAGGAACTATATCTTAACGACAACTTATATAGGATGACTCTATGGGATGAATTCAATTAAACATCATAATAAAATGCCGGCACTAAAAATCAGCAAGGGAAAAAATATGACTGTTTGAAAGAATCTTGTAGACATTTTAAATATAAGTTATGTTTGTCAGCAGTATAGACAACAAGCGGAAATTATCTCATAGAAACTTAACAAAACATTAAGAAAGTTAAGAGAAAAAGTAAGTAGTGAGTCCGAAAATCATTAATTATTCACATAATTTTTATCTGGAAAGCTACAGAAAGTATTCTCTGTTATGTATGAGAACGTCTGATCTGATCTATAGCATGAAAGCAAATATTCGCTTTATATAGGATATTGTAGGGAAGACAATAGACTGAAGCTTAGGATAGTCCAAAATTCTTTTTTGCAAGATACATTTAAACGTACCTAAATCATTTATAACGTCCTGGCAAAATTTCAACTTTATACGACAATTGGAAGAGAATGAAAAAAAATCTTTATTTTTCCTCACCAATATTAACAATATATACATCAAACGATAGCCAAAGAAAAATTATTATATCCATATTGTCATTACAAAACTCTTAAAAAATTATGTTGAAATAAAAAATATTATAAATGTAATTTTGTTTGTCCGAATAAAATTTTTGGAAAATTTACGAAATATGGGTTTATTTATTTTCATCGTTTTATTCATATATCATTAATATTGATAACCATAAATTTCATAAAAAGATCAACAACATAAATTAACTGTGTAACCTGTTTCAATAATCGTAGGAAGTTGAAGATATGAATGATATCCCCGGAAAGTCAAAAAATGTTTCCCTTTGTCCCGGGAAATCAAAAAGTCTGGGAAATTGCTATTCCTATATTGGGTCCTAACCGAGAAAATGTCTTAAATTCTGAACACAAAATTTTTGTGAATGAAATAAAAAAGTTTCGAGCAATTAAAAATTTTTATATTCTGATCACTCACATGTGTAAGATTTAAAATGTCATCAATGGTTTTCCTTCGTATTCGATTTGTTCATAAATTATTGTCCACACCGTTTTATAATTTGCTAACAAAAAAAAAAAAAAAAAAAAAAAAAAAAAAACGCACTTAAATAAAGAAGAAATGTAAACAAACTTAAAAAATAAATAAATGAAAACTAAAAGCAGTGATTTATTAGATGACCATGAACCCATGCCGGAATTAAAATCACACACAAGTATTACGATACTTATTTGTTTGAAATATTTTAATTTACAATTAAAAATATATGAATAAGAATATAAAGTTACAAAGTTCACAATTTCGATAAATATTCTATGGGCTATAGGTTTTTTCATCCGATTTTAACCAGCTTGAGGATATTTGCCAAATTTTATTAAATTTTCTTCGTAATTGCTATGTCCAAATTTGCAAAAATTTGCAAATTGACTGGCAGACACGAAAATTATTTTTTATTAACAAGATATAATAACTTACCGGGATTTTTAGATGGTACTGAATTATAGTCTAAAGTGTATTTTTCTGGAAAAAAGAACATATTTTTATACCTAAAATTTCTCAAATAACCGTTTATATTATCCTCAAAAATTCTCAACGTCTACTAAACCTCACACATAAAAATAAATCCTTTAAGCCCATTATTCCCGAAGTTATGGTAGATAGCCCTTTTTTCTTAATATGCAGTTACGGTCGAGCAAACAGTATTTATTAAAATTTTTTTTTTTTGAAAATTCGATCAAATGTTATGCAAAACAATAAAACTTTTAGTGCCAAATCGTTTCGAATACATTAAATTATAAACCTAATAATATCCAAATAACGATTCAATTTTATTATTCTATATATATATATATATATATACATATATATATATATATTTTTTTTTTTTTTTGAAACTACTTTTTTTAAATTTAGATAATGATTTTCACAATTAAAAAAAAACCCCTGAAAGAAGATAAGAATCATTGATGATCTGAAATTCCCAGAACTATTTGTATCAAAAACGATCTAAAGAATATGTCTAAGCAATTTCAAAGTGAATTTATTGATATATTTAGATAATTCTCTGTTCTATTAGCGGACAGCACTCAAGACCAATTTGAAAAAGTTTACGGTAAAAAAAGTACTTATCAAGCCGGGGACCTTTAATGTCATTTAAAATTTGTTAGGAACCAGACCAGGAAAGCTTCAAATAATATCCTCATGTATCCAAAAGTATAAAAATTGCATAATATCAAGTAAAAAACAACTATTTATTTTATAAATGAACTATAAAACTTAAATTTGATCGCAAAGCTTTCGTAGGGATACATATAATACTGAATTGAGAATATTTTGTACCCCCTGTGCGATTAAACATAACGGTGTGGGTTACAATCTTAACAAATTGTCAGCTCAATATCTCAGCATCAAGGAGAGTTTCAAGTGCAGAATAATAGGTACTAAAAAAAGTAAATGTGTTTATAATTAAAATTATAAGCAAATTCAAAAAATGCATTCAAAAAAATTGAAAAATATTTTTTGCAAAGAAAATTAAATTAAATTTTTTATCAACAACGGAGTTTCATTCAACTTTACAATCCTTTGAAAATTAAATTTTTGTCTTAAATAGCTCAAAAATGTGTTAGAATTATTTTTTCCTTTCAAAATTTTATTTTTAGCATTTTCTAGCATATATAGGTGGAAGTGTTCTATTTTAATTTATGAAATACGAAAAAATAAAATGTGTGTAAAGTATTACATATAATTCCTATTTTTAATTTATGTTATTTAATAAAAATATGAATTCAAGCCAACATATCATACTCCGACGATACGTTCTTGTGAAAGACGCCGCCGCCGACCAAAATATGCTGCCTCTGTGGTCTTCAAATAGAAATAACTTTCTTTAATTTCAATTTGACATAATGCATACACATTGATTGAAAGTAGCTAAAAATAAAACTGAAATTATAAGAGGATTAAAAATTAAGTGTCGGCCCAGAATACCAAAAAAATTTGACTCGGAATAACAAAGAACGGCGCAGCGCTCTATTTAAGTGATGTCTACTTTTAAGAAATGTGGTAAATTATGCGCAAAAAAAAGCTAGGCAACCCTAATGAGTGTGGGAGAAAAATCAAGAGAGTGAGCAGCATAGTTATCTGTAAAATTTGTATGAAAATGTCGCTGTCTCTGTTATTCTGGGCCGACACTAAATGTTGAAATAGTTAAAAAAGTATAAAAAATACTATTATTTTCAATTCTTTAAATGACTAATGGATGTAAAAAAATATTCTTCCTGATACATATATTAAAATCATTAATATTTAAAAACCATAAATACAGCCTATTTTTAAAGGAAAGAAATATGACACACCTATGAATGCGTGGATATCTTTTAATCCAAAACATTATTTGAAAACTTTTTGTTTTATGTAATCTGAATTTGATATTTTCGGCAAAAAATTTTTGCAAAACATAAGTAGATAAAATAAGATATATGCATTTATATTTATAATTTTTCCGTAATTTCTTTAGTAAATAATAGGTTATCCATTAGGGTTTCCAATTATTTGACATTGATTCGTGTGATCGAATAAAAAATAAATCCAAACAGTAAACAGATATTTTGAATGAATTTTTAAAGTTTTCTTTATCTTTTATGAAAATTTCAGTTTGACTTTTTATACTTTTTATACAACTAAACAAAACTTCTTACACTTATGATTTCAAAAAGGCGTAATAATTTAACAAAAACCCGTTTTGAAAAAAAAAATTCGTTAAAAATTGATCGAATAATAAAAAAAAAAAAAATTGTTAATTGAAGAATCGAATAATTTCTGTTCGAATGATAACTTTCGAATAATGTTCGTTCGAGTTGTTCGAACAATTCGATGCGAATAATTGTCGAAGAATTAAAAAGTGCGACATTTCGAATAACGAGAATATGGAATTATATTAATTATGTTATATCATTTTTATTCTGAAAAGAAAAATTATATCAAATTTATTTTCAATAACAACAGATGAGTGGTCAGGTAACTCTTTCTATAAATACATAGACGTTACAAGAAAAAGTTGTAATTCTAAAACCAAAGTCTTATGTTTTGCATCAAGAAAGACTAACATATGACGTTAAACTTCGATGGACAAACTATAGAATTTGGAAATGAAATATTTGGAAGATTATTCAGCAGATAATATGAAAAATCTATCGCATGGACCTATGGAGATGGAAAAATCTTTTGAAGCACCTAATGGCGATTTGCTATCAGAAATTGTAAAAAAAATATTTTCAAAATTAAATTTTATAGAAACTAAAAAGCGAAATCGGTTTAAATCCTATTCTTTTTTTATAAAATAGTTTTAAGTAATTTCCTTAAATACACATGCACATTTTTTGAATTAACACAAGTCAATATCTATTTATATTGTAAAAGAATTGTTGATTTATTTTTTGCTTTTGTGTCTGGCATACATACCCAGCAAAAAAGGACTGAAAAAGAAAAAATGGAAAATGGAAATGGAAAATTTTCTAATAAAAATATAGTTTTAGCTTTGTTAATAGATAATACTCTTCAATTAGTGAAATTTTTTCCTGCAAAAAAAAACATTTATTTTCACTTTTTTGGAAGTAAATTTTATTAACTTCCAAAAAAGTGCAAAATATGCACTTAGTTGTATTTTTGAAGTGGTGAAAAAGTTATTTTTTGGAAACACTTGCTCGTTTTTTTTCCTGTTTGGATATGTATATATATATTCGAACAATTCGAATATCTTTTAATGAGTGATGGGATAATTTGAATAAACCAAAATGCCTTATTCGAATTATTCATTTTATTCGGACAATGAAAAAATCCAACAATTTGGTAAATAACCACAATTCCTTATTTTTTCTACAGAAAATTTAGAATTTAAAAGATGTTTTTTAAACTTTGTCAATTTCAAGCTTAAAATTTTATTATATTTTATAACATGAAATCTCGTTCAAATGAGATCTCATTTGTATCAAAATCTACCCCGTTTGCACACGCTTTTTTGACAATTAAATAGATTTTCTTTGGCAACCGCACAAATATATTATCAAAATCTAAACAAAAATAATTTTAAAATTAGAAATTATTTAATAAAATGTATATTCTTTAATTTATTTGTTTAAATTACGCATTTTATGTTTTTAATTTAAACATTTTATAAACAAAAAAATATTTAATTTGTACTATTGTCAAAATAATGTTATTTCTACGTAGCTCATAGTTGCATTTCTCTAACACTCAAAGCAAAATAGTGTTGGATAATGATATTTTTCAAAAATTTAATAAAATTTTATTAGATTTTGGTAAAATCTCATTTAAAACTAGATTTTGATTAAATAATAATCTAATTAAAATCTTATAAAACTAAGTAGATTTTCCGTAAAATCTTGTTTAAAGTAAATGTGCTATTACATTTTAAAATTTTTTTTTTTTTTTTTTTTTTTTGTATAAACATAGCGTAATCAGTAATTTGTTGTTAGTATTAATTTTCTATTTATATGCGTTTGTGATTATATTTGTAACGCACAGAAAAAATCATCCAACACCCACCTTAAAGTATACCAATCGATTCAAAATCACTTTTTGAGTCGATCTAACGATGTCCGTAAGTCCATCTGGCTGACTGGACAGCTGGTTGGCTACCTTGTGCACAAAGTACAGGTCTCAATTTTGTAAGGATGTTTTGTAAAAGTTTCAATCTTTGTGCCAAATTTCATGAAGATCGGTCCATAATTGACCATAGCTCCCATATGAAACCCTCTTCCGAAAATCACTTTAACGTACATAAATCACATACATATGTTAGCACACAAGTTTTATATAAGTTGAAATTATAGTGAGAAACTTTATGAGCATCGCTCCATAATTTACCATAGCCCCCATATTAAGCCCTCTTTCTGGAATCACCCTAAAGTGCATAAATTCATATAAATGCTAGTATTTACACTTAGTAAAAGTATTGGTCCACAATTGTCCACATGTCTAATATAAGACGAATTTTGATAGACATGCATAATGGTGTGGGGTATCATATGGTCGGGCTTGTCCGACTAAATTCTTCTTACTTGTTTTTTAACTGAAATTTGACAAGCTAAAAAAAATCGTAATGTAGACTTTTTAAATTTAATTCAATTAGGCGAAATTCCGCTTGGCTGTAAAAAGTTTAAACAACTTTTTTATTTTTAATTTTTTTGAAGTATATTGTAACAATATATGTTCAATAGATTCCAATATATTCCAAATAATGTCACGATTACAATGTTATATAATTAAACTAATTTCATATTTAATTGTGCCGAGAGGTACGATTTCGTTTGCTAAGACAAAAAGTTTATTCCAATTATATAATTAAGTTCATAATTTGATTAAAAAAATGCAATGTTTTGTACTGTAAATATTTTTACATATTATTATATTTGTATTAGTTAAAGATATTCATGTAATTTTGTTCGTGTGTTTGCAATATCTGCTTAAATATCCGTAGATATGAATAATTTTTTCTAAATAGTCTACTTACTACCTTCTTGACCCACTAATTGTTGATTTCACATTCATTTTTTATACGTTATACATACATCTAAATAACTGTATGTTTGCCTGTATTTTTATCATTATATATATATATATATATATATATATATATATATATATATATATATATATATATATATATATATTTTGTAGATCTTTATGTATTTAACAGTAAAAATATACTTAACCGAATACTGAATTGATCGAGTGTCACGCCACTGTCGATTGTGTATCAACAACGCCTCATCCTCTGCAAATATCATTATAACTGTAATTTAATTATAAATAATTGAAAAAAAAAAAACTAAATTGTAAATACGATTTATCTAAAGACTTTATAAAGCGGATCAAATTGCACTTTTGTTGCATAATAAAATTTCGTTTTGTTGACATGACTTGACGTTTGCATCATCAGTTCATTCACAATTGTCTGTGTGATTGAGGGTGGTTTATATGTATTTTACAAAATGTGGTTTTTATATGGAAATACCCTGCCAACATTTTCTATCGAAAATTAAACTAAAATGACACTTCATGATATCATTTTCTTATCGAAGAAGAGTCGCTGCTTGGGAAGAAATGTGTCGCAGTTCTAATACTATTTAAAGTATCGAAATATAATCGCTTCTGTATAATAAATATGTTTTTAATGCAGTTGGAATATTTCTAGTAAATATTTTTAATTATAATTGAGCTAAATGTTTACTTTATATTTAAACACAGTGTAATAACTCTCTATAACTTTAAAGTAAAATAATAACTCACTATAACTTTAAATTAAATATAAGTAACAACATAGATTACTTTAAAAGTTATACATTTACTGAGCGAAATTATGTCGTGCTTGTTCTTTTTCTTTGCTCTGGAATGTAAACAGTCGCCCAAGTCAAGTTTTTAGATCAAAACTCGCTACTAATGTGTTTTATTATTGCAAATTTTTTATTTTCTACTTTTGAACATCCAAGAGCGTCAAAAAAGACACTTTTGAGTTGATGGATGAAAAAACTTTCTTCTAATTGCTGGCAGCATATGTATGTATGTATGCATGTGTGTATGTATGTACCTGGACTATGTATATATGAATGTGGTGTAAATATTATGTCGTAGACGTTTTTTACTTAAAATAATTTACATCAATTAAAAAATTATTGTAAATTAATATACATATAATGTCATTGGCGACAAGAGACATTTTTCGATATTTTGAACTCAAGAAAAGATGTTTAACGTCTGATTCTGGTTGGACCAGATAAATTATAATATTAGATATAAGATTTGAATACTTATTGTTAGTTCTAATTTAAGAAGATACAATAAATAAATATGTAAATATTACAAAAAAAAAAAAAACTAAAAATTCAAAGCCCTTGTATTTTATATTAAGTAATTTGATGTTTTCTTTTTATTCGTTACAGTGCCCTCTTTGCCTACATCAAATTGTTGATGCTGATTAAGAAATATGAAAAGAAAAATTTGACTATTGCCGATATATTCCAAATAAATGTTATCAATTTCCCCGATAAAGTTGCTATTGTCAGTGAAACACACTCCTGGACTTTCCGACAGTTAAATGAGTTCTCCAATCGAATTGCTAATGTTTTTCACGGCCATGGTTACAAGAAGGGTGATGTTGTCGGATTATTATTGGAAAATCGTCCAGAATTTGTAGGCACCTGGTTGGGTCTTTCGAAAATTGGCGTTATTACGCCACTCATTAATACCAATTTACGTGGACCCTCTCTCTTGCACAGCATCACAGTTGCCAAATGTAGCGCCTTTATTTATGGTGAAGGTTTTGTAGAAGCTATGAATGACATTTCAAAGGAAATACCATCAAATGTTGCTCTATATCAATTTAATAATGAGTCAAATCAGCCAGTCAATGGTACAGCAAAAGATTTGACCACATTACTTGAAGCTGCCCCTAAAGACAAATTGCCCGCCTCAGCGGACCGTCCAACTCATCATGATAAGTTGGTTTATATTTATACATCGGGTACTACAGGTTTGCCTAAGGCTGCTGTCATTTCGCATTCACGGTAACTAACTGGTTTTTCAATATTTCAACCACTATATATTGAATATTATACTTTATTTCAGTTATTTGTTTATTGCGGCAGGCATTCACTTTACATTAGGATTCCAACAGAAAGATGTTTTCTATACACCGCTGCCTTTGTATCATACTGCTGGTGGTATTATGAGTATGGGACAGGCATTATTGTTTGGTTCAACGGTCGCCATACGTAAGAAGTTTTCAGCTTCCGGTTATTTTGCTGATTGTGTCAAGTTCAATTGTACTGTAAGTATATAATTATTTTTTTAAGATTTACATATTTGGATATTTACAAAAATTTGGAACTAAGTTCAACTTTTCGAAATTTAATTAATATTGCAAACAATTTGATTAAAGTTTCGGAAAAAATGCCTTAAAAGAAGGGGAAAGAATAAAAATCAATATGAATTGTATTGTAGTATAATAACATAATACCAATAATTGACATTCGTATAATAAACACTGTTGGCATCAAATTTTTGATGTATTATGGTACATTTCTCAAATAAAGAAAGAAAATATTTTTTCCTATCAAAATGTCCTCCAAAACCTACCAAAATGTACCAACAGCATAAATTTAAATTAACTTGTAGAGAAAATCTTTGGCGAGGTGCCCATGGGTGGTTTGAAATTGTAATTTTCCACAGAATTGAACTGAATCAGGACATCGTAAAAATTACAACTCAGTAAAAATCACCTTTTCGACATTTCAGTATAGAACTAACTTACCCAGCAAAAAAATAGCATACTATTCAATAGTAAATTCACTAATGCAAATGAACTAAAACTAGTTCCAATTTTGGTGCAACGTCAATGAATTTAACACGTGTTTGTCATAGGAGGGAAATGATCCAAATTCCTGAACAACATGATTGTCCTTTTTTTAGAATTTTTGTATTCGTGCATTGTATTTACAATGTATTCTTCTACATTTATTCAATGAACTTAAGCCCGAATACAAAAATTCTAAAAAAAAATTATTTAACATTTTTAGTAACTATCAGTGATTTTTAAAAAATCCATATGTACTGTTCCATTAAAAAATAGATGATAAATACTAATTATTTTTGAAATTTTTAGAAATCTTCCAACTAGATAGACAAGATTTATAAATTCTTACTTTGTTTTTCTACTTTCAGTACTGAAAGGAAATTATATTTTAAGATATTTCTATATTTATAGAAGAAATACAAATTCTGCTTTTTATTCGATCTATATAAATATGTATCGCCACTTTTCTCCTTTCCATTAGATAAAATGTTTTGTGTAACTTTTATAATTAATTGTAACTTATATAACATTCTACCAAAAATATAAACATTTGAAAGAAACCAACCAAACTACTAAACTTACAAAGTGTAATAAAAATATACCAATTTTGGTCTAATCAGATCAAAATGGCAACGCGGCTTTTCGAGCACAAACAAAAAATTCATTACGAAAGTTTTTTTAATCAAATTATTCTGAGTGAGAGCAATAACTACCTACTTTTTCATTATTTTCAAATTATTTGAATCTTTTAAAAATACCCATAATTAATGAACCTATTCTCTATCTTGATTTTACTTTCCGTCTGTGGTCGAAAAATAGTCACAAATGGTATTCTTTAAGTCGAAAAAATTTTTTCGTTTGAGTTACGTAGTTTAGGTCTGTGATGTATGTTGCCAATATTAAAAATAATATAAATTAAAAAAAAAAATAGTTGAATTTTTTCTACAATTTTACTTTTTTTTAAATATGTTAATTCAAAATAAAATTGAAAACAATTCTAATAAAATTTGTTTATGCTTCATTATGTTTTGCAATTGTGACTTTAAAATGTGTTTTAAGAGTTTTGGGATTTTTATTAAAATTCGTGTATCTACTGTTCAATTTAATAATAACGTTTATAAGTTCAAGAAGTAGAATTCTCATTCTACTTCTATTTGGGCTTTGACCAGACTTCTAATTCTTTAACGGGAGCAACAAAAACTTGCAATTGCAATCACATTTTTTTATGCAAGCGATTATTTATAAAATCGTATTTGTTGTATTGATAATATATTCCCATATATAATACATAAGTTTTACATAATTAGAGCGCACAGTACCAAATATTATTAGGATCTGTCCAAAATTGACCTGCTTATCATATAAGACCTACTTTTAAATGTTAAATGTAAATATTAATATATTTATTTTGTCACAGCATACACATCCTTCCAAGAAATCACTTTTTGTTTATATTAAAAAAAATTAAATTAAATTTGGCTCGCACACAGCGTCCTTTTGGGACAATAAGACATTATCCCAAAAACATCTCTACAATAGTTAAAAAATTGATTTTACTAAAGAATAATTTATCATATATAAATATAAGTTTTATTTCAATACGTAACAAATTGTCATTATCAAACACAAAAACCCAAATAGACGTATAGTGACATAGATAATATGAAAATAAATATTCAATAGTATTTCAGTCGGAAAATAACAAGAATCGATAATTTAGTTCATTTGAACAACTACGTAGCAAAAAATAATACTATCTAAATGATAAATTAATCTTGTGATTTGGAAGCAGAACTATAGACAACAACCTATTCTATATAACGGATATATTAGAAGATTAAAAAAGTTATTCCTATAAATTTTACTATATTCGGAAAAAGTATATCCCATTTTACCCATTCTTCCGTACTATTTTCATTTTTGGTCATCTTTACAAAAGGAATTTCTAAAAGTTTATTATCTCGGGAACACTTAGATCTCACAAGTTGGAGTTTTGTTATAAACATTAAATATATTAATTTTCCAAATTATTGTAGTTTTATGTTTATTAAAAATTTATATATATACATGTATATGAATATTTCGCCACAAGTTTAAAACCCCCAACATTGGTAACCTAAACTCACAAATAAAACAAGATGATCGAAAACTCAAAAATACTCGAAACATTCAACGATTAAATTTAATTTAATCTCTAAACTTTAAGTGAAAAACTGGCTCTAAACTACTAAAAAGCATTTAATAGATATTTTTAATAAATCTGCAAACTGGCAATTCATTCTGCCAAAATCTAGAAAAAAATATGCCAAGTATGCAAATAGAAATACATATATCTAAGTAGTAATTTTTTATAAAAATTTATGCCCCAATTCTCAGTCATTTTTTTGTCGTTTTCCGACTAAAATGCCACTAAATGAATTTTTTATATTCTCTATGTCAGTATAAGTTTATTTGGTTGTTGTCTCTGATAATACAAATTTATTACGTTATTCAGCTCAAAATTTTTTATTCTCTAAGTCTACAGTTGTCGATTTACATGTCAAAAGAATCACCAACAATTTTATTGCTTTCTGAAACATTAAATGCAATAAATTGTGCTGCAACTATAGTATTATTTAATTTAAAAATTCCTTTTAAAGTAGGTTTGCAGTGCTTAAATAACCTAACCAAAAGATTAGAGTATAGTTCCCAGTTCAGATAAAACCCTAAATTGGCCGCACAAAAAAAAAAAAAAAATGTATAGGAATTTTATTATAACAAATTTATGGAAATTGGTTATTGTTTTAAAATTGACTATTTGTAGTAGATACGATGTTGTTTTTAAAAGTCAACACCTCGGGATCCTTAAAAATCTTCTCTAACTAATTTAACAAATAGACGCTCTTATTTTCTTTTCTGATATTGCTAGGCCTCATGCTCATGTTTTCTGATTAGAATTTTCTAAAGCATCATCTAAATTAATTTGCTGGTAGCAAATCCAATCACTTTACTACGCAACCATCTCCGGTAAATTTGTTTTTGGCTATCACTACTTTTAAAACGTTTAAAACTTGTTGATAAATATATAGCCGGAAATTTGATTCATTGGTTAAAGGACATTGGCGGTATATAGAACTGCTGACGACTATCACAATATAATTTGCCTGGCGACAAATCCTGCAGTTTTTAATTATAGTATCGTAGCACCGAAAAAGATATTTTAACTTTTATAGATATTTATTTCTTTATAGATATTTTATAGATATTTATTTCTCTTTTCAATGGCTACTTTTTTCCACTTAGTATTTTCATACTCAAAAAAGCAAAATTATGGAAAAAAATCGAATAGACACTTTTTCAATTCCTATTGTTTTTAATATTGGCAACATCGCATTTGGAACAACGTATATCATAGACCTAAACCATTTAACGCAAACGAAAAAAATATTTCGATTTAGGGAATAATATTTGTGACTAATTTCCGTCAACAGAGATAAAATCGAGATAGAGAATACGGGCATTAAAGATTATTATTTATATAAAAAAAAAAAAACATCTTTCCTGTCATTAAAACTCTAATAATTTTGACAGCAATAAGCAGATGGACTTAATGGATTAATGGTTTTCTATTTAGGATAAACAAATACATAGATATTTGTAACTTGAAGGTTATTTCTATCTTTAGTTTTAGAAAAAGATTAGAAAGAAGTAATAATATCCGTACTTGCTGAAGACCAGGTACGAGAAGTTGAAGAATCCAATACTTTTTGCTAAAATGTTTGTATGTATGGATTCTGGAGAACAAAATCATAATTGTTTATTATTTGACACATAAAATTATTTTGCATCATACGTGTTTTGATGCCGACAAGAACATTTATAGATTAAAAAATTTCCTATAATTGTGAAATTGTAAGGATAATTACACTAACATTAGCTATAGATATTATTTGTCTTTTGTTTCACAAATTGTGGAAAAATCGCCTTCTGGTCCATGTTAGGGTGTCCGTAAGTGTACATTTTTTATGAGATTACAATCTAAAATTACAATATGGAATTAAAAACTTCGGACACACAATTTATGAACCGGACCATGTTTTTCACTAGCGCCAGTGTTGCCGATTTCTATGTAATTATGTAAATATGGGGCAATTTAAATATAAATTTTGGATAATAAGATCTCTATGTAAAATTTGCTTATAAAAAAGATATATATATATAAATATATATATATATATATATATATATATATATATATATATCTTTTTTTTTTTTGATATCCTCCAATTTAGAGATTCTACACTATGCAAATGAAACTGAATTAAAAAAATTACCGCGATAATCTAATAAAAAATTTGCAACGGAAGCAAAAATCCAAATGTGAAACAAGCGATTGCACAAAAAAATTAAATTTCAGATTCAGTAAAATCAAATGTTTTTTTTTTTGAATTGGGGCCTTCCACTGAAATTGTAAATTCAAACACATAATTTGTAAAAATTTAATTGAAAAAAGTGAAGTATTTTTCAATAAAAATTATATGGCTGTTGATTAAAAACAACTATTCGAAACAGACAAAATTTTTATTGAAGAGGAATAGAACTTTTTATAACAATTTTCACCGTTTTCATTCCATTATTAATTATTGTTATTTAAAAACTTCTTTTATACTTAAATTTTTATTTTATTCCGGCACTCCGAGTCAATCCCACATTCTTCCTATTTATCACATGTGTTTCATAGTCTTGCACACTAACCACTAAGCCACAGATTGTTGCCCCGCAAAGTGCTGTAATTGATAATTTATTTCAATATTTGTTTTGTTGTTTTCTTGAGCTCTTGTAAAAAAATATGTATACAGTATGTAATATGCGCATTCCTTCAACAGATGTTAATACAAATAAATATAGTAGTTGTAGGAATACAAAACGTTCATACTGTATGCGGGTTTTTTCTGGATTTTTTACATAAAGTAGTGTTTCTTAGTATAATACATATATAATCTATTCAAAACGCTAATTTGTAAAGGACAGTGAACGTTTCATACAAAATAGAATGAAATTCATAAACTCTGGCACACGCCAGAGATACACACACGTGTATCACAATTATTTATGTTGACAACAGTGTGGCAAATAAAATAACAATTAAACAAAATATTAATACATACTATGAAAAACATTTATAAAAGCTTTGTCGTTTGTCTTTTAGCTAAAATTTTTTTCTGTGTGTGATTTCTATGTGCGAAAACTTTGAAAATCTGTAAAAAGTCAAATCAGTTCAGATTTATATTATATACAAAATTTTAATATGGATATATCGATATACATATAGTGAAAAAAAGACCTTACAGTTAACACTTTCATATTTATGTTAGAGTATCACCCTAGCGCTTTAAGCTTTCAAAGTAAAACAAAATGCAATTAAAGCTTTTCAAAAACAATGTTTGTTTTATTCAAAAAGTTAATTTTAGCACTGAAAAAAAAAACTTGTACAATAAGTTTTCCTTCTAAAGTATTCATAAATTAAAAATAAAAATGAGTAGTCGGTATGGCCACCATTTTATTTAAATTTTTATTAATTAAGGCTTTTCCTTCCGACCATCTGATACAAATAAATTTAATTTGGATTCATGTGTGAAAATCAAAGTGTCCCATAAGTCATCAGAATGATATATGTACTCCTTCGCTCACATCAATGTTTTGTCAGATAAGTAAGGCTTAAAATTACGCGAATAAAAAAAGTTTCTCACACTCTGAGAATAGAAATTAAGAATTTTAGCTTATTTAAATTGCTTGGCGATAGCTACTATGGATATTTTCGGATCTTCTTTAATAAAGTGTGCAATCCTTCTCTATACCTGGGGTGTGCGTATCTTCTTTGGTCTGCCGCTTCCATCTGGTGTTTTTAAATTTCCATTTTTATATATATTTTTTTATTTTGTAATCATGTACTGAACTGTAGTATGTGTCTATAGGATGCTATAGACACATACTGCAAAAGCTCAAGCAATAAGTATGTATTAGTAAAATTTAGAGAGCATTTGTATGTGTGCCTCACATCGACAATGCAATATGAAAAATTAAAAACGTTTTGATTTCAAAATGAACCCGTACTGCAAACAGATACTTTGAATAAATTTTTGAAGTTTTCTTTGTCTTTTATGAAAATTTCAGTTAGACGTTTTAAACTGAAAGAAAAAATAATTAAAATATTTAAAATTGTTTGCTTTTATTCGAATTTTTCACAAAAATAAAAATTTTATTGATCAATGTGTAGTGAAATCGTCAATCACACACGTAAGGGGGTTTATCAGGAGTATCTCTCTGCAGTATGTGTCTATGGGCGGATTTATATTAGATTTTTTTTTTTTTTTTGAGTCTCAGTTAGAACACAAAGAATTCAGAATTGTATAAATCCTAAAAATACACTAACTCGAATTAACACGTTTTTGGAACAGGGGCAACAATATTTATATTTTAAATATCATAGAGTTAAATAAAAAAATTGTTTTTTATTCATATTACCTTTGTTCCCGTACTCTAATTTGGGAGCACACGGGACCCCAATGTTAACGAAAAGCGTTCTCGTACTCCAAAATTTGACAAATGAGAACTATTTTGTGAGAATAATGTTCTTTTTCTTGCACGAAACAGCCCTGAATATTTCTTCGGGTAGATTGTGTAAATTGTGAAATAATTAAAAAATAAAAACATACAATAAACAATTTTAACGAAAATGATTAAAAAATGATTTGTTTTTGTTACTAAGAAGAAAGTTTTATTAAAAAAAAAAAAAAACATTCAAATATGATGAAAAATAAAATTACATTCACATATAAATTTTTAAAATAGTTTGATGTTTTATTTCTAGGTAAACAATTTGGATTTTTGTGTTCCCGTACCTTTGTGCGTGGGAGAAATTTAACGCACTTTACCCAAAAAGTACGGACACAAACCTATTAAGTAATTTTTTAAAAATTTACATTCTTATGAAATGTTTTAAATTTTTGTTCATTTGAGGACTTTTGGCCTGCACGAATAATCGCACATAACCTACAAATGAATAATCGCCCAAAAATAAGGCAATTTATATTTGTTCGATTGTTCACTACATTTAGGCTTTTTACATGTTTAAAATTTTTGGTGTTTGTTCATTGTGAAAAGTAGCCCAAATGTTAAAAATGTAATATTACCTAAAAATATTTTTTTGGCGCTTGTAAATTTTTTTTATTTTTATTTTAATAAAAATATAAATTTGTACTTGTAGAAATTATTCTGGAGGAAGAACTTTTGAAAAGAAAATTACTACAAATGTTAATTGAAAGCGGTGGGTTAATCGGAACAAAACGTAGATGACTTTCATCAGTCATCAGAAATAAAAGGACACTTGATCCTTGTGAGTTGTTGGAAATTGCTACAATTACATGTGTATATGCAATTTCCGGATAGAATGATATATCAAATAATGGTAAATGTATGATAATATATTTGAAGAGCTTTCTGATGATACTAACTACGAATATAAAGAAATTAGTAATGAATTGCAACAGTCTCGAAATTAAAATTGTTATATAATTTGTTCTACATTAAAGAGTATAATTTTACATATTTCAGACTTAAGAGAAAAGTCTTGCATAATTTAAACCAAATACAATTTTTTACATAAGTTGCCATTAGTGAAATTTTCTTTTTGCAGTCACATACGTTTTCCAAATCAGATTCCCTAATAATTTTCATCTTATAAATTGATAGAAATTTCGTGTTTTCTTGATACAGTCCATGTATTAGCTTTGAATGTCTTTAAGTGCAAAAAGAAAACATTTTTTAGAAATTGCTAAGAAAACTCACATTATTTTTGAATTAATATTATATAATTTAAAAATTAGCCAGAAAAATAACATTTTAAGAGCATATTTTTTAATTTTAAGGGCATATTTTCCGATTTTTAATTAAATTTAAATTTTTTGAAATTATTGTTATTTTTTAAATTATTTGACACGTAAAAGAAAATAATTGACTTATTTAATTTTACTGCTTTGTTTTTCAAAATTTTGATTTTGGTAAAAATAGCCTACCTTCAGCCGGACGGATGGAATTTTTACTCTGTGCGGTTTCGCTAACATAATTTTACTTTTATTAATTTTTTTAAATAACAAAAAAAAAGAAAATATGAGTTTATAGAAAAATAAGTTTAAAAAGTTTTCAAAGGCGTATAACTACACACATATATTCAAATGCATCCAAAAATATGTTAGTCAATATTTTTAGCATTAAAACGATATTATTGACGAAAAAACAAAAACAGTAATCAGAATCAGTGATCCCTGATTCAATTCCGATTTCTTAAATTTTTTCATCAATGATAGTACCTTTAATGGTGGAAAAGGAAAAATTGTGTAAGCGAGGCCGCTTTTAGATGTACCATAGAGTTAATAACTCAATACTTTTTTGCGTACTCGATACTATTCAATTCTTCCACGGTTTCTTTTAATTTCAGAATATGTTTCATATTTAAAAAGGGAAACATTTTTTTTATTTCTACTTTTAAGAGGAAAAGGATTTCTTTTCATTTTTTAATTTATAAAACTTTGTTTTTTAATAGACTTTAACACCATAGGCGTTAAAGAATAAAACGCGTCAAAATATATTAAATTTAGAATATGACATTTTTTGGACCAAGGACGAATATTATTGAAATGAATGATTAGAATCAGTCCCTTATTTCACCCAGCCAATACAAATGGTAAAAATGACTTAATACAATTTCGTACAAATAAATTTTATACAAGCTCAAATTTAAATTCTAAATTTCAGTAAAATGCGTTCATGACAATAGCATTCATGTATATGTTAAACATCAAATTTTATAAAAAGTCTGTCCACAATAGATTATAGGTTCCATATTAGACCTTCTCTGAAAATTTCTTTGGTATAGGGATCACATGTTTCGGCTTGGTCGAAAATAACATTGTGACATGTTTTGTAAATAAAGTTTTTTTTTTTTTTTTTTTTTTTTTTTTAATAAAGCACAGAAAACGTATGCCTTGTACTACAATACACAATTCTGAAAGTATTCAGTAGTTAAAATTTGGTATTGAGCACTGAAAAAAATAATAATAAAAAAATACTCAATATTTGAACAACTCTACTTTTATTACATAAGAAATGACAAAATATATAAAAAAATAGGTTGAATAAAGTTTTAACAATAGTATAATTAGATTTTGGGTTAATATTCATAACAGTTATTGATTATTTGACATTATGAAAAATAACCCAAATTGTTGGACGATTGTTCATATTGCTTTTTGGATAATTACTCACAAAATTTTGCGTTTTTTTCTTCACAAGTAACAACGTACAGCCCTTTAGTTATGTAATATGAACTATCGACTCCGGCAACACTGACTAGCATCCATAGTAAAAAGCATAAATAAAACATAGAATAATTTATAGGGATACAAATTATTTAAAACTTTGCATTTGCATGGACAAGGAAGCGATTTCTTCACAATTTTTATAAAATAAGATTATTATGTTAAATTATGAAGTTATTATATTTTTTAATTATATCAAAATTACTATAATTAGTTTAATAACAACTAAAAATACATTAAATATTTTCTTTAAATTTCTCTCCATATGTTATATTAAAATTATTTAACATTTGTATCTGTTTTACAGATTGGTCAATACATTGGAGAAATGGCTCGTTATATTTTAGCCACACCACCATCGGAAAATGATCGCAAACATAAAGTCCGTTTAGTTTTCGGCAATGGACTGCGTCCTCAAATATGGCCCCAATTCATTGAACGCTTCAACATTGCCAAGGTGGGTGAATTTTATGGTGCCACCGAAGGTAACGCCAACATTATGAATCATGACAACACAGTTGGTGCTATTGGTTTTGTTTCGAGAATTTTGCCTCAGATATATCCCATTTCGATTATTCGCGCTGATCCCGACTCTGGTGAACCCATTCGTGGGCCTGATGGACTCTGTCAGTTATGTAAACCTAATGAACCTGGTGTTTTTATTGGTAAAATCATCAAAGGAAATCCGTCCAGAGAATTTTTGGGTTATGTGGATGAAAAGGCATCTGCCAAGAAAATAGTACGCGATGTTTTCAAAAAGGGTGACATGGCTTTCTTATCCGGTGATCTTTTGGTTGCTGATGAGAAAGGTTATTTATATTTTAAGGATCGAACTGGAGACACGTTCCGTTGGAAGGGTGAAAATGTATCAACCAGTGAAGTAGAGGCTCAAGTCAGTAATGTTGCTGGATACAAAGATACCATCGTCTACGGTGTCACCATTCCAAATACTGAAGGTCGTGCCGGTATGGCAGCTATTTACGATCCAGACGGTCAAGTTGATCTTGAAAAGTTTAGCCAGAACTTAGCTAAAGTACTTCCAACCTATGCCAGGCCACAATTCTTGCGTTTCCTCACAAAAATTGACCTTACCGGTACATTTAAGTTGCGCAAAGTCGATTTGCAAAAGGAAGGCTACGATCCCAACAAAATCAGTGATATCATTTACTATCAAACATCAAAAGGAAAATATGAGCCACTTACCAAAGACATTTATGACAAAATTTGTAGAAATGAAATGAGGTTCTAGTTCTAAGTGCATAATAAGTCGTCAATTTTTTTTTTTTTTTTGGTTACTTGTTATTTAATTGTTAGACGAATTTGTAAACGACTTTTAGCATTTCTATCCTCTTTTTTATTTTAAATTTAAAGACGGAATTGGAATATTTGTTTTCTTTACGTTCGTATGTATGATTTTTATAAGCAGTATGGGAGATAGACTTTAAAAATAAATAATTTTGGATAAGTACATATGTAGATATGTAGTTAATTTTTGATATTGTTTTTTTCTGTTTTAGTATGTAATAATTTTATTGTTTTTGTATCCTAAGAAAAACTTAAATATATAAAATATTACTATTTTATTTTAAAATTTGTAAAATGTTTATTGATAACTACTTATTTTTTTTTTTTTTATTTAATAAGTTTAATCGCGATACGTTTAATATACTACTGATCCTCCAAAAATGTCTTTAGTTTCTATATTTATTCCGTACTAAATAGTCCTTACTTTCAAAACTGTAAATCATTAGATTTTCGTATTCCATTGTGCAATAGTAAAATTTTAAATATTCCAACCCAGTTCGGATTTTGACCTCCGAGTTAGCTAGTGAAACATATATCTCGGGTGGTATTTTTATGAAAAATGAGCAATATTCAAAATTTAATAATTTTTTTAACATTGTCAGATTTTGACAAATCTGAAAAAATTTAGTGTTCTCTTTTGAAAAATCTTGTATTTACTCATAATTTTTCATTAGAATACGTTATTTATTTAAATATATCATATAAATTTCGGATTGTGAAAAATACTTAGTTTGTATGCTGCCTGTGCGGACGGGAAGAACATGATGAATGGAGTGAGTTTTATGAATTGGTTTTAACTTCGTAGTATTTTTGGTTATAATTTCTTCATCTTGCAAGTACCCCGCTTGAGAGACGTATTCAAAATTCATATTTTTTATATTATTCGTGTGTTCTGTTTTAAAATATCGCTTATGATTACATAACTTATGAATTCTACTTGGTTTTCTGTTTTATAATAAATGCTAATAGGATGAACTGTGGCCTATGCGTTGGTCCAATATTATGACTGTACTTCATCTTGTACAAAACATCCAACATCTCATCTAATTTAAGATTTTTCTTTTCTTGAATAAAATAAGCATTTTGTTGTTTGACTATAAATAAATGTTTCTGGAATTTTGACAAATATGTCAATAAAATTATCTATATGATCAATTTTTGTTACAAATTCGGATCTATTAGTTCGCCGTTAATCTATTGACAAAAATTAGCCAAAAAGTCAACCCAATGATTCAGTTTTGTGGTTGTAGTCTGTGCTTCCATGTTATAGATGGTGCTTCTACGTTTGCGAATCTTCTTTTAGGAGTAGTGGTCATTTTGAAGAAAACCATTAACAGAAACACATCTTAATCAATATCAAATACATAATTTAATCAATCACGGTCTTAAAATTGTTAAACAAACTTCGATTTGTTTCAAATTTATTTATTTTTCTTTTTTATTTGGTTTTGAACCTTACTTTTATTTCGGCATTTCCTTGTGGAGAGCTGCCACACGAAATAATAGTTATATACAATCGTTTAAGAATACTTAGTGAATCACACAATCGTTACTGCAAACAACAATTGCTATTGACAAGTTTTGCGATTGTCGAATCGTTAAAAGTTACTGAATCGCACTACAGGGTGTCATTTTTTTTTTTTTTTAGTTATCTACACAATTGTTATAAATTATATTTTGTTTGTTTTCAATAAATATGAACTTTTTTATTATTAACTGATCTAGATGCAAAATTGTATAAAATTTCACATTTAATTTTATTAATTTGAAATATCAAGATTTCTCTTATAAATCTCAGTCCGCTTAAAAAGCATGTACTTATTGTAAAAATAGGGCTTGGAAGTTATTTTCTTTCATTTTTAGCGAAATTTTATTCAAATCATTTCGAAACTAATTTTCGTTTTTCAAAATAAGGCTTTTAAATTTCCTGTGATTACTTTTTTTGCAGTATTGATAAATTTAAATATTCCTATTAATAAAAAATTGATTAAAAACTTCGATTAAATGAAATAAACAAGTGATCAATTTAATGATTTGTTTTGTTAATTTTCCTTTAAAATTTAATAAATAAATTTGGGTTTCAACATTTTCAGTATTTCATTTCTATGATCTGCAAAAAGAAATATAATCTATAAATTATTAAAGTGCTATATACATAGATGCAAAAGGCACAAAAATTGAATATGGTGAATTTTCCTTTAAATGCAAAATCAAACTTTGACTAACCATTTTGAATTAAAGTTTCTAATTTTTTTTTTTTTACACAATCAACATCATTATATGTATATAGCACATAGAAAATGTTCATAAATTTTTTTCAATATCTTCTCGGAAAAATTTAAAAATAAAATAAGCTATTAGTGTAATTCTAAAAATTCTTCCTAACCGTAAAACTAAACATAAGGGTACACACAAAAGTTAAAAATCGATTTCAATTAAAAAATTCGCAGTTTCATTTAAAAAACCAATAAAATTTTCCTCAGTAAACAAATCTGTAGTATCAATTCAGCATTTGATATCAATAAAAAATTTTTTAATTAGAAATTAATAATAACAATTAACTTTTTAATTAAACTGTCTTGAAATTATTAATTAAATTTTTAAATATCAGCATTAACATTTTAATCAGAATATTTCTAATTTTTGATTACTTCTTTAATCAAATCAATTAAAAGATTATTTGAATTTTAGCTAAAGTTGTTAAATATTTAATTTTGTCAATTAAACTTTTAATCGTACCAAATAAATTTTAATCAAACTGTTAGGGTGTAATAATAAGAACATAAAGGTCTTTGTGCCCTTATTCAAATACTGTGTGAAATTTTTTCCCTTATATTAAAAAAATGTAGTTTCTCATAACATGTTTTATCTTCCGCGATTACAGCCCGTCTAGACGTAAGATAATATGTAAGATTTTTGTGTCAGAGAGTGTCAAATTCGCTCTCTGAGAGAATTATTTCACGTGTAGATTCAAATATTAGTATTATAAGATGTATTATGAGACCGTTGTGATGAGATTTCTCTACACAACCATCTTATAAGATGAACTGTCAAAAAAAAAAAAAAAAAAAAAAAAAAAATACACATATACGAAAGTTTATTTGTGTGTGTGCATGTATATTTTGGAAATTACTAAAAACAAACAATGCACAGTGCGCCAGAATCAAAATTTTTTGGAAATAAATCTGTAACTTCTGATCGGCTGGTTGGCTTTTCATGAAATTTGGTATAGGCGTAGCAGAGGAGTGTACAATGTTAAGATTGGAAGGGGGCACAACAAACCCCTCAGGGACGGAGCTAAGGGGGCTCAAAGTTAGGTACCTCTGACACAAAAAATTTTTAATCAATTGCCAAATTTTTGTTTTTCGTCCGTTTTCAAATATTTTTATATATTGTTGTAGATCTATAAAAGGAATGCTTACATATCCTATTTATGTCTTATAGTTTTCGAGTTATTTGCGTTTAAATTTTTAAGCACCATAATTTTGTTTGTTCTTGGTCTAGTTTTTTTCATATATATCCTAGTATTTCCGACCGATTTTATGAGCTTTTTCTTAACTAGTTAAAAAACAAAATTATCTATTGAATAAAAAAAAATTTGAAGTCGATATCTTTACCATGTCCAAAAATAAACGATTTTGAATTTGAAAATTGAGAAAAAGACGACTTTTTGTGTTTTTTTAGCCGAAGAATTATCTACACTCTTTTTATCTAAAATAAAATTTTCTTTACCAACATATAATAATTTTGCACTTTTCTGAAAGGTAACTTCACAGAGATGACTTAAAGATAAAAAACATGCCCAATTTTAGTCATGGTACACACCCTCCCGAATTCGACCTATTTTATGTGAAACTTTTGATTTTAGACCATATTTTCTCAAATCCCAAAGCACGAATCGACAAGCGGAATATATTTTAAGAATCTTCAATAGTTTGTTAAAAGATTTAAATCAAAATCTACGGGACTTCGGAAAAATGTGGATTCTTTAGTCAAAAATGTATAAAATCCCATTTTTGGGAATTTTCATTAGTTTTTTTGGGAATTCAGGAATACCCTATCCCTGATTGAAATTTTATTTATATTAATAAGATCCACATTTTCTGCAAATTTCATTAAGATATCTTTATAAACAAATATGCTATTACAATTAAAAAATTTTTATTTTCTCCAAAAACCCCAAGTTGGGCCTTTTGTTTGGTTTATTTCTAAATAGTGAAAGAAATTTTAAAAATATGTATTCCAAATTATCCTTTAGCATATATAATTTCCTATCTTCTGCAAAAAGATTCAAGTCAATATCTTGCCTCATTTCAGAAATATGCGCCTTTAAACTTTTATATTTCCAATTTATTGTATATATGACTATATTTTTACAAACTTGTAACTTTTGCTTTTAGCTTTGCGTGAATAACACTGTGCGACAAATGGTAGGGGCCAGTGATCGGGATCAAACTACCGGGGAAAGTTATATCGGTAAAAAAGAAGTTATACGTGTCCCGGCGTTTCGCTGGGTCACGTCTAGGAATCGAGATATATCGATTTGAAGTTAGTAACTATCATATAGGGGAAATTGTGACCTTTGGTGGTCCTTTTTTTTTTTGACATAACTCGAGAACCACCAGTCCGATTTTGCTGAAACAAATTTAAAAAAATTAGGAATTACAATTCCTTTAATCTGTTCATACAACGTTTCGCTACATAAGCAACAGTTTCGCAGTTATAAATAAATGTATGAAGAAAAAAACTATTTTTTGCCTAAAAAATTGAATTTTTTTATTTTTAATTCATAAAGATCCAAACGTTAAAAAAAGTGTCAAGTCCTATTACTTTCACGTAAAGTCATATAACCTTTAAACAAAATGAGACATAGATCATGAAAATCGATGGACGCGTTTCGCTTTTATTCACAATTAAGTGAAGGTATGAATTTCAAAAATTTGCTCGAGATATGCTCAAAATTCCTTGGAAAAAACATTGATGACTTTTTTTTATGATTGTAAGAATTAAAAAAAAGTAATAAACAAAAGGTTATTTGATTTTTATGGTAGCGGTAAAAAACTAAAAAACGTTCATAAATGTGCGTGGACAATTAAAAGGAAAAAAGGAAAGTGCACTTTTTTAATTATTTGGGTTTTTTCCGTTGGCTACCCGCATGATTTTTTTACACAGATTGCACCCACATTTATGAGTGGTCATGTTTTAGAACGTTTCGAAAAATTTAAAACGCACACGAATCAGGTTTATAGCCACCCTTAAAAGATGCGCGAATTCATAAGTACCTCTCAGTAAAATATTGAAACTTACGTAGTATTTATAGGTGTTCACTGATCGATTTTTGTCATTCAACAAGTGTTTCCGAACGCGTAAAGTACAGTTTTTTCAAAGTGACGAAAAAGTAATAAAAGTATAAAACCGAAATGAGTGCAAATTGTCCAGAAAATATCAATTTATTTTGTTACGTTTGTGGCAAAAGAGCTTTTTCAACAAATGCTGCATTACTCACTGAGCAAGTGGGGCGCGCTTTTAAACTTTATTTTGATTGCGAAATAATTCGCGGCGTTTCGTGGGTCCCAGACAAAATTTGTAAAATGTGCTACAATGGTCTTAACATGTGGATCCAAGGGAAACGCAGTTCACTTCGTTTTGGTGTACCAATGATTTGGACTGATCTAGGAGAGCACAATTCCGACAACTGTTACGCTTGCGCAAACAAAATATGTGGAGTAAATCGTAAAGGCCTTAAACGAAGAGTTTACATATCTGTTAAAAGTGCATAAATACCTCTACCACATTCGGATGAAATACCAATTCCACCGCTTCCAAGTCCTGACAGAGAAACTTCTTTTCTATTGAAACAATGGATCAATCGGATTTCACCTATAAACCAACACCAGAAGCCGGCCCATCGAACAAAATAATTCCAATATCACAAGCAAGAATGGACAAGATTGTTGCAGAATTAAACCTTTCTCAACGTGAAGTAAAAAAACTTGCCCAGCTTTTGAAAGAAGGCAACAATTTGGAGCCTAATGTCAAAGTCACAGGATATCGAAGAGGACAATTGCTATCCCAACGGTACTATACACTCAACGAAGGGAACACATTTGTTTACTGCCACGATATAAAGGGACTGATGGAGGCGATGGCCATTAATTATGTCGCAGCTGATTGGCGAATGTTCATCGATTCTTCGAAATCAAGCCTGAAAGTCGTTTTGCTACATAAATATAATAAAAAACCAAGCATTCCCATTGGATACAGCACAGACATGAGCGAAACATACGATTCCATGAAAATAATTTTGGATAAAGTTTGCTACACTGATCACATGTGGCGGATCAGTTGTGATCTGAAAGTCGTGGCGATGCTAAGAGGTCTCCAAGGAGGCTATACGAAAAACATGTGTTTCTTGTGTTTTTGGGATACCAGATTTAAAGGAAACCAATACGAAACGCATGAGTGGCTTGCTCGAGATCCAACGGAGAAAGGACACAACTGCGTAAATGATCCACTGGTGCCAATGGAGAACGTCCTCATGCCCCCTCTCCATATCAAAGTGGGAATCGTAAAAAATTTCATCAAGGCCATTGTGAAGCAATCGAAAATTCTTGATTGTTTGGAAAATATTTTCCCACGAATAAGCGAAGCAAAATTAAAGGAAGGTGTTCTGAATGGGTCGGATATACGAAAGCACATGAAATCAAAGGAATTTAAAGGTGCTTTAGACGGTAATGTTTACTTTGCATGGAGGACAGTGAAAAAGTCATACGATATTTTTTGGGAAGTACGCGAGCACACAATTACCCCGCTTTTGTGACCAAGATGTTGCACTACTTCCAGAAAATTGGAGTGAATATGTCCCTCAAAATTCACTTCTTGCATCACCATCTCGAGTACTTCAGCAAGCAACTAGCCTCAGAGTCGGAAGAACAGGCGAGCGCTTCCATCAAGTGGCAATGCCAATGGAAGCGCGACATAAAGGCAAAAGGCTCGATTCGCTGGTGGATGAAATTTGTTGGTGGTCGCAAAAGACGTACGATCCCGACAATAAAGATGAAGAAGAAGAATATACAATGGAGTTTCCTCCGAGGGTAAGTCACAAAAATGAAGTTAACTGACTGATTAAAAACAATTGATTTTTTACAGATGAGGACAGATCCTCATGCGATACAGACTCTGAACAAGTGGGCGAACCACCACGCAAGAAAGTAAAGGGCGCAAACAAACTAAAATAAGTTTTGCGTTCATCGATTTTTATAACCTATGTATCTATGAAATAACCTAATAATTACCTGTAATAATTTTTAATTTTAAGTGTTAATAATTATAATAAATAATATATAATAAATATTATCCAAATTCATTGAAACATAAAATCAATATTCTTGTCAAAATGAGATACCTTCACTTAATTGTGAATAAAAGCGAAACGCGTCCATCGATTTTCATGATCTATGTCTCATTTTGTTTAAAGGTTATGTGACTTTACGTGAAAGTAATAGGACTTGACACTTTTTTTACCGTTTTGGATTTTTTATGAATTAAAAATAAAAAAATTCAATTTTTTAGGCAAAAAATTGCTTTTTTTTCATACATTTATTTGTAACTGCGAAACTGTTGTTTATGTAGCGAAACGTTGTATGAATAGATTAAAGGAATTGTAATTCCTAATTTTTTTAAATTTGTTTCTCGATTCCTAGACGTGACCCAGCGAAACGCCGGGACACGTATAACTTCTTTTTTACCGATATAACATTTCCCGTTGGTTTCATCCCATCCCGATTTTGACTGTCGTATAGTGTAATTACTTAGAAAATTGTGAATATTTCTGTATGATAGATAGATAGAGAAGGTTGTCGTGATAGCAAATGTACCACATCTCTACCCAGAGACCGATCTCGGTCCATTGTGAGTCCCTTCATTGAAAAGCTATAGGATGTAGATTATAAAATACAGAATACAGAAAATAGGAAAATGGTAACAGAAAAGAAAAAGGATAGAAATAAAAAGACTCATATATGAGGGTTAGCAATGTTGCCAATCCCTTAAGGGGCGTACACCTGACTCTCCCTTAGACAGTCGATTCCCATGACGAAGCCTATGATGTCTACAAGCTCCATGTTCCGAATGTCACTTAGCTCTTCTAGGAATTGGCTGCCCAGCCATTTCATCCTACGATGCTGCAATCGGTAACAATGGCACATAAGGTGCTCAATAGACTCGGTCTCGTCGACGTCTCCACACATTCTGCAGAGATCGGAATTGCTAGCGTCCCATCTAGACCTCATCCTCCCTATCAAACAGTGACCCGTTATGGCCCCTATCATGATTTTTAAGCTCCTCCTGCTCAAGCCCAGAAGAGTACCTGCCTTGTCGAGTGTCGGCCATATCGCCCTCGACACCTTACAGTGCTCTCTACTCTCCCAAGCCGAATTGGTTCTGACCAAGATCCAATCATTGATCTTCCCATAGAAGAAACTCAGTGGTGGTTTCACATAGGTTTCCCTCTCCGAGACATCCTTTGCTGCGCCTTGCCTTGCCAGTTCATCAACCAGTTCATTGCCTGAAATATTGCAGTGGCCAGGCACCCTGCAGAGTATCACCATGTAGTCCTCCATCAGCTCTCTCAGTGTCTTCTTACAGGCAGCAACTAGCCTGGATTTCACCAAATGTGTCCCCAAGGCCTTCAGAGCCGCCTGACTGTCCACATAGAGAGTAACTTCGATACCCCTCGCAACGTTCTGCCTGATTATTTCTGCGGCTTTCAGGATGCCGAGAATCTCAGCCTGAAAAACGCTGCACTCATGAGTCTAAAAAAGCCTTTCAGATCCGTGCCCATAATATAGACTCCCGCACCAGTACTTATATCCATCTTCGATCCGTCCGTGAACACTGCACAACCTTCGTACAGTCTCTCAGTACCGGACCAGATCTCCCTATCAGGTATTACCACGACACAATTGACCCCAAAGTCCGATTCAGCGGCCATGTAATCTGATACCCCTGTGGAGTTCAGATTAACCTCACCATAGCTGATCTCGTATATTACCCTGGAGTGACTTGCTCTTGATGAGCCTAATAGTCCTAATTCCTTAAGTCTCAGCAGAAGTATGACATCCAGAGCCGCCTGTGGTGTGCTTCTCATTGTACCTGTAAAGCCAATTGAAGCATACCTCTGTGCCTTCGACAAAAGGTTCCTATTACTCTTACGTTCCAGTGCCTGCCACCAGACAGAACAACCATAAGCAAGAATTGGTCTCACCGCCGAAGTGTAAATCCGTTTGAGTCTCTCCTGAACATTTCTCTTCCAGGTCAGCTTACTATCAACAACAGAAGATCTTAAATATAGGTCTATCAGTCTCTCTAAAGTATTCAAAAGGAAAGACGATAGGCTGATAAGTCTATAGTCCTTGGGTTTCGAGTGACAAGTCCTACCACCTTTACGTATGAATATGACTCTTACCTCTCTCCACCCCGTCGGTATGTGTCTATGTAGCAGGCACCCTTTAAAAATCTCAACTAGTACTAGACAAACCACCAACGGTGTGTTCTGCAACATGGCCGGAAAAATACCATCCGGGCCAGGTGACTTGTAAGGCTCGAATGAATTTATCGCCCATGTAACTTTCTCAGGTCTCTCACAACCATTTCAACTATCCCGATGGCAGACTCTGTGAAGAAGTGCTCTTCCTCACCTGATCAATCCATCAATGGATCCTTACAACCCGGAAGATGGGTTTCCATAAGCACATTAAGTGACTCAAAACTAGACTCCGTCCATGAACCATCTGATCTCTGGAAACTCCCCGGAATACTAGGATCCTTCGACAGTATCTTTCTGAATCTGGATAGTTTATTGACAGAGTCAAAGGCCTCGCTAAACTTAATACAAGAGGCTCTTTTAGCTCTTCTAATGTCTTTTTTGTACTTATTAAAACACACTCTATAGGTGCCCCAATCTTCGTCCTTACCAGTTCTATGGGCCCTGTTATACAGCCTTCCAACTGTGGTCCGTTCAACTCTCAACTCCTCTGACCACCAGACCGGCTGTTTCCTCCTACCCGGAGGAGCTATGAGCTCACCGGGCAGTTGAGCTCATAGCTTCTGATAATAGACCCCGTTACCTTCTTTACCATTTCGTCAAGATTATCCCCCGACATAAACTCCCTCGGAGTTCCAGTCAGTCTTGACACCAGATCATGCTCGAAAGCGTCCAAATCTGTCCTTCTATGATTCCTAAAAGGTTTCTCCTCCGAACGCAGAAAGTTCAGATTAAAGGTTATCCTGCCATGGTCAGAAAAAGTGCACCCCATATCCACCCTCCAATCCTCAACTAGGTCCCTAGAGTTAGTTAATGTGATATCTATTACCGAATTCCTATCCTCCGTCCCTTATTACAGATTAAAACATCATTCGTAATAATGAAATCAAATATTGACTCAACTCTCTTATTTGTATCCCTGCTACTCCATTGACTGTGGTGTGCATTAGCATCGCAAGCGAGCAATAGACGTACTCCATTCCGTTTTGCATACTCGGCTAAGGTCCACACCCTGCCATCCGGTGATTCCAACGCCTCATAGGGCATATATACCGAGGCCAAGGCCAGTTTACCACCTCCTATCGCCTCTCCCTGAACGACCGTTAGGACTCCATAACTGAAAGAATTAAGAAAAATTAACTGAAGTTCATTCTTCACTAGGATACCTTATCCTCAGTGGGCGGCACGAACAATTTGTACCCTTTAGCCCTAAGACCACAGACCTGGTTGTTATTTAACCAGGGCTCTTGGATTAGGGTCACGTCCAAATTGGTCTCACTGAGGTAGGTTATTAATTCGGTCGAGGCCGCTTTACAATGGTGCAGATTTATCTGCACCATCCGCAACCTCTTTGGCTTTGTCATTTTTCGAGTAACAAAATTTAACATAGCCAAGCCCGAACGTAACAGCGGCAATTCCGACACTGGTATAACCTCCAGTTGTGCATCTGGACAAAGGTTACCACATCTGGTAATCGCGGCTTTCAGGAACTCAAAGTTTCCTTTATTACCGCAACCAACAGTCTTGACACCCCTTGTCCAGTCTATACCCATGAAGGCTATTTCACCCGGCCTGTGTCTTGCCTGGAAGATTTCGTCCATAAGCTTATCTTCAATCAGCCGCCACATTTCTGTACTGATTCTCCCATCTGAATCAGCACGGTCAATGACTGCTGCTTGAAGAATGTCCAACTTGGACGAATCCTTCATCCTTTTTGACGACGAAGGTTGATCATCACCAGATACTACCCACTTTACTACACCCGTATAAGAGTTTTAAGCGGACCACTCGGTGCCTTACCAACCTTCTTCGCCGATGGTATCTGCTGGTCATCCCCAGACCTCACTCTTAGGAGGACCCTTAAAAGAGTCATGTGGTACATGACCAGCTTTCTTGGAGGTAGAGGCTATCTCATCTCAAGGCAGAGCTCCCCTAATGGACCTCATCTGAGAGTACTTAGCGAGGCTCGCAAGAGTTTGGTTTACCCTCTCTACTCCCTTCGTGGTGTGAGTTGTCCCACTACCAGTCCTAGCTGACCTGTCATTTCCCTTGTGAGAACTTACAAGACCGCTGGATGGTTTGTGAGCAACTCCATGATTGTTAGCGGCGACTTGCGGTTCAAAAGTACTGGTAAACACGGACTATTTACTCTTGCGAACAATTTCCGGACCTTCCTCTACCTCCACTTTAAAACCAGCGGGATTCCCAAGATATCACCGATGGAGCCATAGGTCCGTTCAAACCTGTATATGCTTTTTCGGTGTTTCCTGCGAACATGCCTATCCCGTTCGTCTAACAGTGATGGGTCCTTCTTAGCCAAATTATTTAGTGCAGCTATGGAGGCCCTAACGCCGTTCTTTGCCTTTTCGAATCTCGTTTGACTGTCGGTTGCGGCCTGCTCATACATTGGTTGAACTACCGCTTTCTATACTTTTAATAATATCTATACACAAAATATTTTTATAAAAATAATTAATAAATATTTTTTATTTTTATTAATTATTTTTATAAAATATTTAATTTCCCAAATTTAAGCAAATCTTTATCCTTTTCTAAGCTTTCATTTATTTCTACATTTATGATCTAGTGGCAATGTACAGGTATCCTTTCCTGTGAAACCTATCTATTACTGATGGTTCAAAATCTATATTTTTATGAGCTAGTGACAATGCACACGTAATATTCTTTCCGGTGATACCTAACTGCAATGAATCCGGTATAGGTACTCTTCCAAATTGACTCTTTCAGAAATTTTAACTAATGAACATTCACAGAATACCTGTAAATATATAACCTGTGGGATATATCTAATATATATATATATATAATCCTTATCAACATGAACAATTGTGTTGAGTTCTGTGGAGTTTATCTAAAAAATGATCTTAATCGTTTAGAAGCTATAGTGGAATTCATAAAAACTACATATCATACAAAAGTCGACGTCATTGGTAAATCTCAGATAGAGAGCTTTTTAAAGTTGTATGACGTAAAAATGAAGTCCTTGAATCAACTTACTAACAGATTAAAAATTAAACATTCCGATTGGATGGATACTGATATAGAAATATCGGCGTGCAAAATATCAACTGGAGCACACTGCAAGACATATGATAATTTAAGTACAAGATCTAAGAAGAAAAGACTAGCCCATAAGCTTTCTATAATTTCGAATGAAGACGTTTCTGATACATTCAAAGAGATGTTAAAAAAGGAGAAACAACCTAAGAGTGCAATTAATATTGCTGAAATACTGCCAACTGCATCACCAAAACGTCTTAAACGGATTGCCGAAAGTGTACCTACTCCAACATCACAATCCAATTTTACAGAGGAAGAAGCAATTGCTTTAATGCTTGAACTGGACCTTAGCCGGAACAAATGTCAAATTTAAAAAAAAGCCCTGCTTGAAAAGGAACACTCAATTCTACCATCATACAAGGACATTCAAGAAAAAAACTATTTTACCATCTATTTCGGTTACCGAAAAGGAAGCATGTGTAGAGCTATCTTCTTTGCTTGAAAATACAGCTACCAAGATAGTTGCAGATTTTTCTGCAGATCAGTTGCAAAAAGTAAATAACAGCGACGTTATATTAATCTGTAAGTGGGGATGTGTCGGACTATCAGCCCTTCCTGAATACAAGCATGCTAGTGGAAGTAAGAAAATGGCAGATTATAAAAGCATATTTATAGCATCTTTGGTGCCATTAAGAATCTTATTCCTTAAAGTAATCTTCATCAGAGTGTAAAAACCCATTTGAAGATATATGGCTTAACATCACTCCATGATCAAAACATTTTTGCAGACTTATTTGGTTCGAATACATAAGGAGTCGAAGACAACAACAAAGGATTTAGTGGATTATATTAAAGATGAAATAAATGATTTACAACCTCTATCAATAGCCATAAACTAATACACATTTGACATATCCTTTCAACTTAGTCTAATAATGATTGATGGAAAGGTTAGTAATGCCATTACGGAAACATCTTCTTTTTGGAAATGCGCACTATGTAATGAGACGAAATCACAATTTTCGGATATTGGTAAAGCAGGGAGTATTAATGAAGAATTTCTGTCTTTCGGAATATCTCCACTTCAGGCCAGAATACGGTTCATGAAGCATTTTCTACATATAGCATATGATTTAAAGTATAGAAGTGTGCCAGAAAATTTAACAAAACCTACCAGAAACAACGAGGATTTAAAAACACTTAGAGTATCTGAGAAAAGTAGAATCTGGGGTGAATTCGGAGAAGAGACGGGATTAAACATCGACAAACCTCTGCCGACTGGTGGTAGTACAAATGATGGAAACACAGCAAGAAGGTTTTTCGGAAATTTCGAAGCTACATCAAAAATAGCTGGTATTAATAAAGAGTTACTTGAAAGGACTAACATATTATTAATGGCAATTAATAGTAAGCACAAAATTAACTCTGCTCGATTTGGTGAATATGCAACAGAAATATCTAAACTACTTGTTTCTCTATATCCATGGAAAGAAATGACACCCACAGTACATAAAGTATTGTGCCATGGCGAAATTATAATTGAATGAAATATTCTTCCACTTGGAGATCTTACAGAAGAGGCTCAAGAAGCAAGAAACAGAGATTTTAAGCACGTTCAATTATTCAGCTCCAGGAAATGCTCCAGAACGTCACAAAACGGGGATATTTTTAATAGCCTATTGTTGTCGTCAGACCCTGTACTATCATCAATGAGAAAACGTTGGATTTATTATTAGCCTTTATCAACTCAAAGTACTGAAGACTTGAAGGACCTTTATTATCTTTTTGATATGTATACAGATACAACAGATTATTTTATAGAAAAAAGGAGTATAAGTTTAAAATATTAGAAAAATTGTGTACATAAATTTAATGTAAATAAGTAATAAAAAATCGTATTAGAAATAGAATATTTATTAAGGAAGATGATAATAATATTGATTAAGTTAAAATGGACATTTTTTGTTTGTTTTGTTATTTTAAATTCATTAATAGAAATATATGAATGCTTAGAAAAGGATAAAGATTTACTTAAATTTGGGAAATGTGGCAACCATATTAAAAATAAAAAATATTTATTAAATAATTTTATAAAAATATTTTGGGTATAGATATTATTAAAAGTATATAGAAATATTCATAATTTTCTAAGTAATTATTCACTCAAAGCTAAAGGCAAAAGTTGCAAGTTTGTAATAAATATAGTCATATATACAATAAATAGGAAATATAAAAGTTTAAAGGCGCATATTTCTGAAATAAGGCATGACTTGAATTTTTTTTGCAAAAGATCGGAAATTATATATGCTAAAGGATAATTTGGAATACATATTTTTAAAATTTCTTTCGCTATTTAGAAATAAACCAAACAAATGGCCCAATTTGGGGTTTTTGGAGAAAATACAAATTTTTTAATTGTAATAACATATTTGTTTATAAAGATATCTTAATAAAATCTGCAGGAAATGTGGATTTTATTAATATAAATAAAAGCGCGTTAACCAAATTTTTTTTTTACATTTTTGGCTATAGAATCCACATTTTTCCGAAGTCCCGTAGATTTTGATTTAAAACTTTTAACAACATATTGAAGATTCTTAAAATATATTCCGCTTGTTGATTCGTGCTTTGGGATTTGAGAAAATATGGTCTAAAATCAAAACTTTCATATAAAATGGCTCGAATTCGGGTGGGTGTGTACCATGACCAATTGAGTTATTGGTCTTGTTTTTATCTTAAAGTCATCTCTCTGAAGTTACCTTTCAGAATAGGATAAATAGGACACGTAAACATGTCTTTTATAGGTTTTATCAGGGCCTACAATAATATATAAAAATATTTGAAATCGGACGAGAAACAAAAATTTGGCAAGTGATTAAAAAATTTTTATGTCAAAGGTACCTAACTTTGAGCCCCCTTAACTCCGCCCCTGAGGGGTTTATTGTGCCCCCTTCAAAACTTAACATTGTACATTCCTCTGCTACGCCTATATAAAATTTTATTAAAATCAACCAGCCGATCAGAAGTTACGGATTTATTTCCAAAAAATTTCGATTCTGTTCCACTGTGGAGTGCGAATGAGACGGTTTCAGAAAATGATATTTTAGGTATTGCACAAACCGCGTATTTTTTTTTTAATCGGAAATACCATTAACAAATGCCTCTATCTTGATATGGTCCAAAAACGGGTCGTTTTCCCCTGGGTAAATAAGCAAACGCAAAATCTTGTAGTGTCTCATTGGGCTTCTGCACTCTACTACGCAATTCCATTCGGTATAATTCCTTTTTATGTTCGCCACCGTACTTACGTTGTAGCGCCTCCATTATGTGATCATAACGCTTTCAAGGACTACTGCTGCTTTTCCTTTTAAGGCCAATATCAACTCTATAGCTTTTCCTTCTCCGTTCCACATGTTTCTAATGGCAACTGTATCAAACTGAAACTTGAACACATTAAATGATGTGGTGCCATCAAAACTAGGGGCCTTTACTCTGCTAGAGGATTCTGGAATAATTCGCACCTGCCCATCTTGGCATTGAAGATTATTCATTTTTATATCTAGATCGTGTAGTTTTTTATCATCACCTTTAGCTATTTCATTCTCTAAATCGGACAGCTTTTTATCAACGACTTTGGCTTGTATATCTAGCCAGATCTCTAAGTCGGACAACTTTTTATCAACTTTATCAACGACTTTGGCTTGTATATCTAGGCAGCTCTCTAAATCGGACACCTTTGTATTAATGCCATCCACTCTGCTGTTTATAACTTCCGAAATTTACTGAAGTTTCTCGTCTGTCCCTCTATAAGTTTCTTGAAATTTTATTTCCATTATTTTATTTTCTTCTTTAACTTCAGCAAGAAGTTTCTCGTCGGCTTCTTTAAATTTCTCGTTATTTACTTTAGAAGATTCTTTAACTTCAGCAAGAAGTTTTTCGTTATTTACTTTAGAAGTTTCGTTGGCTTCTTTAAATTGCTCCATCAAAGCAGCGAACATTGCGGATAAATCCATGCTGCTTGTTGTTGCACGGGTAGAAACTTCCAATTCTTCTTTATACTCGAATTCGTAAGCTACGATGTCAATATCACGCCGCTTGAATTCATATATCAGCCTTTTTTGTAATTCTGCTTTATTACCAGCTGTAGGTAACTCCAACTTATTCAATTCTCTCCTGAGTTGCTCCACTTTTAGCTCTTCAAACTTATTTTTTTTATTATTTTGCAATCCCACTTCTGACACCAATTGTTACGTTTTTACCTTTTAAAAACTGTGGTTTATTTCCTTTTTAAATAAACCGGTACTTTGATTGCAAATAAAAGCAATTTAGTAGTTTAAAAGTTGTAACGACTCTTTATTTTATTTAAAATGTACAACAACAGTTTAAATAGTCAATTAATAGACACACACACTTAAATTACACACTTTAATAATGTACAAGAATATACAGCCAAGGAAGTTAATTTGTCTTTACTTAACGATGCTTCCAATTAGACTGACTCAATGGTGTTCTCACGGCCAATTTATACAGACGGCATTACTTCCTAGATGTTTCTCGAAAGCTCTATTTCTTTCTACAATGTTCTTAACGGACAAACTAGAGCTTTCGATGTTAATGTTAGCAGTGTTGCCATACTTACAAACAATGGCGAAAGCTTTTCATTCAATGTTATAGGTTTACAGCTTCTACAGATATGCTAACTATTATTAACATAAACAGAAAGGTCGGGAAGCATTGAGAAAGATTTAAATTTAAACCAGCCGTTAAAACCGTTATGATTGAATTCAAGTACAATTTCGTAACAATATTTAGTAGCATTATTTGACGTAGATGGTTAATTTAAATCCTTTCTTAAGAGTAGTGAAACACATGCACATTTTCATATTAATATCAGATCCGATTTATCAAGTTAAAATGACTCGATTTTCGTAGATATTGAGAGAAGCCTTGAAATCGTACTTTCAAGTAACTGCGAGAAGTCAATAAATGTCTATTTCAATATTTTGCTTCTTTCCAGCATATTTTTGTAACATGGCAGAATTGGGTGTCCTTTATCCGGTAAAGCTCTTCTCAATTTTATATATTTATTTTTGCTTAGTCACAACTTCTGAAAACTCAGAAGCTATCGCCTCATTTTCAGAAAGCTCAGAAGCTGATGAAAGTGTTGAAATAATCTTTATCATCCGCTTAAGACGAGTTGAGGATGTATCATGAAGGGTATCCGCTATTTTTACTACTTGAGTTGGTTGTTTATTTTTTCGTAATATAGCCTTAAACGAATTTTTAACTTCAGACACGTATAGCGTGGGCAGTATACTGCTTAAGTGGTGGTCGTGCATTAATGGTTTTAATTTCTATTATGCTTTCCAACCAGGTGCCACACTTCAACTGAAACTAACAATTGGCGAATCCGTTTGCTCTTCAATAAAATATGTTAATGTAGTTATATATTCAGCTCTATTGCTCTTAGGCATTTCCCAAAGAACCCAGCACAAAGCTTTATATTGCAATGTTATCGTCATTGTTATAAAAATATTAATAATGTAAATATATACTGAAGAACGTTTTCTAGATACTATAAAACTACGCAATATTTTAATAAAATTCCACCTAATTTACTTGTTCTAAGGGATATCAAATTTCTGGTTGTACCTGATTCTTGTATCATATTACCGAAACTTTTAGGACATACCTGATTGTTTTAAAGTCAAACAAGAAATAATTAAAACAAATGATCAATTTCGAAGGTCTTTGAAAATACCTTAGCAATAACTATGTGAAATTTCATTGAAATATATTTAACAGTTAGTTCAAAAGTTGCACAATTACTAAAAGAAAAACATATTGTAACAGCTGTGCACTTATGTATGTGTGTTGCGCACACATTTACCATAGAAATGAAGGAAAATATGCAAATTTTACTGAAGGAGGTCAATTTGCTGTTAGTTTTTAAACGAATGTGTAAACTATTTATACAAGTATTTAGTATAATTGGAAATGCTATAACTTGAATAATAATAATAATGATAATATATAAACAGATAGAGAGACATATAGACAGATAGATAGATAGATGGATAGATAGATAAATAGATAGATAGTTCGAAGTATTAGAAAACAAATTCAGCTGATTAAGTGAGGTCACCTGTTTAAATTCGCCTTGCTCTTGTAGGGTTGCATTTCTAAGTATATAGTCAACTTAACATTAGGTGTCGCTTATATTTATTCTTTAAATTATTACTACATTTGTGGAAAAAAAGTAATTCTCTTATAATAATAATAATTAAAATTTACAAAAACGAGAAAGAAAGATATAGTCGGTGCTACACCACTGTGTACGAGCATACAAATTCGGGAAGGAGGCTTATATTACATCTATGGCCAATTTTACTAAATGTAAAATAAAATATACAAATACAGAATAATGCGTTGATACTAACATCTAGATGATTTTATGCACTTTAGGCCGATTCCTGCGGAAAATTTTTGTAGAATTTTAACGAAAAATATTGAAATTAACAGTTTTGTTTTCTTCAAATCAATACAATTTTTTTCCAAATCAACAAATATTCTTCAAATCAACTAAACATATTTTGTCAAAAATATTTTTTGTAAAATATGTTGATTTGAATAAAATTTCATTAAAAAATTAACAAAATCTGTTACATCAGCGAAAATTTAATTAAATTGGTAGTAACTCTTCGTAAGTAAAACAATACGCAATTTCAATTCAATTTGGCACCCTCAAAAGGAGTTATTTAGAATAAATTATCTGTTGTCTAATATATTTTAGTCAATACACATAAATTTGAAGGAATTTTGAGGAAATTAACTAATTTATTGTATTCAAATTGAATAAGATTCTTCAATTTGAAAATTAAAGAAAATTCTTCAAAATCAGTTTGCACTTGTTTTTTAAATATTTAATTTATGTTGAGATTATTAAATTAATACAATTACAGTTTTTGATAATATTAAAAAAATGTATGTACATACTTGTCATATAATTTTTTTAGTTATTTAGTTTTCACTAGACATTGTCATACATATGATATTTATACAAATTTAATAAAATGTATTGTATGTATACATAAACGAATTTACTTTAACTAAAATTTAGTGGAATTAAATAAAATTGAGTAGCTAAATTTACAGAGACGATTATCATCATCTCAAGTAGTTTTGGATTATGAAAAATTGTACGAAGAAAGATTAATGTCCTTAGAAAACTTAAAAACGGTACTCTTCAAAAAATAAATGAACAAACCTACTAAGAGCGACCACAAATGATTTTTAAATATTGGTATTTAAAAATTATTATAACGTGCTAAATGGAATTTTTAATAAATTTATACATATTTAATTGTCAATAATGTAATTGTTCGACCTTTTTAGTATTATAAATAAAAATATTTTTTTGTTCGAGCATGAGGTCAGCTGTAGTGTAAATACTGAATCTTTATTGCCTATATTTCGCTACAAACATCGACTAGCATCATCAACGCTTGTATTCTAAAATTAAATACAAAATTAAAGACATAAATAATAGCAATAATAAATAATAATACAAGAATAAAAAACAAAGCAAAATACATAAAACATAAAATACAATAAAGCAATAACAACAGTGTCAGCATTAATTCTTACATAGAGTGTTTACATACAATCAAACAAGTAAAACAGCTATAGTAATGTCATAATACTTCTTATAATACTAATATTTGAATCTACACGCGAAATAATTCTCTCAGAGGGCGAATTTGACACTCTCTGACAAAAATATCTTACATATTATGTTACGTCTAGACGGGCTGTTATTAACTATCTGTCTGGATATTTGAGCACAATTCTCCGTGTTATTTTAAAAATTTATTCGCTGTGTTGTTGATGTATTCATTACCTGTTGTATCTAGTGTTGCCACGGCAACTAAGTTTTTTGGTAATAAAAATTTTGAAAAAAGTAACCAAATTGGAAAAACAAAATAAACAAAATTAAAATTTTGAAATTATTTATGTAAACGTTGATATAATTTTTATATATTCCGGACTTAATAATTTGCTTTTAGATAAGCCGAAAATCCAAAAAAGATAAAAATATTTAAAGTTTAACTGTTTAGAATAATGCTTCCCTGTACGGAAAATTATTATGTTTTTAGGTATTAAACACTTAAACATTTCAAAATGAGATGTTTCTTAAAAAAATCATATTGTTGTTTATTTTATTCTTGGCAAAGTGTTTTAAAAGTTAAATTTTGGTTAAAGAAAAAATAACATATTCTTTTTAAAAATAAACAAAAACGGCAACACTGGTAGCATCTCTAACATGTAATAGCGTATGTAATTATTCTCAATTTGTAATATTTTAGCTCCTTCAAAGACTGGTGAGGGGTTTGTGATTGCACAATGGGCCACTAATGCTGTTTTTTGTGTACTGCTATTACGTAAACTCTGATCACATTAGTGTCCTGATATTCTCGATTTAAACTGATTTTTAGTACTTCCAATATACACCATTCCACATTTCGTCACATCATTGTCATTACTGGGTATTTTATACACAATATTTGGTTTTTCGAACTTTTGAATCTTATCTTTGATTTTACTATAAATTCGATCAGTGTTATTGAATGTCTTCTTTTCCATTTTATATTTTGTTGATCAAAATGTCCAGATTTTTCAAATCTTTCTGATATATCAGGAACATATATTGATTTAAAAGCTTCAATTTGATTTGTCTCTCTTATTGACCTGCTTTTAATTCTTCCATGGCTCTTCATTAATTTTTCACAGATGTTCATTGGGAAATCTTTTAATTCTAAAATGTTCTTTATAATGTGAGAAACATTTTATCATGAAATTTCACATCACTAACATTTAAAATTCTTTCTATTAAGTTTTTAGCTGTGTTTATGATCACTTTGTTTGGATGTTTTGAAAAGTAATTACTACCTGTTTTTATAAAACGAGCGTAAAAACGACTCGTCTAATTTACATTTAAAACAAAAACAAAATTTCAAAATTTGTTTTTGTTTTAAATGTAAGTTAGACGAGTCGTTTTTGCACTCGTGTTACAAAAACAGGCAGATAATTAATAACACGACCTGATGCTGTTGGCTTCTGATACCAGTCTATTTCGATAGAATGATCTTTTCTTATTAACAGCAGATCCAAATATGGAAGTTTTGATTCAAATTCATTTTCCATCGTAAATTTTATACTGGGATGAAAACTGTAAGTGTTTATTCGATCTCATTTTCAGGGACTATACTAAATAAGTCATCAACATATTTGGTTGGTATTTTCGTTCTATCTTTTCCAAGTAGAAGTCTATCAACTTCTCCATTACTATATCGGCAACTATTGGGGACTTCACGAGGGTCCCCCTTTTTTCCTTTTTTCTGTGTGTAAATTTTTTCGCTATATGAAAAATTTCAAGATGCGAAGAAATAGATTCTTATTTATTTTGGTGTGTTCAGCAATTTCATCCCATTTGTTTTCTATTATTTCAAGAGCCAGATCCAGCAGATCACTTGAAAAAAGTGACACCACATCAAATGCTATTAGTTTTCTATCTGCATGGATAGTCAATTTCTTAATTTTGTCTTTAAACTCTATTGAATTTTTGACATTGTAATTCGATTCAGTTTCAGTTATTGTTTTAAGGATGTTAGTCACATATATGCATAATAGGTTAGATGGAGAATTAATGCACGATACAATATGTCTAAGGGGACAATCTTCCTTATGAATTTTAGGAAGACCAAAAATTCTTGGTGCTTGGGCCACTTCAGTTTTAAGTTTTCCTTTCTCAATATCCGTTATTATTCCATCCCTAAATAATCCTTCCACTAATTTATTATTTTTCTTCTAAAAGGTATTAGTGGGATTCTTAATTATCCTTTAGTAACTATTATCCTCATTTTGTGGTCATAATCTGTTTTCTCCAATGCCACTGTCACATTTCCCTTATCGGCGCTCAAAATTAATAAATTCTTATTCTGTCTTAAGAACTCATTATACTTATCCATAATGTCCAGTGTATATTTGCCTCTATTGTCCATCCAGACCTTGTTCAACTATCAATTATTGTAGTGAACTTAGTCCTAGCTATTTCTTGTTTCTCCTTTTTATTCGACGTTTGTAGCGAAATAAAGGTAATAAAGAATAAGTTTTTACATTACAACTGACCTCAGGCTCAAACAAAACTATATTTATTTATAAATTTATATTTTTCATTTTCTCACACCGATATCGATTTTAAACAAGCAAACTAAACTAAACTAAAATATGAAACAAATGGAAAATATACCTGAAGGTAATATATTACTAATTATTAAATAACTAATTATTATTATTTTTGTAATATCTTTTCTTCTCAAATATTTCAGATGGTCGTTTATTTGGTTCATTCATTCATCAACAAATATCAAATCGTGTATTTATGGAATTGAAAGTTATAGGCTTTTAAATTTGAACTTTAAAAAGGCAATGTTCTCCCGTTCATATTACTTTTCAAAAAGTAATATGAAATGTTAATAAATAACATTTCAAAAAAATCGGGTGAAACTCGGACCCGCTATAGCGAAAATACATCACCAAGTTACGTTAAAAACTAAAAACTTTAATCTTTGAAGTCCATTATATCCATTTAATTTTTTAGGCCGTACATTGTACACAGTGTTATTGTTCAGTAGCTGCTTTTTATGTTTTTACTCTTTGGCGCTTCTTATGACATTTATATAACGTATGAAGAAAATTGCAACAAAATTGAATAGATTCTAAATTCTCTAATTATTTATTATGTTGTTTATATATGTCCAATATTTGGATCCTTTTTGTGCACTTTTATGGCACTTCTAAAGGACTTCTTTATTATCAGTTTAAAAACTCGATTTTGGAAATTTCCGAACTTATTAATCGGTTATTATATTCTAGTTTACTTTGGAATTTTGTTGATAGGATTCTACAAACTCTCCTCGGTTTAAATTGATCCAAAACTTATTAGTCGATTTAATTAATTATTTCGAAATTTATAATTTTAACACTTTAATTTTTTTCTTACCTCTCAAATCATTCTGTCGTTATATTTAGATATGCAGAAAAATCAGAATTTCGAAAAGATAAAAATTTGCCACAAATTGACTTTTTTCCGTAAAAATTCTTTTGAAAAAAAAAAAAAAAACGTTTGGCCTTAATATTTGTACTTTGCCTATCAATGGATTTATATCTATCAAAAAATAAATGTCTGATACTCTTTGTCATTTGAGTAGGACTCCGATTTTCATGCAAACATGTAGGTATCCAAAATGAATAATAAAATATGGTTAGCTTAAGTATACTGTTATTAAAAAGTGAAAGTCAAATTAGAATTTAGAATTGTTCTAAAAAAAAATGTTCGCCTCAAATTGACATTGACCCACATAAATTTTTTTCTCCGAAAATCTTTTGGCTGTAAATTTTCTACTTTTTCTTTCTATCAGTAGGCCCGTATCAAATGAAAAATATTTTTTCTTTGACTCCCGTTGCCATCTGAGTTAAAATATGAATCATTTTGTGTTGATGTATATACAGAAATAATTAAAAGAAAAAATCACAAATATTTTTTCAAGGTAGTTTGACTTTTATTAACATTTTGAAGAAACTAGAAATTCGATTTTCATAAAATTTTCACAATAATATGACAAGACATGTATGTGGTCATCCAAAATTGATGATAGAGGGTCTTTATCATTAGTACACTGTTTTTAACCAGCGCCGAAAGCTTTGCAGCAGTTTTGTTCGGCACACGTTATTACATATTATTGAACAAACAAACTTATTCATCGATTTGGGAAGTAGCTAGCTTATATTACAGAGCTATTCATAAAGAATTTCGATATCATTGGCTATTCATAATTTTAAATCTCGACGTAGAAAAAGAAACTTTTCAAGACGATCTATCAAGTCAAGGTATTTTCTTATTTTTCTTATTTTCGAATTTTTCAATATGTTAGTTTCTTTTCAAGTCATAAAAATTAAAAATAAAGAAATAAATTCTTAAAAACTGTATAATTTTAATTTCCCGTTCCTGGAAACGATAGTTGATTATTTCCCGGGTATTTCAGTTTCCCAAATCCTAGTTATCATGAAAAAGTACTCAATTCAAACGACTAACAAATGTAAAAAATCCAAAACCGCTTAATTAAAATTATTTAATCAAATTTCCTAACAATGCATTACATTTAATCAAGGTCAGAAAATAATTATTATTCTTGCAATTAAAAAAAAAAAAAAAAATTAAATTCAGATACAAGGAACGACCGGATAAAAGTGTTAAATATAGTAAACCTCAGAATAGGTTCTATCGAAATCCGGTATGATTTTTATAATTATTAAATGTAATGATTATTTTTGAATTTTATTTATTTTTTTGTTCAACTTTTAATGATTATTTTTGATTTTTATTTTTTCGCTCAAATTTTAATGATTACACCGTGTTACAAATTGTACTTTTTCTCTTGCACTTAAACGAAGCTATATACTTCTGAAATTATGTTTTAAATGTATTAATATCCAGTACTCGGTTTCTTATTTAATTTAATTATTTCTGCACCATATTCTTTAGCAACATATGTACCAGATGAAAGGGAACAATCCGTAGAATCTTAAATAATACCCTTATTCTGAACTTTGTGACAATAACAAAATTATAACAAAATTATTATTATTATTATTATTATTATTATTTCTTGACAATTTTTCATGAAAATTGTTTTTTAATTGTTTCTGTTATAGTTTTGTCATTAGTCGTTCAGAATGCTTTCAATTGCCTGGACGAAAATTTTGAAAGATGTTTTTTTAAAAATTGTATCCTTCATATCCTTGACAAATTTTAATAAATTAATGTAGCAAAAATAATGACGTATACTCCATACTTAAATTTTGTTCCTGTAGCTCTTTTAGTTAATGATTATTAAGAATTATTGAGTATTAATGTACAAAATCATTATTAGTTATAAATGTTTTATTTATCGATAAAGGGTTTAATTTTATAAAATTACTTGATATTAGTATTAGTTAATTATAGATTCTATATAGTAAAAGTGCATACTTAGTTTTTTTATTTCCTGATCCTATCTCTATTCAAAGGGACTTTAATTTTCAAGCGAAATACCCATTTATAAAATAAAATTGTACATAATAAGTAATTAAACTACTATCAATTTTAATTTATGACATGTAATGCATATTTTTTTTATAAGATGGGCATTCAGTTAATTTTCGAGATATTACGATTTTTTTATTTTTGTCAGACTAGGACGATCTTCGTAAAATTTTGCACTCATACATGTGCTTTAATAACTCTTATATAAAATAAAGGTTTATGAAAAATATTTTGAAATTTATATGGCAGAATTAATGGATAGGCCATAAAAAATTTCAGTAAAGTTTATTCATGTATCAAATAATAATAATGTGCCAAATCCCACTTAATTATCTTAACATGTGCGACCAATAGTTTGCTTTTTTTAATGTTTATTTATTTACATTTCTAATTAAACTTAAACTATATAAACACTAGTTAACAATAAAAATTCAATATATACAATGTCCCATACAAGAGCTCTCTAATATAATTAATATTAAAAGTAATTACATTTTTAGGTATAAATTATATTTACGTACTTCAAGTGAAGAATATATTATTTTATATATTAGTAATGAAAAATTTGAAAAAAACATTACTTTTTTATTGTAAGTTGTTTAAGTTTGTCAAAAGAGTCAGAAAGAAAAGCAGTATAAAAATTTATAGATTTAGCCACAAAAATTTTTTCATTTTTAGCCTTTGTGTAATGTGAGGTACGTCATTACCTATGTTTGTATTAAATCTAAAATCGTTTGTTGTTGAATTACAACAAACACTTTTCACAAAAAAGCTTCAGGAGAAACAAATTCTTTTTCCAGTGAATCAATAATATACTCTTCACTTGTATAATATGGAGACATTATTAAATTATTATTTGAACATGATGTACATATCATGATATGGTTTCTTATTAGATATATAATAAAATTATCGATTCTTATCACATTTGATATATTGTACAAAATATTGTTAGAAATATATTTCACATAATTGCTTTCTGATGATCTAAATTTGGAAACACAAGCCCTAAGACATTTCTTTCAAACACTCTTAATTTTTTCATATGAGATGGTGAAATATTGAACCAGATAGGGCAGCCGTAAGTAATTGCAGGTTTGACTAATGTCTGGTACATAATAATTTTTACTCTTGGTTTAACATACTTCGAGTAGAACAAGGATTTATATTTGAAAAAAGCTTTCCTTGCTTTACTTAATGTTTCTTTTATATGATTGTTAAAATATAAGAATTTATTTAAATGTATACCTAAGTACTTTACTGTATCCTTATTAGGGATATTAATATTATTTAAATTAGATTTTATTCCAAATTGTTTCCAATTTTTCTTTATATTAGCATTACATTTATTTACTGGTGGTCTAAATAGTATAGTTTCGCATTTTTGCGTATTAATTTTCACAAACCCACGATCGATTGGTTGGATTATTCCGTATTGAAATTTGATTGCAGATTTTGATTTATTTTTTCTATAGTAATGTCAGCATGATATATTATTATATCGTCTGCAAAGGATATGATATTTTCTATTTCGTTCAAAAGGTCCAATATAAATAAATTGAAAATGATAGATGAGTTCACCGTACCTTGTTGCAAACCGTTCATAATTGTAAACGTATTCTTAATTTCAATGTTTTGAGGAAAAACTTTGAAGGTTTTATTGCTAATTATATTATAGATTAACAAAATTTGGTAAAATGGAAATTTATAGTCATTTAATTTGAATATGAGTCCTGGTATCCATACACTATCAAATGCCTTTTCCATGCCTATTATACAGGCTCCCGTGCAGAGTTTTTTGTTTTAATTCCAATTGATATTCGAAGTCAACAAATTGATTGCATTTATTGTGGAATGTTTGTATTTGAAGCCAAATTGTTTCTCACTTAATAAATTTGTTTCTTTACAGAATGTATTAACATTATTGTTAATACATATTTCAAATATTTTACTAATATTAGGAAGTAAACTGATTGCTCGAAGATTTTTTGGATTGCTTATATCTTTATCTTTTTTTTTTTTTTTTTTGGTAGTATTAAAACTTTAGTTTCTTTCCATTTAGCGGGAAAGTAAGAATTGTTTAGCATATTATTGAACAGATTACAGTACTCAAATATAATTTCGTAGGGAAAGTTTTTTAATACAATATTTGGTACTTTGTCAACGTCAGAAGATAATTTATCTTTTAAATTATGGAAAATGTATATTATTTGATCTCTTGTTATAAAATAATTTTCAGTTTGAGTATCATCGATGTTGTCAGATATTCTTTCGGACGAAAAGTTTATTAAAGTAGTTTGATTGTTTTCACAATTATTTTTTGTTTCTAAAAACTTATTAAAATAATTATTTACTTGTACTTCCAATCTTTTGTTGATATCAATTGATTTGTATGAATGAATGGATTCTAAATAAGCTCCGACAGTATCTAACATTTTCTGAATTTTTAGGTATTTTTATATTCTGGAGGTGTAACGGTTTCAGTTTCTTGAAATTCTTTTTTATTTCTTTTCTATGGTTTTTTTTGACAATGAATCAATATTTTTATATATAGGAGTAACTTCTTCTATAACATCCACAATTATATTGTTTAATCTTGAAACATGCAAATCAATTTCAGCATTTGATAAGTTTCTATTATTTGGAATTTTTTCCTCATATTGTAATTTATTTTTAATTTTGTTTTGGAATTTTTTCCATTTAGTTTTTTTAAAATTGTATTTAGTTATTTAAGGTTCACTAATAAATAAAAAATCTTGCTGGTCATTATTCATGGATGCTTTTATCAAAATAGCATTATGATCACTATCATGATCTAAAGTTTCAAGATTATTTAACGTATTGTTTTCTGTATGAATGAAAATACTACAATCTACAATGCAAACGTCTATATATGATCCTGTTCTAGGAAAAGAGGGAAAATTTGGTGTATAAAGCTTACATCTGAAGTTGATTTCATTATCTGTTAGCCATTCTTTTAGTTTATTTCCTACCTGGTTGTTTGTTGGGTTACCCCAATCTGTATGTCGACAGTTTAGATCACCTGCTAATATATAGTAATTGTTAACATTTTGTAATTTTAAAGAATCAAAAAGGTTATGTATCTCAGTTTTTAAAATTGAGTCATTATTGTCCGATGGAAAATAAGCAGAAGTAATATACATCGCTTTATTAGCAATCATCGGTATACGAATTATACAAGTTTCTAGTTGAGTAAATGAGTCGTTATATTATTTGAATATTTGTAAAATTTTAAATTATTTTTAATTAATATAGCAGTACCTGCTCCTTGTTTGGCACCTGCCCTATCTTTCCTAAATAAAGCGTAATTACAAAACTCTAATTTGTGTTTAGAATTTAATTTTGTTTCGTTTAAAAGAACAATGTCAGTAATGTGTATATTAAGAAATTGTTGAAGATTATATCTTCTACTTATGGAAATTAAAGAATTTACATTTATGTGTATAATATTTAAATTTTTTGATATAATTTTATCTATACGAGATCTTTGTAATAGTAGTTGTTGTTGTAAATTCACCATTTGATTATTTAAACTAATCATCATATTCTTTAATTCAAATAAAAATGAGTTATTACAATTTTCATTTGAACTATTTTCTTCGTTTCCTCTAACAACATGAGCAAAACTTGTATCCACATTATTGTATATATTATTAACATTATGGGACTTATTTTCTATTAAGGATTTTTTTCTTTAATCTAAGTTTTTGCTGAATTTGTTTGTAAACTTCACAACCTTTGTAGGAAGCCGGGTGACCATATTTGTTGCATACGACGCAATACAGTTTATCTTTTTCATCTTCTGACACATCATTTATATGGCATTTCCCTTTATCATGGCTCGAGTTACATTTGACACATTTTTTTATCAAGAAAACAATTTGCTGCACTGTGGAAAAAACCTTGACAGTTACGACACTGAGATATTTCTGGACGTCTAATATGCTCCCACTTTACACAACGATCTAAAAGAGCTTTGATATTTTTTAATTTATTTACGTTACTTTCTGGAGATATTTGAACCAGAAAAATTGGCAAATTGTAACCTTTTTCAGAGGATTTGTTAGTAGAAAATTGGCTAAATTTGATAAATTTTAATTCATTATCTTGAAATTTATTCAGTTCCTTTAATATTTCCGTTGGTATATTGGCATCAAGACCCTTAAGTAGGTATGATTTAGTTTTTAGCCCTTTCAGTTTAAAAGTAAAAAATTTTGTTTTTGTTTTTTTAAGTAAGTTTTAGCGCTTAGAAAATCATTAATATTATTCATAAATAACAGTTTTTTATTTCTGTATTCTTTGATTTTAAATTCATTTATTTTTAAAGCATTTTTAATAAATTTAATTAAATATTTTGTTTCAATATCGACAATGTTATTGGTGTAACTTTTTTGTTAATATTTTTATTACTATTAACCACTGTATCATTATTTTTATTTGTTGCAGAAATATTCTTATTTGTGCTTTGCACTTGACTCATCGCTGTAATAGCTGAATTTAATTTTTGAAATTTTTCATTGTTTTCTTTAATTGTTTCTCAATTTTTTTTAACAGGTTTTGATCACACTGATTGTCGTTCTTAATATCAAGAACTGCATAATAATTGTTTTTGTAATGTTTTGGTGTGGACGAATTCATTTCACTATTTTTTCTTTTTCTTTTATTATCTATATTAACATCATTACTGTTGTTCACATTATTAACATTATCATTTTTTGGAGCATTATGCTCACTCATAATATGATTTTTGTCTTATTTTTATATATATTTTTTTTTTTTTGATTTTTAAAGAAATAAGAAAAGAAACAATTGTTTTTTTAAAGCACCAGTCAACGATTCTGATCTCTGTAATGCGTGTGTTACTATCATGGTCACGATCGAACTCCGACCAATAGTCTACCACCCGACTAGAAAGTCGATATTTAAATCGACTGAGTGATTATGTAACAAATAAATATAAATTATGTATATAATGTAATGCAGAAAAATCATACAAAAACTTCTACTTTAACAGACCGTTTCAAATAGGGGAAAACACAATTCTGAGGCAATCTTTATAATCTAAGAGTAAGACATCAATAAAGACAATAAACAATGCACGTGGGGTTAACTGCAAAATAAATGGTTTGGATCTTTGAAACCACTAAACCGATTTAGATGAAACTTGCAACGTCGATAGAGGAGGAGTTAGGTTAGGTTAGGTTAGAAAGTGCGGCGTCTTCACGCCTCTACGCAGAGACCATCCGGTCCATTGTGATCTCTTTATAAAAACCAAAGAAAGCTAATATAAGAGGAAAGAGAAGAAAGAGAAAAAGTTAAGCAGAATAAGGCACTAGAATAGAAAGATAACTAAATAAAAGAATAGTGTGGAACCCTAGACCCACCAATCAACCCTGACTACCTCTAAGCCACTTTATCCCCATTACGAACCTCCCGTAACCTCTTCCAATTCGTGTAGAATATTACGCTGAAGCAATACAATAACAGAGTATGTGCAACACTGTTTCTAGCTCCTCCACATCATCGCATGTCCTACAATAGTCTGACGTGCCAGTGTCCCACTTACTGGTTATATTCCCTATCGCGAGGTGACCAGTAATCATACCAACAATGACCCTTAGATTCCCATGAATTATGACCCAATTGGAATCCTAACCGATACCTCCACAAAAGACCTGTACAGCTCCGTGTCTTTACGAGCTAGCTCATCGGCTATTTCATTGCCGAGAATATCGCAGTGACCAGGGACCCTATAGAGTCTTATTCTGTAGGCATCCATTAGCCTTCTAAATTTCTTCCTACACTCAAGCACTAATCTGGACCTGACACAATAACTTTTCATTGCCGGTAGTACCCTCACCTCAGTGTCCCTCTCAACATTCTCCTCCAGTAATCTTAAGGCCTAGGGCCTAGAAAACGCTGGAACTATCAGACAATCTAAAAGACCCTTTGATATCCGTTCCCCAGAAGTAGACACCCGCCCCTGTGCCTACTTGCATCTTCGAGTCATCTGTGATGATAGAACATCCTCCATGGAGCTTCTCTGCTCCAGTGCAGAGGTCCCTACTGGGGATTTCGATAACGAGAATAGCCCAGAAGTCACTTATAGTACCGACATAATCCACGTTTGGCCAGCCAAGGATAACATACCCCGCTGTGAAGTTCCCTATTAATCCCAGATCCTTCAGTCTAAACAGTCCCCGCACAGCCATTCCTCTCACGAACTCCTCAACTGGAAGAAGGTGGAGAATGATGTCCAGTGCCGCCTGAGGTATATTGCTCACGGCACCCGTAATGCCAATTGAAGCACGCCTCTGAACTTTAGAAGGTAGTCTCCTAAACGTTCCCTTTCTCAATGCCTCCCACCCTGCCGAACATCCATAAGTGAGTATAGGATATACACATGCATTGTGTATATCAATATACAATTACCGGTTATGAGGATTTCTCTTGATGTGTTACACCAAGCGGAAGATATTCTCACATAATTTTACATAAAGTATTATATTTGAATGTTATCTCCACTGATGTTAAAGATATACCAATTAATCCTTTTAATGAAGTTCATTATAGGAAGTCAACATATCAAGTATCCACATTTGTTTTCAAGGTAAAAATATTGATTGACTACCTGCATAAACAGGTAATCTTGAAACAGATAACACTTAATATGAGGTCACTTTTTAATATGAGAATTCATTACACAATCCTTGCTTACAAATATTTTAAGAATGAAAAATGTTTGCATAACTACATTTAGTAAAAATTGATAGAAGTACATCTAACAACAAATTTGCTATGGAAGGGTGTTAAGGTAGGAGAAGTAAAAGGTTAACATATTCGATATCAATATATAGGAAATTATGTTTTCTTTCAAATGATGTATAAAAAGTGAAAAAGTGTTCTAAGAGAATATTTCACTATAAATATTTTTGTAACGGATATCGATATTGGAATAATTTTTATATATGTTATAAAGTCTTTGATAATAAATAGCAAAATTTAAATGCCGGATAAATATATAGAATTTTGCTGTATATTTTTTTAAGTCAAAATTTTTATTATTGAAAATATGGGTATTTTTGGAAAATTGTGTTGTGTGACTAAATTTACCGGTAGGCTGTCATAATTTTTTGCAAAACCTTTAAAAACATATTGAACTATCTAATTTAATTCGCAGAAATCTGCAACTAAATTTTTTACAGACTCAAAAATTCAACTTTTTATCCAAAATTTATTACATTTGATCATTGCTGGATGTAGGGTGAACGTTCAGAAATTTTCAAAATTACACTTGCTTATTTTCTTGGGGTCCTACCTTTTAGAAATGCCAAAAAATGTTGAACTTTTTTAACAAAATTTTTTAAAAAAATTAAATATATTAAGTTACTTTATTGGCAAAAAATTGCAATTTTTGAGACCTGTTTTGAAATTTTGACTGAAAATTTTTTTTTATCGAATTGAGATAACTAAAAAAATTTTCATATTTATTTTATTTTTCATTTTTATTTTATTGTTTATTTTTATTGTTTTTTTTTTTTGAAGCTATTAATTTTTTGTAAAACAAGTTAGAGTGATATATTCGGCTGTGCCGAATTTTATATACCCTACAACCATGTTGAATGTTATATGAAAAAATTACATATATATTTCAACAACAATACCAAACAAATGAAAAAAAATTAATTAAAAAAGTGTGTTTTGAAAATTTGTGGACCGATTATCTATATTGTTACGAAAATTAATTTTATAAGTTTAGAATAATGACTTTGGAACTTTCTAGTTTGTAACATATTCGAAATTTCTAGTTTGTAACGTTTATTTTTTATAACGTCTGTTTGTTTGAATTTAAATGAAAGAGTTTTATTGTAGTTTAACTTTTTTAAGTGTTGGTGAGAAACTTGTATTATAAGATCCCAGCGGTTCTAGTTCACTAGTTGCTAAACGATCACCTTCTGCACTACATTTCGATGGAGTAATAGAGAATGTTTAATGCCACTTCTATATTTACGTGTAATGCATAGAATTGCCGTTGAGAGGATTAAAAGTATCAAATCAGAAATTGGCTTGTTATATATGTATTTGTTACAGCTATTTCTTTTAGTGATTTCACAATCGAAGTGTAGTGCAGTTGGTGGCTCTTTGCCTCCAGAAATTCATATTAATGTATAATATTCATTACAATGTATAATTTATTACAACTGTTAATTTAGAGAATTCCCTATTGTAATGTAATGCAGTTAGTGGTCAATCTACAAAAAATATTAAATTTATCTCTGAAGATTCTCTTGATTATATGCGAATTCGTTACAACTATTTTGTTAGTGAATGCACTATTGAAATATAATGTAAAGTGGCTAATAGACTTCTAAATTTTACATTATGTATGTGAATTCGTTACAACTATTAATTTAGTGATTTTACTGTTGAAATATAATGCAATAAGAGGTGACAAAAGTACTTAAAGTACTCTTTAAATTTGTATAAAAAATTTTTGTTATTCTTGTTGTAATATATTCGCCCAGGGATATTTAATGAAGGTAGCCTGTTGTTATTATGTTTTTTTTTTTTTTTTAATTTTGTTAAATGCAAGTACCTATATGCATATGTATATAACTCCTCAAATAAATTGGTCGGTATTAATATTTTGACAAGCAAATATGATTTTACTAAATTTTTAAGAGATATTTTTACGAATCCGGTATGAAATCAGACTAAAATACATAATTAATTATAGTCAGAGAATATACACATAGAGGTGAAGCTCTAGGTTAATAATTGAAAAGAAAATTTGTTTTGTAGGATTTCTTTTTTTTGAGTTTGGTTTTTTACAACCGACTCACATTTTTGACAATTAGTTTCATCTCTTATTATTCCTTGATTATAATAGGTTCTTGTGTATATACTTCATTAATAAAAGTATTCGGTTTAATCAGAAATGAATTTGGTAATTTGCTTTGAATTTTAAATGAAACTGGTTGCAATATGTTAATTAAGTTTTTAACCTAAAAAGGTAAAAAAGGTAAAAAGTAAAAAGATTATGACCCAATAAATGTGAAGTAAAAACAAGTAAAAAAGTTATATTCAGTTAAGCCCGACCATATGATACATTACACCATTATGTATGTATATGAGCACTGTTGCCAGTTTAGCCTTTTAAGGCTAAATATTATTTTGTTTTTAGCCTCAAAATTTTCGTTTTAGCTTCTAGCTTTTTTCTAGCCTTTTCTGATTTTTAAAATTGCCTTAGAAAGGCTAAATTATTAGTATTTCAAAAACGAGGAAAATAATTTCCTATTTGGTATAACCAATTTTATTTGTAGAGAATCATCCAATCTTGTGTAATATGTTACAAAAATTTTCGCTTTCATTACTAAAATCAAAACTAACTAAACTGGGTTCTGAGGGTAGCTGTCTAGTCAATAAGAGACACCTCACTTGGGTCCAATTTGGTCCCGTTATGAAAAACCTCTAAACTAATTTCATGGACTTACTTATATATATATATATATACACTTAATCAAAAAGGATGAAAAATATTTCGAAAACTACAACGCTTAGTTATCAATCACAAAAAATTTGACATAGGCTTGCTTCCGGTGATTCATATTAACAACACTAATATCGATTATGGTAAAAATGCGAGCAATCTTTGCATAATATTTAACGATACATAACATGTGGTGAAGTGTATGGAATCGTTCGTAGACTTTGACATTCTTATTACAATAATCCACAGAATATAAGACTCTTGCTTGCCAAATCATTTATGTTACCAATACTCCTTTATGGATGTGAAATATTCAGTAGCTGTGATAATGTTTCTAAAACTAAACTATTAAAAGCATTTAATGTTATTGTAAGATATATATTTGGCTTAAGAAAATACGATCGTTTATCCATGTATACTAATCGAATCTAAGGAATCTCATTTAAAAATCATTTAAAATTTATAACATTATTATTGATTTATAAAATTACTTTTAATAAAGAACCTGATTTTATCTTTATAAAGATAAAATTTACCAGATTAGCACGTAACAATTTCATTGTAGCTTTGCCCTATTCTAGATTATTATATGATAGACAATTTGTTATCAATGCAACAAGACTTTAGAAATCCTTGCCCTATTATTATCATTTTATTTCTAAAGCAACATATTTTAAGAATAATTATTTCAATTTAATTATTTCAAAACATATATAATTGTATTGTATTTACTGTAACGAAAATTTTAATTTAAAATTTTAGTTTTATTTACTCTCGAAAAATTCTTAATTATGTTACCTTTTGTTTGTTAACTGTATAATTATTTATGCTTATTTTATAAAATTTCTGTACACGCAGAAAAAAAATATACTTTTAGTGACCATAATATAATTACAGTGAAAAATGGAAATGATTATGAGTAATAATTATTATGATTCCATTTTATCATATAGTGTCCGATTTTATGGTCTGTTTTTCATGTTATGATTCTAGTTTTATATATAAATGAAAAATTTTACTACATCATTATCCCATTCCATCAGATTATGATTTGATGTTATTATATTATTATTCTCACTTATTATATTATACCACATTGTCATATTATGATTTTATTTTATCATATTATTCATATAGTTATCCAATCTTACCAAATTATTATTTAATTTTTTATTATTATTATTCCATTTTATCATATAATAAAATAAGACGTATTAATAAAAATTATTATTTTTTAAATTCTTTGTTAAAAATAATGGATAAAAAAATATTTACATATTATTTGTTCATTAATTATATTTATTTGTACCACCACATGAGGTTCAAATGCAAGATATGTATTTTTTTTAACTAAACCCTTTAATGGTAGCTTTCACTAGCTTATATTGCTTGAAGTATAACCAAACCTTGTCTATTTATATTGAAAAAAAAATATATGTAAAAACAAACAAGTATTGAATTTTTCCACTAAGTTTGTGAAAGGGAATAATAATATTAGTATCGTTTAAGAACAGGGAAAAAAGACTGCAAATATGTAATGGTTGTAGAAGTAATGATATTTATATATTTAAAAACATATAATTTTTGCAGTCAACTATATTAAAATTTTTATTGAGTGTAAACATTAAATGACAAAATTTAAACAAAAACGTTTTATCATGAACACAGAGATATTAAAATTAAAGAAAATTAACAATGAGAACATAATATTGTTATAGTGATAATGCTGTAACCATATTTTTTCTCTCAAAAAAAAATATGTTCGCCTCATATTCACATTTTGAAACATACACTTTTTTCTTCGGAAACCTTTTGGCAATAATTTTTAAATTTTTTTCTATCAATGGGCCAATATCTACCGAAATTTTTGCTTTGACTCCCGTTGCCATCTGAATTAAAATATTAATCATTTTGTGGTGGTGTATGTATAAAAATAATTTAAAAAAAATTACAAATATTTTTTCAAGGCAGTTCGGCTATTATTAACATTTTAAGGAAACTAGAAGTTCGATTTTCATAAAATTTTCACAATAATATGACAAGACATGTGAAAATCCAAAATGGATGTTAGAGAGCCTTCATCATTAGTACACTGTTTTTAACCAGCGAAGAAATTTTTGTTGCAATTTTATTCCGCATACGTTATAAATTACAATTAAGCAAACTATAACTTATATACATATATATTTTCTAATTATATTATTTTTATTATTTTATTTAGATGGGGGCAACTACTCTCGCAAGACCTAACCGTCCTATTTTCATCTTATGATTCTTATTCTTATGAGAATTATTTCCATCAAATCTTAAAAATTCTCCAGTTGTGCTATAATAAATATTTGCTTTGTATGGGGACTAGTACTACCTCTGGACTTGTCCGTCCTGTATTCATCCTAGATATGTATTTTAGTAAGAAAATTATCTCAACAAGAAATTTTTACAGCTACAGTTCTTTAGATATGTATTAATTAAGATTAACTTTGTTTGCAGGCTATCACTACCCCTAGACCTACACGTCCTATTTTCATTGTAAATCTTAATGAAAAAATTATATCCACCAAATCTTAAGAATTTCTCTATATAATTCTTTAGATATGCGATAATTAACATTTGATTTATATGGGGCTTTCACTCCCCTTGACCAACCCTCCCCATTTTCAACTCAAACGTGGAACTTTATAAGATTATTATTCCCACAAAATTTTAACACTTTTTTTTACAGTTCATGGGATATGCGATGATTAATATTTGCTTTGTATGGGGGCTATTACTCCCCCAAAACTTACCCGCCCTATTTTCATTGTAAATCTTATTGAGACAATTATTCTCATCAAATCTTTAGAATTTCTCTGCAGTTGTCTTTTAGATATGCAATAATTAAGATTCGCTTTGTATGGGGCTATCACTGTCCCTTGACGTACCCACCCCATTTTCATCACAACTATGGAACTTCATAAGAAAATGATTTTTCGCAAAATCTTAAGACTTTCGCTGTTATAGTTCTTGAGATATGCGATAATTAATATTTGCTTTGTAGGGGGGTTACCACTTTACGTAGACTTGAGAAAATTATTCTCACCAAATCTTAGGAATTTCTCTGCAGTAGTTCATTCTTTAGACATGCAATAATTAAGATTTGCTTTGTATGGTGGCTTCCATCGTATTGAAAAAAATATTAGCCTGTTTTACTTTTGGGTATCACAGAATGATACTGTGAAAATTTTAAGAAATTCTGTCCAGCTTTCTTAAAGCCCAAACAAACACACAGATTAATTTTTATATACATATATTGTTACGTTTTTTTCCTCTTAAAAGCGTTGATTTATCTTCTTTAAATAAACCTCTCACTTTAATTTATTTTTAAATTGAAATACAGATCTTTGTTTTACGCCTTAAAACACACAAGTTATATTACTCAGTTAAAGTGCTTTAAAATTTACACACATGCCAAATTTACGACACGAAGATAAATTTATTACAGAACTAAACGTACAATTTCACATCCGCTTATATACTGTGTCTAGGCTAAAATCTTTTAGTATTGTCATGAACTAGTGCTTACCCAGCAAAAACTTTTTGGTTTTCGGTAATAACAACTACTTATTAAAGTAGTTTCTTGGTAATGAGGCGTCATTATTATTTGCCTACTTTGTATTGCATTAATAAGCACTCAATAGTATAATAGCACAGTAATACTGCAATCACGTGGATGAGTTGGCTAGAGCGCCGGATTAACAACCAGAAGGTTGTTGGTTCAACCCCATTCTGAATCTGTTAGTTTTTTATAACAAAATTTCTAAAAACATATTTTAAACAAAATAGAATTTTTGTCGCTTAGGATGCTATGTGCGAGATGGTGTGCTGAGTGAGACGTTAGTCAGTAACACGATTGGTTAGTGTGTGTCCAAGTTTTTTTATTTTTGTTTTCGTTTAGGTACATATTTGAATTTGTGGACAAGTCGAACAAAAATACCTAGTTATTCAGGCAAAAAATAAGTAGTTTATTTTTGTTTCCAATTATACCTGCTAGCTTACCAGGAAAGCAAAGTTTTTGCTGGGTATTTATAGCATCTTACATATAAAAGCAATGGGCCTCACTTTGTAAAGCGGAACGTTTTCAAAAGTTTGAAATTTGTATGAAGAATATTGGGAAATTTTTTGAAACTTGAATTTTTCCATATAAATATCTGCCGTCTGAAAACGGTTCGTTTTACAAAATGAGGCCTTAAAGCTCTTTCATTTAAATTCAAACAAGCAAACGTTATAAACTGGAAACATTTAATACGCTACAAAGTAGAAATTTCGAATACATTATAAACTAGAAAGTTCAAAAATCCTTATTCTAAACTTGTAAAACTAATTTTCGTAAATAAATATAAATTTTTAAAATACACTTTTTTAATTAATGTTGTTTTTAATTTGTTTGGTATTGTTGTTGTTTCATTATCTTTAAAATATATACGTAAATTTTTCATATAATATCTCAATACGGGTGAAGTGTATATAAGATTCGGCACAGCCGAATATAATAGCATTCTAACTTGTTATTAAATAAAACTAAATTATAAGTATTTATCTATAGATATAAAAATGAATCTGTGTTTGTTTGTTTGGGCTTTGTAGAAAGTACGCTCAGTATCATTCTGTGATACCCAAAAGTAAAATTTTTCGATAGGATCAGGGAGAATGGTAGTCCCTATACATAGCAAATATTAATTATCGCACATCTGAAAAACTGTAACAGGGAAAGACTTAAGATTTTGTAGGAACATTCTTTTTATGAAGTTCCATAATTGAGATGAAAACGAGGCGGGTAGGTAAAGGGGGAGTAGTAGCCCCCATACAAAGCAAATATTAATTATAACATATTTTAAAAACTATTGCAAAGAAATTCTTAAGATTTGGTGGGAATAATTTTCCCATTAAGATTCACAATGAAAATAGGACGAAGAGGTTTTGAGGGAGTAGTAGCCCACATACAAAACAAATATTAATTATCCCATGAACTATAATAGCTAAAGTCTCAAAATTTTAAAATAATTTTCTTATGAGATGATGTGAATAGGGTGGGTAGGTCTAGGAGAGGTGATAGCCTCGATACAAAGTAAATCTAAGTTATTATTATATATTGTTTTATGCATCAACAAGGGTAGCGAAGTACGCCGGGATAAACAAGTATGACATAAAAATCTATTTTAAACAAATTCATACATGTATAACAATCTTCGCCAGGATATGCCAATTCGGTTCCAGGATAAAAAAACAGGATTAATTTACAAACTTTATTTACTACTTCTTTTTTTTACAAAATTGTGATTCCAGAATGTTTAAGAGTAAACTAGCCCAGCAATCAACTTTGACAACCGCGCAACGTCCTGCCTGTTAAAATCTTTAACACCGACCCCTCGACCAGTAAGAAGTGGTAGGCTTTTATTGAAAACTTTAATAGTTATTAGTGTGTTAGTCACCACTACGCCTGAGATCTATGGCCATTAGAATCCCTGTGCACTACAACTAATGTGTCTGGGAACTATGGCTGTATAATACCAGTAGTAACCCTATACACTACTACTTGAGCTGCGCCTGACCGCGCTCGCATATGGCTGTTAATAAAGTTGTTACAAACTTATACTAGCTATCCACACACGAGTACAGCCAAAGCTCAACTGAACTGGTAGTGATAAACACTGCGACCACAAAGTGATCTCCAGCTGCGTAGTAGTGGTAACCATAAAATACATAATACAAAAACGTTATTGAAATGTGTGTGTGAGTTAGTTAATTGCTGTAACGTTCTCTTATACTAGTATCTCTTTAAATGTTAAACTAAAAGTGGTCTTGTATAATTAACAGATTTCATTCTTCACAAAAAAATATAAGTTCCAAATAAAGAATTACTTCAATACAATTTAACAAACTAAATTCATTACATTTTAATAACTTAAATTATATAAACTCAATTGTAACATAAAAATTCAAATTGTAAATTCTTTATGTAACGAAAACTTCGTTACACATGTGTGTGAAGGTATATATATATATATGTGTATGTTAGATGTATTTAACTGTTGTTTTAGAAAAACGGAAATGCAGACATTTCTAAACGGAAAATTATTAAACAAATGAAGACTAAAATATAGAAGAATAATTACAGTTCTAATGGTGAAAATGTCACCTTTTTGCTAATGTGCTTTATATCTTTACAAAAAAAGAACTTGTTTAGTTGCTTCTAAATACAAGCAGAGGAAATTCATGCAATTTTTAATATCATCAACACTTAATTCAACTATATTATAGTCACTGCAATTGAATTGAGGGTAATCATTCTCGTGAGTATCATATTATGATTGCCAACTAAAAATTCTTTCCATTAAAACTTTTATATGTTAAAAATACCACTAAAATGTTAAAAAAAAATAATCTTATTTGACGTCTAATTATAAACAGTTGACCCTCAAGTTTACGAAGACATAAATACATAATTTTATACATATGTAAGTATAATATGTATAAAATTATGTTTAAATTCTTATCACAATTTCTTGTTTTTATTATAACCAAGCAACGCAATGATTATGAGCTTTAAAATAAAACTCAACAAATAATGATTATTTTTAATTTTTATTATTTGCTCAGATTTAATGATTATTTTGTGATTTTTTTTTTTTTATTTCTCAAAAAATAAAACTTATCCCCATTTCTTAGTGAAAAATTTTATTTTTTATTATAATTTCGGTTTAGCACCAAAATTCTGATCTGTTCGACAAAATCCTTTTGATTTTTAGTAAAAATCAAAATGTTTACTAACAATCAAAATTTTACTAAAAATCAAAATTTTTTAATAAGTTTTGAAAATTTTTGTAAGTTTAATTTCTTGGAAAAAAACATGATTTTTTGTAAAAAAACATTTTTTTTTAAATAAATTACTTTTAGTAAAAACATGATTTTTTAAAAAATTAGAGGTGAGAAAAGTAATTTTTTTACCAGAAATAATTTCGCAACATATATGTAAGTAAGTTTCATTTTGTGAGCAAAAAAATAAAACTCACAAAATAATCATTATAAGTAAAATCAAAAATAATTTTTTTTTTTTTGAGAAAAAATAAATAAATAAAAATCAAGAAGTAAGAATGTTATATTCAATTCAACAATTTTTTAAAATTTCGCCTTATATGGGAGGTGGGCGGACCGAGTTTACATTGAGTTTACTGAATTCATGACAAACACCCAGCTTTTTTAGTATTTGATCCATAACTTTTTTGTGAGTATAAAAATAACACCGTGCGACAGAATTTTTGCACTTGAACAAGACCATATACATATGGAGCTATCGACCCAATATAGTAATATTGTGTACTCAGTTTTTCGTATTCTGATCTTTTCTCATTTGATATATTGTATATATTGTAAAAACTCAACAACTGTTCATGAAAAAAATATATATCAAATAACGACATTAACTCTATAACATGGCTAAATTTTGTTTCTATTGCTGCATTACTTTATCATTAACAAATAAAGAAGTAAAAATTTTAACATAAAAATTTTCCTAAATAAATTTTTATTAATTCAATAATACATATATTCTAGTATAAATACGGCTAAAATTAGTTTTTGCACTTAAAAAAATTCTTATATATGTATGAGAATTTAAAGATCGTTTTCTCTTTCTGATCTTATTCCATCTAGAACCAGGGCTTACAGATGTGGCGATTTTCAATTGCTTTTGGTGGCTGAATTTTCCGTTTGGCGACATTTTTTTAACGATTTATAAACAAGGTGGCGGTTTGTTTGGCTAATTTTTAAAATTTTATTAAACAAGTATTTGTGGAGAAAAACTATTATATACTAGAAATCGACTCTTTTTACTATTTGCCTATCTATCTATTAAAACAATTTAAGAGAATTAAACAAAATTCAATGTCAGGTATTAAAAATATATAAACCTAGCAGAATTTCTACATTTGTAACAATTTTAATATTCCCCTTATTGATATATGTGTTCTCACACAAAACAAAATCATTAGGTTAACCAATTAATTAGTAATTTAAAAAAATCGTATTCATTTTAATGCAAAACATTTTCCTAGCTGCCATCAAAATTCGTTTACGTAATATATTTTCAGGTTCAGTTACTAATATTTTGTTCTAATATTTAAAAAATTCGGTTACCATAGATAAATGAATTCTGCTCGCGCAAACGAATGTTTATGTAAATAATTTTGTTTTAACGTTTTGTAAAAAAGTAATAATTAAAAAAAATATATTGTAAATTATTGTAAAAACTGATAAGAAAAACTAATTGTATTCAAGTATTCAAGAACATGAAATGCATAAAAATGCAGCTAGTAATTGATAGTCCAGTGTAAATCAATTGCGAAAAGCTACGCGAGTTAGATTGATGTTATTAAATTTCTTAGAAAGTTAAGTTTCTTCTTTACAAAATAATATTTATTTTTTTATTTATTTACTTATTTATTTATTGAAAGAGTATAGTATATTGTACTCCCAAATCTCATCCTTTAAGGAGGTAAATATTAGTGTTATAAAATAGTATGAAACATAATTTGCATAACCGCTGTTTTTTAATTTTTTTCAGGATTAATCCTTGTTAGCACAATTGATACGGCTTGAAAAGGCTCCATTTTAATCACGTTCGGTAGTGCGAAAGACTTAAGAAATAACAGGAAGCTCATCATTATTTTCTCTGTGATATCATGAATATGTTGATATTTTAATATGCACATTAATGTTTTATTGATATCAGAAATAAATAATATATAAAAATATGAATTATGTTTTTGATATTTTATTATTTATTTAAAAATGCTATTTTAGGAACCGAATTTGGGTTATTGTATCTACTATTAATTTTAGCCATTCTGACTGAAAAATCATGAAAACCAACCAATTAATTGTTACATGTAAATTAAATATTCAGTAGTCACAATGACCGAATTCGATTGCTTAAAAATTCGGTTACCACAACGAAACTTTATTCTCTATTTAGCAAATGGAAGGGCATTAATTTATAAATAGAATCAACTTAGTTTACGAAAGTTTATCCCCAAGAAATATATTTTACAATACTTATGTAGTAAATGTTTGATAGTTTCTTTTCCATCATCTTTCAAAAATATTAAGGATATTAGTAATTTCGGTCACAATGAAATAAAAATGGTCATGAATAATTTAATTATTTGAAACAATTAATGTTAGAATTATTCATTTAAAAAATATAATAAAGTTCAATAAATTTTAAAACTTGTTACATAAAATGGAGTAATATGCCAGAAAAGTGTATTTTAATTTGTATTTCTTTTTATTCAATCATTATTAGCTAATGCAATTATAGTTGGCCATAATGGATGCAAAAAAAAACACATACAACCGTATCTAGAACAGCGATAGGCGTTTATATTATTTAGAATCAGCGTTGTCAACTCAGTGCTTTTAGTACTGTTTTTAGCGCTTTTTAAAAATTTTAACGCGGAAAAATACTGAGTCAGTGACTTTTACTATCGAAAACTATTTATATTATACGTAAAACAACTAAGAAAAGCCTTGTAACAAATTTACATATATGTTATTATTACATAATTCATCTTTATTTAGTTAGTTTTAATTGAATTCCCTAATTTGTGCTATCCTATTATATTGTTACGAAATTGTACATAAATTCAAATATAACGGTTTTAACGGCTGGTTTAAAATTAAATAATGCTTCTCAATCTTTCTCAATGCTTCTGGACATTTCTACTTATGTTAACAGCAGTTAACATATCTGTAGAAATTATTAACATAGCTGTAAACATACAATATTGAATGGAAAGCTTTCACCATTGTTTCTTTAGAATTCGAATATTCTTGTTTGTCCGTTAAGAATATTGTAGAAAGAAATATAGCTTTCGAGAAACATTTAGATGGTAGTGTAGTGTATATAAATTGACCGTGAGAACACCATTGAATCAGTCTAATTGGAAGCATCGTTAAGACAAATTAACTGTCTTACATTATTAAATTGTGTTGTATAGTGTGTAATTTAGTTGTGTGTGTGTGTGTATTAGAACACAAAGTGACTATTTAAACTGTTATTGTTGTACATTTTTAAATAAAATAAAAAGTCGTTACAACTTTTAAACTACTAAACTGCTTTTATTTGCAATCAAAGTACTAGTTTGTTTAAAAGGAAATAAACCACAGTTTTTAAAAGGTAAAAACGTAACAATATTAATTTTTTAGTTAAGGATGTAAGAACAATGCTTTCCAGAAATAAATATTCCCGCAAAGGTTTTGCAAGATTACTTAATGCATGCGTTATTTTTTATTGCTTCAAAGTGAAAAAAATGTTATGGCTCAGGTTTATTTAACGAATCTTAATTTCTGAAAATAATATTTTGTGATTTTTGAAAATGTTTATCCAGTTTGTATTTAATTTTGGTCATGTTTTGTATTTTCAAATCGATCTCAAAGTAAATAAAATTCCATTATCTGTTTTAAAATTAAGAAAATGTACATAAAAATTTAATTTACAGAACTAATGCAATTCTATGTTGAAAAATATATTAAAGAAAATACTTCAGTGCTTTTTTTGGGAAAATTACGCGATTTTTACGTAGTTTCAGTGCTTTTTTTTAATTGAAAGTTGACAACGATGTTCAGAATACTCGTACATGACACAAAGTTAAGCCTCAGTTAGTAGATTCGTGTTAGTAGATACCAGCTGACTCAAGTGATTACATATACAACCATAGTTGCCAGATAAAATTATTCAAATTTTGTAAAAAAATTCTTTAAATCGATAATAAATAAAATCGTCAACATTAAAAATTTAGTTTTTTATATGATAGAGGACATTTGTATGATTTTTTTTTGTTTTATTTGGGCCGTTTATTTCGAAAGTAGCCTAAGACCCTTCATCAAAAAAAAATCGAGTGAGTAAAAAATTTAGTAAGATTTTTACGTAATTTAAGTTTTTTCCTCATTCATTTAGAAATCTTATCAAGTTTAAATATAAAAGAAAAAAATTAAAATAAGAGTCAAATTATTACGTTAAAATTTAAATATTTTCATACTTAGATTTCATATTATCGGGCTAGAAATATTTAATAAATCCGAAAATATTCGTATCAAAATGATGAAAATGTAATTTTGTATGACTATCAAACAAAAGCAAAAAAAAAAAAATATTATGCTTCTTGAAAAGTTATTAAAAAAAATTTAAGATTTTTTAAGCGCATCGACGATATTTAAAATTTACTTTTGAATGAGTTCAACAAGAATGTCTGAACCAAGGCACATTAAATAAGATAATAGCAGTTCGGACAGGATTTTTTGCTCATATTTTTTATATATGGAGTAGTGTTACCGTTTTGGTTATTTTTAACCAAAATTGGTTATTTTTTTCCATTTTTGTTATTTTTTTGTTAAATCAAAGTTTTATTTTTATTAGTTTTAAAAATGCTATTTACTCTGTTAATCAAACTGTAAAGATTTTCTAACATTTAATCAAAAAGTGAAATAAGTTCTAACGATGTAACAAACAACCTAAATACTTGCAACTACAAAATAAATTACTATTAAACAAGTAAGAAAGATATAGTCGGTCAAGCCCAATCATATGATACCCTACACAATTGTGAATGTCCATCAAAATTCGTGAAGGGGTCTTATATTAGACATGTGGACAATTGTGGACGATACTTTTACTAAGTGTAAAATAAAATATACGAATACAGAATATTACGTTAATACTAACATTTATGTGAATTTATGAACTTTAGAGTGACTCCCGAAAGTGGGCTTATATGGGAACTATGGTAAATTATGGAGCGACCCTCATAAAATTTGCCACTGTGATTTCTACTTATATAAAACTTATTTGTGTCGAATATAAACTTGACAACATGTGTATGTGATTTATGCACGTTAAAGTGATTTTTAGAAGAGGGTTTCATATGGGAGCTATGGTCTATTATGAACCGATGCACAGTGGGGTCAAACGAAAATTTTTTGGTAATAAATCTGAATCTCCTAAACTACTGGTCGGATCAAATTGAAATATATGGAAGAGTTGTAGAGGAGGACCTAAGCTTTCAGAAAAATCATCTTGTAGTCACCCTGTGATAACACGAGATAAGCTACAGGGTGTCAAAGTTGACTACCTCGAGTATGTAAAAGTTAAAAAAAATCGTAACTTGTACAAATGAAGTCCGATTTTAAAGATTTTTATATTTCTAGAAAGTGCTTGGCAAGATAAAGAAAAAATAAGCTTACTCATCTAAGTTATCTCTTACAGTTAAAAAGATATTTACGCTTGAATTTTGAATTTTTGATTTTTTGGCTCGACTTTCTTTCGTTTTGCGGGAATACGTCCGGAGATATATGAAGTAAAAATTTTTTAAAAATATTCTGTAATTTGCTACATATTTCAAAATAATATGCTGAAAGAATTTTTGGATTATCTCAATTCGTCTAGACGTGAAAAATATCCAAAGTCAGCACTCTGAAATTGGCATGAAAAATGGCTATTTTTTTACAAAAATATAGTACAATTCATTCACTTTTTTCTCAAAGTTCCGTTAATAAAAAAATTTTTTCCTTATTAATTTCAAAAGATAAGGCTTCATAAATGGTTTATAAAGAAATTTTGAATTGATTTAAGTTTGCACCCTACATCCAGCATTGGCCGAAAATTGTCAATTTTAAAAAATAGTTTCATTTTTATCGATTAATAAAAAAAATTTCACGCGAGCTTTTTTAAATTTGGTGCCCATATTTTTTATAGAAATAGATTTAGAATGATTTAACACTAAACTGCTTCCCGCCCGGCCAAAAACGAATGCAGGAGTGGAGATTTTGTGTTAAAAGTCAGTTTTTTTAACGACTATTTTTAAAAGCATATTAAAAGCATATTAGCATAATATTTTTTATATTATTTCTTATGTAATGTATAAAACTCAAATCAAGCTTTCATTTCTAAAAAAATCAATCAAATAGCTCTAATAGGCTATTTTTGGTAATTTTTCAAAAATAATTTTTAAAAAAAAAAATAGCTGAAAATCCAAAAAAATTTAATTTTTTTAATACAACTCCACTAATTTTGCAAATACTTTAAAAATGTTAAAATAATATAAAAATAGACTTATTTACCAATTCAACGATATATAAAATGTTGATATAGGTCATTTAATAATAGTAATATAATGGCCTCAAAACTACCAAGTCATGTCAAAAGTTGCAAAATTCACTATTTTGTTCCGTATTTCCATATGTGTGTATACGTAACATTTTAGTTTTCTAATGTATTATGTAGGTATATATTTGTTATTATAAAGTAGTAAATTCTTTATTTGAGTAATGTTTATTTAATTTGTTCTACAGATTTACATACTTATTTATTTTATTAAGAATATATTATCAACGATATTATTAGATATTTTCTTGAAAATAATCAGAAACATCAAACGTTAGCAAATTTTTAACTTCCTTAGCTTCGGAATCCTCTTTTTCTATTTCAAGAGTGATTTTTGGTAGCCATCGTGTTCTTATAGAATATATAACTGGATCTGATGATATTAATAAATATTCCATTAAGTCCATATTTTGCGCTATTTTCGAACATTTTCGGGTATTGAAGAGTCGGAAATGTTTAACATCTTTATTCCGGGCTTCCTGTGCTTCCTCTGTTAGCTCTCCCAATGGCAAAATACTATTTTCTATTATTTTTTTACCATGAGCCAATACTTTGTGAATTGTTGGAGTCATTGATTTCCAGGGGTATATAATGTTGAGTAGTTCTTTAGTTTCGTAAGCAAAAATTTTAAATTTGTCCGCATTAATTTGTTTTTTGCTATTAATGGCTGCCAATATAATTTTAAAACGCTTCAAAATATTTAAGTCAATGCCTGTGATTGAAGATGTGAGTTCCGGATTTTCAAAGAAACGTCTTGCTGTATTTCCATCATTTGAGCTTCCATAGCCATGTAGAGGTTTATCAATTATTAATCCGAGTTGTTCTTTGAATTCTAATTGAATTCTTTTCTTCTCCTCTTTTCGTAATTCGTGAAGTTCCAAATTGTTTTTTAATGTAGCATTTTCCTGCCCGGGAATATTTCTGTACTTCATATCATATGCAAGATGTAAGCAGAACTCCAAAAATCTTATCCTTGCATGGAGTGGTGATATTCCAAATTTTAAAGAATTTTTATTAACAAGGACTTCAGAATTATCCTGAAATTGTGAACTTATTTTTCCACATATATTACATTTGCATGTAGATGTAGTATCTGTTATAGCGTTTGTAACTTTTCCATCAATCATCGTTAATTGTTGTTGAAATGTAACTTTAATAGTTCTGTCTGATACTTTTACATATATTGGAGGCAATGCTTTAATTTCTTCTTCCAATTGGTTGACAATGCTGTTTATTGTAACTGTGGATTCTTTTGTGTAATCAAAAAAGATTGGACGGCACAAAAATTTGGAACCTGGAGTTAAATTTATCCATATATCATCAAAAAGCGAGTCATTTCTTGTCGATGAGGAAGACTTATTTAAGCGCATTCGAAGTGGTACCAGAGACGCTATAAACAGCGAGGAATAATTATTTCCAGAATTACTTCCATCCAGTTGTTTGTATTCCGAAAATCCTGATGTTCCATCGCAGCCCCATTTGAATATTAAAATAAGTTCAGAGTCTTTGCATTTTTCAATGTTATCATTGCTGAAGGTAGATATAATTCTAGAGGCAGTATTTTCAAGTAATTGCAATATATTAACTTTAGCACTTTTAACAGAAGCATTAACCGGGTGCTCCATAGGCTGTAAAATATTACTTTTCGCTTCTCTCACTGATTTGCTACTGGGAAAGATATCATATCCTTTTTCGCTAACAGATTTCCTCAAAATCTCGTATTGGTTTCTTGATAATCCTAAATTTAATATTAGAGCTAAAGCATCTTCAGAGGTAAAGGACGATGTTGATTTCGGTGTCACTATGCTTTGGGTTATCCGATGTAATCGATTGGGAGAAGCTGTTGGTAACACATCTATAACTTTTTCTACTTCCTTTGGTTGCGTACGTGTTACTAAAGCTTTAAATGTATCTTTTATTTCGGCATTCGTATGTAAATTTAGAATAGATTCCTGTTTGGTCCTCTTTGTTCTTAGCTGAACTTCATCGTAACTTTTTTTTGGTCGACCCTTTTTCTGCTTTCCGATGAAAATTGGTATTTCTCCCTCCAACCACTCTTCATTTTTCTTCTTGAACTTTAGTATTGACCAATCTGAAGCTTGCATCCTTTTTTCGTGAGATTTATAAAAATTTTCGAGCTTTAAACTGTCTTCTACAGTAAGAGTTAAACCAAAAGATACAACTGTATCAATGAGTTTTCTTATTTTTTCTGGACGATTTATAATATCAGATAGATTATCCCAGATTACTTTGCAAATAGAATGTAATCTCCATAATGGCAAATTCACTAATAAATCTGCATATTTATAAGGATACTTATATATAGAAAAATAATATTTATATCAGGTAAATGGTGACAGGCAAAAATGAATTAAAAAATTTAAATTTTTGCTCAAAACCCCCAATTTTATTCAGTTTATTTTTATGACCTGTAGTGTTAAACAGGTACGTCAAAAAATGTACCTATGCGATTGTAAAAAAAATCATTTTTGTTATAATACATTAATTAAGTAGCTAGGTAAATTATTTAAAAACTTAAAAAAATGTAATAAAAAACGGAGGAAAATATACTTATTTATGTACTTAGGTAATTTTAAAAACCTTTTCAGTAGAAAAAAATTATGAACACTTTAAATAAATTCATTAATAAATATTATTATCTCGTAACAAAAATAAGCAATGCAGTTGAGTGTTACGTATACACACATATGGAAATACGGAACAAAATAGTGAATTTTGCAACTTTTGACGTGACTTGGTAGTTTTGAGGCCATTATATTACTATTATTAAATGACCTATATCAACATTTTATATATCGTTGAATTGGTAAATAAGTCTATTTTTATATTCTTTTAACATTTTTAAAGTATTTGCAAAATTAGTGGTTGTATTAAAAAAATTAAATTTTTTTTGGATTTTCAGTTATTTTTGGAAAAAAAAATTATTTTTGAAAAATTACCAAAAATAGGTTATTGGAGCTATTTTATTGATTTTTTTAGGAATGAAAGCTTGATTTGTGTTTTATACATTACATAAGAAATAATATTAAAAATATTATGCTAATATGCTTTTAATATGCTTTTAAAAATAGTCGTTAAAAAAACTGACTTTTAACATAAAATCTCCACTCCTGCATTCGTTTTTGGCCGGGCGGGAACCAGTTTAGTGTTAAATCATTCTAAATCTATTTCTATAAAAAATATGGGTACCGCATGACATTTTTTTATTAATCGATAAAAATGAAACTATTTTTTAAAATTGACAATTTTCGGCCAATGCTGGATGTAGGGTGCAAACTTAAATCAATTCAAAATTTCTTTATTAACCATTTATGAAGCCTTATCTTTTGAAATTAATAAGGAAAAAATTTTTTTATTAACGGAACTTTGAGAAAAAAGTGAATGAATTGTACTATATTTTTGTAAAAAAATAGCCATTTTTCATGCCAATTTCAAAGTGCTGACTTTGGATATTTTTCACGTCTAGACGAATTGAGATAATCCAAAAATTCTTCCAGCATATTATTTTGAAATATGTAGCAAATTACAGAATATTTTTAAAAAATTTTTGCCTCATATATCTCCGGACTTATTCGCGAAAAACGAAAGAAAGTCGAGCCAAAAAATCAAAAATTCAAAATTCAAGCGTAAATATCTTTTTAACAGTAAGAGATAACTTAGATGAGTAAGCTTATTTTTTCTTTATCTTGCCAAGCACTTTCCAGAAATATAAAAATCTTTAAAATCGGACTTCATTTGTACAAGTTACGATTTTTTTTAACTTTTACATACTCGAGGTAGTCAACTTTGACACCCTGTAGCTTATCTCGTGTTATCACAGGGTGACTACAAGATGATTTTTCTGAAAGCTTAGGTCCTCCTCTACAACTCTTCCATATATTTCAATTTGATCCGACCAGTAGTTTAGGAGATTCAGATTTATTACCAAAAAATTTGCGTTTGACCCCACTGTGCGATGGTCATGAAATTTGGCAAAAAGATTGATATATATATATATATACAAAACTTCTTTATACCGAATTTCATTAAAATATTGATATATTTCAGGCATTTCATAACCCTATTGAATTGGTTCTTCGTCCTTGTGTCATAAAAGTTATCTTCAAAATTGCGACCAGTACTTTGTGCATAAGATTTACATGGTCAGCCAGCCAGCCGTCCAGCCTACCAGACGGACGGATGGGCATCGTTAGATCGATTCAAAAAGTCTTAAAAAGAATAATTTGTATTTTATAGTTAAATTTATAGTCAAAACATGTCACCAGACAATGAACTTTTGGTAGAAGTGGTGGAATTATAAAAATATTACTCATTATTTATGTAAAAGTTTGGAAAAAAATGTCTGCAGAAAAAGCAAATCATTATACGGTTGAACTTTAGGAAAAAAAAACTGAAAAATAGCCGTGGTTCTAAGAGCAGACTGCAGATTAGCGGGACTTAAGGGCACATTTAGAATTTTTCGACCAAAATCAACATGATTTATAGAAAAATAACACAGAAATTATGGATATTTTACTCATAATATAAGCCAACTTTAGCTATAGAGAGAAGTTGGAAATATTTCACGGACTTACCAAAATTTAAATTTATTAGGCAGTCAGTCCATAAGCTTTGCTATTGAATTTCATGCTAAAATTACATTCTCCAGCGAAATAATGCATCGATTTTACTAGCTCGGACTCCAAAAGCGTTTTTTGAGCCAAAATGTCCTACAGTTGCAGCGACCAATATTGATTTTCAAACCTTAATGACATAAAGGATTTCCGAAGAATACCGACTGCTAAGATAAATTTAGATTCTGCGCTACATATATAACAATATTGTTACGTTTTTACCTTTTAAAAACTGTAGTTTATTTTCTTTTAAATATACCGGTACTTTAATTGCAAATAAAAGCAGTTTAGTAGTTTAATAATTGTAACGACTCTTTATTTTATTAAAAAATTTACAACAATAACAGTTTAAATGGTAACTATGTGTTCTAATACACACACTTAAATTACACACTTTAATAATGTACAAGAATATACAGCCAAGGCAGTTAATTTGTCTTTACTTAACGATGCTTCCAATTAGACTGACTCATTGGTGTTCTCACGGACAATTTATATACACTACACTACCATCTAGATGTTTCTCGAAAGCTCTATTTCTACAATGTTCTTAATGAACAAACTAGACAAATCTAGAGCTTTCGATGTTATAAAAATACATTTAGTGTTGCCATACTTACAAATAGTGATGAAAGCTTTTCATTCTATGTTGTATATCTACAGCTATGTTAATAATTTCTACAGATATGTTAACTGCTGTTAACATAGGTAGAAAGGTTGAACCAGCCATTAAATCTGTTATATTTAAATTCAAGTACAATTTCGTAACAATATTAAGCTACTTAAAATGATTTCTTTTTTTAATCTGGCAACAATATGTTAGGACAGCACAATGACGGTATTTAAATGAATAATTTTTATAAAATTCTTATCGTGCACATATAATTATTTTCTATGAAAATCTTAAAAATTATTTCATTTTTTTCCATAAAATATACAAAGAAATAGATTTTTATCTGAATTTTAAAGGTCTAATAGAAATGAAAATTATAAAATACACAAAGAAAAAAATTCATATATTTGAATTTTTTTTTTCATAAATATTATGAATCTAACATGACTTTTTTTCCCAAAATTTTTTCATAAAAATTTTGTTCATAGATATTAGTAAATTGTACTTAATGATAATTTTGCGAATTTTGCAAAAAATGCTGCTTAAATTTTTATTTAGTTTTAGTAGATTTGATTCAAATTCTAAATAAAAATACTTATGCATGAAAATATTAACAATAAATCCCTTTAAATGGCAATTTTGCAATGAAAAGCTGTTAAAAAGTAAGGATTAATAATTCGCTTAAATTTGCTGCCATTCTACAGCACATGCATAATTGTAGTAAAAAACGCATCTACTGTGTTCTTCTGCTCCCAACTTGTGCCTAAAATTTCAAATATATTGAAAATATAAATGAAAATTTAAAAAATTTGTTTAAGACTCCTTGATTTTTGATTCACTTCAAAAAATGTAAAAAAAGTGTTAATATTTAAGACATTGCACAAACTTTTTTCTGTGTACATTTGAATTTAAAATGTTTATTTTTAAAGAAAATAAATTTATAGGTATGGACATACAATTATTTGCCGTAGGTAGAATTTTTAAATAAATAACAAAATGTCAAAAAAATGATTCATATTTTTATATTTTATTTGTTTCTGTTATCAATAAAATATTAATGTGCATATTAAAATATCAACATATTCATGATATCACAGAGAAAATAATGATGAGCTTCTTGTTATTTCTGAAGTCTTTGGCACTACCGAACATAATTAAAATGGAGCTTTTCAAGCCGTATCAATCGTCCTAACAAGGAATAATCCTGAAAGATATTAAGCAACAGCGGTTATGCAAATTAGGTTGCATATTGTTTTATAATACTATATTTAAATTAGTTCTTGATTCCAATAATTTCCGGCGTTCTATCATATTCATGAAATAAATATCTTTTAATTCGCTCAGCAAAAAAAAAAAAAAAAATTCACTCTTCACACATATAAATAAGTTCTGAAGAAAATTCTACTAACACATACAAAGAGTTGGGTTTTTTGTACTGCTGAGTTACGTTTTTTAGAGCAAGTTGGACTTCAAAGCAAAATTATCTGCATAGTTGTTTAGACGAGCAGAATTCATTTATTTATGGCAACCAAATTTTTTAAATATTAGAACAAAATTTTGTGCGGGAACACATACACCATTGGGGAAATATTAAAATTGTTACAAATTTAGAAAATCTGCTAGATTTATATATTTTTAATACCTAACATCGAATTTTGTTTAATGCTTTTTAAATTTGTTTAATAGTAAACAATCCTTTTTTCTCTGTGTAGATAGGCAAATACTAAAGAGTCGATTTCTAGTAAGAAAATTTAATAATTTTTTCTACAAATACCTATGTATTTAATAAAATTTTAAAAATTAACCAAACAATTCCCCACATTGTTTATAAATCGCCAAAAATTTGCTATGTCGCCAAACGGAAAATTCAGCCGCCAAAAGCAATTACAAATTGCCACATTTGACAGCCTTGACTGAGGCTTTAATAACCGTTGTTGCCAGAAAATTTTCAAAGTGTTATGTTAAATTCTCAAAAATAATATTCTAGAATCTGCTAAATGAAAATTTTTTGTACGATCTGAAGAAACCAAAAGTTTACGAAAAATATGCCGGACAAATGAAATCCCAAAAATTGCTTTTAAAATCTAAATTTTTCTTAAAAAAATTTTTAAAATAAATCTGTAATTTGTAATCAGCTGGTTGGATATGCATAAAATTTCACATAGGCTCAAAGTAGGGTACCTCTGACATAGGCAAATTTTAACCGCTTGCCAAACTTTTGTTTCTATTCCGATTTCAAATATTTTTATATCGTCTTAAATTTTTATATCGTATTAAACTTTGAAGTATCGCAGTTTTGGTTATATAAAAGATATCAACTTCAATATTTTTGTAAATGTATAATTAAGAATTACGTTAGCTGGACAAAATATTTTATTGGAAACAAAAATGGAGTACATACATTTTCTAATTTGAAAATTATTGAGCCTTTATAGGGACCCGCCTTTTGGGCTGGTGTATGATCCAGCTTTTGTGTTACTTATTGACTGTCTGACTTAAAGCTTAAACTTCTATTTAGCAAGAAGCATAATTTTATACATTCGTCACATTGTCACAGTTAAAAACAACGGTTTTAAGTTACAATTTAAAATGAATGAAACAATTGTTGCAGACACTACGTCAGCATAAAATAAGTTGCACGTGTAGCTTATTTTGTGGGAAAACAAATAATTTTAAAATTAAGATTTTAAAGGATGTGACGTCATACCTTAACCCCTACCCCTGTAAGATCAATCGTCCCGATTGTTAAGATATTGGTAATTCATTAGTGCTACAGAATCTTTTATTAGATTCATCAAAACTTGACGTTTGTTCGACTTCTCTTTCAACCATTGTTATGACATTTATATCGGAATTTGATTTTGATTTCAGTTTGATAAATATTAAGCAGATTATAATAATTATTAAAATAGATATACGGATATTTGTGGAAAACATTAAGTATCCTTTAGTTGATATTGAATTTATTTCGTCTATGTTATTCACTTGAAGGTTTTCCATCATTTCTAAAGATAGGATTTCTTCAACTATCGATTCATTGAATGATAGCTATAGTACAGCTGGAAGAGGTTTCAAGTGTGAAACTTCTTTTGAAGTGAATGTTCGATTCTCAATACTAATTGTTTCATTATGAAATTGAATCAAGTATATTCCCAATAATTGATATTTTTTATTTTCAAATATTTCTACAACTCAGTTAAATTGATTTAAAAGTATTGTTCCTTCATTTATTTTTTGTACAGTAGGAACGTGTTGATTGTTTACAAATTTGCAATTGTGATTCTTGCTTTTTAAAAGTAATGGTATACAATTTGTTTTACTTATGTCTATTAAATTTTCATTATTACAAATACATAAATTATTAAATTGATTAAAGCTATTTTTTATTTCAAACATTTTATCTTTACATCTAATTATATTTTCGGAATTAATTTTTACAATTTTTTTATTTTGCTTTATTGGTTTAATTAATAATTTTTCACAATTTATTTTATTAATTGCAGGTAAATTTATTATGTAAATTAATGAAGAATAGTCTGTAGCTATCTTAACTGTAGCAAAACCTAAAACTTTTTCTAAATTGTTGTAAGGAAATTCTTAAATATCTAAAAATTATTTGGCTTCACTGATTTCTTTTTCCGAAAGTATAAACGAATTAATTACACTTACATTTGCCCATTGCAAAGCGTATTCTATATTAATAACATTCGTTTTGATAATATTCATTCTATTTCTAATGGAGTCTTCTATAGTTCTTTGAATTTCTTCTAAAGACTGAATTGTTTTTAAAATATTGTTAGTAGTATTTATCAATAAGTTTATCCTATCAATGAACCTTTCATTAATAATTTTCTGTAGTTCGTTATTCGTAAGTAGTCCATTTATTTTGTTCACTACAATGTTATGATCCTCATGATCGGATGAACCAGCTATCCATTTTAAGGCCAAAGGGTAATCTTATAAATTCGTATTTCCGGTTGTTAACGGAAAATGCTGTTTTCTCAATATCTTCTTCTTTCATAAGGATCTGGTGGAAACTAGACTCCAAATCGATGATTGAAAAATATTTTGCTATTCCTAGATTGGACAGTATTACATTGCAATCCGGAATGGGATATTTATCGCATACCGTGTTTTCATTTAATTTCTTATAATCTATAACCATACGCAATTTTTGCGTACCATCTTCATTCATTCCTTTTTTCGGAACCCATATTGGGGAGTTGTAAGGACTTTTACTAGGGCGAATTATTTTGTCCTCTAGTAGTCTTTTTATTTCATTATTTACAAAGCTATTTGCAGAAAATGGGTAAGGATATTGCTTGCTCCATATTGGGGCTTCAGCAATTGTTCGAATTTCTGCTCTAATGTCCGTCCTAAAAGGTAAATTCATATTTATATTTGAATAAACTTTTTCAATATTTTTTATAACATTTTTTCTTAAAATGTTCAAAGATTTTTCACTTTCATCACTAAAATTAAATTCATTTTATTTAAAGCATTTTCTTTTAAATGCTCGTTTTTCACTTGAATCATCTGTCCTAATATTTAGTATTTTCTCGCGGTGTTTATTACAAATTAGTTTTCCTTCTTTAAAATTCAAAACAATATTAGTTCTTTTCATAAAATTATAACCTATAAGAAGATCTGTCCCCAAATTTTCAATTTCGTAAAATCTTACATTAAAGCCAAAAATACTGGCGTCATAAAAATATTTAATTATGGTAAAACCATTAATGGTTTTTACCCACTTCTTAATAACTAATTCCTGTCTGTTCGTTAGAACTCCAGGACTACAATAGCAGCTTGTTGCACCGCTGTCAATTAGAATTTTGTATTTTCTAAATATTGTGGACGCCTTGATGATGTAAGACAGTCCGTTTCTTGACCTAAAAAAGAATCTTCGTTCAGATTGTTAATTCTCTGAAATTTGTGTTGAGGTTGGTGGCTTACTTGGCCACTATTATTTGATTGTCGTTTAAGTCCATGTTGGAGATTGTTGAATGGTTTTGTATGTTGGAAATTGTTGAAGGGTCTTGTTTGTTCATAATAATTGTTATTAGATTTTGTGGTTTTTCCTGTCTACAATTAAATGTTGGCTTGGCAACAGCGTACGTCGAACTTCCTTGGTTCTGGTTTTGTCTGGTATTGTCTATTATAATTTTCATTAGGACGTGAGTCCTTATGACTGCGATTAGGGAAACGTAGAATATTATTTCCTTTATTAATGTGGTTAATCTATGGTTTATTAAAATGTAAAGCGAAATTAGCATGAACTCTATTCGCTTCTAATTCTTGGGCTTTTACAAGTGCGTCTGGCAAACTATTAGGTGAAATCGAGAATGAGATGTCCGCCAAAGGAGGGTTTAATCCTGTCATAAAAACTCTAAGTGCGTATTGTCTATTCCTATTGTTTAGTTCTTTTATAATGTCCGAGTTCGTTCCATGAGTCATTATAGTTTTGTTTATCAGGTCGGTCAGTTTTTTTATTAACTTCGTTGTAGTAAGTCATTATCGACTGTGATCCTTGACTCATCACACTAAGTTCTTGTTCGATTATGTATAAAGGTCGTTTATCAGCATAGGCAAAATCTAGGCGACTGATAATTGCGTCAAAATTTAGTACTATGCCATGATTAGTCAATGTGTCGTTGGCATCATTAATAATTTTATTTCTTAAAGTAGTCAAGGTGGAAAAATAACTCTTGCTGCTTTTTGCGTATATTTTCATGGAATTGGTAGCGGCTTCACGCCAGATAACGTATGAATGTTTGCCGTCAAAAGTTGGCAAGGATTTTATTACGTCCAGAGGTTTGTCACAACGTACAGTAATGTTAATTTTTTCTTCCTCAAATTCTCCTACCGTATTGCAAGCTGTTAACGCGCCCGAACTCCTAGTTAGTTCTTCTATCCTAGCCATCAAAGAAGCTGTCTGTGCTTCTATCAAAGTTCTCATCTGATCTGCACTAGCCATTTCTTCAATATTAGTCCCTAAACTTCTAAACAAATTCGATAAATATTCTATTTCTGAATCTAGTTTTTTTAACTTTGGGTTTTAATTTAAGATAGATTTTTTTTCTTATATCTAATACAGTTTATATTTACTTATATTCACTTCAATTCAATACAAATAAGGAATATTTTAAGAAAATTTCTTAAGATTACTTACAACTATTGTTGTTGTTTTTCGCTTCCAATAGTGGTGTCTTCAAAAACAATATACTGTTGCTGTTGGTTTATAGTATCGGCCTCATATACAGTGTTGCTTTAAGCTTCCTTCTAATGCTGTTTAAAGTTTGGATTTCCAAAGTAAAAAATGTGCTTTTTCTAAAGGGTCTACAGTGAACTTTATTTAAGATAGGTTACGTTTTTATTTTATTTTTGTTTAACATCAATTTTAGTTTTTTTTGTTTTTATTTAACAAATAATATTTTTCTTAGTAATTTTTGTTTTCCAAAATTTATACACTTTTTTAATAATTTGTCTGTTTTTGCAATTTTTATTTATAATTTTCCTTTTAATTAAATGTTTAGATTTTTGTTTTACTTTCACTTTAACTTGCAAAAAATCACTGAAATTGTTTTTGTTGTTTGTATTAATACTTTGTAGTTTGTAATATCTGCCGCTGCAATGTTTTGTTGTCACTAATTTGTTGATGTATTTTGATGAGGTTGTTGTACTTTGTTTTATTTGAATTTTTATTTGTTGTGTTTTTAAGCAATCTTGTTTTTTTATTTCACTAAAATTTTTATTTGGTTTATATTTTAGTCAAAGGATGTAATGTTTTCTATTTTTTTTTTTATTATTTTTATTATAAACCAAATTTTTACACACAAGTTTATTATTTTAGAACATTATTTGGGTTTCACAACAATTGCTTATTTTTCAATAATTTTTTTTACAAAACAAAAAGTTTTTTTTATGTCACTTTTTTCTCCTTTTTATAAGGACACTTTTTTTATTAATTTGCCACTTTTATTGTCACTTTGAGTTTGTTTTTTCCTATTTTATTAGGATACTTTTTTATTATTTTTGGCATCACTTCCCGAAAAAATATCCTTACTTTTTCGATTTTCAGGATCAATGTTTTTAAGGAAGGATCCCGGTTGAGCCCCCAGTTAAATTATTTTAATTCCGTTTTTGTTTTAAATATTTTTATTATTTTATATTTTATTATTTACAATTTGTGTTTATATTATTGAGCCTTCACAGGGACCCGCGTTTTGGGCTGGTGTAACTTCTAATTAGCAAGAAGCATAATTTTATACATTTGTCACGTTGTCACAGTTAAAATCAACGGTTTTAAGTTACAATTTAAAATAAATGAAACAATTGTTGCAGAAACTACGTCAGCATAAAATAAGTTGCGCGTGTAGCTCATTTTGTGGGAAAACAAATAATTTTGAGAATAAGATTTTAAGGGATGTGACGTTATACCTTAACTTATATATATATATATATATATAATAAAATATTTTTCGAAATCTGCAGATTGCCTTTTTTAAATATAAGCCCTCGATATATAATTTTTATTATTGAAAATATGGGTTATTTTAAACAGTTGGCTGGTGTGTCTAAATAAATGTGTCTAAATGTAGATTATCACAATTTTTTGAAAGAACCTTACAGACACAAACACTTAAACTTTTGTTCAAAAATTTATCATTTAAAACTACTGCTTGATGTAGAGTGTACATTCAAAATTTTCAAAAATTGCACTTAATTTAAAAAAATATGGAAAAATTCATTATATTTTTAAAAACTATTAGAATTTTTATTTTAAAATTTATAGGGCAAAAGCTTAAAAAGGTTGAGGCCAAAAATGAGAAATAAAATTTTTTAATTTATATATCTTTTAAGCAATAAAAAATACAGTATGATTTCTCTTTATCTTATTCAGTAGAACTCACAAAAACAAAATTATGTATAACTGGTTCATATTTGAAAAAGATTGAGTAGTCCAGAAGAAGTGTTCTAGACTACAAACCGTTAAGTCTGAGTTCGTATTCCCGGGACTCCTTCTACATTTCTGTTTTTTCCTAAAAGAAGTAATAGAAAAATTTTCATAAAAAAATAATCATAATAATAATTTGACACAAATTTCTAGGCACGTTTTGATACGTTTTTCATAAAAAAAGGTATTATTTATACACTGCCTGCCACTTGAATAAGCAATCACATTTTTTTTAATTTTTAATAAAGTATATTTCCTAAACTAAAGTTCAGAAGAAAATAATTTTTTGCCCAACCAAATTTCAAAGTGGCTTTAGTTTCCTGAAGAAATAAAAAATATACATATTTTGTTATACTAAAATTATGCATTTATTCAAAGACATGTATTTCTGCGGTATTTTTTCGTGTGTCACTTGAATAAGGAATATTTCAAAAACTACGCAAACTGTAATTTATTTTTAAATTTTAGGTTATAAAAATGAAAGTTATTATCTTCTAGCATTCAATTAGTAATGAGTACTGCCACCATTTTTAGAAATAACCTCAAAAATGCGATTTGACATTAACTTGTATAATGACTCTAAGTAATTTAGCGAAATTTAACTCCATGCTTCCGTTATTGCATACTTTAAGGATTCTATCGTCTCAAATTGTTTTTCTCTTTCATAAACTTTTCTTGCAAGCCAACCCCAGACAATTTTCATTGGATTCAGCTCTGGTGAATATGGGGTCCAATCCAAAGTTGAACACCTTGTTGATTAATCCATTGTTTTACTGCTCTGGCGGTATGAATCGGAGCGTTGTCGTGTTGGTACGTTCAAGGTATAGGTCCAAATAAATCATTAAATTTTGGAAACGCTTCCTCCAGAATGTTTTTGTAAGTCGTTGCAGTCATTTTGTTGGATACAAAAACCAATTCTATGGTACCATAATACCAAATGGCACCCCATACCATTATTCCGCCGTCTCGGCTGTGTCTGCGACTCAAAAATAATTCATCCTTATTTAGGTCATGCAAGTAATAGTTATACCCGTCGGGACCATCAGTATTAAACTTTTTTTCATCGGAAAATACAACTTTAATCCATTCGTCGGACCATGTCATTGTATTTTTGGCAAACTGTAGACGTTGTGATTTGCGTTTTTCATTAAGTGGTATTTTTTTGCAGCTTTCGTCGGACTATGTATGGGCACGACTTTAAAATACGGTGCACTGTTCTTAGTCTGGCACTGACTCCACTTTTTTTTTTTTTTTGGCTATTTGGACCGGATTCTGACCATGAGATTTCAAAATCAGAATTGTTTCTTTTTCAGAGTTATTAAGAGCCTTACCACGTCCCATTTTGAATAAAAACTATTTAAAAACTATCAAATTAAATATTCTTTAGTCGTTTATATTGAAAGAAATTCAAATCATAGCCTTCCTGATTAATATTAAAAGAATTCCTTATTCAAGTGACACAGGAAATAGTACCACAGAAATACATGTCTTTAAATAAATGCATAATTTTAGTATAACAAAATATTTATATTTTTTATTTCTTCAGGAAACTAAAGCCAACACTTTGAAATTTGGTTGCGCAAAAAATTATTTTTTTTTTTTGAACTTTAGTTTAGGAGATATACTTAATTAATGTTTAAAAAATGTGATCTTTATTCAAGTGGCAGGCAGTGTATTTGAGTTTCGTTTTAATCTTTTTATATAAGCAACAAAGATAGTAAATTTCAATATTTCGATGTGGTATACCGCTTGGGTTTGTGAGTGACAGACTTATTTATTTTCAAACAAAAATTAAAATTTTGAAATGTCATACTAAGGAACTGTCAAATATATTTTTAAATAATTAAAAATGTTTCTTTGGAATTTTTTAAATAAAATTACACTTATATTCTCCAGGATTCCAACCCACCTAGGCAACATGGCATTTTGAAATTCTGAATTCAAAAAATAGTTTTTCCTTAATTTGTGTAAAAAAAAAAATAATTTTTTAACATTGTCGAATTTTAAATATATCCAACATATAGTATTGTAAATTGATTTTTATAATGTTAACATACATGAGGAGTACATATAATTGTTTTTCAACAAAATTTTTATGGGTATAGATAGTGTTCTAGATCACAAATCTTCAAGCCATGGTTCGTATCATCGTAAAATCCATTTGAATTTTATTTTAATACGGAAATATTTTTTGTGAAAAAATAAGTTTGACAAGTAAATACAAGTATGTTTTATTCTTAAAATATTTTTGTTAAAATATGAGATGGTTTTTCTTAAAATATTATCACTTAACTATAATTGTGTTTTAAGTTTTTAAATGTAGATAATAAGATGGCAAATCATGTTTGGTGGAATTGTGTTTTAGATCCCCAAAGTTAAAAATTCTTTAAAATTATATGAATTTTAAAATAGTTATTTCAAGTCTAAAATTTATAATTCTAAGGCAACTTTTTCGAAAAAAAAAAAATTTTGGTAGAAAACTGAAAATTAATTTACAATTTTGCACCAGTTTACAAATATTAAGAACATTGTATGGATTACAAATACCTTATTTAATGAATTTTTTCACTTAAATAACAAAAACATTACGATATGATCAATCATTTGTAAAAAATTACTTAAAAAAAATAAATACAAACATTTTACTATTAACTAATTAATCGCATTTTTGCACATATTCTGTGACAAATTACTTCGAAATGATTTTGCATTAAAACTTGCATCAAAAAATGTCAAAACATTATACATTTAGTGGAAACTTTCGTTAAAAATTAACAAAAACTAAATTAATTACTTTGTGTATATATTTTATATCTATATCGCGGTTTAACAGAGATTATACCAGCAAACGATTTTATATTAAAGACGACACAACAAAGCGGCCAAAACTTATTTACATTATCATCATTTAAGCCCTTGATAATTGCTTGACTTTCGGTAAAAATACGTGTTGGAGCTTTGTTATCAATTTCCTTTAACCACTTAATCCCTTCCGTAATAGCTATAATCTCAGCCTGAAAAACAGTGTTGTGATCTGGAATGCGAAAGAATTTGCTTGTGTTTCGGCTCTTTTCATAGAACCCCATTCCAGTTTAGTCTCCAATTTCCAAGCCATTTGTATATAAATCAGCTCTTGGATTGTTCCCCATTTTCGATACTTCATAACATTCCTCTCTATCAGATATTCTGGTGATATAGTTAGTACGTACATATCTATCTGGGATACTGTCACATGTAGTGATGTTACTCGTTGGTAAGATATAAAGTATATTTTGGTGCCTGGTTTTATGAACTCTTAATAGCCACTCCCATTACCATCAATCTAGTTGCAGCTAAGGCTGCTTCGTATTTCACCTGTATCTCGATCGATCGTATTGATAAAATATTTTCAATCACCCCTGTATATGTGGTTTTCATTGCACCGCATGCACTAATGCATCACTGTCTTTGTATCTTTTGAAGAGTTTTATATTCACCTTCTTCTTAACAAACGTCCTGTCCACCATACTAACGAGGTTTACGCATATAACCAGTGAGTCATCTTCGGGTTTATACCCCATTTTGAGCCTATTGCTCTTCTGCAAATACTCCATATAGAATATACGGAACAATCCCCAATCGAGTACTACACCTAGATATTTACTATATGTACTATATGTAGCCCAGTTGTAAGATGCGTTTAGAGCTTCTTTTGGTCGTTCGCATAACAATGTAGGATCCTTTCCTCTCAACAAAAAAAAAAAAAAAAAAAAATTAGTTGGGACAAAATTCAACTTATTGTTAGCTATGGAATGCGATATTTTGTTTTGCAAAAATCTAACTTTTAAAATTGGGCTGTCTGCGGGAAATCTGTTCGGGAGACACCCCTAAATATAGGGGAAAATGTATGTCATAATAAACTATAAAGTACATAAAAGTACCAACGATAACCAAAGTGGCGTCATTTGGCGAACTCTGACAACTTTATTTTTACGCTGCAATAATACTGACAAATTAAGTATTGCTTTATCCTGATAACATTTTGACGTTTGTTTTGACAAAAATTAGTCTAGTACAGACGATACAATGCTTTAAATTGAAATATTTTTTAAACTTTAATACAGGCAAAGTCACCATAGCAGTCCGAAGCCGAGTGATGTTGTCATTTTCACATACACAATACGAATATTAACGAAGCTAAACAATTGAGTATGAATATAAAACAAAAAAACATTTAGTTGTGTTCAAGCTTTCAATAAATCAGGCTTATGTCGCATGGTTAAAAACAAAACACATAACAAAGAGCGCAAGAAAAAATTATTATTATTATTTTTTTGTGTTCTAAATATAGCAAACACATTCGCAAAAAAGAGCGTAAATAAAATACACAAACACATTCAAATTTTTATGTCCCTCTTTCTGCCTTTCGTTGCTTTAAAAACTCATTTGCCCAAAGATGTACAAACAACATGAAAGTTTTTGTTGCATTTGTCGCATTCTATGCTTTCTTCATTTTCTTCAATACACAACTTGCACTGAGCACAAATTATTTTTTTTTTTTTTTTGTTTTTTATACTTCTTCTGCTAGACTTTGGCATATTTTATTATCTTCAGATACTTTACTATTTTAAAATTTAAATCTTACAGTTCTTATAATAAATAAGATTTTTTTTTATATTTTTAAAATTTAATTTATTTTTCACTAAACAGAGAACAGCAAAATCTGACTTTATATGGGGCTATTACGCCCCCTGGACATATCCACCTATTTAAAATTTAATATGAAAGTTATTTCTACAAATTTTTAAGACTTTTGCTGTAATACTCCGTTAGATATCCGAAAATAAATATTTGCTTTGTATGGGGGCTACCCCTTCCCTTGGACCACCATCCTATTTTCATTCCACAAATGCAATATGAAGTTTGAGTTCTCTAACTGTAACATTTCCTTAGATATTCAATAATGAATATTTGCTTTGAATGGGGGTACTATTTCCCCTGATTCTATCATTTTTATCGCAAGTTATGGTGATTATTGAGAAAGTTATTCCTACAAAATCTTAAGACGTTTGCTATAAAAGATATACGATATTTAATATTTTTGTTGTATTATTTCCCTGGTCCTATCCTTTCCATTTTCATTTCAATTATAAAGGATGGTAAGAAAGTATTATGGGGGTACCACTACCCAACTCCTATTGAAAAATAAGATAATCTATCTGAATTCTGGGGTTCACGGAATAATACTGTGAAAATTTCAAGAAATGGGAGCTATCACTCCCCATTGACCTACCCGCCTCAATTTTAGCTCAACCATGGAGCTTCATAAGAAAATTATTCCCACAAAATCTTAAGACTTTCACTGTTATAGTTCATGAGATATTCGATGATTAATAGTTGCTTTGTATGGGGGCTACCAATTATTTTCACCAAATCATGAGTATTTCACAGCAGTAGTTTTTTAGACATGTAATAATTAAGATTTTCTTTGTATGGAGGCTTTCACTCCCCTTTGATTTACCCGTCCCATTTTTATCTCAACCATGGAACTTCATAAGAAAATTATTTTTACAAAATCTTAAGACTTTCGCTGTTATAGTTATTGAGATAATTAATATTTGCTTTGTATGGGGTCTACCACTTTACTTCCTATCTGCCCTATCTTCATCTCATTTGTGAATCTTAATGAGAAAATTATCCTCACCAAATCTCAAGAATTTCTCTGCAGTAGTTCTTTGGATATGCAATAATTAAAATTTGTTTTGTATGGGGGCTACCATTCCTTCCTACTCCTATCGAAAAATAAAGTAGCCTATTTTACTTTTGGTTATCACAGAATGATACTGTGAAAATTTCAAGAAATTCTGTCCAGCGGCTTAGCTTTCTTAAAGCCCAAACAAACAAACATACACAGATTCATTTTTATATACAAGTTAAGGTATGACGTCACATCCCTTAAAATCTTATTTTCAAAATTATTTGTTTTCCCACAAAATGAGCTACACGCGCAACTTATTTTATGCTGACGTAGTGTCTGCAACAATTGTTTCATTTATTTTAAATTGTAACTTAAAACCGTTGTTTTTAACTGTGACAACGTGACGAATGTATAAAATTATGATTCTTGCTAATTAGAAGTTTAAGTTTTAAGTCAGGCAGTCAATAAGTAATACAAAAGCCGGATCATACACCAGCCCAAACCGCGGGTCCCTGCGAAGGCTCAATAATATAAACACAAATTGTAAATAATAAAATATAAAATAATAAAAATATTAAAAAAAAACGGAATTAAAATAATTTAACTTACATATGTATATTGTAACGCTTTTCGCTCTTAAAAGCGTTGTTTTATCTCCTTTAAATAAATTTGTCACTTTAATTTATTTTTAATTTTAAATACAGATCTTTATTTTACGCCTTAAAACACAAAAGTTACACATTAAACTTACATTAAACTTACACAAAGATTGTAGAACATACTGTGTCTAATATGTTCTACAATCTTGTAACATCATAAACCATCTAGTGATTATTTATAACAGACAAACTATGTTTCTCGCTAATACACAAACAATTATTATTAAAAGCTTTTAAAACACAGTCCACATAAGCAATAATTTATAACATCTCAGCGCTTCGCCGAACTAGTTACGTAACTTCGAATTCGTAAGCCAATAAGAAAGAAGCCATTCGTAATGTTTTTAACTGGTGAATTTAATATGGGGATGTCATACCAAGTAACCAATTGGCAACCCTTTTCATTACTGTTCACTAGTAGTTTGGAAGGTATTGTGAAGCTAAATATATAGTTATAAACAGCGCAAGTTTAAATATGCAAAATAAAAATATATTAAAAATATACGTCAAGAGTCCATGACAGTCATATTTGATACGTCAGATTTTTTTTAAATTTACAAAATAATTTATATTAATTTGTTAATCAAACTCCAAAATATCACAAAAAATAGCGTTTTTGTTAAGAAAACTATTTTTTTTATTCATTATATGAAAATTTATGCAAAGATCAGAAAAAATTAATTTTTGGTAAATTACTTGTGAAATATGCGAAAATTCACTTATTTTTCCTGCGTTTCTGAAATTCTAAAGTTCCAAATTTCGTTAAATTTAATAATTTGTCTAAGTACTAGTTTTATCAATTAATGAAAAATATTTTTTTTTATTTTAAAAATCAAAATCTATCCAAAACTTTTTAAAAAAGCGTTTAAATAACAACATAGAAAAAGTTTTCCCCAAATTTTTCATACAAAATATAATATTTATCCTAGATATTGTTAAATTAAACATAATGAAAATTTTGCGTATTTTGAGACAATTTTATTTTGGAAGCTATATAAAAATATGTACACACAAATTATCAATGTCTATAAATGGTAATTTCTCAAGTAAAATTTTAAAATATGCATAATTTTGTAATTTTGAATTATGTTAAAAAAAAACGGTTTTTTTTTTGGTAAGTTCCTGGATAAATTCTATTATTGTTTTGTTAATTTCTTCTTTTTAAGATTTTTTGGAAAGTATAAGAATCAAGCTTGTTATCCATACACATTTGTGTATGTTTTGGTCAAATATTGAAAGAACGTTTAAAAAAATGAAAATTTTCAAGTTCTAATGCAATTTATTATAAATTTTTCTATAAAAGGCTATGTAATGTAGTATTTTTAAATACTTTTTTGTAAGCATACCAAGATTTATTTTCTTTTAAATTGGACAAAAATGTAAGAACTTATTCGATTTTATATGAAATGATTTACTTAAACTTTTTATATGTTTTTTTTTTTTTTTTTTTTTTTTTTTTTTTGAACCAAGTATGTTTCAAATTAAGCATAAAATGATTTGCTTAAAAATATATTAAAAATCATTTGATAAAGTTTTGAAATTCTTAAATAATTGTTTGAGTATTCAAACGATTTTGAAATATTGACGTCTCATTTCATTGTAAATGAAAAAGCATTTTAAACTTGATATCTTTAGTGTTAAAGAAAATAAATTCCAAAGATTTACATTATTATCGAAATTTTGAAATAGAAAAGCAAATTTAATTAAAAAAAATGTATTTGGAGGAAATATAAAATATTTAAATAATGTAGTGTAACCCACATATAAACACATAGTAATTGAATATATATCATATTACAACTCACATTGTTCTATACGTAATGCAGACTAATCATAAACATAATTGAGTGACACACTTATGATTGAGTGCACTTCAAATATGAAATATTATGATTGGTCAAGGAATTAAAGATACTTGACATCATAGCCAACTCCATGATACCAAACTAGACAAATGTAATATTTAATAAAATGGAAAAAGTTAGAGAAGCTAAGATTAATTCTGTAATTTAGTATATAAGCACCAACAATAACCAAAATAAATTAGATTTGAAATTTAAACGTAGACTGGCATACTTGCCTTGTTTTTTTTTTTTTTTTTGAAGTCTCATCTTTTCATCATCAGTTCCTTTGAACATCTACAATTAAGTTGATCCCCATACAGCTGTGTAAATATAGAACTAGGCTATAGGGAAAATTTTGTCTTATAATACTATACGACATTCTTCAACAATAACACTACATAGCGACGCTGCCTAATAACACTACAATAAAGTTTAAAAGCTACATTCTTTTGCTTTTTTCATTCAATTAAATTCAAAATCGACTTAAAATTTAGGTAGCTTCGAGATCTTTAGTGCACCAACTATTATCCAAATTTTTTTTGAAATATCTCAAAATTTATGGAGTATTTCGAATTTTTTAAAATTTATTAGTTTTTCTCGTTTGACAACTTTGTTGTTTTTGTTACAATTTTTTACTTTTTATAAGTAATGAAAAAAAAAAAGAAAAAAATGAAGCAAAGCTATTATTAATCAAAAACAAATAAAAATAAAGTATTAATTTTATTTTTGTAAAAAATATCGATTTTCGATACAGTCTAAGTATCAAAATCTACAAAATTTTTCGTGTTTTTCAGGTCATGCATTTTAATAAATTTCATTGAAATGTATTTATTTGTTTGAAATGCTTTAGAGGATTGCAATAAAATAAAAACACACCTTAAATTATTAAAATCTATTCAATATTCCCTGAAATTTACAAACCGTAAAAAGAAATTCCAAAGATTTACATTATTATCGACATTTTGAAATAGAAAAGCAAATTTAATTTAAGAAATGTATTTGGAGGAAATATAAAATATTTAAATAATGTAGTGTACCCCACATATAAACACATAGTGTACCACACAAATCTGCATGTATGAACAATGCATAAAACAAATAGTAATTTGTTTTTGTATTTCAAAAACTAAAAATGAATAATGAAGTAAAATATCGAGTTTTTTGATGACATAAATAATAAAATCTTCCAGTTCAAAAGCTAGTTATGAAAACATTGTATAAAATTTGATCACCACTAATCAACTTAAATTTTTAGCCATTAAAATCTAGCACATAATTTTGAATTTTTCAAAACAAAAAAAAAAAAAGAAAAAAAACCGTTTATTTTAAAAGTGGCCTTAAAATTATGAAATTGGGTTTGAAAATATTAAAATCTTTATGAATTATTTAATTCTTAATTCATTTTTTTCCTTTTTTTATTAAAGTTTGTTAAGATTTCTGAATGAATAAAGAAAAGGATAAAACTATTACGTAAAAATTTAACTACTTTTAATACTAACTCAAAATAAACGGCTCATATAATAATGTAATAAGTGTAAAGTGCCGTAAATATAATAGATTCATATGAAAGAAATATAGAACAAAAAATGTTTTTTTAACTGAAATAAATATATTTTTTTTTAAGAAAAAAACTTAATATTTATTACTCTTTCAGTGCTATTTAGATGTATTAAAAGCTAGCTATAAATCAATATTATTCAATATTATCAAAAATCATTTCAGTAGTCAGCAAGTATTTTAACTAATTTAACTACTGCGTTGATCTTTTTTTACTCTGTTTCCTTCCGAAGTGGATTATTTGTTGTTACTCCAACTTTTGTCTCGATAATTATACCCACACCACTACGGGTGATTGTGGTATTACGCATTTTTGCTAATGTGTGTAACGTACAAAAATATTGGTTGTAGACTCACCTTCATGTATACCAATCGAATCATTTTATGAATCAATTGAACGATTGAAGACTCATACAAGCTTTAATTAGTATTCCAAATTTTATGAAGGCCCAAAATCACTTTAACGTACATAAACCACATATTAATGTTTATTGGTTGGTTAACGTGGTAGCCCGTAATCTTACGGGCAATCAATTAGACTCGTTAGAATCCGTTTTGATGGATCCACACTACTCGCCAGGTGAATTAGTTGTATTGATTCTGTAATGAAATAGAAATGTAGGGAAGAAACAATGAGAACATAAATTAATTAGATCCAGCCTGTAGCATTGAGATATTTAATGATGTCACTGAGTCTAGTGTCAGATATCTCAAAGAGGTTGTCTAATTGGTGCCCTTCCAGAAATTTATGTCTGCTTGCGTTCAAGGCTGGGCATTCACATAGAAGATGAAAAACTGTCTCCTCCTTCTCGCGATTGCCACAACTACGACAATATTCATTGTAAGGGAGACCAAGTCTACTTGCATGTTTACCGATCGTCCAGTGACCTGTAAACAATACTATTAGTCTCGAGATGTCCTTGCGTTTGTAGCTAATGAGTTGCATTGAGCGTTTCTCGTTGTAGGTAAGCCACATTTCTTTCGCGACTCTACATTTGTCCAGATTTCGCCATCTATTCTCCGCCTTTTCTAGAAAGTGTTTTTGGATTCTGCTTTTGACTGTTCCTAACGGGATTGCGACAGAAACCGCTAAGGAGGCATTCATAGCAGAGCCTACCCAGGCTAATTCGTCTGCCTGTTCATTACCATAGTAGTCCCTATGCGCAGGAACCCAGATTATAGTAATGTCATACAGTCGACTTAGTCCAAGCAGTTCCTCTTTACACTGTCTGACTAGAATAGAGGTAGTTTTCGGTGATTTGAGCGATAGTATTGCCGCTTGACTGTCGACAAATAAACCAATATTCCCTTGAATATTTCTATCGCGAATTAGTTTACACGCTTCTCTGACCGCTAGTATTTCCGCTTGGAATACGGTTGCCTCGTCTGGGAGTCTACATGAGGGTCTAAATCCAAGATCATCAGAGAAGACACCAGAGCCGACACCGCAGTTCATCTTTGAGCCGTCAGTGTATATCCTAGTTCTAAATTGTTGAATAAGATTGCCCCTTCTCCATTCACTCCTGGTGGGGAATAGGACTTTAATAGTATTTCCGAAGTCCATGTGGGGAATCATATAGTCGGCAAATTTATTGAATTGCGGGGGTATTAAATTTAATATCCTCGCGTGCCCATACGTTCTTGATCTCCAGCTTTTCGTTGCAGATAATCTTATCGCACTATTAACTGATGATTCAATTATGTATAGGTCTATAGGTGTTAGGTGCAATATAGTGTTAGAGCTTCTTATGCACTAGTACGTAATGCACCTGCTATGCCAATGGAAGCGGATCTTTGTATCCTGTAAAGTTGATCCACCACATATCTCTTACTAGTAGCGGTCCACCACACAAGAGATCCATATACGAGAATGGGCCGTACTATTGCAGTGTATAGCCATTTTGTCAATTTTGGACTCAGACCCTTTTCACACTGAACATCTTTCTACAGGCGTAGTGTGCTACCGTAGCCTTACTAACCCTATGTCGAATGTTCAGTTTCCATGAAAGCTTAGAGTCCAAAATAATGCCCAAGTATTTTGCATTGTCCGACAAGGTGAGTTCACAGTTTTCTAACCGTTGTAGTCTGAAGCTCGGAATCTTGGTCTTTGTGGTGAAAAGTACCAGCTCTGTTTTGCCCGGATTCACACCTAGTCCACATTCTTTGGCCCAGTCACTGAGTGTAGCTAGAGCAGTTGACATGATATCACTTATCACGTTCAGAAACAGTCCTGATACTAGTATCACCACATCGTCCGCGTAAGCCACGACTTACACTCCCTTGTCTTCCAATTTACACAGGATGGTATTAATGACAATAAGCCACAACAGCGGAGAAAACACACCCTCTTGTGGAGTTCCACGCATAACTTGTTTGGTCTTAACACTGTTGCCTAAATTCGCAATGACGATTCTTGTCTCTAGCATTGACACCAGCCAGTTGGTGATATAATCATCAACTCCTAGTTCGTACAGAGCTCTCTGTATCGCCAAAGTCGTGACATTGTTAAAGGCGCCTTCTATATCCAGAAAGGTAGCCATAGCGTATTGTTTAAATTCAATGGATCGCTCGATGACCCTTACGACCTCATGAAGAGTCGTCTCCGTGGAGCGACCCTTAATGTAGGCATGTTGACTTCCTGAGAGTCGAGTTGTACCCTCTAGACGCTGCCTTATATGTAAATCAATGAGTCTCTCCAGAGTTTTCAGCTGAAAAGATGAGAGACTAATCGGACGGAAGTCCTTTGCATTCTCATGACTTCTTTTTCCGGTTTTTGGAATGAACACTACCTTCACTCTTCTCCATTTCCGGGGAACATAGTTGAGGGTTAGGCAGAGTTTAAAGATTCTATGTAACCAGGGTATGATGTATACCTTTGCACTTTGTAGCATCCGTGGTATAATACCATCAGGCCCTGCAGATTTGTACGGAGAGAAGCTATCAATCGCCCGTGAAATTTTCTCAACGGATATCATGTCATCCTCGATTCCTTGCGAGGATTTAATATGCCCCATCTCCTGGTCTGTAATATCAGTGCAGCCAGGAAAATGAGTATTAAGTAAAATGTCCAAAGATTCCGTCGACGATTCTGACCATGATCCATCCATCCTTTTAATATAGGATGGATTATTATGACCATTTGCCAAAACCCTACTGAGTCTAGCAGATTCCTTGGAATTGTCGATAGATTCGCAGAAGCCTTTCCATGAGTTTCTATTTGCGATCTTTATTGCCTTCTTATATTCCCTACGCTTATCGTGATACAACTGCCACGATTTTGTCTTGTAGCCAATATTGAAAGCAATGCGTGCCTCCTTGCGTAGCTTCGAGAGTTCCCTATTCCACCAGGGAGGGAAGCTCTTTTTAGCCTTCGTCATTGGACAGGCTATATTAAAAGCTTTAACAATTTCCTTGCCTAATGTACCCTCAATTTGGTCAAGACCCTCAGTCGTTGCTTCGACTGGAGGTATTTTTCCCAGTTTGTGCATGAGAATCCCATTGAACTTAGTCCAGTTCGTTCGTCTTGGGTTTCTGAAAGTTGACGCTGTTTCCTTGCAGACGAGTCCAGTGTCGAAAAGTATCCAGCAATGATCCGAAAAGGATTTCTCTTTGGATACTCTCCACCTATCAACTGATAAATTGGATCTGTCCTTCATAAGTATAATGTCTAGCACCTCTTCCCATCCATTATGGTTCACCGAGCTCGGAAAAACGAATGTGGGGTCGTTGCCAGAGTTGCATATGGTAAAGTGGTTTGTATTAATGAAATCAAATAGACACTCACCTCTGTCGTTGATTTCCGTGCTGCCCCATATTGTAAGCCTTGAGTTAGCATCACAGCCAAGGATAATGTCTTCTTGAGCCTTTATAGAGGCCAGAAACGCCCTCACTTCGTCTGGCGGGGCTGGCTTGTCGTGTGCCATATAGCTGGAGGCGATCAGGAAACTTCTGTTTCGCATTAATTCGACCCTTGCGACTGTCAGGTTTGCTGAGCTATACTGTGAGCAAAGAAATATATTTATGTGTTTTTTAGCGATAAGACAAGATCTTGGCTTGCCTTTATCTTTTACGTATAGTGTTTTATATGTTGAAATCGGGAACCCTTTGACTTGGGAATTAGAAACCCAGGGTTCCTGGACTATAGCGATGTAGAGGTCCTTTTCCGCTAAAAGAAGCCTCAGATTGTCTGTAGCACATTTTGAATGCTGCAGATTAATTTGCACGATTTTCATCGTCGGTTGTAGGGTTTTTTGCCGGTTTCCTTAGCTGCATACCTGTCAGCAGATTGTTGGCTACTTCCAACTCATCTGCTTCGCCAGCTCCTGGAACTGTGGGACGGAACAACTTAATCTTGGCGTCCCTAACCCCAAAGTACAGTTTTAGCCCCGCCTTCTCTAGCTCAACTGCGCTATTCTCTGAGACGGCGAAGATAATGCACTTGTTGTTGTCCCCATGATCTTCTGAACGGATGACTGTCCAGTCACTCATGGAGATACTGGGGTTCTGCAGCTTCAGACACTCCAGTATTTTCTGGTTATCGCAGCTCAACTTCGGTAACCAAACCTTTGCCCGTGGTCTCATAGGGATTTCCCCCGCTGGGATAAGCTTAAGGCTTAAGCCTTCCAATGCATCGCTAATCTTTGCGATGCATTTGCTGAGGAATTCTTTAGAGAACACGTCCAAGCATTTCATTATCCTGTAGCCCCGGTGTATCTCACCAGAGTCAAAACGAGGAACTGTAGAGTCTTTGTTGGTGAGTACGTGTTCCATCACGAGTTCAGCCAATTTAGACTATAGCACCCCATTCTGCTACCACAGAAGTTAGGTTGCCGCTTTTTTCGTTGGCCAGAGTCATCAGCAAGTGATCTTTAACCACCTCGTTAAACGGCCTTCTTGCTGACGTTGTTGTGGAAGGAGCCGGAGCGGTCGATTTACTTTGGACCTTTCTTCTCTTCGGCGAATTGCTACCCTCAGCTTGGGAGCGGTTTCGCTTCGCTCTTTTCTGCACTGCTTGGGATGTGGATGGTTGAGAGTCCTTAAACTTAAGATACTCGTCAACCACCGATTGGTATCTGACACGATCTTCCTTATCGCGCTCATGAGGAGTGCCATTTGCCTTATTCTTGGCAATTTTCTCCAGTATAAAGAGAGCTTTGACATATCGTTGTCTCAGAATCTCTTTCTGGCTCTTCTTTTTCTTCCGTTTCTCCTTCGACTGGTCGTCAGACTTGACATCCTGTCGAGGAGCCATTGTGTTTTGTGACAGCGGGGTGCTATAACTTTCTTCCCTGCTGCCAGGTTGTTCGACCAAGGTCTCTTGACTAGAGGCCAAAAGGTCGTCTTCCACGTTTTTGTTGTTGTTTTTATTTTTGTTTTTTATTTTATTTTTCTCCATTTGATTCCCACGAGTAGGCACGTAAGGGGATGGACCATCCATGCAGGGACGGCGTACATGGACTAGACAAAGAAAAATTTACAACTGGCCCGTGTCCTGGCGCCAGAGGGGAGCTGTTAGCGACTAGTCTTCTTTAACCACTGACTAGCCATCCAGGTTCTCGGCACTGCTACCAACCACCTTAACCTTACAAGTGGGGGAAAGAGGATATGGAATAAGAGGGGAGAAAAGAGGGTAGTTGGGGAAAGGGGATAGGGGATGGATAACCTTTGGTCATGAAGGCCATTAGAGTCTATACCTTGATTTCTCAGTATCCTCCAAGAGGACAACTGAGACTTCAAGAAAGAGACCACAGCCTACATTTAAGCCGCCACATCGCGTCAAGATTGTTATCCAGGTTTATACTATTATAATATGTGAAATAAATGAATTTTATGTAAACAAAAAACACGGTGCCTGATTTTATGAGGATCGGCACATAATTGACTATAGCTCCCATATAAGACATTCCCAGAAAATTACTTTTACTCTTTTAAAAAAGGTCAAAAAAGACTAAATGACCCAAAAAAATTAGGCCAGAAAAAAGTTAAATTTAAACTTATTTCTTCTCGTTCTCATTAGTTTATTTTTTTATGTATTTATTTATTTATTAATAATCCCAATGTTATAAGATATAAAATCTTATGGATACAACATTAGTCATTATAAATGGAAACAACACGCAGAGAAAAACATTGTTACGGTTACAACAATATTATGTTCTCATTGTTAATTTTCATTAATTTTAATAATACTGTGATCAAGATAACAATATTTTTGTTTCAGTCTTATCATTCAATGTTTGCACTCAATTAAAATTTTAATATAGTTGACTCAAAAATTTTATGTTTTTGAATATTTTTACCAGAAACAACATTTTATTAATATAAAAAATATCATTATTTCTACAACCATTAAATATTATCAATCTTTTTCCTTGTTCTTAAACCATATTTTGTTTTGAAACCATATTAATATTATTATTTCCATAAAAATTAAATGTTACAAATAAATATGCTTTATTATAATTCTCATTTAGTTTGTACATGAATTTATATAAGAAAATAAGGTTTCAAAGAATATGAGATATTGGTTAACTATTAAATAATTTAATTAATAAAAATATCTTTGTATTGTCTTGTACAATATATAATTAATCAAATAAATAATTAATGGAGAAATATTATTTGATCATAATAAGATAAATTTGAAACATGTTATCAGAAGTTTTTATAATTTTTTTAATATAATACGTACTATAAAACCAATTTATAAAACAATCGAATCGAATCATAATATGAGAAAATCAGATCGTAATGTAATAAAACCGTATCATTACATGATCAAATTTGTATATAAAATATAAAAACTCTGATCATAATATGTTAAGTTAGACCGTTTTATCATTATAATTCATATTTATTATTATTTATGAGTATGAAAACTTTTACAGTAACAATATAGTCCAATCATAATATGGACTATATTTTTTTCTCTGAGTGCATTATGTCTATATTTATTACTTGGTTGTTAAGAAATTTTAATGTTGAATGGACATTCCATCGAATACTATTAAATTTTAAAAAACTTTAGATAATAATCGGAATAAGAAAAATTATGGATGTTTTACTTCAATGTTTTTGTGCTATTTTTCTCTTAATCAAAAATATAAAAGTGAGGCTTTATTAAAATTTAGCAGAGATTGGAATTGAGGGTTAAAGTCTCGCACTTCTGGCATTATCGGATTACATACATACATACATACATATTTACATACATACATACATACATACATACATACATGCATGCATGACACATATGGAGTATACTGCTAACAAGGCAACAAATATTAGAGCCGCTCTTGAAAGAATGATGCCGAATGTAGGTGGACCAATGCAATCCGAAAGGAAGATTATATCCACGGTCGTCAGCTCAGTTATACTTTACGCTGCTCCCATATGTTCAGTAGCTCTGAAAGTAAAGACCGCAGCGAGGAAACTAAAATCTGTATGCAGGTTATCGTTTCTACGGGTATGCTGCTCTTTTCGAACAAGATGAGACGAAGGGACCCATGTCATAGCGGGAATGATTCCCGTAGATATCTTGGCTGTCGAAGCCAAACGCTTGAATGAAATCAGAAGAGATCCAAACCACTTAACGCAGTTTCTCTTAGGCTACGGAGGATACCGAAGGAAGATCCAGAACACATCGTATTCAACTGTGCACGGTGTCGCCACGATCGACAGAAAACAGAAGAAGTCCTTGGGTGCCAACTGAATCCGCAAAATATTGTTGACATCATCCTTAATAAGAGAGAAAATTGGGATGTAATATCTTCAATGATTAAAAGTATCCATTATAAACGGAAAAAAATCTGAGGAAATCCCAGACACAAGACGTAGCTTAGATAAGGATCTCCTGCCCTGCGATGCAATATCTTTGTAAATAGTTCCGCAGGGTTGCTGAATGACGAATGAGGTGGTTTTAGTCGGTATGAATCCAACATATCTCATGGTTAATCTATAATCGTGAGAATCTTATGAAAGATTTCCACCTGCCTAATGAAAAAAATAAAATAAAAACATACATACATACATAAATTTATACATACATACATATTATGAGATAAATATCGTAAAATTTTTATAACATAATTTTTTCACAAAAAAAAAAAAAAATTTTTTTTTTTTTTTTTTGAAGTTCTATGAAGCCAATGAACCGGTATGTGATTAAAGAGTGATGAAGAAAGAATGGAGAACTAGTTCACAAAAGCACTATTTAGGAGCACTAAACGGTTCTACGTCATTAATGCCAGAATTAGTTCTGACATCACTAGTTCTTGTGATGTTTTCAAAGAATCTGAAATCGTTTTGTTTGCACCATTTTATAACTGAAGATAAAAATTCTTCCTGGATATACTGACTTTTATAGTCATATTTGTTACGTTTGAATTTTTATCTTTATGTAAAAAGTATTTAAAAAACTTAAAAAATATTTTATACAAATCAGTTAATCAAACTGCAAAACATAGATTTTTGTATTATGTATGTTTTTTAAATCAGTACGAATATTAAAATAAAAATTATCATTGTGTTGCGTTCAATATAAAATTTTGTGGACTTTTTTTCATGGAGATTTAGGTTCACACTGGGTGACAACAACAAAACGATACTGTCCCTGATGTATGACTTATTTCATGCCGCGAATAATTTAATAATTATTAATTAAATTTTATTTCGTTATTTATTTATTTTATTTTTTTGTATTTATTTTTTGATAATTCCAATGTTACAAGATATAAAATGTTATATAAAATAAGCATAAATAATTATACAGTTAACAAACAAAAAGTAACATAATTAACAATTTTTCAAGAGTAAATAAAACTTTAAAAATTCGTGATAGTAAATACAATACAATTATGTTTTGAAATAATTAAAAAGTTTATTATTAAGAGATGTTGCTTTAGAAATAAAATGATAATAATAGGGTAAGGAGTTCTAAAGTTTTGCTGCATTGATGAGAAATTGTCTGTCATATAATAATCTAGAATAGGGCGAAGGTACAATTAAGTTGTTACGAGCTGATCTGGTAAATTTTATATTTTTAAAGATATAATCAGGTTAGTAATAGTAATTTTATAAATCAATAATAATTTTCTAAATTTTAAACCATTTTCCAATGAGATTCAATAAATTCGATTAGTATACATGGATAAACGATCGTATTTTCTTAAACCAAACATATATCTTACAATAACATTAAATGCTCTTAATAGTTTAGTTTTAGAAACAGCAGCTGTGATGCTGAATATTTCATATATTTTGAAATACATCTGAGAATGTCTTCCTTTTCACAAAAAGCGTATAGTTGAACGTCGTTGGCATATATATAGATTTGGCAGGTTTCTATCGTATTTGGTAGATCATTTATGTATAACGAGAATAACAAAGGGCATAGAATAGACCCTTTTGTATTCTAAATTGAAGATATGTCAATAAATTTAGAGGAATATGTGGAGAAACCAAACATTTTAACAAGTTTCTTGATTAAAATTAAATGCTTTAGAATGATCTAGCTTTAAAACGGCTATTTTTTCATTTGTCGACATGATTCGAATTTCCTCTGAAACATCGATTAGAGTTGCAATTCATGGACTTCTTTTTCTAAAGCCTAATTGTTTATTATACAATAACTTATGTGTGCTAAGGTAATTTGTCATTTGTGCATACATTAGTTTTTCACAGACTTTAGATAGATAAGGAAGAACGCCAATTGTTCTGAATTCTTTATCACTTTTAGGCAATGAAACAATTTTTGAGATTTTCCATAATTTTGAATAAGTAGATGTCATAAATATTGTGTTAAATATATGTGTGATATAAGGCAAAAATTTTGCAACAAAACCTTTAAAAAAATCAGGTTTATGCCATCCAGGCCTTCTGAGTTAGATTTTACAAAAAGAAGATGTCCTGGAGATCTTCCTGATTAATGCCGTGAAAGTCAAATAAAATGCGCAGGTTATTTATTGGTAAGTTATCATAGAAAGAAGATGAAATATTTGATGGATGGTTATAAAAGTTTTATTCAACACATTCAGCTCCATTTCAGAGAGGTTTACCACCTTCATAACGTCTTTGAAGCTCAGATTTCTAATCTCCTTTCCCTGGGATTTTTTCCATTTTCTCTTTCCTCCTATTCTAATGACAATTTGAACAAGTGAGAATGATATTTTCGGCTTGACCGAATATATATACCCACCATCTGCAACTTTTAAAAATTTCACCTGATATGAGAGGTGTGCGGTAAAGTGGACGGACCACGCCCATTTTTTGTTTCCGAGTTTATATTGATCCTCGAACTATCTTTACAAAATTACTTTATCGTACATGTTTTTCTTTACATGTTTTTGTTTAGCAGACTAGTATGAATTGACGTTACAAAGAACACCCTGTGTTTCCAGTATTAGAATCATAACTTTTTTTATTAACCGATTTTGCACATTTTCAATACCAAACAAACCTTATATAAGTCCCCATAAGTGGTCCCCCCCCCCCCCCCGAGCCTTATCCTTCTTTCAACAGACAGACGGACATTGACTCAGAATCTTACCTATTGGGCCTTAAATGATTTTTTCGACATGTCACACACGGAATAACAAACACAATAGACTCCCATAATTTTTTGATGGTGGATATAAAAAGGGAATAAATCCGACGGGAAAAAAAGTAGGCATTCTGAATATAAGAAAAATGGAAAACGGTTAGAATTTAATTAGAATTTTTTCCCTATAATAATTTTGAAGGTATATACAGAAATAGTTTAAACTTTTTTTAGGTTATTTTGACCTCAAGTAAACAACGACTGCAACATCTATTGAAAATAATGCAGGAGAATCTTGAAATAGCTAGTGGGTTTTTTAAAAGGAGAAAAACAAGAACTTCTTCTGGCGAAGGGAAAAAGGCGAAATGAATTCACTAGGCCCACCAATTAAAAACATTATTAAATGGAAAAAGGTAATTATCTTTATCCATTAAAAATTAGGTATATAAAATTTTCATGTATTTCAGATATGGCCTGAAAAAAAACACGTGCGGTAAAAGGCAGCGCAAAATTTACAACACAAAAGTGGTACAGATGGAGGTTTTAACAGAGAATATAAGTTTTCACCAATGGAAGAAGCTATATTTCATTTAATTGGAATGAAAACTTCAGTTGAAGGTGTTTCTGTAAATACCTTCGGCCTGAGATCACCGAAAGATGTGGAAGAAATTCCAGAAACAACGCCTGAAAAGATTGCACGTTGTTATGTTAGAAGTTTCTCAAAACCTTCAATCAAAAAACAAAAACAATTTCAACAAATGGAAAAAATTAAGAAAGAAGAAGTGCAAGAAATTCTGCGCCACCAGAACTAGAGAAAAAATAAACTGCAGATTCAGTTAGATAAACACGCCTATAAAGCTAAATAATTAAGACTTAAAACCCAAATTAACTCACTGTGTTATATTAATTTTGTTGTTAGTAATTTTTAAATTTTTGTTGTTTTCCAATAAGTGGCATTTTATTTTTTTATATACTTCTAGCATTTAACACGCTACTGCGTTAGCGAACATGTGGGACTCCTACATAGACTAGTTATAAACTTGGTAGCTTTTTATTTAGAAAAAACAAAATGTAATATCAAAAGTGAAAAACCGTTAAATTAAACTAACTCCTTCCTAACTCCCGTGGGAACAGTTATAATAGTGGTGTCTTCAGAAAATGAATAACAAACATCTCAATCGCACCTTCTAATGATTCCAATTTCATGCACCCATTTTTATATTTAAATAAGGAATATTAAAGGATTTCTTACCACCTCGCAATTCTTTATGAGTTCATCATAACCCAGGGTATCATATACATATATCACCCAATTAATAATCGAATTTAATAAAATTTTAGTTTTTTTTTATTGATAAATAAAAACTATTTAAATTTCGATATTACATTTCACAGTTTAGAAGATGTATGAAGTAACTCTTATAGACGCTTTTACCCCTCAAGACTTCAAATTCCTAAAAATGTTGCGACATTGTGTCGGAATTAACAACAATAAACATTTTAAATAAATTAGTTAAAAAAGTGCCACAATGTAAAAAAAAAACGGAAAAGAAAGATGTAGTCCATTAATGACACCCTACACCATTGTGTACGAGCATAAAAATTCTGGAAGGGGACTTATATTACACCTGTGACCAATTTTACTAAATGTAAAATAAAATAAAATATACAAATACAGAATAATGCGTTGATACTAACATTTATATGATTGTATGCACTTTAGGGCGATTCCTGGAAGTGGGTTTATATGTCGATCAATTTCAATAGCCTTCGTCCTTGTAGCATTAAAGTCTAACTTACCAAATTTCATTAAATTATCTTTAAAATTCAAACCCGTACTTTGTGCACAAGGTTTACATGGACAGCCTGCCAGACGAACGGACGGACATCGTTAGATCGATTTAAAAAGTGATTCTCAGTCGATTTAAGGTGGGTATTGAATAACTTTTTCTATGCGTTACAAACATCAGCACAAGCTCATAAACCCCAACCACCTATGGTGGTGTAGGGTATAAAAATAATAGGATTTTTAAAAAGTACCAAAGGCATGTTTGATACATTTCTAATAAAGAAGGATACTTAAATTTATTTCCATGTTTATATTATATAACATTAATTTTATATGTATATAATTAAACAACTTATTATCAAATTTAAAACATCGTTATTATTATTTTTTTTTTAATATTATTGAAGAACAAATTATTAAGAAATTATAAAGAAATTATAAATTGTTACATTTTGAAATAATTGTTTTGAAGACTAAAAATCAGAAAAATTATTGGAGACAAACTTTTTCGAGATTTTTTTTGCTAAATATTGATTATTAGGTAAAAGACTATTTATGTAGCTAAAATTATTTTTTAATATCAAAAACGATATATATATATATATATATATATATATATATATATATATATATATATATATATATATATATATATAAAGTTAAATAAATCACAAATAGTCATTATTATTTGCTAATTGTGTAAAAATTGTGTTGGTGTTTAATGAATTGTCAAAAGTTCTATACATCATATTAATTTAATTTTGAATAAATATTTGATTTAGTTCATTTAAAGAGTACATTTATCGGAAATTTAGCAATTTTAATAATATAATGTAGTAAACTCAATAATCTGGAAAAGTAGAAATTCGATTTAATTAATAAAATGATTCATACAATTGAAAAAATACTTAAATTTGCACCTCTTACCAATATGATTATATTAATTATTAATAATTGCAAAATCTTGCAAAAAAAATCCCAATTAAACCCATTTAAATTTTTAATTAACAAAATAATTTGAAAAAATATAAATTTAAACAACGTGTTAATTGAATGAATTAAAATGTTAATTGATGAAAAAAAACTATATTTTAATTATATCAATCGAGTAGATAATTGAATGAAGCAAAAAGATAATTGAACAAATTATATCATTTTTTACTATTTTGATTTCTTTATTTTACATTTGCTTTTCACATTCAAATATAATTGACAATTATATATATTTTTAATGTCAGAAGAACAAAAAAAAAAAAAAAATACCACAAAGCCCTCCTTGTGAATTATCACTCACTTAGGATTACATATACTAAAGTTCATGTTTTGTAGAGAAGAAATAGTGCAACAAAAGTGTAGGACATGACTTCAACTTGCTCTACATAACCCTTAGCAAATTCCCAAAAATATGGGATCAATAAGCAATGAACAAGGGGAATATGGAATGCTACTATCTCACCCACGTTGCTATCGTTGAGTTACATTTTTTTGTGGAAAAAGTTACAATGTTTCCTAAAAAGTTACGTTTATGAATTTTTAAAAATAATGCTAGGAACACAATTGCGTCGTATGAATGTAGAAGTGTACTACGTAGTTACGTTGTCAAATTAGAACATACGTTTTTATTGAAAAGCATTCAACAACCGACGTATATGTTTGAAAAAGGTTTAATTCTTTTTTTTATGAAATATACATACATATTTGTTAGTTGAAAAACAAAAATAAGAAAAACAAAAATTAATATATTTTTTTAAATTAGAGTTTTTATTATTTGAAAAGAAAATTCGAGCAAAATAAATGAATAAAATTTCACAGTTTGTTTAGTTTTTCTAACATTTATTTCAAACAAAAAGATACGTCTACGTTGCAGTTATGGACAAAAGTTACGTAAATCAACCCAAACACAACAAAAATACGTTCGTAGTACGTTCCTACGACTCAATTGTGTTCCTAGCATATATTGTTAATACTTGTTTATTTTCGATTTAAAATTTCGAAGAATAAAATAATTCAAAAGTATGCTTTAAAATATCCATAGTTTTGGACGATATTTTTCTTTAGTTATCATCAGGCCGATCAAAAATATGCAAAATCATATTTTTTCCTGTGCTTCAAATGAACCAAACTGTTAGTTATTTATCGGTTTCAGACAATTTTATGAATTTTGGCACTAATCTGTTACAGCATATTTTGGTCCTAACAGCATATTTTTGCATATTTATGGCTTAACAGCATATTTTGTCATATTTTCATACAAAGTCCTCATTTTCGAACATATTTTAGTAAATTAGATGGCATATTTAACTTTTTTTTTTTGCATTCAATAGAATTTTTACATAATTGCCATCAGTGAAATTTTCTTTTTACTTTAACATACTGTAAGTTTTTCAGATCAGATTCTCTAATATCTTCATCATATTAATTGATAGAAATTTAGCTTTGAATGAATTGCTAATAAAAATCATGTTATTTTTAGTACGAATATTTCACATCTTAAAATTTAGCCAGAAATAAATAATATCTTTAATTTTAAGGGTATATTTTCCGATTTTAATATAATGCGAATAAAATACCTCTTATAACATATTTTTAGTTACCCTGGTCATCATCAATTCGTATTCAAACGGTTACGATAATCCAATTTTATAAGTTTAGTTGACTAAATATTCTCTCAACATATACATTTGAAAATACATATTGCTATTGTTGGATAATGGCACTTCTTTAGCATTCTTCAGATCAAAAACATTTTTGCAATAATCTCCGGCACTTAAATTACGATTTAGTCTAATTGTTTTCTTATCGACGATTGAATACTGCGTGAAAAAAAAGGAAAATTTTTCGTTTTAGCTTCTAGCCCTTTTGATTATTCAAATTGCCTTAAAAAGACTAAAATTTTACTATTTCAATAACGAAGAAAATAATTTCTTATTATCTATTACTAATGTTATTTTTACAGAATCATTCATTCATTTAAGCATTTTTGTCTATTTATTCGTACATATTATATATATTTTTTATGTTTAACAAAAGTTCAACAAGTTCTTATAAAAATGCTTAATCAAAAAGGAATTATAGTTTAAAAATGTCGAAAAATTACTTCAAGACATTAGGTAATTTTTTATATGAAATATAAATCAAATTTGTGTGCGAATTTTTTGGGCGATTTTTCATTCGAGTCATTTTACTGATAGCTGTTCTATGTTTTTTTATTTATAAATTTACTGCAATACAAAATTTTGAATTTTTTCTGACCTTATTTTTTTGGGACATTTAGCCATTTTTGACTTTTTTAAAGTTGTATTTAGCATCTTTTTTCTCGGCTCCTAGCAACACTGTATAACAACATTTTTAAAAATTAATTCGTTAAATCTATAAAGCAATTATTTTTATATAACTCCGTCGATATTTTTAAAGTGTGACTGAATATATATATATATATATATATATATATATATATATATATATATATATATATAACCTTAGGATATTTTCTATTTAGCTTTTAACCAATTCAAGACCACATTACATAAGTATTAATCTTCTCTAGTCTGCTTCAAAAACAATACTATTTTATTTTCTCCATTATAACATTATCTTTCAGTGAAAATATCGCTAAGGTTACATTTTGAAAACTAAAAATATATAGTCAAAAATAGAATAATTTCATCCGCCACGGAAATCAGAAGATTGTTGCGTACAAGAAGTTTATTTAGTTTTCTTTAAAAGAGTGTTGTTCTGGGACCTAAAAAATGTTTCCTATATATAATTTTTACAAATAGTACTAAATTTTATTGAATCAAAATTTAAACACATAAAATTATACATGTTACGTGGACTGTTAAAAATTTACGAAAAATGTAACAAATTTAACCAAATGGCAACACTGATTCTGACAGACCATTGCTGCTTCTTAATATGGGAAAAAATTAAAAATAGTCCTTTCTTAAACCTTAATTTAAGAAACAAATATGTATACATTTGAGTAATTCCATTTTAAATTTAAAAAATTTTGACCATTCTGAAATTTTCTCTATAGTAAATATACCGATATGGCTTCCTACAAAAAAAAAAAAAAAAAGAAAAAAAAATATAAAAAATTAAATATGGAGATTTTTAAATATACGTCTCTAAAGACAATTTTTAGAAAAGCAATATGCTCAAAAAATACTTTTTTTCTTTTCTAATATGACATCTTAAAATACAAGCTTTGACATATCCACTGTAAAAAATATTTTTATATCTTTTCTACAACAAAAGTTATGGTCATTTAAAAAAAAATATAATTATCAAAGTTGCCACAGTTTTCAAAATAAAATGAATGAAATTCATATTATATGCTTGTGTATCCTCGTCTATACATGCACCAAATTTTGTCCAAATCGGTATCCAAGGGTCAACATTTTTTAAATTTAAAATGGAATTACTCATTTATTATCTTCTACAGTTTTCGAGTTATTTGCGTTTGAAATTTCAATGTAACACAAATTTGTATGTATGTAACCCAAAATTTCCAACCAATATAGCTCGATATTTTTGTAGTTAGTTAAAGAACTAAATTATCTATCGATAAAAAAAATTAATGTCTGTGTCTTTTCTGAGTTCAAAAATAAACGATTTGAAACTTGCAAATGGAGCTGGTACAGATCCGGTCGGGTTTGACCTATTTTGTACCGAAATTTTGATTTTAGCTTTTATGCATGGATCTAAAATAGGAATATAGTTTTGGAAATTGAAAAATCCTATTTTTGGGATTTTCGATCTTAAATTTGTTCACATTTTATCTGACAATGTCAACAATCAACAGCTGGTTGGATTTAGATAAAATTTCACATATGCATAGCAGAGGAGCGTACAATTTTAAGTTTGAAAGGGGAATCCCACAGAACCTTCAAAAGCGGATATGTGGGTGCTCAAAGTAAGGAACCTTTAACAAGGAAATTTTTAACCGCTTGCCAAATTTTTCTTACTCAATTTCAAAGATTTTATATCTATAAAACAAAAACTATTTAAAAATAGTTATTGAACTATTTTTAACATATTAAGAATAACGTTTTTTTTTTTTATAAGAGTTTCAGTTTAACTCAGGGGTTCTCACAAGATCTTGCTGCACGACCCACTTGAAGCGTTACAACTTTAGAATGGCCCACCGCAATTTTGGAGCAATAAACCAATTGTATCTTTACAAACTTAAACGTTTGATATATTATAATAGTGAGAAACGAAAATTATTTGGCATTAATTTGAGACCGAACTTTTTCTAAACAAGCAACCAGACAAAAATTGTTATGAAAATAAAGTTCAATTTACCGAAAAAATTAAGTTGTGAAGAAATAAAATGTTTTACTTATGTTTGAAAGTTATTGAAATCACAATTAGTGAGTTTCGAGTTTTGATGTATTTTTGCAAAAAAATTGTCATTAACTCTCAATCACAATACGATCATTACAACTATTTAAATTCGTACTGTTATAAGATCTAATTCTGCAACTTTTATCCATAACTTCGAAACATGTTATATTACGAAGATATAAATAAATGTGTGTTATCTATCAATCTTTAATGAAATACTTAAATTTAATGTTCAGACAAAAAATTTTTGAGACCATCCTATAATGTCCGTACGGACGCCTTGTGGATCGCGGAACCCCATTTAAGTTAAAGTTTAGCTTTTTCACTTTAAAAACTGAAACAGGTTTTATTTTGAAAAATTTAGTTTTGGGTTTGTGTAACAGACTTGAATAAGCTAAGACACAATATAATACATATTTAATAAAAACAATGTACCAAATTATGTCGACACGATTTTCAACACAATTTGTAATATAAAATACTTGATTTGGAAAAGTCAAAATTACGGAAATGAAGTATGGGTTAGGAGAACTGTAGAAATAATCAAAATCTTAGAATGAGTTAGTAAAATGTAATGCAATACAATTGTGAAGTGCGCAACTACGTATTATTGCAACACCACGATTTGGGCAACATTATTTTTTTTATAGGATACAACTCTTTTCCAAAAAAAAAAAAGTATTGATAAGTGCAAATTTCGATTAGTATTTGCAATATTGCATCAATTTATCGCAAGATTATGTTTTGTTCACAAACGTAGTTTTAATGATCTGTGGATACACTCAAACACATTCCCCAAAATTAAAATTGCAATAAATCTAGATTATTTTGTGCTAAATGTATTTTTTTTTTTTTTTTTTTTTTGAGTTACAAGTAGTGACACTGATTGTTTAACATGTTTTTTAATTAAAAAATAGCAAATAAGACGTTTTAATTCATCTGGCATCTCTACCTCAAGATAAAAATATCGTGTTAATTTTTGCTAGAAAAAATTAATTGAATTTTTAAATTAAAAAGTGTAAAAAAAACTAACTAAATTTGCATTAAATTTCTTTTTGCTAAAAAAAAGCAAAAAATCAGCTCTAAATTTAAGGTGACAAAAACTTTAGACAGTCCCAGCAGAAGAAGAAATCAAAGGAAAGATTCCACCAATAATTGTGGACTCTACCCACAGTTTTTCAACTGTGATCGGGTTAATTGGGGACAAATATACTTATAAACGGATGCCTGTTGGTACGAAAATTGTATCCTCTCGTTATCGCTGTATAATGAAGCTTTGAGTGTTCTCAAAGACAAAAAAAATACAGTATTATATTTGGCCTGCCAAAACTGGACACAAAGATAATTGGCGAAGAATTTGTTAGCTCGCTCAATATAAACTGCATAAATAAGAACCTAAAGAATGTTAACCATAGAGATGATGAACCAAAGAGCCCAAGTCGTCAAGAATATTTAGAGACCCGATATCGGGTAACATCTAGAGCTATGGCGACTAGCAGAAGAACTGTTTCATATTTTAGCCAAGACGATCATGATTTTCCTGAATTGTCAAGACAAGTCCCACAAAATGATGTACATAATTACAGCCCTCGTGGTAATTTGTATTCTGAGGTAACTAAAAATAAAAGCTACGAAATGGATAATAACGATGACATTTCAAACGAAAAACTTATGCAAATATTTTTTGATGCTGTCGATGCTTTGCAAAGATGTCAGAATAAGTATGACAAGCTACGAGTTTTGGGTATGATGCTTCAACATGACATATAATTGCACTTGTATTCACAATATTCATGTTATGCACTGGAATGACCAAGGCATAATAACTGAGTCAGCAGCTGCCCAGCTGGAATATGTTTTACAAAAAAGGAAAATCGATATTCTCCTCTTCAATGAGTTTTTTTTGAAACCGTGCCACAAATTTCAACTTGGTGGCTATAACATTTATAATTTATAACCGTAGACATTCTTTTATCTAACTCGTGTCTCCACTTTTTATACCTTGAGACATATCAAAATTTTTTACAGTATGATCATGTACCTATATCTTGCATTATTTCTGGACAAGTTCAAAACTTGACATATTCGGTTCCCTTGCATTATCGTGCAGACTGGTCAGCAATCAGAAACTGGGTAGAAAATGAAATTAGGTGTCAGAACATTGACCAACCTGTTACTAATTAAGGTAATCTAGATTTTTGTTGTAATAAATTAATATCTATTTTTAAAGAAGCGTTTAATAAAATACCTGTCGGTCATATAAATTCTTGGCAATGAGTCAGTCAGGGAAATAAACACAAACGTAAATTTCAAAGATGTAGGGATTTTAATTATAAAAATCAATTGAAAAGTATTTTGAAGTTATTTAATAAAGTTATTGATATCCTGGTCAAAATTTATTTTTATTTCAAATTTGCCCTCGGGTTCTAAAAAGTTTTGGAAAGTAAAAAAAGCCATTAAAGAAGACAAAATGTCTTTTACTGATCGTCACGTAAACGGTGAAGTTTTAAAAACTGTCAATGAAAAGACTAATTCAATAGCAGACGTCTTTGGTAATTCACACACCATTACTCTAAGTAATCGTTCACCTATGGACACAACTGTCTCAAAATTCATTCATGATCTTAACGATAAAATTCTAACATAGTGCTTACCAATTTAGATGAAGTTAAATCGTTTGTACTTTTATTGAAAAAAAAAAATAATAATAATAAATCCTTCGGTTTAGATGGCATTAATAGCATTATCCTTAAAAAGATGCTCGATTGCTTTTTTGAAACTGTATGTAAACTTTTCAATTCTTAGTTAATAGAAGACTATTTTCCAACGATTTTTAAGAAGGCAAAAGTTATTCCTAAGGCAGGAAAGGATCCTAAAGTACCGTCTAGCTATAGACCAATCAGCATCATAAGACTATTGGATAAAGTATTTGCGAAAAAAAAATCAATGAGAGCATCTTAGACATTTCCAACCAAGGGTCATTCTACAGCACATCAACTAAAAAGAGTCGTTAATTTTATTGAATCAAACAAAAGAAATCGTAAGAACACTGGAGTAATTTTTCTTGAAATTGATAAAGCCTTTAATTCAATATGTCATGAAGGGCTGGTTTTTAAACTAAATTCCTTCAATTATCCCATTTGTTTTATCTATAGATAACACGCTAGAAATTCCAGCGGGTGTTCCGCAAGAATCGGTATTATAACTTACTCTTTATTCAATATATGTATATTTCCGATTTTACTGTTCACAAGAATTAAGAAGTAGCTTTTTACGCTGACGAAAATACTTTTATTTGCTGCGGTAAAATGTTAAACGCAATAATAAAAAAAAAAATGGAATATAATTTAAAATCTATCCATAAATACCATATAATAGATCAGTGAAACCTATTTCTACAAAACATATTCTAGGGGAGTTTTTATTCCTCTGCTGGATAGTATCAAATATCCGGGAATTATCTTAGATAAAAAACTATCATTTAAACAACACATACAGTATATTTGCGATAAAGCAATCAAATGCGGCCATGCACTTTACTTACTTAAACTTAATTTAAAAAACAAGAACTTTATTTAAAAAATGAGTATTCCATCAATTTTGACTTACGGATGAAAAGTCTGGTTTAATAAAGCTTACACAATAAAATTACAGATAATACATAATAAAGATGTATTGTAGAAAATAATTCATAACCTACACTATATTCTTCTATTGATATTCTACTGATTTATTGCACAGCAACTTTAGCCATAAAATGTTTAATTAACATAATAATAAGAAATTTGCTAAACAATCACTAAGACTTTTTTATGTAAAGAGTAATAATTGATGGTGGTTTTTAAAATGTCTTATAACGTTAAAGAATGTACAAGGTTTTTTTTGACAACTTTTCCTTAGTTTCCTTATTTAATTATTTCAATGTTAATTGTTGTAATATTTTTAAGAAAATTATCTTAACAATGTAATTGATTGATTAATTATTTTATAAAATTATTCAATAATAAAAAAAACGTTTTAATTGAAAACAAATTGTTTATTTCCAGCGACATCTACTGAGGAATAGATACACACTTAAAATAACAGAAATCATATCTATCATCAGGTGAGGAAGTGGAAGGAAGTTTATTTCACACGTTACATTACTAGTAAATATTATCATATTGAAAACTAGATGTCTCTGCCAGCCGACTTCGATTATGATTACAGCGCATGTTCAAAATTTGAATGAGTGCTTCCAATGTCAAACTGTTTAATAACATAAACAAAAACAAATAACATTTCTACAACAAAGTAAAAGTGATAAAAATAACGAAAAAACAAGAACAAGAAAAGGTAAAATGATAAAGGCAATCGTTATGGAAATAAAATGAATGGAATGTTGGGATTCAATTATCTGATGTACAAATGTATGTACATTAGGGAATCAGATAGGGCACACTTCATAAGTATACTCATCAGCCTTATTTTATATGCACTATGGTATACACTTCGCTACAGGACGAGTACACATTATGAATTTGCCATGGGAATCAGACACTCAATATTAGAATAATTAGTTGCCTTTAAGACTTCTAAGCGAAACGTTATTTAGCGTTTAAGTTTGTGAGTAGCTTTTTTTATTACAAAATAAAAAAATAATATACATATATAAAGTGTATATGTTACTTTGCTTAAATGAAACACGTAAAATAAATATAGATAAAATATTATTTAAATTTTAAAAACAAAGTTGTATGTATGTATGTGTGTAATAAAACGAATAAAACAATAAACAACTAAAGGCGGCTTCTTTTGTTTGGAAAAAATAAATGTGAACTCATTGTCACTTGATATAAAGTGCTGAGAAAATCAACAATCAACAATTTAATTAATTAATCGCTTTTCTTTGACAAATAGATGTCAGCATCTTATTAACAATATACAGCGCATGATTATAACTTAAATGTTACAAATCCCAGAAATTTAAAAAGTATGGCAGCACTAGGTGTATGTTTTTCGTTTGACAATTAACTGACAAATGTCAAATATTCTCAGACGCTCTTGTTCAACTCTCTGTTTTATTCGTTTAATAAAATTCGGTCGTTTTGCTTGTGATTTGTGTGAAAATATCTAAAAGAGAAAAAAGTTGAATCAATTTAACTTAAAAAGTTTAAAAATATATAATAAAATTCTAGATATTTTGTCTAAAAAGTATTTTAAATCGTTTTAGTTAAATGAAAAATGCAAATAGAGCAACGAAACATTCCATAAAGTGTTGTTTAAGAAAACTGTGTTTATGGGCTAACGCCCCCAGTGCTGCTGCCGCCACTAAACTCCGAAGAAGATGTTTGGAAAATACAGAAAAATATAATACATTTGCAATTTAAATAATAAAAACAAAAAAAAAAAAAAAAAATTCATGTGGTGGTGGAACATTAATGTTATTTTTTCTTGGAATCTCAAGTGTTCAAATAAAAAAAAAGAATAAAATATAAAAAATGTGCAATATTTGGAATAGATACAAAAAACCACAACAACAATGTTTTCGCAGTTTTCTACTATTCCTTGATTGTTGGAAAATATTACGGATGCCACAAAATATTTGGCATCCTTTAGATGCAAGTAGTAAAATTTAAAATGTTCAAAATTGTGAATGATAAATTATAAAAAATTAATGTAAAATAATTGTAACTATAATTATATTAGTTAATAAGAATAAACATAATCAAACCAATGACAGGCTCTTGCCGCAGTTGCAGCAGTGACAAATAGTTGTTAACCCTTCAATGTGCACTCGTCCCACCTTCACTGGCACTTCCTCACAGCCACCCTACTACCACTACATCTACTTTTACTATAACTCCTAAAAAAGGAATACTTACGTATATTACGACTGACTCTATAGCAACTACACCTACTACTACAGCAATTACGATTCTACACTCTACCTTTTTAATAACAAACACACACTTACATACTACATACATACTCTTACTCAATTTAGTACAATTGTACAACAAAAAAATCAAAAAAATTAAAAAAAAAAATCAAAACAAAAGATATATAAAAGTAACAACAAAAGTGTAGACATTTAAATAATTAAAATAAATTAAATAAAAACAAAACAGAATGCAAGCTAAAAAACGTTACATACTTGTGTTTGTATCCTGTGCATTCCTTGCGTATTGTTATTTCGGTGGATACCGGCTGAAAAAAACACCACACCGTCGACGCGGTTCACCAACATTAACTTCTGTTGCAGGTGACAGCGAGGCGCTAGATCAATTTCCTAGTTTTCTTTTAAATCAAGGTGCAAATGACTACTTGCAATCTATTCGACCTGAAATGGCGGAAACAATTGGAATGTCACCCACTTTAGCAAGTAATTTGCCGGCTTCAGGTGAGCGTTTGCACGCCAATGGAGTATCATTGTCATCAACAGAGCCACGGTCCTGCCGTATGGAGACATGTTTTGATTTCAGTAAATGTTACAATGACTTGCTCATTTATGTCTATCCACCAGAACCACTTAACTCACTGGGTTCTGCTCCACCAATTTCACCCAACTATCAAAAGATCATTACTGCCATACAAGAGTCACGCTATTATACACCAGATCCTGAACGTGCTTGCCTGTTCGTGTTAGGCATCGATACACTAGATCGCGATTCGTTATCTGAGGATTACGTGCGTAATGTACCGTCTCGCTTGGCCCGTCTACCTCATTGGAATAATGGTCGCAATCATGTAATTTTTAATTTATATTCGGGCACATGGCCAGACTACGTCGAACATTCGCTTGGATTTGATACGGGTGAAGCGATTCTTGCGAAAGCCAGCATGAGCGTGCAACAAATGCGACCAGGTTTCGATATTAGCATTCCATTGTTTCACAAGCAATTTCCGTTACGCGCTGGTTCTACAGGTCTAGCGTCTTCCATGCATTTTCCATCAAACAAGAAATATCTGTTGGCATTTAAAGGCAAAAGGTATGTAACACTAAAATAACTAAGTTAGTGCAAAATGTTTAAGAGGTAATTTTGGTTCCTAAAAATTAAAATAAAAATCAAAGAGAAAAGTTATAGTCGGTCGAGCTGGACTATATGATATCCTAAGCTATTGTTTACGTTTTTATGATAACAGTGGCCAATTGTGGGCCGATTGTTGATACTAACATTTATTTGAGACCTTAAGGTAATAAATAAAGGCCGGAAAGTGGATTTTATGTGGGAGATATGGTCAATTATGGACGATCCTCACGAATATATGAACTAAAACATATAAAATTTGAATGTCTCAAATATAATCATAATACTAATTTTTATACACGTTAGAGTGATTTTCGGAAGCGTTGCTTATATGAGAGCTATGGTGAAACATAGACCGATCTTGATGAATCAGTATAATTATACATATCTTTATTATGCTGAATTTCATTAAAATATTATTATATTTAAATTATTTATGAGCGTTAAACCTCTATTCCAGGAGGATATTTTTATGGGAGTTAGATTAAATAATGGACCGATTATAACTACTTTCAATAGGCTTTTCCTTGTACAAAAATAATTAATTGTGCCAAATTTTATTAAGATATCTTCAAAATTGTCAACTGTACTTTGCGCACAAATTTACATGGACAATCACATCATTCTGAGTTGAACGGTATACTTTAAGGTGGGAATTCGACGACTTTTGTTGTGCGTTACAAACATCTGCATAACCGCAACCACCTATGGTAATGCAGACTATATAAAATTACGCGAAAAACAACATTAACTTTAACTCAAACATCTTTTTATGCTATAGATGGGTTCCAAAAAGACAAGTTAGGGAGCTATATTGTGCCGAATATTATATACCCGCGTTGAGATGTGTTATATGAAAATAAAATACATTATTTCTTTCATATGTTTACCTATACTATAACAACATAACAGTAAAAACTTGAAATAATTCTCATTGTCATATAAAGTTGAAATAGAATCGAGATTTTATAAATCCTTATATATATATATATATATATATATATATATATATATATATATATATATATATATATATATATATATCGCGTCTAAACGGGTGTATCTCGATTGGACGTCACACCCACATTTTACGTATACATAAAAAAATCTAATCCATATCTTACACGCAATTTTTTAAAACACTCAAACGGATGAGCATAAAGCAAACTTCGTGGGGACCTTTATAATATCGCATTGATGAAATGAAAACGAATAGGTCCAGGGGGAAAGGTCGCCCCATACAAAGAAAATATACTGTTACCCTAAATACCCTCGGATTTGGTTTTCATGCATTCTTTTAGAAACATAAAAAATAAATGTATGGTCCACAGGAATATAATGGATTTTAAAGTGAAAAAATATCACCATAAAATCACAAAAAAATTATATATATATAATTTTTTGTGATTTTATGGTGATATATATATATATATATATATATATATATATATATATTTTTAATCTTCTAAATCTAAATAAGATAACTTTTTATCGAAACCACATAGGTATATGATTCTTACGCGAATGTTATTTAGAATTTTGTACAAAATCCAAAGAATATTTTAGAAAAAATTTAGGACTCAAATTGAGCCCGCAAAGTTTAAATAAAAAAACTAAAAAAGAAATATGTCTAAAAATGAGTTAAAATATTACTTTGGTCTAAATATCTTTTAAAGTAAAAGAGATATCCCACACATGTAAGGGTAGAGAATTATAAGGACTATCTATGTAATTTTTTTTCAATCAAATCATTCATTCAAGTACATCCAATAGTTCCAAAGTTACAGAATTATTAAAAAAAATCGTTTTGGGACCACCGTGCGATGTCAAATGAGATTCCTTTTGCTTTTTCGTTTTTATATGTTGTTATTGTTCTGAAAAATTATCGTTTCATAGAAATAAACAAATTTCTTAATATTTTTCACTTTTGTATGCAAAACGTAGAAATACCAAATTCCTTAAACTCAAATTTCTAACTAACGAAGTTTCAATGTAGCGAAGTTTCAATGTAAGCTATTTATAAATTTCATATATTTTAATAGTTGAGTTTGTGTCATTGAAATTAACTAAATAAAATGTATTTATTTTCCTTTACAACTTTATATTGCTCTTATCATTATTTTATGCTTTAACTAATTCGAACTATGAAACTATAAAAATGTTCTAAAATTTATACGATTATACATTTTTAGGGTGAAAAGTTTATCAATTTGTCTAAAACTTAATTATAGTCTTTTAAATTAGAGATTTTTCTACAACTATGGTGAAACTACATATGTTTAATTTATTTCTATTTTAATTAATAAGAACATATATTTTATATGGATTAGATTGTAATATTAAAAAAAAAAACATAAAAAATTTGGAAACTAACAACTAAGAGTTGTAATAAATAATAACACTGGTCGCAGAAAATCCTTCCTTAAACATGCATAGGTGGTCTAGATTGAATTTGATGTCTTAAACATTAATCTGATTTCAGTTTTTTTCCATCAGGTTCTGATTTTTTTATGGGCATGTCTAATATTTACCCATTGATTAGGCGATTACACAAGCATATTTTACCACAACGGAAGAACGGTTTGCCCGACTTAAATAAATGAAATATACCAAAAGATGCGAACAAAAATTATATTCAAGTCGTAATCACTTTATTTCCTTATCTGCTAAACAGTTTCGAAGTTATTTAAAAATTATTGTGGGAAGAAAATATTTATTTAAGATTTTTTCCTTAAAATTCTTTAAGAAACGAAAACGGCAAAACTGTTCAGCTTTTTATCCTTTGACATAAAGTTGGTAATGCTGCGAATAAAATAAGGCATGTGTCATCAAAACTGATACACATATCTTGATTTATCCAAAATTGAGTGAATATTTTCAATATTTTTATTATTCTTAATTTATATTTATAATATATGTACGTCAATACCAGTATAATCAACTATGCAAGAGCCATTCCTAGAGATTTTTGAAAATATTTAGTAGTTTAACCATAAATTCATTATGTTTATCTTATCCTGTTGTCTTCTCAATTTAGTTTTAAAAAGAATTTTTATAGTGCACAAAAATATAGCTTTCATGTTGTGTATTAATTTAAAATGAAAAATTTTCTTACGTGTTTTGTTTTGAATACAATGGAAATATTTTTGTCGTTATTGAAATACTTAAATACAATTCGTTTTCGATCTAATTGAAATTATTATATGTACACTTCCTACATCAACAAAAGTATTCCAATTTGTACGTGTTTAAAACTACTGTTTACAGCAAAAAAAAAAAGTGAAAATAAAAATTTTTTGCTTAAGGTTAGAACGAAATTCCTATTTTTATAAAAGAGTGTGAAGATAAATTCGTTAGTTAGATACGTCCCACATGTCTGTTAATTCCAAACACTGTAAAGTAAGTTGAGTTTATTTAATTTGACTTTTTTTACGGAAAAAAAACGTTTATAAAAATAAATTTTAATGTTTTATTAAATAAAACATAACTGTTTAAAATTTTAAGCAAAAATATAAAAAAATATATCTCCAGAATAAAATTGTGTTGTACCAAAAACACCCATATTCAGGCCACATTGCGGGCCAGTTCGGACAGACCTGAATGGGGTTGTGATATATCACGTGAAAGCTCTAGAGGAGTAGAACTGAAAACTGCACAGGGTATATCCAGTTGTTTCACAGGAGACACGCTTCGAGGTGCTGAAGTTTGGCAAAATTCAATAAGTCTAAGAAACAGGTGGCCATATTTTGATTTTGGCCATACTTGAATGGGGTTATGGTACATCAGATTAAAGATCTGGTGGAGTAGAACCCAAAACTGTTTAGATAATATTCACTTGTTTCCTAGAGAATATACTACGAGGGTCGGAACTATGCGAAAATTCTTATAATTCACACCTACATAGGGGGCTTTTTGGACAGTCCTGAATGAGGTCGTGATATATCAGATGAAAGCTCTAAGGGAGTAGATTTCAAAACTATATAGGTTATACCCAGTTATTTCTCAGAAAACTTGCTACGAGAGGTGGAATGTAATTATTGATATTTTAGAAATATATATTCCAAGTTGTGAGAGGGCCATTTAGGACAGACCTGAATGGGGTTGTGATACATCGGATGAAAGCTCTTAGGGAGTAGATTTCAAAACTATATAGGGTATACTCAGTTGTTCCTTAGGAAACATGCTACAATGGGTGGAATATAATTATTAATATTTCAGAGATTTATATTCTAAGCTATGGGAGGGCCATTTAGGACAGACCTGAATGGGGTAGTGATACACCGGATGAAAGCTCTAAGGGAGTAGATTTCAAAACTATATAGGGTATACCCAGTTGTTTCTCAGGGAACATGTTACAATGGGTGGAATATAATTATTCATATTTCAGAGATTTATATTCCAAGCTGTGGGAGGGTCATTTAGGACAGACCTGAATGGGGTAGTGATACATCCTATGAAAGCTCTAAGGGAGTAGATTTTAAAACTATATAGGGTATACTCAGTTGTTTCTCTGGAGACATGGTTCGAGAGTGGAATATAATTATTCATATTTCAGAGATATACATTCTAAGTTGTGGGAGGGCCATTTAGGACAGACCTGAATGGGGTTGTGACACATCGGAAGAAAGCTCTAAGGGAGTAGATTTCAAAACTATATACGCTATACCCAGTTGTTTCTCAGGGAAAATGCTACAAGGGGTGGAATATAATTATTCATATTTCAGAGATTTATATTCCAAGCTGTGGGAGGGCCATTTAGGACAGACCTGAATGGGTTTGCGATACATCTGGCGAAAGCTCTAAGGGAGTAGATTTAAAAACTATATAGAGTATACCCAGTTGTTTCTCAGGGAACATGCTACGAGGGCTGGAATATAATTATTCATCTTTAAGAGATTTATATTCCAAGCTGTGGGAGGGCCATTTAGGACAGACCTGAGTGGGGTTGTGATACATGGGATGAAACGTTTCTATGAGTACGTGATACGAAAGTTCGTTCATAATATCATATACATACGAGTATATCATTCATTCCTCAAGACTTTTTAATAAATGGCAATTTTTTCTAAAGATTTTGTTCATTATTTTCTTTCTCGTTATTATTTTTACTATAATTTTTTATGATATAAATTTATACGAATGTTAGAAAAATCTGACAAAGTACTGAAATTAATCTACGATGTAAAGGGATTTTAATGATTAACGGCTGTAATGAAGACCAAGTAAGACTTCAAACTACAAAAGTAAATAGTTTATTTAAAACCGCACTCGTAATGCAATTGCAGCTTTACTATGCCTTTAGCTGATCTGCTATTTTCAATAGTTTTGTTTAGAACACAGAGAAAAAAGTATATAAATCTAAAAATTGTGTTCACAGATATTATAAATCGAACATGACTTTTTTCCCAAACTTTAAAAAAAAAGCAATATAATATAAATTTTGTTTATAGAAATTATTAAATTGTATATAATTGTGTGATAATTTTAGGAATTTTGCAAAAATTTTTGAAAGAATTTTATTTCATGGTAAATGCTTAGTAAATAAATAGTGTTGCCAGTTTAGCCTTTCTAAGGCAAAATTTAGCCTTTTATTTTGCTTCTAGCCTCAAATTTTTCTAGCCTTTTTTAATTCTTAAAATTGCCATAAAAAGGCTAAAATTTTAATATTTCAACAAAGAAGAAAATAATTTCTTATTTGCTTTTACTAATTTTATTTTTACGGAATCATCCATTTAGGCATTTTTGTGTATTAATTCGCACAAATAATCATGTGTGTGAAGATAAATTCGTAAGTTAAATACGTCCCACATCTCTGTTAAATACGTTCCACACACTGTTAAATACGTTCCACACATTTTGCATTTCAAAAAAACTATTTTTAAAGCAAAAAAACACTTTTTTAAAAATAATTTTTATTATTTTATTAAAAAAAACATCACAATAAAACATTTTTGGAAAAAAACAAAACAAAGAAACATATACAGCATTAGGATATGGTGCAACAAAAATACCTATATTCAGGTCACATTGCGGGCCAGTTCGGACAGACCTGAATGGGGTTGTGATATATCACGCGAAAGCTCTAGAGGAGTAGAACTCAAAACTGCACAGGGTATATCCAGTTGTTTCTCAGGAGACATGCTACGAGGTGCTGAAGTTTGGCAAAATTCAATAAGTCTAAGAAACAGGGGGCCATATTTTGATTTTGGCCATACCTGAATGGGGTTATGATACATCAAATTAAAGGTCTGGTGGAGTAGAACCCAAAACTGTTTAGACAATATTCATTTATTTCCTAGGAAAGATTCTACGAGGGTCGGAACTTTGCGCAAATTCTTAAAAATTCAAACCTGAATGGGGGGCTTTTTGGACAGACCTGAATGGGGTTGTGATACATCGGTTGAAAGCTCTAAGCGAGTAGATTTCAAAACTATATAGGGTATACCCAGTTGTTTCTCAGGGAACATGCTACGAGGGGTGGAATATAATTATTCATATTTCATACACATATATTCCATATTGTGTAGGGGGGGGGGGGGCATTTACGACAGGCCTGAATGGGGTTGTGATACATCGAATGAAAGCTCTAAGGGAGTAGATTTCAAAACTATATAGGGTATACCCAGTTGTTTCTCAGGGAACATGCTATGAGGGGTGGAATATAATTATTCATATTTCATACACATATATTCCATATTGTGTAGGGGGGGGGGCATTTACGACAGACCTGAATGGGGTTGTGACACATCGGGTGAAAGCTCTAAAAGGAGTAGATCTCAGAACTATATAGGGTATACCCAGTTGTTTCTCAGGGAACATGCTACGAGGGGTGGAATACAATCATTCATATTTCAAACACATATATTCCATGTTGTGTGGGGGGCACTTACGACAGACCTGAATGGGGTTGTGGCACATCGGGTGAAAGCTCTAAAGGAGTAGATCTCAGAATTATATAGGGTATACCCAGTTGTTTCTCAGGAAACATGCTACGAGGGGTGGAATACAATCATTCATATTTCAAACACATATATTCCATGTTGTGTGGGGGGCACTTACGACAGACCTGAATGGGGTTGTGGCACATCGGGTGAAAGCTCTAAAGGAGTAGATCTCAGAATTATATAGGGTATACCCAGTTGTTTCTCAGGGAACATGCTACGAGGGGTGGAATACAATCATTCATATTTCAAACATATATATCCCAAGTTGTGGGGGGGGGCATTTACGACAGACCTGAATGGGGTTGTGACATATCGGGTGAAAGCTCTAAGGGAGTAGGTCTCAGAACTATATAGGGTATACCCAGTTGTTTCTCAGGGAACATGCTACGAGGGGTGGAATACAATCATTCATATTTCAAACATATATATTCCATGTTGTGTGGGGGGCATTTACGACAGACCTGAATTGGGTTGTGGCACATCGAGTGAAAGCTCTAAAGGAGTAGATCTCAGAATTATATAGGGTATACCCAGTTGTTTCTCAGGGAACATGCTACGAGGGGTGGAATACAATCATTCATATTTCAAACATATATATCCCAAGTTGTGGGGGGGGGCATTTACGACAGACCTGAATTGGGTTGTGGCACATCGAGTGAAAGCTCTAAAGGAGTAGATCTCAGAATTATATAGGGTATACCCAGTTGATTCTCAGGAAACATGCTACGAGGGGTGGAATACAATCATTCATATTTCAAACACATATATTCAATGTTGTGTGGGGGGCACTTACGACAGACCTGAATGGGGTTGTGGCACATCGGGTGAAAGCTCTAAAGGAGTAGATCTCAGAATTATATAGGGTATACCCAGTTGTTTCTCAGGGAACATGCTACGAGGGGTGGAATACAATCATTCATATTTCAAACATATATATCCCAAGTTGTGGGGGGGGGGCATTTACGACAGACCTGAATGGGGTTGTGACATATCGGGTGAAAGCTCTAAGGGAGTAGGTCTCAGAACTATATAGGGTATACCCAGTTGTTTCTCTGGGAACATGCTACGAGGGGTGGAATACAATCATTCATATTTCAAACATATATATTCCATGTTGTGTGGGGGGCATTTACGACAGACCTGAATTGGGTTGTGGCACATCGAGTGAAAGCTCTAAAGGAGTAGATCTCAGAATTATATAGGGTATACCCAGTTGTTTCTCAGGGAACATGCTACGAGGGGTGGAATACAATCATTCATATTTCAAACATATATATCCCAAGTTGTGGGGGGGGGGGCATTTACGACAGACCTGAATGGGTTGTGATACACCGGATGAAAACTCTAAGGAAGCAAATCTCAAAACGTTTCTATGAATACGTGATACGAAAGGTCGTTCATAGTATCATATACATATATCATTCATTCCTCAAGATTTTTGAAAAAATGACAATTTCTTTCTAAAGGTCATAAGATTTTGTTTATTATTTTCTTTCTCATTATTATTTTTGCTAATTTACTGAAAATCACAATTTTTTATGTTATAAATGTATATTAATGGTAGAAAAATCTGGCAAATTACTGAAATTAAACTACAATGTAAAGGAATTGTAATGATTAACGGCTGTAATGAAGACCAAGTGAGACTTGAAACTACAAAAGTAAATAGTTTATTTAAAAATGCACTCGTAATGCAATTGCAGCTTTACTATGGATTTAGATGATCTGCTATTTTAAATATTTTTGTTTAGAACACAGAGAAGAAAGCATATAAATCTATAAATTGTATTCATAGATATTATGAATCGAATATGACTTTTTTCCCAAACTTTAAAAAAAAAACAATATAAAATTTTGTTTATAGAAATTAAATTTATTGTATACAATTGTGCGATAATTTTAGGAATTTTGCAAAATTTTTGAAAAAATTTTATTTCATGGTAAATGCTTAATAAATAAACAGTGTTGCCAGTTTAGCCTTTCTAAGGCTAAATGTAGCCTTTTTATTTTGCTTTTAGCCTCAAATTTTTCTAGCCTTTTTTGATTCTTAAAATTGCCATAAAAAGGCTAAAATTTTATTATTGCAACAAAGAAGAAAATAATTTCTTACTTGCTTCTACTAATTTTATGTTTACGGAATCATCCAATTAGGTATTTTTGTGTATTAATTCGCACAAATAATCAAGATTTATATTTAACAAAAATTTTCGTCTGCAGCGCCTCATCCTCCAAAGCGACATATGTTGAATTTCGTCCTATATCGCTACTACCAATTATTGATAAAATTTTTCAAGGTATATTATAAAATCAGATTTTTCCACATTTCATGGAAAATAACTTATTTAATGCTTTTCAGTTCTGATTTCGAAAGGGCTGTGGTACTGAAGAGGATTTGTGAATGTTCAGAACTATATATGTAAATGTTTGGATCAAGGTCATAGTGCTGTAACAGCCATTTTTTGATTTGACAAAAGTTTTTGTTATATATCTTGGCGCAAAAGCTCTAGTACTATGGCGTTCATGGAAATGGACTTTCGCTTTTAAGAAGCTATATAAAAAATAAACAACAATTTCTTAAAAATAAGGAAAGTGAAACTAATGTTAGATATTGAGTGCCACAGGGAAATGTTTTAGGTCTCTTGTTTACGGTATTTTTACAGTTTTTAAAATACTTTTAAAAAATTGTATTCCTCAAAAAATGGGTCAAAATTAAAAAAGTACTCTATTTGGACTTAGTAGGCTCAAGAGCTATTGTCTTATGAATTTCAGAGCAGAAAAAATAATATTAAGATTGATCATAAACTTTGAGTAATACGAGTAGAATTTTGAAAAAATTACTTTTCTCATATAAGGGCCCTATTGAAGATTGAAAAAACGGGTAGAAATTAAAAAGGTGCTTTATGTGGACCTAGTAGGCTCAAAAACTATTGCCTTATGAATTTCAGAGCAAAAAAGATAATATGCTGACTGATCATAGATTTTCTGTAATAGAATTTTAAAAATTTTGAAAAAGTGATTTTTCTCATATAAAATTGATGATAAAAAAATGGGTCAAAATTAAAAAGGTGCTCCTAGTAGACTCGAAAGATTTTTCTTAAGGATTTCAGAATAGAAAAGATAATATTAAGATTGATCATAGGTTTTGAGTATCAAATCTATTTTTATATTTTTCTTTTATTTTATTTTTATAAACGAATATAGAAAGATTTAAACAATTGCAAAACAATATTCTATTATTTTATTAGATGAATACTTTGTATAATAGAGAATTGCCGTTATGTTAAAATACTTGTTAGTAGCAGTGTTACCTATTGCTATTAATTATTTATAAATTTTTCATTTTTTTTTAAATTGATATAAAAGAATAGAAATTGAAAATAAAATTGTACCATCGGATAACACTGATACACAAGTATTTTAACCTAATGGCAACACTCTATTATACAAAGATAATTAAGAACAAGTGAGTAATATCCCAGCAAACGCAATTTTTTTATGTCAAATTGAGGCTGATTTGAAATCAAATCCTTTCTCAAAATAACTTGAAAATGATAGCTTTCTCAACAAAAAGGGGAATTAATTGTTAAATTGAAAAATGCTATTATTATCAAACCATTGTTAATTATAATTCTCAAACTTTTTTCAAATGTAGATTGTGACCACATGCGGAACATAATTAAAAGTAATCTGCATTTTTAATTTTTTGTAAAGTTTTCTCTTTCTATTATGTATACACTTTTGATTATGCCCTATCATTATACGTATTTATTAGTTGGAAAATACTTGATTAAATAAATTTATTTATTAATTTATTTATTTGTATATGTTTCAATTTTTTTATATATTATTTTTATACATATAATATTTGGTATCAAATTGAGAAAATACGATTTTTCAAATATTTTTTAGCTTTTCTATTTAGATTTATGAATGATTTAATAACAACAATATATATCAAATTAAGAATACACAATTTTTCCAATATTGTTAAAGTTATCTTTAGGTTTGAGAATGATTCAATAATAGCATTTGATATCAATTTGAGAATGTACGGTTTTTAAACGTTTTTTCTCAAATGATTCTCAACTTTAAATCAAACTTAAAATTCAAACCTCTTCCTATATTTGTAACAAATTTGGGAAACACATTTGATATCAACCGTTAAAGTCATAATATTTTAAACGTTTGACAACGTGTTGGATGGGATGCTGCACAAAAAAAAATTACTTATACTTGAATACTCATCAACACTGAGGCCCGGCTTGCATTGTTAACGGGGCCGGAGAATTGCGATGCAAACTGAATCGCAATTTTATGTATATACACCTTTTTCTTAAAAGCAATTCCAGGATAAACATATTTTTCCAGAAAAGACGTAAATCTTTAATAAAAAATGACTATTTTTTTCGCAATCAGGTGAAATTAACATACTTATATAAATTCTATTTTGATTTTCTAGCAAAAACAAAGAATTTAAAATTTTTTTTGCAATAAAATATACTTTAAGACATACACCTATTATAATAAAACTCTTTAAAACTCTAATAAATTTTTCACATGCAGTTACTTAAGTTTATTTCATTTCTAAGAAGAAAATATGCTGTATATAAATCGAAATCATAAAGAAAGGCTTAAATCGAGGCCATATTTAAATAAAATGTTTAACGCAGTGTTGCCAACTATTTGTAAACAAAACGCGCTAAATTTGGTTCAATTTAGCGCTTTTTATCTAGTTTTTTAAATTCGAATCTGATTTTTACAAAAAGTAACAACTTAAACAATATAAAGTCCATATTTTTTATTTTTTAAATGTTTTAACTTCAACAGAATAGTGAATTATATTTCAAATCAAAAATTTAGAATTGGTATTTTTATTACAGAAATAAGCAGTAAAATTTTTTGTACATTTCAAATTCCAGATTCATAAGATCTTATCCATGAATTTAAATTCATGAACCTATTATTTAATTTAATCACTCCATTTTTTCCCCCAAAAAAATCATTTCCTAAAAAGAATAGGAACGTGTTTGGAAGAATCTTGAAAACTGCTTATTCGATGATTCATTCAACGGGATTTAGAAAATGGATAGATACCTCAAATGACCACTTTAAACAAAAGAATTCTGAAGGTATATTTTGGAATTTCGAAATCAAAAAATCGTTTTAATTTTTGCTGAGTTTTAAAATTAACAAAATAATAATAATGCTCTATGATAGAAAATGTTTTTTTTTTTTTTTGTGGTGAGAAATATTCTTGTTTCTGTTGTGGGAAATTAAAACTTTAGAAAAATGTGTAAACAGAAAAAAAAACAAGAGATATGAATGAACATATTTTAAATGTTTTGATTTTACTTTAAATCCATTCCGAAAGCCACACTCTATTTTAGGAAAGGACATTGTGATGAAATTATAAGACATATAAAATTTAATATTGATAATATTTAGAATATATTGTGCAATATTGAATTTTTTCTATCAATTTTAAAATGTCGAATAAATTATACTTTTGTCAAAAAGTGAGCGTTACTAGCTTTACGAGCTAGTAAAGCTCACTTTTTACGAAAAATAATTTTCTACCGTTTCACACAGGCCTTAAGATGCTATTTTTATTAGTTAATTGGGAAGTAAAAGTATTTTTATTTCCTAACATAACGTCGGCAGAATAAAGGGGAAAAAAATTATTTCAACTTTATGTTAGCGGGTGAAGAACACGAACATGAAAAATTTTAATTCTAAATTGGTTTTTAAATTATTTTCCTTTGTTACTTTTTATTTGCCTTTTTAAAATAATATTAGTTAATTTCGCACCTTTCCTTTTTTGAAAAAAGAGCAAAATATTAAAAAAGAACATTAATTTTGACAGCTTATGTTAAACGTTATTGCTCAATTTTGTGCTTAAATATTCACTGGGATATAAATTGATAATAAGATTTCTTATTGGTCCACACGGAACATATTAAAGAGGGAGATAGTATTTGACAATAGCCAACATAAAAATGTCTACGTGTAGATTTTGGGTACAGTAAAACGCGCCAATTTAATAGCTTTTTTTGAAAAAATCGCAAATAGAAAAAATAGTGACATTTAAAAACCGCTCAATCTAGCGCAAAAATCGCTGAATGGGCAACGCTGGTTTAACGGGCAACAAAGCTAGAGATTACCACACAAATGTACCAAAAAAAAAATCACTCATTTTTTTTGCACGTGCTATTTCTTAACATGTCAGTGTTGCCGTTTTAATTATTTTTAACCAAAATTGGTTATTTTATTTTCTAATTGTATTTTAGTTATTTTTTGTTTAAACCAAAATTTTATTGTTATAAACTACTTTTAGATTACCTTGTCAATCTCCTATATATTTGCCAGCAATAAATGATCTTGAGATTATTTCTTGTTCCAAATTTATCTGATAACGATGAAGAAAATTACAATTAGAAAATAAATGGTATAAGACTGGATCTTTTAAACCACCATTTTGATGAAATTAGGAACATAGATAGAAGACAAGTCAAACTTAAGAGAATAACTTTCGAGCCTACTAGGTCCAAATAGAACATCATTTTAATTCTGATCAATTTTTCGATCATCAATAGGGCCCTTATATGAGAAAAGTCATTTATCAAAATTTTCAAAATTCTTTTACTTCCGGCCCTACTAGGTCCACATAAAGCACCTTTTTAATTTCTACCCATTTTTCAATCTTCAATAGGGCTCTTATATGAGAAAAGTAATTTTTTCAAAATTCTACTCGTATTACTCAAAGCTTATGATCAATCTTAATATTATTTTTTCTGCTCTGAAATTCATAATACAATAGCTCTTGAGTTTTCTAAGTCCACATAGAGTACTTTTTTAATTTTGACCCATTTTTTGAGGAATACAATTTTTTAAAAGTATTTTAAAAACTGTAAAAATACCGTAAACAAGAGACCTAAAACATTTCCCTGTGGCACTCAATATCTAACATTAGTTTCACTTTCCTTATTTTTAAGAAATTGTTGTTTATTTTTTAGATAGCTTTTTAAAAGCGAAAGTCCATTTCCATGAACGTCATAGTACTAGAGCTTTTGCGCCAAGATATATAACAAAAACTTTTGTCAAATCAAAAAATGGCTGTTACAGCACTATGACCTTGATCCAAACATTTACATATATAGTTCTGAACATTCACAAATCCTCTTCAGTACCACAGCCCTTTCGAAATCAGAACTGAAAAGCATTAAATAAGTTATTTTCCATGAAATGTGGAAAAATCTGATTTTATAATATACCTTGAAAAATTTTATCAATAATTGGTAGTAGCGATATAGGACGAAATTCAACATATGTCGCTTTGGAGGATGAGGCGCTGCAGACGAAAATTTTTGTTAAATATAAATCTTGATTATTTGTGCGAATTAATACACAAAAATACCTAAATGGATGATTCCGTAAACATAAAATTAGTAGAAGCAAGTAAGAAATTATTTTCTTCTTTGTTACAATAATAAAATTTTAGCCTTTTTATGGCAATTTTAAGAATCAAAAAAGGCTAGAAAAATTTGAGGCTAAAAGCAAAATAAAAAGGCTACATTTAGCCTTAGAAAGGCTAAACTGGCAACACTGTTTATTTATTAAGCATTTACCATGAAATAAAATTTTTTCAAAAATTTTGCAAAATTCCTAAAATTATCGCACAATTGTATACAATAAATTTAATTTCTATAAACAAAATTTTATATTGTTTTTTTTTTTAAAGTTTGGGAAAAAAGTCATATTCGATTCATAATATCTATGAATACAATTTATAGATTTATATGCTTTCTTCTCTGTGTTCTAAACAAAAATATTTAAAATAGCAGATCATCTAAATCCATAGTAAAGCTGCAATTGCATTACGAGTGCATTTTTAAATAAACTATTTACTTTTGTAGTTTCAAGTCTCACTTGGTCTTCATTACAGCCGTTAATCATTACAATTCCTTTACATTGTAGTTTAATTTCAGTAATTTGCCAGATTTTTCTACCATTAATATACATTTATAACATAAAAAATTGTGATTTTCAGTAAATTAGCAAAAATAATAATGAGAAAGAAAATAATAAACAAAATCTTATGACCTTTAGAAAGAAATTGTCATTTTTTCAAAAATCTTGAGGAATGAATGATATATGTATATGATACTATGAACGACCTTTCGTATCACGTATTCATAGAAACGTTTTGAGATTTGCTTCCTTAGAGTTTTCATCCGGTGTATCACAACCCCATTCAGGTCTGTCGTAAATGCCCCCCCCCACAACTTGGGATATATATGTTTGAAATATGAATGATTGTATTCCACCCCTCGTAGCATGTTCCCTGAGAAACAACTGGGTATACCCTATATAATTCTGAGATCTACTCCTTTAGAGCTTTCACTCGATGTGCCACAACCCAATTCAGGTCTGTCGTAAATGCCCCCCACACAACATGGAATATATATGTTTGAAATATGAATGATTGTATTCCACCCCTCGTAGCATGTTCCCTGAGAAACAACTGGGTATACCCTATATAGTTCTGAGACCTACTCCCTTAGAGCTTTCACCCGATATGTCACAACCCCATTCATGTCTGTCGTAAATGCCCCCCCCCCCCACAACTTGGGATATATATGTTTGAAATATGAATGATTGTATTCCACCCCTCGTAGCATGTTCCCTGAGAAACAACTGGGTATACCCTATATAATTCTGAGATCTACTCCTTTAGAGCTTTCACCCGATGTGCCACAACCCCATTCAGGTCTGTCGTAAGTGCCCCCCACACAACATGGGATATATGTGTTTGAAATATGAATGATTGTATTCCACCCCTCGTAGCATGTTTCCTGAGAATCAACTGGGTATACCCTATATAATTCTGAGATCTACTCCTTTAGAGCTTTCACTCGATGTGCCACAACCCAATTCAGGTCTGTCGTAAATGCCCCCCCCACAACTTGGGATATATATGTTTGAAATATGAATGATTGTATTCCACCCCTCGTAGCATGTTCCCTGAGAAACAACTGGGTATACCCTATATAATTCTGAGATCTACTCCTTTAGAGCTTTCACTCGATGTGCCACAACCCAATTCAGGTCTGTCGTAAATGCCCCCCACACAACATGGAATATATATGTTTGAAATATGAATGATTGTATTCCACCCCTCGTAGCATGTTCCCTGAGAAACAACTGGGTATACCCTATATAGTTCTGAGACCTACTCCCTTAGAGCTTTCACCCGATATGTCACAACCCCATTCAGGTCTGTCGTAAATGCCCCCCCCCCACAACTTGGGATATATATGTTTGAAATATGAATGATTGTATTCCACCCCTCGTAGCATGTTCCCTGAGAAACAACTGGATATACCCTATATAATTCTGAGATCTACTCCTTTAGAGCTTTCACCCGATGTGCCACAACCCCATTCAGGTCTGTCGTAAGTGCCCCCCACACAACATGGAATATATGTGTTTGAAATATGAATGATTGTATTCCACCCCTCGTAGCATGTTTCCTGAGAAACAACTGGGTATACCCTATATAATTCTGAGATCTACTCCTTTAGAGCTTTCACTCGATGTGCCACAACCCAATTCAGGTCTGTCGTAAATGCCCCCCCCACAACTTGGGATATATATGTTTGAAATATGAATGATTGTATTCCACCCCTCGTAGCATGTTCCCTGAGAAACAACTGGGTATACCCTATATAATTCTGAGATCTACTCCTTTAGAGCTTTCACTCGATGTGCCACAACCCAATTCAGGTCTGTCGTAAATGCCCCCCACACAACATGGAATATATATGTTTGAAATATGAATGATTGTATTCCACCCCTCGTAGCATGTTCCCTGAGAAACAACTGGGTATACCCTATATAGTTCTGAGACCTACTCCCTTAGAGCTTTCACCCGATATGTCACAACCCCATTCAGGTCTGTCGTAAATGCCCCCCCCCCACAACTTGGGATATATATGTTTGAAATATGAATGATTGTATTCCACCCCTCGTAGCATGTTCCCTGAGAAACAACTGGGTATACCCTATATAATTCTGAGATCTACTCCTTTAGAGCTTTCACTCGATGTGCCACAACCCAATTCAGGTCTGTCGTAAATGCCCCCCACACAACATGGAATATATATCTTTGAAATATGAATGATTGTATTCCACCCCTCGTAGCATGTTCCCTGAGAAACAACTGGGTATACCCTATATAGTTCTGAGACCTACTCCCTTAGAGCTTTCACCCGATATGTCACAACCCCATTCAGGTCTGTCGTAAATGCCCCCCCCCACAACTTGGGATATATATGTTTGAAATATGAATGATTGTATTCCACCCCTGGTAGCATGTTCCCTGAGAAACAACTGGGTATACCCTATATAGTTCGGAGATCTACTCCTTTAGAGCTTTCACCCGATGTGCCACAACCCCATTCAGGTCTGTCGTAAGTGCCCCCCACACAACATGGAATATATGTGTATGAAATATGAATAATTATATTCCACCCCTCATAGCATGTTCCCTGAGAAACAACTGGATATACCCTATATAGTTCTGAGATCTACTCCTTTAGAGCTTTCACCCGATGTGCCACAACCCCATTCAGGTCTGTCGTAAATGCCCCCCACACAACATGGAATAAATGTGTATGAAATATGAATAATTATATTCCACCCCTCGTAGCATGTTTCCTGAGAAACAACTGGGTATACCCTATATAATTCTGAGATCTACTCCTTTAGAGCTTTCACCCGATGTGCCACAACCCCATTCAGGTCTGTCGTAAGTGCCCCCCACACAACATGGAATATATGTGTTTGAAATATGAATGATTGTATTCCACCCCTCGTAGCATGTTCCCTGAGAAACAACTGGGTATACCCTATATAGTTCTGAGATCTACTCCTTTAGAGCTTTCACCCGATGTGTCACAACCCCATTCGGGTCTGTCGTAAATGCCCCCCCCCCCCCCCTACACAATATGGAATATATGTGTATGAAATATGAATAATTATATTCCACCCTCATAGCATGTTCCCTGAGAAACAACTGGGTATACCCTATATAGTTTTGAAATCTACTCCCTTAGAGCTTTCATTCGATGTATCACAACCCCATTCAGGCCTGTCGTAAATGCCCCCCCCCCTACACAATATGGAATATATGTGTATGAAATATGAATAATTATATTCCACCCCTCGTAGCATGTTCCCTGAGAAACAACTGGGTATACCCTATATAGTTTTGAAATCTACTCCCTTAGAGCTTTCAACCGATGTATCACAATCCCATTCAGGTCTGTCCAAAAAGCCCCCCATTCAGGTTTGAATTTTTAAGAATTTGCGCAAAGTTCCGACCCTCGTAGAATCTTTCCTAGGAAATAAATGAATATTGTCTAAACAGTTTTGGGTTCTACTCCACCAGACCTTTAATTTGATGTACCATAACCCCATTCAGGTATGGCCAAAATCAAAATATGGCCCCCTGTTTCTTAGACTTATTGAATTTTGCCAAACTTCAGCACCTCGTAGCATGTCTCCTGAGAAACAACTGGATATACCCTGTGCAGTTTTGAGTTCTACTCCTCTAGAGCTTTCGCGTGATATATCACAACCCCATTCAGGTCTGTCCGAACTGGCCCGCAAGGTGGCCTAAATATGGGTGTTTTTGTTACACCACAATTTTATTCTGGAGACATATTTTTTAATATTTTTTGTTTAAAATTTGAAACAGTTATGTTTTATTTAATAAAACATTAAAATGTATTTTTATAAACGCTTTTTTCCGTAAAAAAAGTCATATTAAATAAACTCAACTTTCTTTACAGTGTTTGGAATATATTTAACAGACATGTGGGACGTATCTAACTGACGAATTTATCTTCACACCCTTCAAATAATCAAGATTTATATTTAACAACAATTTTTGCCTGCGATGCCTCATCCTCCAAATCGAAAATAACTTAACACATTTTATGGACTTAGTTAATCAGTCACTATAATTATTTTCATTAACCATAAAAACTCTTTATTTTGTGCGCGATTATTCATTGGATCATTTTGTTGACAGCCGTTGTATGTTTTATTTATAAATTTATTACAATATCTGGAAAAAAGTTTGAAAAACTAATAAGAACAAAAAAAAAAAAAAAAAACAATAAATAAATAAAAAAAAAAAAATAATAATAAAATAATATTAGCTTTTTTTCTGCTAGTACCCCATTATAACAGTTTTCATCTAAGTTATAAGTCATACCAAGATGTTATAGCAATTGTTGCAAACCTTTTATCGGGGAAAAGTTGTGGTTATGAGTATATTTACCTCATGTCTGGTAAACATTTTTAATGTTGTAGTAGACACGTGAGTTTAGCCCGATAATTAGAAAATACATAAGGTTATTCCTATTCCCAATGAAAATAAAGCGACAGATGTTGAATAATTTCGTCCTATATCGCTACTACCCATTATTCATCAAATTTTTGAAGGTATATTATATAATCAGATTTTTAAATATTTCATGGAAAATAACTTATTTAATGATTTTCAGTTTGGATTTCGAAAGGGCTGTGGTACTGAATAGGCTCTTGTGAATGTTCAGAACTATATAAGTAAATTAATTAATATTATTTTAAAAAGAAAATAAAAAGTAACAAAGGAAAATAAATCAAAATTTTCGGTAAAAAACCAACTTAAAATTAAAATTTTTCATATACGTGTTCTTCACCCGCTAATATAAAGTTGAAATAAAAATTTATTCTCTTTATTTTGCCGTCGTTATTTCTTATGTTAGGAAATAAAAATTCTTTTACTTCCCCATTAACTAATAAAAATAGCATAGCCTGTGTGAAACGGTAGAAAATTATTATTTTTCGCAAAAAATGAGCTGAACAAAATTTTACTAGCTCGTAAGGCTAGTAGAATTTTTGACAAAAGAATAATTTCTTCGACATTTTAAAATTGTTAGAAAAAATTCAATATTGTAAAATATATTCTAAATATTATCAATATTAAATTTTATATGTCTTATAATTTCATCACAATGTCCTTTCCTAAAATAGAGTGTGGCTTTCGGAATGGATTTAAAATCCAATCAAAACATTTAAAATATGTTCATTCATATCTCTTGTTTTTTTTCCGGTTACACACTTTTGTAAAGTTTTCATTTCCCACAACTGAAACAAGATTTTTTCTCACCGCAGAAAAAATATTTTCTATCATAGAGCATTATTATTATTATTTATGTTAATTTTAAAGCTCAACAAAAATTAAAACGATTTTTTTCATTTCGGAATTCAAAAATATACATTCAGAATGCTTTTGTTTAATGTGGTAATTTGAGGTATCTATCCGTTTTCTAAATCCCGTTGAATGAAGCATTGAATAAGCAGTTTTCTAGATTCTTCCAAACACGTTCCTATTCTTTTTAGGAAATGAATTTTTTGGGAGAAAAAATGGAGTGAATAAATTAAATAACAGTTTTATGAATTTAAATTCATGGGTAAGATCTTATGGATCTGGAATTTGAAATGTACAAAAAAATGTTACCGCTTATTTCTGTAATAAAAATACCAATTCTAAATTTTTGATTTGAAATATAATTCACTATTTCTGCTGAAGTTAAAACATTTAAAAAATAAGGACTTTATATTGTTTAATCAGATTCGAATTTAAAGAACTAGCTAAAAAGCGCTAAATTGAACCAAATTTAATGAATTTGGTTAAATTTAGCGCGTTTTGGTTACAAATAGTTGGCAACAATGCGTTAAACATTTTATTTACATATGCAGGCACGCTTGTTTACTCACTTATTTAGAAGTACACTTTGGCCTAGATTTGAGCCTTTCGTTATGATATTTTCTTAGAAATAAAATTAACTTAAGTAGTTATAAAGAGTTTTATATAACAGGCGTATGTCCTGAAGTATATTTTATTGCAAAAAATTTTAAATTTTTTGTTTTTGCTAGAAAATCAAAATAGAATTTATATAAGTATTTTAATTTCACCTGATTGCACAAAAAATAGTCATTTTTTTATTAAAGATTAACGTCGTTTCTATAAAAATATGTTTATCCTGGAACTGCTTTTAAGAAAAAGGTTGTAAATACATAAAAAGTGATTTAGATTGCGTCGATTTATTTTGCATCACAATTCTCCGCCCCCATTAACAACGCAGACCGGGGCCTCAGTGTTGATGAATACGTTAAACAGGCATATACATACATATACTATATACATATGTATATAAGTATAAGTAATTTTTTTGTGCAGCATCCCATCCAACACGATGTCAAACGTTTAAAATATGATGACTTTAAATATGAAACGTGTTTCCCAAACTTGTTACATATATAGGTAGAGATTTGAATTTTAAGTTTGACTTAAAGTTGAGAATCATTTGAGAAAAAACGTTTGAAAAAGCGTAGATTCTCAAATGTTATTATTGAATCATTCTCAAACCTAAAGATAACCCTAACAATATTGGAAAAATATTATATTCTTAATTTGATATTTATTGTTAATATCAAATCATTCATAAATCTAAACAGAAAAGTTAACAAATATTTTAAAAATGGTATTTTCTTAATTTGATATCAAATGTTATTATCAAATCATTCTTAAAGATATTTGAAACAATATATAAGAAAAATTTGAAACGTATACAAATAAATAAATTAATAAATAAATTTATTTCAGCAAGTATTTTCCAACTAATAAATACGTATAATGATAGGGCATAATCAGAAGTGTATACAAGAGTGAAAGAGAAAACTTTACAAAAAATTAAAAATGCAAATTACTTTTATTTATGTTCCGCATGTGGTCATAATCCACATTTGAAAAAAGTTTGAGAATTATATTTAACAATGATTTGATAATAATAGCATTTTTCAATTTAACAATTAAATCCCCTTTTTGTTGAGAATGCTATCATTTTCAAGTTATTTTGAAAAATTCTCAAATGCCATACGTTCTCTCAATTTGATATCAAAAAAAGTGTTTGCTGCGATACTAATCAATTGTTCTTAATTATCTTTATATAATAGAGTGCTGCCATTATGTTAAAATACTTGTTAGTATTAGTGTTACCCGTTGGTACAATTTAATTTTCTATTTCTATTCTTTTATATCAATTTAAAAAAAGCTGGCAAATTTATAGATAATTAATAGTAACAGGTAACACTGCTACTAACAAGTATTTTAAGATAATGGCAATTCTCTATTATACAAAGTATTCATCTAATAAAATAATAGAATATTGTTTTGCAATTGTTTAAATCTTTCTATATTCGTTTATAAAAATAAAATAAAAGAAAAATTTTAAAATAGATTTGATACTCAAAACCTATGATCAATCTTAATATTATCTTTTCTCTTCTGAAATCCTTAAGAAAATAGCTTTCGAGTCTTCTAGGAGCACCTTTTTAATTTTGACCCATTTTTGTTATCATCAATCTTATATGAGAAAAATCACTTTCAAAATTTTGAAAATTGTATTACAGAATATCTATTATCAGTCAGCATATTATCTTTTTTGCTCTGAAATTCATAAGACAATAGCTTTCGAGCCTATTAGGTCCACATAAAGCACCTTTTTAATTTTTACCCATTTTTCAATCTTCAATAGGGCCATTATATGAGAAAAGTAATTTTTTCAAAATTCTACTCGTATTACTCAAAACTTATGATCAATCTTAATATTATTTTTTCTGCCCTGAAATTCACAAGACAATAGCTCTTGAGCCTCCTAAGTCCAAATAGAGTACTTTTTTAATTTTGACGCATTTCATCATCAATGGGATCCTCATATAAAGATTTTTTAAGGAATAAAATTTTTTAAAAGTATTTATTTTAAAAACGTAAAGTAATAACTGCAAAAATACCGTAAACAAGGGACCTAAAACACTTCCCTGGGGCACTCAATATCTAACAGTACTTTCACTTTCCTTAATTTTAAAAAATTGTTGTTTATTTTTTAGATAGCTTCTTAAAAGCGAAAGTCCATTTCTCTGAACGCCATAGTACTGGAGCTTTTGCGCCAAGATATATAACAAAAACGTTTGTCAAATCAAAAAATGCCTGTTACAGCACTATGTCTTTCATCCAAACATTTACATATATAGTTCTGAACATTCACAAATCCTCTTCAGTACCACAGCCCTTTCGAAATCCGAACTGAAAAGCATTAAATAAGTTATTTTCCATGAAAAATCTGATTGTATAATAAAAAAATTTGATCAATAATTGGTAGTAGCGATATAGGACGAAATTATTCAACATATGTCGCTTTATTTTCTTTGGGAATAGGAATAACCTTATGTGTTTTCAAAGTATCGATATAAACTCACGTGTCAACTATAACATTAAAAATGTTTACCAGGTAATATAGTTTGCGCAATGTAATAACACTATGGGGTAAATATACTTATAACCACAACTTCTCCCAGATAAGAGGTCTGCTATAACATCTTGATATAACTTAGATGAAAACTCTTATAATAGGGTACTGAAGTTTCCGATGTATTACACGAATCTGACGATAACTGTACTACTTGCTGGATGATTCCGTAAAAATTAAATTAGTAGAAGCAAGTAAGCAACTATTTTCTTCTTTGTTGAAATATTAAAATTTTAGCCTTTTTATGTCAATTTTAAGAATCCAAAAAGGCTAGAAAAGTTTGAGGCTAAAAGAAAAATAAAAAGGCTAGATTTAGCCTTAGAAAGGCTAAACTGGCAACACTGTTTATTTATTAAGCATCTACCATGAAATAAAATTTTTTCAAAAAATTTTGCAAAATTCCTAAAATTATCGCACAATTATATACAATTTAATATTTTCCATAAACAAAATTTTATATTGTTTTTTTTTTAAAGTTTGGGAAAAAAGTCATATTCGATTCATAATATCTATGAATACAATTTTTAGATTTATATAGTTTTTTTCTCTGTGTTCTAAACAAAAATATTGAAAATAGTAGATCACCTAAATGCGTAGTAAAGCTGCAATTGCATTACGAGTGCGTTTTTAAATAAACTATTTACTTTTGTAGTTTGAAGTCTCACTTGGTCTTCATTACAGCCGTTAATCATTCACATTGTAGTTTAATTTCAGTAATTTGTCAGATTTTTCTAACAATAACACAAATTTATAACATAAAAAATTGTGATCTCCAGTAAATTAGAAAAAATAATAATGAGAAAGAAAATAGTGAACAAAATCTGATGACCTTTAGAAAGAAATTGCCATTTGTTAAAAAGTCTTGAGGAATGAATGATATATGTATATGATATTATGAACGAACTTTCGTATCACATATTCACAGAAACGTACATAGTTTTGATATTTGCTTCCTTAGAGCTTTCATCCGATGTATCACAACCCCATTCAGGTCTGTTCGAAATGTCCCTCCCACAACTTGGAATATATATCTCTGAAATATGAATAATTATATTCCACCCCTCGTAGCATGTTCCCTGAGAAAAAACTGGATATACCCTATATAGTTATGAGATCTACTCCCTTAGAGCTTTCATCCGATGTATCACAACCCTATTCAGGTCTGCCGTAAATGCTCCCCCACAACATGGAATATATATGTCTGAAATATGAATGATTGTATTCTACCCCTCGTAGCATGTTCCCGGAGAAACAACTGGGTATACCCTATATAGTTCTGAGATCTACTCCCTTAGAGCTTTCACCCGATGTGTCACAACCCCATTCAGGTCTGTTCGAAATGTCCCTCCCACAACTTGAAATATAAATCATTGAAAAATATTGATATTATATTCCACTCCTCGTAGCATGTTCCCTGAGAAACAACTGGGTATACCCTATATAGTTCTGAGATCTACTCCCTTAGAGCTTTCACCCGATATGTCACAACCCCATTCAGGTCTGTCGTAAATGCCCCCCCCCCACAACTTGGGATATATATGTTTGAAATATGAATGATTGTATTCCACCCCTCGTAGCATGTTCCCTGAGAAACAACTGGGTATACCCTATATAGTTCTGAGATCTACTCCCTTAGAGCTTTCACCCGATGTGTCACAACCCCATTCAGGTCTGTTCGAAATGTCCCTCCCACAACTTGAAATATAAATCATTGAAAAATATTGATATTATATTCCACCCCTCGTAGCATGTTCTCTGAGAAACAACTACTCCCTTAGAGCTTTCATCCGATGTATCACAACCCCGTTCAGGTCTGTCGTAAATGTCCCCCCGCCCACAACATGGAATATATGTATCTGAAATATGAATAATTATATTCCACCCCTCGTAGCATGTCTTCTGAGAAACAACTGGGTATACCCTTTATAGTTTTGAAATCTACTCCCTTAGAGCTTTCACCCGATGTATCATAACCCCATTCAGGTCCGTCCAAAAAGCCCCCCATTCAGGTGTGAATTTATAAGAATTTTCGCATAGTTCCGACCCTCGTAGTATTTTCTCTAGGAAACAAGTGAATATTATCTAAACAGTTTTGGGTTCTACTCCACCAGACCTTTAATCTGATGTACCATAACCCCATTCAAGTATGGCCAAAATCAAAATATGGCCACCTGTTTCTTAGACTTATTGAATTTTGCCAAACTTCAGCACCTCGAAGCATGTCTCCTGTGAAACAACTGGATATACCCTGTGCAGTTTTCAGTTCTACTCCTCTAGAGCTTTCACGTGATATATCACAACCCCATTCAGGTCTGTCCGAACTGGCCCGCAATGTGACCTGAATATAGGTATTTTTGTTGCACCATATCCTGATGCTGTATATGTTTCTTTATATTGTTTTTTTCCAAAAAAGTTTTATTGTGATGTTTTTTTTAATAAAATAATAAAATTTATTTTTAAAAAAGTGTTTTTTTGCTTTAAAAATATTTTTTTTTGAAATGCAAAATGTGTAGAACGTATTTAGCCAAGCGTGGTACGTATTTGACAGTGTGGAACGTATTTAACAGAGGTGTGGGACGTATTTAACTTACGAATTTATCTTCACACACATTACATTTACATATATAGTTCTGAACATTCACAAGAGCCTCTTCAATACTACAGCCCTTTCGAAATCCAAACTGAAAATCATTAAATAAGATATTTTTCATGAAATATATAAAAATCTGATTATATAATATACTTTCAAAAATTTGATGAATAATGGGTAGTAGCGATATAGGACGAAATTATTCAACTTTCATCCGATGTATCACAACCCCTGAGAAACAACTGGATATACCCTATATGGTTTTGAGATCTATTCCCTTAGAGCTTTTATCCTATGAATCATAACCCCATTCAGGTCTGCTCGAAATGCCCCTCCCACAACTCGGAATATAAATCATTGAAAAATATTGATATTATATTCCACCTCTCGTAGCATGTCCCTTGAGAAACGACTGGGTATACCCTTTATAGTTTTGAGATTTACTCCCTTAGAGCTTTCATCTGATATATCACGACCTCATTCAGGTCTGTCGAAAAAGCCCCCCATTCAGGTGTGAATTTATAAGAATTTGTGCAAAGTTCAGACCCTCGTAGTATCTTCCCGGAAACAAGTGAATATTGTCTAAACAGTTTTGGGTTCTACTCCACCAGACCTTTAATCAGGTGTACCACAATCTCATTCAGGTATGTCCAAAATCAAAATATGTCTCTCTGTTGCTTAAACTTACGTGAATTTTACTAAACTTCAGTACCTCGGAGCATATCTCTTGAGAAACAACTGGATATATCCTGTGCAGTGTTGTGCTCCTTTAGAGTTTTCACGTGATATATCACAACTCCATTCAATATGTGTATTTTTGTTACTATTTTATTCTGGGGATATGTTTTTTATATTTTTTGATTAAAATTTTAAATAGTTATGTTTTATTTAATAGAACATTAAAAAAAATTAACAAAAAGTCAAATTAAATAAATTCAACTTACTTTACAGTGTTTGGTTAACAGACATGTGGGACGTATCTAACTTACGAATTTATCTTCACACCCTTTAAAAATAGTAGAACCTTAATATTGTTAAAGCTTTTAGTATTTATTTTGCAACAACGCATTTTTGTAAAGAATTCTTCATGAACAAAAATATTAAGAAAAAAAAAACACACTTAAAAGATAAATTAATTAATGGAATGTAACTTTTATATGATTATAAAAAGTACTGTTTAACAAGTTATTTCTTTTTTATTAACGTTTTGTTGCTAAAAATTGTTATGCATTTTTTGTCAGGAATTTAGCCAGTTTTGATCACTAAGAATAGGCAACACTGCCTAAAACACAATAACTAAGTCCTAAGTCGAGCATGCTTTTCGAATCTACAGTTGCCATCAGTAACACGTTAGACGTTCCCTTCCCAGAATGAAGAGGAATGGTGTCAATTTTCCTTTCATAATGGCCTAAAGTCCTGAGCTATATTGAAAAAAATGATTTCCTCATGACCTTTTTGTATAATTGGCTTTTCTGTGCGACCGATTTTACTGGCTAAATTATATTAAATATTCTGCCTGTTTCTCTAAATGCGCACGAAACCTTCGTTCGACTTATAGTATTTAAAACAAGAAAAAAATTTCTAATTTGTTGTAGTCGAACGAAATATCGTTCGCATTTAGAGAAACAGATATTTATGTTTGTGTTCTATATATAAAAAAATTATTATTACAACTAATTCTTAAATAAAAGAAAAAGAAATGTGCTTAAAATTACATTTTTATTCATACCTAAGATCATTTAAAGAACTTACATACTAATATATATATATATATATATATATATATATATATATATATTTTTTTTTTTTTAATTTTTAAATGTGTTTTCAACGTTCTTCTATTTCTATTTTATCTCCATATTTTACTGAACCTCTGTGTCGAACACTTCTATGTTTCGGTTCTGTATATGACGAATAATGGTAGGCTTTAAGGCGAACATTTTTGTGAGAATTGCTACTGGTGTGAGGAGAGTGAGTTGTAAAATCTAGCTCAGTCGGTACTTCTGTTGTGCTAGAGACAGAAACATCATATGATGGTGATGAATCTGAATTTAAATAAGTGTCTTCAGCATCTGGGGGCCATTTTTGGGATTTTGTTCTTTGGGCGCTGCTTACTGAGGTGAGGTGTTGATGGTATGGGATTTGTCTGTTTCTTTGACTAGAATACGAAGCATTTGATGGTATCCAACTATTTTCAACAGTTGTTCCTTGAGGTTTATCACGTTGTTGAACTTTTGGACTGTAGTTATTGTCTGGACGGTTACGAATCTTTTTTAGAAATATTGCTGGATAGTTTGGCTCTTCTTCTGTAGTAGTAGTTGTACTCGGTGTTGTAGTTGTGGTAGATATTCCTGCATTTAATCTATAATTTCCACGGGATGGCAAAAAGCCACGTAGCGATCGATTATCAGAATAATATGGTTTAGCGGTCGTGTCACCTTCGATTTGTGTAATGACATTTGGATTTTCCGTTGTTACTAGAGAATGATTTATAAACGATCCTCTGGACGGAGGTGGATTTTGTTGATTGTGGTACTCACGAGTATAGGGTTGAACAACTGACTCTTCTGCTGTATACTCAGTTACTTCATATGTATGAGATTTTTTTGGTTCATCTTCCGGAAATTCGTTCGAAGTTAGTGGTTCATATATTTGCTTTTGGGGTTCTGGAAGTAGTTCTCCCACCACACTAGTGTGCAATGCACTCATCATAAATGGCCTGGAAGTTGAGAACCCCCCTGGTGTATTGCCCAGTTTATAAACAGGCTTCCAACTTTCGTTAAACTCTTTTATTCCGCCACTTACGATTTCATCGCCATCTTCTGTATCCTTTTGTTTTTCAGCTTTAAATGTAATGTAACTGGACTTTGCTTCATTTTTCATCGGTATGCGACCTTCTGCTATAAGTTCCTGTTCTTTTTCCAACTGCCTTAATTTATCGGGGTCTATCATAAACAAAGATTTAAGTTTTTCTGTCATGTGTTCGGGGTGTTTCATATGCATTGATTTTAGTTTATCTTTCATATGATCGCGATCGCTCATATGCATTAACTTCACATTATCCGTCATATATTCGTGATCACTTATGTGCATTGATTTCAGTTTATCTGTTATATGTTCGTGATCGCTCATGTACACAGATTTCTCTTTATTTGACATATGTTCGGGATCGTTTATATGCATAGATTTAGGTTTATCTCCCATTAATGGCTTAGGAGTTATCGCCATTAATTTCACCACTTTTTTAGATGGCCGAACTCTAATCACTTTTGTTTCTTTCGTATGAGGATTCCTAATAATATATCTTATTCTTGTTGTCTCTGTAGGCAAATAGTCCATGATATTGGAGGAGGCCGGTTTCGGTGGCATAAAGTCACCAATCATACTTTTCATAACTCGAGCGCCAGTGACAACACGATCCACAAATCCATCGACTGTACTGTCCATTTGATTCCACATAAAACGGCGTTGTATGCTGTTGCAAGTATATAAATAACAAATATTAATCTCTTGTTTAATTTGGAAACTACATACAATATTTGTAATTATTTATTCGTTTATTTTAATTTCTGTTTATAAAATATGCCTTAAACTCGTTTTACTCATTTTCTTAATCAGTAAATTAAATGCATTGACTTTTTGAATCTATTTAGAAAAAAGAGAAAAAAACCCACCTGTGATTCCATTTTGAAGGTTTACCATCGCTGCCCTGCTGCTGACTTAATAGAGCTAGTAGGAGTAACCAAATAAAATGCTGCTGATAACTTACCTGCTTCCACAAGATACGCTAGAAAATGTTTATACATTATTATTTTATGTTAATTTCTATCATTCATTCGAAAGACTTTCTATACAACAGTAAATAAAATAGTCAAATTATAAACTTACACAACATTTTCTGAACAGCAAAAGCATGTTTTATCTCTCGTAGGAGCTCTACTACACTTGACAATTGACTTTTCCCGTAGTTGGCAGGCAAATGGTTATCGTAAATTGTAGAGTTTTCTTCAAGACTTTAGATATCAGTTTGAGTGGTAATTTTCCAGTGCGCGTCTTTCAATATGACTGTTGTAACATTGAATCAATGATGGTAAATGTCGGTAGTTTTATATACGAACAATATTTTTCTTTAGCGTTCCAAAAACAATCGTTTAACCAAATGTACTCGAGTAATCTACAATTAGTCAACCATATAAATTAGCAAAATTTGCTATGTGTATGCAGTTTGTAGTTTATTCCATTTTTTACCTCATAAGGTATGTTTTTCATACAAATACGTGTGTTAAGTGATAAGTTATTTAAGTACATTCTATATAATGATGTTATATATATCATTAACTCCATATTAATATTTGGCACTTGTATGCTTTGTAAAACCACATTAACGCATAGTGGGGTCAATCGTCAAATTTTTGGTACTAAATCTGTATCTCCTAAACTACTGGCATAGAAAAGTTGTAGAGGAGGACCCAAGCTTTCAGAAAAATTTTTTTGCAATCACCCTGTAATAATACGAGATAAGTTGGCCACCTCAAGTATGTTAAAATTTCAAAAAATAGTAACTTTTACAAATCAAGTCCGATTTTGAAGATTTTTATATTTCTGTAAAAAGCTTGGCGAGATAAACAAAACAAGCCTACTTACCTAAGTTATCTCTTATAGTTAAAAATATATTAAATTTCAAGTTTTTGATTTTTTGCCTTGATTTTATTTGGTTCTTCAGGAATTAGTCCTGAGGTATATGGACGAAAATTTTTTTAAAACAATTTTTGTAATTTCAAATACATACCGAAATAATATGCTGAAAAATTTTTTAGAATATTTCAATTCGTGAAGCTGTGAAAAATGTTCAAAGTCAGCGGTCTGAAATTATTATGAAAATATAGTACATTTTTTTCACTTTTTTCTCAGTTCTGTTGATCAAATTTTTTTCTTTACATATTTCAAAAGACAAAACTTCATAAATGGTTAATAAAAAAATTCTAAATTTATTTAGATTTGTACCCTACATCCATATACATACCATATACATACGCCTTTTTGTGAAATTTAAAAAAAAGTTTATTGAAAAGTTTACTTTTTTTTATAAAATCTGCACTCCTGCATTCGTTTTTGGGAGGACGAGAAGAAGTTTAGTGCCAAATCGATCTAAATATAGTTTTTAACGAAACAACGACAAAAAATTAAAAAAAAACTCGCGTGATATTTTTTATTAATCAATAAGCATGAGCTTTCTTTTTTTAATTTAAAATTTATTTTTTAACCATTTATGAAGTCTTATCTTTTGAATTATGTAAAGGAAAGAATTTTATTAACAAAACTTTGACTTTTTTTTAAATTGCCATTTTTCATAATGATTTCAGAGTGTTGACTTTGAACATTTGAAATATTCCAAAAATTTTGCAGGATATTATTTCGGAATGTATTAGAAATTACAGAATATTTAAAAAATTTCTCCGCCTACCTCAGGACTAATTCCCGAAAAACTAAATAAAGTCGGGGCAAAAAATCAAAAACTCAAAATTTAAGCGTAAATATCTTTTTAACTGTAAAAAATAAATTAGTTGAGTAAGCATGTTTTTTTTCTCTATCTTGCCAAGCACTTTACAGAAATATAAAAATTTTTGAAATCGGGCTTGATTTGTAGAAGCTGTGATTTCTTTAGACCTTTACATACTCGAGGTGGTCAACTTTGACACCTTGTAGCTTATCTCGAATTATTAAAAGGCGACTACAAGATAATTTGCTTGAAACCTTACGTCCTTCTCTACAACTTTCCCATACGATCCGATCAATAGTTTAGAAGATACAAATTTATTACCAAAAATTTACCGCTGTGTGAGGTAAAATATTTAAATTTTTTGAAATTAAAAAAAAAAAAATCGTGATTTTATTCACGTTTTTAATTTCGTAAAAATGAAGATATTTCACTTTTTATGTAATTTAATAATACATATCCTTAGAAGTTTAAGTCCGACTTCATTGATTTAAAAGTCATTAAAAAGGCAATTAATTCCTCTTTTAATATCATAATTAAAAGAAGAATTAATTTTCTCCCCTTATATTGACTAAATTTATTTATTTATTTATTTTTTTGTGGCGAGAAGCTGCAGTATTTAATATTTTTTCAAAAAACACCAATAAATTTTCCCATACAAAAGCTTATTTATTTAAATATTGTAAACATTTAAAAACATATACATTTTTTTTTTAACCAATTATTTTGGTTTATTTATAAGAAGTTGAGAAAATATGTATCCAAAGAAAGTTATATAGGAATAATTAGTAAAATTTGCAAATTTTAGTAACATATCTTTTTAAAAATTTTTGTTGAAGAAATTTTATGAAGAATGCACTTGAAAAATTCCAAATGCATTTATGCATCTAATGCAATTTATAGCTAAAACTTTGTTTTTAAATTATTTAACTTAAAGCATTTATACTTGCTTTAAAATATTTTTTAAATCCATTAAATATGTCTACGCATGTAGTTGTATATATTTTAAGTTGTATTCTCTTTGCGTAAAACGCACAAAACACTAAAATATTTAAAGAAGTAAATTTTGTGTATGAAAAAAGTGTTGGTTTTTTCTTTTTTTCTAAAAATTATTAAAAATAGTAAATATTTCCGTCACAAAAAATCTAAATTGAATTGTTTTACCAATAAATCACTTTTTAATATGGAATAAAAAATTTAAAAATCGTAGAGGAAGAACAATTCAAAAATGCATCTAAAAAAATCACTTGTATCTAAAATGCATTTAGTAAAAAACTAAAGTTATTAAATAAATTTATTATAAAAACGGGCAAATGTAGAAATCCAATGCATTTTAAATAATGAAAATCCTATAAGAAATATGGAAAATATCGTCTATTAAAATAATATACTTATTCGATTTTGTTGATTTCTTATAATTTCAGTTCTTGATTTTTTTTAACAAAAGTTGGATAAATTATTAGCTTCACAGAGAACATATTTAGTGAATATGAAGAAAATTGAAAGACATGAGGTCATAAATTGTACTTTTTTGTGTTCTTTCTTGGACTTCATAATATAATAAACAAATTACGTGTAAATCTCTTAATAAAAGATATAGAACGTCTGTCCATTTTTCGTGGCAGATATTGATGTAAAACTAGTCAAAATATCTTAATATACAGAGATACAAATACTGTACACTTTACATACAGTAGTGAAAATATATGATGCTTTTTTTTTTTTTTTTTTTTTGGAAACTAACTAATAAAATTACTTATTGATAATACCACCTATTCTAACGAATGATCAAAATATTGTATTTGAATTATTAATGTACATACATCAAAGTAGTTGTATGTACAGGGGTATGTGCAGTCTATGTTGTGGTATGAGTGAAAAATTTTAAACTACTCTACACATTAACACCAGAAGCAAAATACAAAACAAAACAAATGGTGTGACTAGTTCACGCGTCACATGTTTTTCAGATATTCAAAAGAATGTAATCGCATAAAAGATTTTCTATTTATATTCTTGATTAGTGCAAAAAACCTCAATATTTCTTATATACATTGCATAGTGGGGCAGAATCGAAATTTTTTGGAAATAAATCTGTAACTTCTGATCGGCTGGTTGGATTTTCATGTTTCAATGTTAAGTTTTAAAGGGGGGCACAACAAACTCCTCAGGGGCGGAGCTAAGGGGGCTCAAAGTTAGGTACCTCTGACATAAACAATTTGCCAAATTTTTGCTTCTCGTCCGATTTCAAATATTTTTATATATTGTTGTAGGCCCTGATAAGACCTATAAAAGACCTATTTATATCTTATAGTTTTCGAGTTATTTGCGTTTGAATTTTTAAGCACCATAATTTTGCATATTATTGGTCCAGTTTTTTCATATATATCCTAGTATTTCCGACCGATTTTATTAGTTTTTTTCTTAACTAGTTAAAGAACAAAATTATCTATTGAATAAAAAAAATTTGAAGTCGATATCTTTACCGAGTCCAAAAATAAACGATTTTGAATTTGAAAATTGCAAAAACGACGACTTTTTGTGTTTTTTTATCCGAAAAAGAATCTACACTCTTTTTTATCTAAATTAAAATTTTCTTTAGCAACATATAATAACTTTGCACTTTTCTGAAAGGTAACTTTACAGAGATGATAAAAAACAAGCCCATTGACTCAATTGGTCATGGTACACACCCTCGCGAATTCGACCCATTTTTATGAGTTTTGATTTTAGACCATATTTTCTCAAATCCCAAAGCACGAATCGACAAGCGGAATATATTTTAAGAATCTTCAATATGTTGTTAAAAGTTGTAAATCATAATATACGGGACTTCGGAAAAATGTGGATTCTATAGCCAAAAATGTAAAAAATCCCATTTTTGGGAATTTTCATTAGTTGTTTTGGGAATTTTCATTAGTTGTTTTGGGAATTCAGGAAAACCTTACCCCTGATTGAAATTTGGTTAACGAGCTTTTATTTATATTAAAATCCACAATTCCTGCAAATTTCATTAAGATATCTTTATAAACAAATATGTTATTACAATTAAAAAATGTTTATTTTCTCCAAAAACCCCAAATTGGGCCTTTTGTTTGGTTTATTTCTAAATAGCGAAAGAAATTTTAAAAATATGTATTCCAAATTAAGCTTATCCTTTAGCATATATAATTTCAGATCTTTTGCAAAAATATTCAAGTCAATATCGTGACTCATTTCAGAAATATTTCCAATTTATAGTATATATGACTGTATTTTTACAAACTTGCAACTTTTGCCTTTAGTTTTGCGTGAATAATTACTTAAAAAATTATGAATATTTCAGTATACTTTTAATAATATCTATACACAAAATATTTTGTTTTAAAATAATTAACAAATATTTTTATTTTTAATAGGGTTGCCACATTTTCCAAATTTAAGTAAATCTTTATCCTTTTCTAAGCATTCATATATTTCTATTAATGAATTTAAAATAACAAAACAAACAAAAAATGTCTATTTTAACTTAATCAGTGTTATTATTTTTGGTATTTATCATCTTTTTTAATATAATAATATTCTATTTCTAATACAATTTTTTATTACTTATTTACATTAAATTTATGTAGACAATTTTTCTAATATTTTAAACTTATACTACTTATTTCCTATAAAATAATCTGTTGTATCTGTATACATATCTAAAGATAATAAAGGTTCTTCAAGTCTTCAGTATTTTGAGTTGATAAAGGCTCATAATAAATCCAACGTTTTCTCATTGATGATAGTATAGGGTCTGATGATAACGTTCTGGAGCATTTCCTGGAGCTGAATATTGAACGTGCTTAAAATCACTGTTTCTTTCTTCTTGGGCCTCTTCTGTAAGCTCTCCATATAATTTCGCCATGGCACAATACTTTATGTACTATTGGTGTCATTTCTTTCCATGAATATAGAGAAACAAGTAGTTTAGATATTTCTGTTGCATATTCTCCAAATCCAGCGGAGTTGATTTTGTGCTTACTATTAATTGCCATTAATAGTATGTTAGTCCTTTCAAGTAACTCTTTATTAATACCAGTTATTTTAGATGTAGCTTCGAAATTTCCGAAAAACCTTCTTGCTGTGTTTCCATCATTTTTACTACTACCAGTCGGCAAAGGTTTGTCGATGTTTAATCCCGTCTCTTCTCTGAATTCATTCTGGATTCTACTTTTCTCAGATATTCTAAGTGTTTTTAAATCCTTGTTGTTTCTGGTAGGTTTTGTTAAATTTTCTAGCACACTTCTATACTTTAAATCATATGATATGTGCAGAAAATGCTCCATGAACTGTATTCTGGCGTGAAGTGGAGATATTCCGAAAGACAGAAATTTTTCATTAATACTCCTTGCTTTACCAATATCCGAAAATTGTGATTTCGTCTCATCACATAGTGAGCATTTCCAAAAAGAAGATGTTTCTGTAATGACATTACTAACCTTTCCATCAATCACTGTTAGACTAAGTTGAAAGCATATGTCGAATGTGTATTTGTTTATGGTTATTGAAAGAGGTTGTAAATCATTTATTTCATCCTTAATGTATTCCACCAAATCCTTTGTTGTTGTCTTCGACTTCCTCGTATATTCGAACCAAATAGGTCTGCAAAAATGTTTTGATCCTGGAGTGGTGTTAAGTCATATATTTTCAAATGAGTTTTCACACTTTGATGAAGATTGCTTTAAGAAATAAGATCGCATTTTTAATGGCAGCAAAGATGCTATAAATACGCTTTTATAATCCGCCATTTTCTTACTTCCACTAGCATGCCTGTATTCAGGAAGGGCCGACAGTCTGTCACATCCCCACTTACAGATTAATACAACGTCGTTGTTATTTACTTTTTCCAACTGATCTGCAGAAAAATCTGAAACTATCCTGGTAGCTGTATTCGGTAACCGAAATAGATGGTAAAATAGTTTGCTTTTTTTCTTGAATATCTTTGTATGATGGTAGAATTGAGTGCCCCTTTCCAAGCAGAGCTTTTCTTAAAATTTGATATTTGTTTCGGCTGAGGTCCAGTTCAAGCATTAAAGCAATTGCTTCTTCCTCTGTAAAATTGGATTGTGATGTTGGAGTAGATACACTTTCGGCAATCCGTTTAAGACGTTTCGGTGATGCAGTTGACAGTATTTTAGCAATATTAATTGCTCTTTTAGGTTGCTTCTCCTTTTTTAACATTTCTTTGAATGTATCAGAAACTTCTTCATTCGAAATTATACAAAGCTTGTGGGCCAGTCTTTTCTTCTTAGATCTTGTACTTAAATCTTCATAAGTCTTGCAGAGTGCTCCAGTTGATATTTTGCACGCTGATATTTCTATATCAGTATCCATTCAATCGGAATGTTTAATTTTAATCTGTTAATACGCTGATTCAAGGACTTTTTTTTTACGTCATACAACTTTAAAAAGCTCTCTATCTGAGATTTACCAATGACGTCGACTTTTGCATGATATGTAGTTTTTATGAATTCCACTATAGCTTCTAAACGATTAAGATCATATTTAGATAAACTCCACAGAACACAACACAATTGTTCATGTTTTAATGTAATCACCATGGCAATCAACTTCGTTACGATGTTGATAAGGATTAGCTGCGCATTTATATATATCTATTAGATATATCGCACAGGTTATATATTTACAGGTATTCTGTGAATTTTCATTAGGTAAAATATCTGAAAGAGTCAATTTGGAAGAGTACCTATACCGAATTCATTGATATTATATGTTGCTGTTAGGTATCACCGGAAAGGATATTGTCACTATCTCATTGTCACTATCTCATAAAAATATAGATTTTGAACCATCAGTAATAGATAAATTCTGCAGTTAGTTATCACCGGAAAGTATACCTGTACATTGCCACTAGATCATAAATATATAAACTTTTAACCATCAACAATAGATAAATACATTTGATAAATTTAGGTAAACACCATAAATGTAAACTAATAAAATACTTATTGATTAAATTAAAATAGAAATTTTTTGTTTGTTTTGTTATTTTAAATTCATTAATAGAAATATATGAATGCTTAGAAAAGGATAAAGGTTTAGTTAAATTTGGGAAATGTGGCAACCCTATTAAAAATCAAAAATATTTATTAATTATTTTTATAAAAATATTTTGTGTATAGATATTAGTAAAAGTATACAGAAATATTCATAATTTTCTAAGTAATTATTCACGCAAAACTAAAGGCAAAAGTTGCAAGCTTGTAAAAATGTAGTCATATATACAATAAGTTGGAAATATAAAAGTTTAAAGGCGCATAATTCTGAAATGGGGCATGATATTGGCTATTTGAATCTTTTTGCAAAATATCGGAAATTATCTATGCTAAAGGATAAGCTTAATTTGGAATACATATTTTTAAAATTTCTTTCGCTATTTAGAAATAAACCAAACAAAATTCCCAATTTGGGGTTTTTGGAGAAAATAAACATTTTTTAATTGTAATAACATATTTGTTTATAAAGATATCTTAATGAAGTTTGCAGGAATTGTGAATCTTAATATAAATAAAAGCTCATTAACCAAATTTCAATCACGGGTAGGGTTTTCCTGAAGACCCAAAAAAACTAATGAAAATTCCCAAAAATGGGATTTTATACATTTTTCCGAAGTCCCGTAGATTTTGATTTAAAACTTTTAACAACATATTGAAAATTCTTAAAATATATTCCGTTGTCGATTCGTGCTTTGGGATTTGAAAAAATATGGTCTAAAATCAAAACCTTCATATAAAATGGGTCGGATTTGTGAGGGTGTTTATCATGACCAATTGAGTTATTGAGCTTTTTTTTTATCTCAAAGTAATTTCTGTGAAGTTACCTTTCAGAAAAGTGCAAAATTATTATATGTTTCTAAAGAAAATTTTATTCTTTTTTTTCTTAATATCTTTTATTCTTTAACTAGTTAAGAAAAAAACTGATAAAAACGGTCGGAAATACTGGGATATATATGAAAAAAAACTGGACCAAGAACATGCAAAATTATGGTGCTTAAAAATTCAAACGCAAATAACTCGATAACTATAAGAGATAAATAGGTCTTTTATAGGTCTTATCAGGGCCTACAACAATATATAAAAATATTTAAAATCGGACTAGAAACAAAAATGTGGCACGTGATTAAAAATTTTTTATGTCAGAGGTACCTAACTTTGAGCCCCCTTAGCTCCGCCCCTGAGGGGTTTGTTGTCCCCCCTTCCAAATTTAACATTGTACACTCCTCTGCTACGCCCATACCAAATTTCATGAAAATGCAACCAGCCGATCAGAAGTTACAGATTTATTTCCAAAAAATGTCGATTCTGCCCCACTGTGCATTGGTGGTCAAAACATTTGGAACTGAAATGGTATTTCACATTTTCATTTATTTTTTAATATACAAATATGTTTATAATGTTAATTAATTGCTTTTTTTAAACAACCGACAAGAGATTATTTCGTCAGTTTATAAAAAAATTATTGAATGGTCGAAGTTGAAGAAGTTTTCAAAACATTTCCAACTCTTTCTCTTATTTTAATTAAAGCAATTTGTACCAACATTTGATTACAAATGACGGAAATAGCATGATCCTTTAATAATTTTATTAAGAAATGCATATTAGGTGTTACATTTTAATAGTTTTAATTAGTTTTTTAAAGGCCAAACTTCTCGTTATGAATATATATGAGAAATTGCTGGAAATAAATAAAATTCTGAGTTTAAATTCGAAATTATTAAATGATTCTCTTCCCAAATCAACGAATATTTAATAGTGGTAATTCCAATAATTAAACAATTACAAATCAAGAATATTTTTAGGGAAGCCAAAACTAATATCCCATTAGATTTAAGTCTTTCAACTATAAAAAAGAAACTCCTTTTCATCAGACGTGAACCCCTTTTTCTGGCATCCCTGTCAAGGTTTCGTCAGGGAAATTCACGGTTTAGTACACTAAGTAAGAATAAATATAATTTTGTATGTAATAGATAGAACAAATTAATCATTTATGTTTTATAGACAAGAAATGATGCTACAAAAATGTAGTACAAGTGAAGTCTTTTCATCCATAGCATATTCAAAATCGTCGAAATTTCTCAATTAACCCTCATTAAATCATGGACAAAATTAAAAGTAAGCAGTGGGTGTGAAGGGAAAATTTGTATTAGATATATCTGAAAAAGTTTGAAATAAAACATAATAAAAATCCAAATTTAAATAACAAAGTCAACAAAAGAGTAGAAAAAAAAAAAAAAAAAATAATCGCGAATAATCCAAAGTAATTCTTATTGCTTAGACTAGATAGTATATAGTAGTGTAGAAAGTCAAATGAAATATTTGCATCATGTCACACTTTTAATCCATTGACGACCAAAGGAAATATTTACCTCTAGGGAGTTTCAAGGGTTATAATTTTCTCGGTAATAGGTGAAGCAAATACCTCATGTTATATAGAGAAATTCCCAATCCTGCTACAAAAATGTAGTACAAGTCTTTAAATGTAGTAGAAGTCTTTAAAGTTGTCAAAATCCATGAAATTATTGGAGTAATAAGTGATAAACACAGGAGCGCTTTCAGCTGTTATTGAGAGACTATATTAATGCAAATGGAATCTTACTATGCTGACAGATTATTGATGGTTCCTAGTATAAGAAAAAAATAAAATAATTACGTAAAAAATAACTGTAAAAATTTTTGAAGTTAAATATATAAATACATATATATATATATATATATATATATATATATATATATATAAATATATATATATATATATATATATATATATATATATATGTAAAAAAAAAATATATATATATATATATAATTTTTTTTTTACATATATATATATATATATATATATTTATTTATATATATATAAGGCCTAAGGAGGGTATATATATATATATATATATATATATATATATATATATATATACCCTTCTTAGCTCTTATTTTTCCCTGCTTTCTCTACCTATTACCCCAAGACTACACCTCATATTAACGCTGATATAATATGTAAGATAACGGCGGTACAAGAGAGTAACTATTTCTTTTGTATTATGTTAAATAATTTCCAAAACACACATGCTTACACAGTTCATCTTATGAGATTGTTGTGTAGAAAAATCTCGTCACAACGGTCTCATAAGACTTCTTATAACACTAATGTTTGAAACTACACGTGAGATAGTTCTGTTAGAGGGCGAATTTGACAGAAAAATCTTTCATATTATGTTACGATTAGATAGGTTGTTTCGTAGAAAATTATATAACCTAAAAATTTATCAGAGACGAATTTTTTTTGGTCATCAATGAGTTAAAAGCGTGACGTAATGAAAATGTTTCATTTAACTTTCTACACAATTTCTAGTCTAAGGAATACGTATTTTGCAGAATTATTCGTGATATTATTTTTTTATTCTCTTTTGTTGTCCTGCGTAATTATATAATGAAATAAACATTTGAAATTACTACCGTAAAATAAAGGAAGACAAAACCTTTTTTAGATTTAAATATTTTGAACACAGTGGGGCAGATTGTAATGTATGTAAATCCAACCAGCCGATTAGAATCGTTGGCTTAATATTAGAAAATACGTATCTGAATTTTCAAATGAATTAGTTGTTTAAAAATATGCTTATAATATCTACAAAACGCATTAAAAGAGATTCTAAATAATGCATTGCTATTCTAAAACGATTATAAATTTGATAATTATCACCACAGCTCACTTAAGTTTTTTAAGGGAGGTGTAATTAAAAAATAAAAATACTAGGAAACAAAATTTCAAGAAAATCGAGAGACGCCATTTCTATATTAAGCCAACGATATGTATATCCTTTTTTGTTGTCGTGTATTTAATAATTGTGTATTTTATAATTTTTGAATTATTTAGTTACAACAAGTTTGAAAAGTTTTTATTTTAACAACTCATGCTACTAATTTTATGTTATTATTATTTTTATTTATTTATAACTATAAGAGAATAGAACTTCATTCAAGTTAATACTTGTGTTCAAAAAAAAAAAAAAAAAAAAAAGAAGTTTAAAATTCTATTATTCATCCAAGTTTTACAAGATGAATAATATAAAATTTAAATTGAATACTTTCAAAGTCAACAAAAAACAGGCGATTTAATCAGCCTGTTTTAAATAAGACGTCTATAAAATTCTAGAATTAAAAATTACTCCCATCGTAACAGATTTATTAAAAAAAAGATAAAAATAAATTCATATACCAAACATTATTTTCTACAAGAAATAATACTTTGCAGTGAATGCACTACATTAATTATAGTGAATTCAAAAACCAAAAACAGGAATCGGTTAACCGGTTTTTACTTTTTAGAAACCGACCGGGTTCAAATAATTTTCATTTTCGAATAATACGACAGGCCTGTTGTTTTCTGTCGGTTAACCGGTGTATAAAATACTCCTTTTGTTTTTGTTCACTAAATTAACCTACACTTCGCATTTTTTTATATTTGCTAATTGAACCTTATTTATGGCCTTATGCATTAAAAGTATCAAATTGTTTAAAAATAAAATTTGTATGAAAATTTAAAATTTTTTGAGTGGTTTGCATTAAAATTTTATTTTTAAACAATTCGCCTGCTGTACTGAATCAGGCCTTTAATTATTTGAAGGTATTTTTCATTTTCATTATGAACTAATGAAGCTTTAAGGCTAGTTTTTTTTTAATCCTACTGTACGTTTTGAGTAGCATCAGACGTACTAAGAACAGAGACTTGTATATTTTTTAATCTAGGTAAGAAGTAAATTTTAGTTTTATCGTTTGTTACAAGAATAAGGTGAATTTCAACAAATAGGTACATAGGTAGAGTTAGATCAAAAGAAGCATTTTCGAATTCAATTCAAAAAATAAAAAATTTGAGCATTATTCTCTAGCTCCAGAAGAGCGGTATGACATTTTTATATTACTTGTTATTACAAATGATATGTGTTATAAGTGTGCTTTCTTTAGAAAAATAATAATATTAAAAGCCGGTTTTTAAAAACAGTCTATTTATCGAATAACTTGAAAACCGGTTTTCAGAAAATGTAGGTTTTTTTTGACTACACTAATATTAATTAGTAATTATAAATATTATAACTCTATTATACTTCGGTGGGTAATATTTACTAAAGTTTGGTTTGCTACATTAGACAATACTACATGTAAGTCATGCTTAAATTAAATATGTATAAGAAAATATCGTTATAGTAGATTGTTTTATATCTAAAAAGTTAAATAACATAATCGATTAAAATGTTTTCTAATTCAGTTACAAACTTTTTCTTAATAACAAGAAGCTTTAAAAAAAATCTTAAACAATATAAATTTTAAATGTACGTGATTCTTTAAAGGGCAACAAAGGTCCCACTCTATGCTCCAAGTGTGCTATGTATGGACACGGTGCTAAAAGTTGTAATCATATTGTAGTGTGTTCATCCTAAGCCGGAAATCGCGATTATGCAGTTTGCTCACTCAATAAAGTTAATTGTGATGATAGTATAATTTATAAGTGATGCATAAAAAATAACCTAAAGAACGTTAACCATAGAGCTGATGATCAAAATGCCCAAGTCGTCAAAAGTATTTAGAGATACGACATCGAGTAACATCTAGAGCTAGGGCGACCAGCAGAAGAATTTTTTTATTTTAAGCAAGACGATAATGATTTTCCTGAATTGCCAAATCAAGTATCTCAAAATGATGCACGTAATTTCCGCCCTCACTGTAATTTGTAAAAAATAAAAAAGAAAATAATGAAAATAAAAAAAAGAAAATAATAAAATAAATAAATCCATGTATCGCAGCTCCCTGATCAAAATTAAAAATCTGGCTCCGTTAGGATTTGAATTAATTTTCTACGTCATTTTAGAGCTTTGAAAAGCAGTAAACATACACAAAAATGCTTAGGAAATTATACGAATGCACATTTCTTTTTATGAAGTAAAAGTTTTGTGAATGATGAATTAAATTCGTTGCAGAAGTTTATTTTCCATTTCATATTATTTATATTTACTTGCTATTAAAATATATTTTCTTGTTTAGTTGCACGCAACTTGGATGCAACTTAGAAACTAATCTCAGTCATATATTCACACTCTCTTTCTCTTCATCGTTCCAAAATTTTGCTTGGTATTTTGTTCAGATACTCGTATATTGTTTTGTAAATATGTATGAAGTTTTTGTTTTTGATATCTTGCAAATTGTTAATTAGTTCCATCGATACATGCATTCAATGTACATGTGTTGGTACGAGTATTTAACTTGGTATTTTGTTATTTACTTTACTTCCTTCCGTTTATATTATTTTTAAAAACAACTTAAAATATTATACATATTAATTTATATGAGGAATTTCAAAAATTTTCGAAACTCTTTCAAACCGACGTTATGTGTCTTGTATTTTTAAAGTTTGCTTTAAAAACAGGAAGACTAATAATAAAATAACTAAAAAATCCAAAATTTTAGACCATTCATCTAAAATCTTAAAGAAATACAGCCAAATCTAAAAAAAAAATTAGTTTAAACTTTCGAAGATTTTTTGATTTATTTAAGTTTTGCACTGACAATTTACCTCTTTTATATTCAAACTATTACCCAGTGCAGAGACAACATTTAGGAAATTAATACAACGTATTAAGTATCCGTTTTACTATTTGGTGAATAAAAATGAAACCAAAAATTTACTATTTCTACAGTTTAAGGTATATCTTGTTGATGGCAGGAAACAAGGCATAGGATACTATCATCACAAACTTACATGATATCGGCGAAAATGTTTGCAAGATCTATGTTTTTACAAAATATCGCGTAAAAAATATTTTTTTTAATAAATGACACTTTCAAGTCAAAGTTAAAAAATTTGTAAATGCAAAAATTTTATTAAAGTTTTAAAATTTTCACCAAATTTTCAAATTTTGTTCCGCATTTCTTTAAGACCATACACGACTTTTATTCATGGAAAAGTACCTGTAAAGAATCATCTTAATAGCTAGAAAAATAAGAAACATCATTTATACCGGCTATAGAGGCATTCTTTTCCTAAGTCATTTCGCTTGCTAACAACTACCGCGAAGTAGAAATTGCGTTAATATTGATGTCAAATTAACGCATTTTATTTTCTTAATTCTAAAATTCAGGGGGCTTAAAAAATATTTTAAGGACTTATAATTTTATGGACCAAAAAAGATGTTCTTAACCTCAAAAATCAGCCCCACAAATTTCGTATTATAGTTCGAGTTCTAAAATAATAATACAATATTTTAATATTAATATTATTTTCGATGTAAACTTATCACTAAGTAAGATACATGTTTTAAATTTTGTGAAAATTCATTTAAAAAAAGGAAATACCAAAGCAGCGCTTTTTGTAAGGAATATTATCATGCATAGTAAGGTTTTCACGACCATATTTTTCAAACCAGTACTGATATTCATTGCAGCAAAATATTCAAAAATATGTCTTTTATTAGAAATTTATAACAATATTTTTTTTGCTATTATGAAATTGTGCAAAAAAATATAATTAATTTTTTTCAGTGTATTTCGATAAACATTGAAAACGCTGTAGTAGTTTTGACATGTGTTGATAGCACCTTTGAAGTTCTAAAAATTGCTTTGTTTTGGTTTTGATAGAGCGAATATTTTTTTAAAACTTTCAACATTAAAACTCCACAACTTTTGCGCGCATTGATGAAATATGATTTGCATGCATAAATATTACTTAATAATACCACAAATTGACGTCTTTGGCACTGACGTCAACAAAAAACTAAATTTTTAAGAAATTTTTACTAAAAAGTGGAAATTCCTCATATGTATGTGTATAATTGTATGGTTGTGCAAATCATATTGAATGTGTGTAGTAATTAAATTCAAATTAAACGGTTATTTAACAGTTTCCATAACAGTCCATTTCATTTAATTTTGTTACTTTTACTAATATTTTGAACATATTTTTGTTTATTTTTTTTTTTTTTTTACTTGTGTAAATTAGAGTTTATGATTTTTAATTTAAATAATGTAATCAAAATTATTTAAATTTATTAATACAAAAAATAATAAGATATATAAGTTGTCGGAATTGATACACTGGGATCATATTTCTATTATTTAAGTATATTGTAATTTTCTTTTGGAATACAAGTTTTAATCTTTCCAATTTCAATCATTTAATTGAATTTTAATTTTGATTTTTGGAAGAACGTCATTATTTTGGTTGCCATATAATATGTAGGAGAGTTGTTTAGTCGTATATACGCAGAGAAAACATATAGTTTAGCATTGTTACGGCAAATATATTATGTCTAAACTTTTTTTATAACAAAAATAATTTGGGTACGGAAAGGAATATTTGATTACTGCAACTATAATATGGATGCTGCAATTACGTAAGATATTCCAATGAACATAAAAAATATTTAAATGTTTAAATATCATATATCTGTCTACTCAATAAGAGACAGCTCATATATATATATATATATATATATATATTCTTTTTTTTTACCCGATTCGCGATTTTCACTTGTTTAAAATGTACCGCCATTGTTAATATTCTCTGCTCAAAAATTCGCATCGTTTCAAAGGTTTTTCTATATATTTTTCAACGTGACACTCTAGCGTATATATAAATATGTATGTATCTAGGTGTTTGAAAATTTTACTGCATCTTTGGAGACTATCCCGAAATAATAACTTCTTCGTTGAGATTCAACTGTCGCAAATCTAGTGAAATATATAACATTACCCGTTTCCAATATTTGGTAATATTATGTCCATATATTTCTATAGAACAATAGTAATGATTTTTTATAAATGTTTTATATTAATCCCGGTTTCATTAATATTCGGACCAAGTGAGCTTTATATAAATCATTTATATAAATCAGTGTGCCAGATTTCATGAAGATTGGTAGAATCTGACAATGGCTTTCATATAACTCCATCTTTCTTAAATCACTTTAAAGTGCATAAGTTCAATATAATTACTAGCATGACAATAATCTTTAATGCGAATAACTTTTATATGGGTAGAAAAGCGACTGCAATGATTTACCGCAGTCGGTCTATAATTGATAGCTCCCATATAAAATCTACTTTCGAGAATCAGGCGCATAATAAATGCAATTTGAAAGGTAATATCACAATATTACATATATATATATATATATATATATATATATATATATATATATGTATAAATATAAATATATATCTATATGTTTTACAGAAATATAATTTACACCACCAAATCTAATAATAACCAGTCGACAATTGACAATAGGTCCATGAAAGACCCCCTCCATAAATATTAAGAACGCATGGTGTAGGGTATCATATGATCGGATCTGACCGACAGCATGATTCTTATTTGTTTTTTCGTATAAATTCGCTGAAATTTTTAATAAAATCACATCAAAAGATCATTTTGTTGTATTATTTAAATTATAGATATACGCCCCTTTACTTTTTCTTACTTTGATGCATTAAAACTCACAATATAATTTTTCTTCTCTTTTTTTGTAATATGAGTAAATATAACATAAATATAACATAAATTTTAAGTGTCTTCTTCATATTCTTAAGTTTATATATCAGTCTATTACTGGATTGTATTCTATTTATTCAAAAACACCTAAAAATCCAAGAAAAAAAAAATAGTATGAAAAAAATAAAAAGTCCATAAAATCGTGTCTTTGAAGTAAGTTTTTCGGTGAAGTTGACAGATTTTTAAAATTATTTTTGTATCAATAGAAGTTAATTGGTTACTAAAGCAATATTATGCAAAAAAGCGCATTTTGAAAAAGATGGTTTATACACCCTTATACGCGTTCATGCTTCATATATTTGTGGTACAATACTACAGGATTTAATAAATTTGTAATTTGAAAATTTCAGCGCGTTTGGTGCAGAATCTTGTTTAACGATCGTAAACATATAATATCGAATTTTTTAGTATTTTTTATTTATTTATTTTCAATAATATTTCATAACCTAGCCTTTTGGCCATAATGTCATGACCTGTAAACAAAAATTACAAAAAAAATTATACTCCTAATGTCCCATGTCCCAGGAAGAATTGCCGCAGCCACGCGTATACTTTTGTGGATACTTCAAAAATTATCAATTATCAATTCTAATACATACACATAAGGACAAAAGAGAAATAAATAAATAAATAAATATACCTTATGGGAAAATCATTTCGGTAATATTTTTTCCATACGATTGTAAATATAAATAATATTTTCATCATTAATTGAAGATCTCAATGAGATCACTTTGTTTAAAGGTGTAAAGAAGCAAAAAGGCCCGCTATTTTCAAATTAGGTTTCTATTTCTTTGGGGGGGGAGCTTCTTTGTTTGGACAAAAAAGAAATACATTTTATTATTTTTGGTATTTTGATAAATTTTGTAATTTTTTTTTAACGGAATAGTAATGTTATTGTAAATCGTAATTAATTAAAAACAATTTTTATTGGATGTGTCGAAGCAAGCGTTATACAGGCGAAGAGAGAAAAATAGCTTTAAGACTTAAAAATTATGGTTTCAATCTCTGCTGTATTGCCAAACCCATAGAGATGTTTTTGTCTTTGGTTTAAAATGCCCTTAAAATAAAACGGAATATTGAAAAACTCGGAAGGTAAAATAAAACATCAACAACAACTGACAATAGCATTATTATCAGAGACCTGCGCCGAGGATTTTTATCGGCGGCTTGTGCTAAAAAGCTTCGGCGGCGGTTTGAAATCGATTGTCAGCCGGTTGATTAATAAACACATTTTTCTAATTAAAAATCTTATATTTTCGTGACCCATCGATTAACATTGTTCATAAAAATAGAACTTTTTATTACCGAAAGTGTAAACAGAATTATTAATTTGTTTAAAATATTTAAAAGAAGGAATATGGGAGTGATTTAAGAATGTTTTTGGACTTTTTATATAAAATATTAGAATAATTATTTACATACTAGAATCAGAATTGATCCGCTCTGATAAAACATACATATGAATTATTAAGATATGCTAAAGAAATAAAAAAGCACAATAAATAATGGAATTTATATCAATTACTTTCACAATTCGCAACTCATTAATACTCATTTAGTGCAACGTTATAAGTAAGGGCATTTATTTTTTGTATTTATTTTTTGAAAATATGCGCCTAAAAATGCACGTAAAAATTAAAAATATACCTTAAAAATTTAAAAAACCCATTTATTTCTTAAATATTTATTAAAAGAAAAAATAAAAATCAGTCTATGTTAAGCTAAGCAATGCAATACATTTTAAAAGTTAAAGCTATGTTTTAAAAGATCAGTGCTGATTCGTGACACTGAATGTAATGCAGCCTTAGTTATATAAGCTCCTATTTACATACACAAACATAGATTTTGTCAAACGTAAAGGATTGTCTATTTTTGGCGTAAACATTTATATACACAGAAAATTATCTTTCTACGTCAAAATTATCTTTCTACGTCGATGTGATAGGAGCGTGTTTGAATGTAGTTCAAAGACAGAGTGGAGTAATTCAGTCTGAAATTTGTTTAATTTTCTCAAATCTCTTATTTTTTTTTAAATAACAGCTTGTGACTTTAATTTTAGTTTTTCAGCAGTAAGGTCTTCTGCAGTTTCGAATATGAGTACTTATTGAACCCTCTATTTTAGTAATAGTTTTAGAAAGAAATCCATAGTTGGAGTAAACAAATGAGAGTTTATTCTTAATATTTCTTGATGTTAGTACTCGTTTAACTTTTTTTATAGTTTTACAGTCATTATCATTCAACTCATGCGCAACTTTTTTGAAATCGCCAAAATATTGTTCGTAATATTTTACAGCATTAAGCCAATATGCCAACCTCGTAATAACTGGTTGAGGAGGAAGTGGCAATATGGGATAGTTTTCCTTTAATTTTGCAACGCGTGTAACAGCCTTCAAATATATCTGCTTTCCATATGAAATCGGAGAATCAGTGTGATCAAAATTATTGCGCACCTTCCCCGCTACTCGGTATACATGCAACATTTTTGAATAAAAAATTTTAATGGCTTTTGCTGATTTTAATATAAATGGAGCCGCACCCGATAAAAATAAGAGAATTTAATTTACATTGTTATCCAAAAATCCAACAATTACATTTGCAATATAACGGCCAGTAATATCTGTGGTTTCTTCCATACTTATCCATAGAATTTTTTTTTTAATGATTTTATTTCTTCAAGTTGAATATCATATACTTTTCCTCCTAACTTTTTCTAATGGAATGCTTTCATTTGTGTACGTCTTCAAGAAATTCAATAAAATCGGATTAGATAGTTTCTTAAAAGGAATGTTTGCAGCTATGAAGGCTTTAAATAAGTCCCAGTTGAAATTATTTGTTTGCGAATTTATGGTTAACAATGATTGCGAAGCTTTCTGATTGCTTTTAGATTCCCATTCTTGGTTTTTTTTTACTATGATGAACAAGAAACTTCCTTTCATAATTGACTGCCTCATTGCAAATTTTTCACAAACGTATTTTACCGTCAGTTTTAAAAATTTCTTTAAACTCCAACACGTCTTTATTTAAAACTGAAGTTTTTGGCTTTCTTACTTTCGCCATTTTATCCAAAAGAATATTTATTTGACAAGCTTTTATTTATAATTTAATGTAATATTCTTATATGCCATTTACACCAAACAAAAACTAGTAGTTTTTGGCTATATTTGGTTTTGGCTATATTTGGGTTTTGCTTTTTTGTTTTTCCATACAAATAAAAAACCATTTTTAACTAGTTTTTATTGAAAACTAAATAAAAACCACTAAAATAACTATTTATGATACATCGTGTTTAGCAAATTTTAGAACCGTAGTTTTTATATATAAAGAGAAAAATAAAATTTCAAATTTATTGAAATTATTTCTTTTGTTTATGAAATTATTACAATAAATAATTTATTAAAAATTGTGAATGTCAGCAAAAACTACATTTGGAAAAAAATAAGGTATGTAAACGATGTAGTTTTCGAAAATTTGTTTTTCAAAAACCAATTAGTTTTTGTTTTGGTATAAACGGCATATTACCAAATTTTACTGGGCAAAGATTTTCTTAAAACAAAATTGCACCGCTTATTAAAAATTTAGGAAATTGTATTTAATAAAATAATTTTTTAATTTTATTCTGTTAATAAATTTTTTTTTGGGATTTTAGTTTTAATGGCGATGCAAACAGCACACAAATTTCCAGGTTATTACAACAATCTATACTTTCGTATGTATATGTAGGAGACTCCTTAAATTTTATATTAATTTTGAGTATTAATGGTCTCCACCATGTAACGACAAATTAAGGTTGAAAACGATGGCATGTGGCCAATGCAAAAAACCGTAGCACGAACAGTTAGTTATGCGACGCCTTAAACATTAGTCAATGCGAGAGTGAGACACAAAACTCTCGAAGGCAAAAACAAACCACAGCCTTATCGCTCGTAAACGATAAGTACGATGACTCGGTCGATGTTTATCTACCAAGAGCTGCTTTGCGACTGGATAAAATTTTCGTTATTTAAATTGCGTTTGATCAGCTGGCATAGAGTTCAAAGCTGATAAAGTAGGTGTCATTTAAATAACGACAGTGTTAAAAACTTGTTTGAGAATAACCGCCAAATAAAAGTTAAAAATCGTTATAACACCTGTTATACGCATTTTACCTCGAAACGAAATATATAAAAATAAAATTGTAACAAAAAATTTATGAAAAGGGAAAAAATTTAAAAATATACAAATTACTGTACATTATTAGGAAAAATATTCAAAAATATGAATTTTCGACAAAATATGCAAAAGTATGCATTTTCGACAAAATATGCACTAACAAATCGATGACTTCGATTTTCAGTAAAATGTCTGATTCGTATAGTTAATTACATACGATAGTTTTTAAATCCTCAAGAAAAAACATGCATTTGCATTAAAATCGCCCCCTAGCCATAAGTAAAAGAAAAGAAATAGGTTTCTCGCAGGATGGCATTAAACCTTTTTAGCAACTTTTAAGATTTTTTTGACAGCATTAACATCAAAAATAATCATTTATAAATCATCAAAAATACCTGATTAATTGAAGTTTAATATGTTGCAAATATTTTTCTTCTCATTTTAAATATATGGGCAAAAACACAAAACTTTTAAAATTCGACAAAATAGCGATTTGAACGAAAACTTCAGCTAAGACTTTTAAATGTATAAACGCAACAAGTCCGGATTCCTTTACATAGACCGCATTGTAAAATTAAACAAAAACTTAGACGGCAACGGAAAATAAACAAAAATTTTATTTATTTTCTTTTCATTTTTTCTTTTACTTCAAACTTTTTTCAATTTTGTTTACGAAATTCATATATGTTTTTAAAAAATATGGTAATATTTTTTCTGAAAAACTAGGAGCAACAAAAATCCCGAGAGAATTTAATATAAAATTTATTTTTTAACCGATTCACATTGCGCATTTTTTTATACAAATTTGTATGGAAATTCCCAGACCGGTCTTGTGGTATTTATACATTAAACTATAAAAACCATTAAATTGTATTGAATATTTTAGTTTTTTTTTTTTTTTTTTTTTTTACTTGATCACGATACGTCTTTTTTATCTTTTCTGGCATTTGGTCGTGGTTTTTTTGACATCCTAAATTTGATTTAGACAGCTAACTTGCCAATCAAAAACCTTCTGTTAGAATTTTTACTCTAAGATATTTTTAGGATGCTGTTCGCTTTTAAGCATCCCTTTTAAGTTTTACCCGATATTCGTGGAGTTTTTTATATTTCAAACTATTTTTGGAAAAATAATCATAAACTTTTTAGATCACTCAAAAATCTGTTCTAAAAAAAATTTTATAACGTCATCATTTTTGGGATTACGATAAAGAATTTCTGTCCATAAATTCTACAAACTTCGTAATGTTTTAGGATAAATTTTGACAAAACCATGCTATTGAGTCACATTTTCATAGTTTTTACGCCGGACCTTGGATGTGCCACAACCGATTTATTTTGACAGATTGAAAAAGCTATTATTAAATAAACTACATCAAGTCTCCCAATGTTCATATAATTCTAAGACATTTTTTGACATACAAAACTGCTGCAGTAAAATATGAAAAATTTTGCAAAATTTTCAAAAAGTACTTTAATTTTTTGCAATTAAATATTTTAATGCGCCCCTTCGACCATGGGACGTTAAAAACAATTCACGCTGGAAACCGATTTTCTGAAAATAGCCATTAGAGTGTACCTGGAGAAAAACTGTACTTTTTTCAAAATTCACGCTTATTTTTTTAAAATTTGGAGAGCCTAAACTCTGTTATTCACGAGGGCGCATTTATGATATTCATCACAGACGAAATAGAATTACCTCGTTTTTAAATACATGACATCAAATTGTATCTTCATGGCGGGACGCACATGCAGTAGAAAAATACTAAAATAGATAAAATTTTGATTTCAAAGTTTGCCATCGCATAACTTTTGGCAGATTTTCGATAGATTCATAATATACAAAGTGATGTTGTTGCTTTATGTGCGAGAGCAGTTCTCTTATACAATTTGAAAAACTTGTGGGAAAAATCAAAAATATGAAAAAATCTGGTTCGTTTCAATCATATTTTTCTAATTTTTCAACTTTGAAGAACTATAACTAATAACCGCATTGATTTGCTTATGGAATTACTAATACAATGTTATTAGTCATTTTTCCAAAAATCGTGTTCAAAATTATTATAACATTAACTCGGTTTCATTGATTTCAAATTTTTCTGTTTTTGCTCGTATATGTGGCAAATTGTGCATTAAAATAATAAAATTGTATTTTTTTCCAAAAATAAGTCGAGTTAAGCCGAAAATTTTACGGTGGCGACGACTTTCAGATGTCTCTCGGCGGCCCGGCTTAGCCAGATTTCAGCCATTCGGTTGTATCTTCGGGAGCGAATTCAGCTGATATTAATAAGAAGCCAATTAACGTCGAAAAATAGCTCAAAGAATTCCATTGCTCCGATAACAAATTTAAAGATACGACAAACTTTAGCCAGAGGTCGTTCACATTGGAGCGGACAATATTTTTTGGAATCGACTGCGCTGGAATGTATGACGACACATGGGAAAGGAATTTTAACGAACATTATAAAAAAAGACCATCAAGCATAGCGGAAGAACATAATGGTCTGGGGATGTTTTTCAAGGTACGATGTTGGTATGACATGCTTTCAATACAGAGACACTGTGCTATCATATGCTTAAGAAAATATACATCTCAACATAAAATATGCTTACGAATATTTCAAAGCTGGTCTATCATAAGTTTAAGACTTGTCGAAGTAAGTTCCGACAATAGAATACAGCTACAAGTTCATGCGAGAGGCACTTCACACTAAATTTCCAAAAAAAAAAAAAAATTAATAATTTTTTTGCAAAACACAAAAACAAAATATATGAGACTACATGTATTTTGTTGTTGCATGAACTAGGTTTTTGACAATTGAATTAGGTTTTTGTCTCTCACATAAACTTCTAGTTGTATTCTATAGTACATTTAAATAACTAAGAAACTGTTGTAAAAGAGCTCTATATATATATATATATATATATATATATATATATATATATATATAGATATATATAGAGCTCTTTTATATATATATATATATAGATATATATATATATATATATATATATATAGAGCTCTTTTAGATATATATATATATATATATATATATATATATCCGCTTACACCAATAATTAAGTGGAAAAATTTTCTTGTTGAAAGAAAAATAGGTGGATTAAATGGAATTTGATATGCTAAATAAGATATCAGACACTTTCTTTCTATCACGTATTGATTTTTTTTATGTATATGACAACTATTTATGCAGTCACACTTGTATAACTCGAGAATGGTTTGTCCAATTTAGATAAATAAAAATCCAATAGATGTCCATTAAAATTATCTTCAAGTTATCTTAACATTATTTTCTTATCCGCTCAATATTTTCGGAAAAAAATATAATCTTTTCATGAAAAATTGGAAGAATTTCGATCATTAACTTCGAAAATATTGATTGTATAAAAAATAATGTTATAGTAAAATATACACAATCGCCTTAAGACCTGATAGAAAAAATCTGAAAACAGATTCAAGTTTAGCTCGCCAAATTCCATTCCATTTCGATTTTTTTGCCCACCAGTATATTTTCATTTAATTGTAGGTATGCATGGGTATTTCCACTTAACTGCGAATAAAATAAAGATTTCTGCACCATTTTGACGATACAAGGGTTATTTTTTCGTAGCACTACCAGATTTGTTAAAGATAAAAAACAAAAAATTTTGCCGTTTTCACTTTTTAAAAGAACTTTTAAGAGAAAAATTTTAATTTTGCAAGAAAAAATTTTTTTAATCATTCTGTGTTCTAAAAAGAAAATAATAATAATTTTAACGCTTAATTTTAATAAAATATAAAAAAATATTGAAAACATCAAAAATATGTCTTCATTAATTGATATCACTTAATTTAAAAGGGTTAAATTCTCTTTCTAAAATAGTCTTTAAAAATGATAAGTAATCAAATTTGAATATATTTTTCTCTTTAGCTTTTTAAAATCATTGATTGTTTCCCTATATTTACCTAATAATTCAATAGGCCTATGTGAATCACCTTATGTTCAAATATTATTCTCTTTAAAACGAATAAATAAAATGTGATGTCATATAACAAATAATAAAAACGCTGGATTTACTTTAGATAAAGAAGCTCAGCGATTCTTAATATAAAGTATGACTTAACTGCTCTATATCATAAGTATCATTCAAGCCATCGTCATATATTCACTAAACCAGGCTGAGATTCTATTGATACATCAACTCCATACTTACAACTATCGACTTCACTGTCATTCGTAGAAAAATAATATGGTTTTCCAAATTAAGTTCAAAATCTCCCAATTTGTTTCCTAAGGAAAATTGAATATAAAAAGGTGAATTTGTTTTCTTTATCTCCTCCAAACTTAATCATAAAATAAATAAAAAATTATTTAAATTTTACATTATAATTTTTAAAAATAAGGTTTACATATTTGTTTTAACTTATACTTCAATTGCGCGTTATATTTCAGACACATATTCCGTATTTTTCACTCAATAAAATTTTAAAACTTGTTAAGAAAGAAAATTTTTGAAATATTTTCTAATCCAATTATTCGATTAATCGGTATAATTTACTCGAAAAATATTTGCTCGAAGTTAATGATTTTAATTTAATCGAACAATTATTTGATTTTAATTTGTCGATTAATAGAACAAACATTATTCGAGTGAATGCCCTACTTATGGTGAAATATACTCTTGTAATGACCTCATTATGAGCGAAATATTAGACACACCTATAAAAATAAAAAAAAAAAAAAAAAATAAAAAAATCCAGACCTGATTGAAAAAAAAAACTGAAAGTAGATTCGTGTTTAGCACATCAAAATCCATATAGTCCAACTATTCGTCTTTAATGGAGGATTTTTTTTTTTTTTTTTTTGAAGACCATTGAGTCGATACACATTAAAATATTAAGAAAAAACTCAAAAGGAATTTAATTACAGTTAATTTGTTTATATCTTCACTGGGTTTTAACTAATTTTTTGTCCAACAGTTGATATATAGCGTTAATATGTAGTTCTTTTTATGAAAATCGAAAGTTATTTACATTTTTAATTTAGTTTGTTCCTTATATTTTTATTACATATTTAATAGGAAAAACTAAGAATAACAATTTTTGAATTTTGCTTTAAAAATTTTTACTCATGATCACTTGAAGAAAAATTTTGCTGGTGTATTTATTATTGTATTTTTTTCATATGTGTATAGTTTACAAAAAAGAAATTAAATATTTGTTTGTGAAAAATTGTATTAAATCACACTGTTTAATTTGTATTATAAATTAAAAAAAAAAAAGAAAAAAATATTTCTGGAATGCTTTTATAAAATGTTGAAAAATTTTAAAAGCAATTTATTTTTAAGCCTGTATATGAAACTTGGTCAATATTTTTGTATATTTATTTGTGTTATTATAGTCCATTGACTCTTGACGAAATAATTTTGCTTTTGGAAAATATTTAAAAAATTAAATTAAGAATTTTTTTATTAAAATATTATTTGACTAATGATGGTACATAAAAATGTACTTCAGCAAAATTGTTGGAAATTTTATACTCTATAAATGTTATGACATCAAAACACGATCGATGCATAATAAGCGAAAAAACCCGATAGCTCGTATAGCATACACGTGATTATCGATGACTTTTAACAGTATGTTTAGACACAAAGACGAACTACATGCCAAAATTCGTCTCCCTTTATTTTGTCGGGCTACGCAAACTAAATTTTAGCTAAAAAGTTTTCAAACAAACGTCTGTTTGAAATTATTTTGAGGTTTTATAAATGCTTTTCGTAGTATCTCTTAATATTTTGTTTGATCGTTATTTTATTTCCAATACTGTTGACAACATAAACAATTGTGATAAACACGCCAGAGTTTTGTGAAATTCACTCATTTTTGTATGAAATTTTCATTGCCATTTAAAAATTAGCGTTTCGTACAACTACCATAGAGATGTAGAACAAATAATTTAAAACTTTTATTTATATGAACATTAAATACAAAATTTCTGTTTAAAATAACTTTTTTAATTAATAGCCATATTATTTTTATCGAAAAAAAAAAATATATATTTTTTTTCAATTAAAGTTACACATTATTTGTTTGAATTTACAATTTTAGTGATAGGTCCCAACTCAAACAAAAAACATTTAAATTGGTAAATTTCTTGACTTAATCAAAAATTAATTTTTTTCTGTGTTACGTTACAAATGCTTCACTTTGTGTTAAATCTGTAGGTAGTAATTATGTTGCTACTTGTAGTAAAATTTTAAGGTGACCTTATTTAAATTTGTAAGAATTTTGTTGCCTACGAATGCGCTCTTTCTTGCTTTAAATGTTTATGCCACAATTAACAGTTAATATTTTTATTACAAATTTAATAATGTTATGAAAAGACATGAGTAAAGAAATTGGGGTTTAATGCTTATTCTCCTTTTCTTTTGTTTTAGTTTAAATTTAATTGTTTTTTTTTTTTTTCTTTAAATTTTAGATACGTGCATGGCATTGGCTCCGAGACACGTAATTCTCTATTTCATTTGCATAATGGTCGTGATATTATTTTGGTCACAACATGTCGTCATGGGAAAAGTTGGCGAGAGTTGCAGGATGCTCGATGTGATGAGGATAATCGAGAATATGACAGGTAATTTTCTTTTTATTCGCCTACTTTTTTTATTTTACTTTTGAACGTATTTTTAAATTTGAGTGTATTTGTGACTAGGTTCATTAAAAAGTTGTTAAAATTTTCAACTTAAGGAATAAATTTACTGATTATTAACACAATGTAATTAAGTTTTATCAAAGTGTCACTAAGTTACAATATTATGTATATATCTTCCAAAATACGTACATACATTTCTAAAAATTGTCAATATGAAAAAAAGTATAATAAAAATAATAATACTTTGTTGTGTTGATAAAAAATACTTTTAAGTTTTTATTAGCTAAAAAGAGAATAATTTCCACTATTTTAGAACTAATAATAATACGCTGCTAAAAAATTACAATTTTTATTTTCACTCGAAAAATATGTGGACTGTAGACCTTCTTGAGGGCATCACATAACAATTTTCAAAATTTTCGAAATATCTCCTAAATTTTGAGATATTGCGAAAAAAAACTGTTTTTGATACATAATATATATATATATATATAACACGTTTTTTCGTAAAAATATCAGTCAAAATATCAGAAAAAAGAAAGGTAAAACAAGTCAAAAATATATAATATTATGTATGTATGAAATTTGGATGCTCATAATAATAGATACATTTAAAAGAAAAATACATAAATTAAAAACTAGCTAAGTTTTTATTAAAAATTATTAGATAATGTTAAACAAGGAATAATATCTTGTAAGTCCATCCTTATTTTGAACAACATGCTGCATTCGTCTGGGAATACTAGACATTAACTTGTGACAAGATATTGAAATTTTGAAAAAATTCTTTTTAATGCAACTGTATTTCTTAGATGCAATTTTTGTTGAATATACCACCTTAGATTCAAGGTTTAAATAACCAGTTCTAGCAAAAATCTTTCACTTATGATTGTGCAATTAATATACAAATGCCTCATTTCTACAATACTCAACAACTTAAAATATCCATACTATATCTTCGTGTTACTACTAAAACTGTCACTCGTCTCTTCAATTTGGAGCAGCAAACGCAAACCATTGCACACGAAATAAAATATACCCAGCCAGCACTTACATATAAAAATAAGCGTTTTGTAAGCGTTCAAATGTAAGCAAAACACTTATAAAACGCTGTTGGGACCCTTACAAAAGACATCAAAGCAAGGGGTTTATAATCGAAAAGCACCCAACTTTATAAGCGTTAAAAAGACGATTGCAAAACAAGTTTTTTAAGTAACGTAATTACACGTTTTTTAAATGCTTAAAAAACACGTATTTTTAATGAAATTAGTAAGCGTTTTAAATATTTATATATTTACTTTGTTTTGGATATGTTTTTTATTGATACATTTAAAAAATCATTTTTAATTTTGATTTTTTTTTTCTTAATAGAAAAATATTAAATTAAAATATAAAAATGTTCCTATTTTCATTGTTGTTTCATTTAAAAAATCAATAATACTTAGTATTTTAGTTTACTTTTTTGTTGTTTTAATTTTAATACAATTTTTTGCGTACTGGAAATATGACTTAGAGACCTCCATTTTCAGCGAAAGTTTCTGCAATAGAATTTAAATATGAATATAAAAATGTAACTAGAAACCTATTAAACGTATTTCACTTACGACGAATGGCAGTGGCGACAGTGAAGGCCCTAATGCACTGATAAGAAATCAGCAATTCCTCGCCAGGAAACGCTCTCAGCAACGTTGTCAGTCATGATCTTCTGCCACGCTTTCGTAACAAATTTTCTCGAATTGAATGTTGACAATCTTTTTAGATCTGCCTTCTAAAAATATAAATAAAATCGACATCAGTATACAGTCACCGGACATTTCAAATTTAAATTCTTACCAGCAAGGAAAATTTATTAGCATGCGCATTGGACACATTGCTCCCTACAAACCATGCAGCTAAACGTTTATTGAAATCAATAACGGCGCCATCCGACGAGTTCTCACTTTCATCAGAAGTATAATTCTCGCGTTCAAAAACATAATCTTCGTTTGGCAACAAGGAATTTAGATTTTGCGCTTCAGGCACAACCACCTGTTCCACAAATTCACTCTGGGTACTTACAGAACTTGCAACCACACTTTTCCTCTTTTTTGCTGCAGACATTAAATAGCAAATGATAATTAACGCACTTAATTTTACAACTTTAACAATAATTTAACACAGTTTATTAACACAACTTAGCACAATTTTTAACGCCGAGAATGATACGTTTTGCTTAAATGTATGAAACACTTGATTTGCAAGCAAATTGTCAACGGTGTTCGCAAAACACTTGATTTGCAAGCAAATTCTCAACGGCGTTCGCAAAACACTTGCATTTGCAAGCAAATTGTCAACGGCATTCGAAAAACACTTGCTTTTGCAAGCAAATTGTCAACGACGTTCGAAAAACACTTGCTTTTGCAAGCAAATTGTCAACGGCGTTCGCAAAACACTTGGATTTACAAGCAAATTACTAAAAATTTTCGCAAAACACTTGCATTAGTAAGCAAATTGTCAACGACATTCGCAAAAGTCTTATTTATGCAAGCTTGCTGCAATCTTAATTTACTAAACGTTTGCCGATATGTTTGCTGCGATATTTTTGTATAGTTGCTCACGCACAATTTTGTTGAACTCATATTGCGCAGTATTATTTATTATCTATGTGGAGCTAGCATTCTCTAGTAACAAATTTTCGTTTTGATTTTGCTGCTATAGTACTATGTTTAGCAGTCTTTTTGTTGACAATTCTGTTGCTACTAGACTTTCTTATGTAAAAGTTACATTTCAACCCTTATGCGTTTTAGTCTTACAAAAAAAAAAAAAAAAAAAAAATCTAACAGCATCGAAATTTCCAAAAAAAAGGCTGCTAAATTACCTACTATAGCAACAAAATCAACGCGCAAATTTTTAAATAGAGAAGAACATCAAGCACAACAAAGAAAACACATATTGGTGTGAAATATGTTTTCAGCAAAATTATATGAGCATAACTATAGCACGAGGTGCTGCTGGTTTTAATATGAGTATTTGAGAAATAAGTTGAATACTGTTTAGGTATGTAGCTATAAATTGCACACAGGCACTGCAATTTTTAGTATACCGAATAAAAATATTGCAGCAGTTTTTATCAGTATGGAACACAAGATGTGTAACAGTGAATATATTTTTTAGTATGACGTTTGTTATTAGTTGACATTTTCATATTAAATGAGAGAGCTACTATAGTATAAAAATTAAACCTTGCTTAGATTTATGTTCTTTTAGCACTTTTAGAAGTATGAAATTTTTTCATTACAATGAAAATCCATTTATTATGTACGATATTGACTTTAGAAAAATCTACATAAAAATATCAAATTATTTCTGAAACAATTTTTTTTTTTTTACTAAGTGTTAATTTCCTGAGCATCCCCATGGTCCAATTCTAAATCTTTTAAATGTTGTTGCGAACACTTTAAGAAACATTTTAGAGAAAAATTATAAAAATGTAAGATATGATTTTTAAATATCTTTGATACAAGGACAATTATTGATTTTATTATCTTTATGACTTTATTTTATTTTAAAGATTGATGTGTTATCTATCGTAGAAAGTAATAACCTTTGGAAAAGGTTATCAAGAAAAAATCTTGAGGATTTTTCAGTCCTCAACTTTTTTGGTGTTTTTTTGTTTTTATATTAATTGTTATTGGACAAAAACTAAAAAGTCTCACAAAGTCCCGTTGTTTGATTGGTACTGTTGTAATTGCTGATAGGAGGTCTTCCAAAATCAGTAAAAAAATTTTTGCTCCAACTTGCTCCTTTTTAATTCACAAAATAATTACTGATCATGTGTCAACGTTTTTCTCGCCAAGATATTTTTAGTGTTTGATTGATTGCTTCAAAGAACAAGAAAAGTTTGCATGTTATTGAGTTTATTTCTAGAAATACGAGTACTAGCGCAATTTCAATCAAAACTATTGATGTCGAATCGATAAAATCATTTTCAAACAAACTATTTAAAAAAATCAATTCAGGATGGCTGTTAGCTAGAAGAATAAAAACTCGGTTTCTTACATTCAAATAGAAATTGGTTGATTAAAAATATTGATTTATCAATGTTTGTTACTAAAAAAATTTCCTCATCCACTAAACACTTGTGGAAGGCGCAGCAAATATTTCGAAGGATTTTCAGTTGTACCAAGAGAAAGAAAAGTCTGAGATCTTCTAAAAACTACTAATCCCTATGAGGTATTGATGGTAGCCGAAATACAAATGCGTTCTGCAGGAAAACGTTCATCTGCTGCAATTGCTGGTGAACATATAGATGGTATTACATCGAGCCCTAACCGCAAAAATTCTTAGGTTCATAATACAAATCTTCACAAGAGAAGCATTTTTGTGATAATTTAACATTGTTGTATGTATGGAAAATATAACTTACGATAAAAACGATTTAGCTATAAATCAGAACCGGTACTGAATACGTTGAAGAAATTTTGGCTTTAGATTTTGATGCTTTAGATTTTCATCAAAGAACAATTTTTGAAAATGTTGTCGGTTAAGGCTCGATATGGCCGCTGCACTACATAAATATGCCATCGAAAAATGTATTATCCGAATAAACGCAAGAGGCAAAAAACATTTACGAACATTATACAAGAAAAACGTTTGGAAACACCATCAAATCCATTAATTTGCACCTAACAAAATCACTCAAAAATAAGAGGTCAAATGTAACACCTGTTGTTTTGTTACTGCAATATATCAGATGAATCATTTTTATTCATCAAGATTTGTGTAGAAGTCATATTACCTTTTTGCACATTCTTAATAAAATTTCATTGAATTATATGAAAATATATTGCTTGTGCCAAATTTCACCAACATAGCTGTATCAATTACAAAAATATAGGCTTTTGCACTCATTTGAATAATGTTCATTCGAATAATTCGAACAACTTGATACGAATAATTGTCCGAAGAATTCTAAGATGGTCTTTTCGAATGACGAATAATTCAAATATTTTTATGACGAATAAATTTTTTTTAATATTACACTTCTTTTAGCATATTTTTAACTATTAGTATAAATAAATATATTTATATTTTATTTTCATCATATGGAATTATGTTGACAAATTTTATTATGAAAAGCAAAATGCCTTTTAATAACAGCAAATAAGTGGTCAGATAACTCTTTGATAAATACATAGACGTTGAAGAAAGAAGTTGTAATTCTAAAAACCAATCAATTAAACATTTTAATTTCGGACTTGAACAATTAAAAATAAAAGAACTGCTTCAAATAATTGTTACATACTAAAAAAAAGGACTCAAAATTGTTTTATAAGTGATGTTATTAATACATACGACGAACAGTGTTCAGAAACTAATTTCATTGGCCAAAAGTCTAATTTTTGTTAACACCGATTTCCAAAATTTTATGCTATTCAATAGTAAACATATTAAAGCTAAGGTGGCCAACAAATTATATCAAAATATTGGTAATTGTGGTCGTGGCATGCTGTTAAAGACAAATATTTCATGCTATTTTATAAAAAAGTTGATTTTTGTAAATTTGACCAGAAGTGAATTATCGTTACTCGCAAACTATTATCGATAATTGGCTAAATTTTTTTATATTGGTAGGATAATAGTCCTTAAGAAATGGTATGATGTGTCTTTGTACTGTTTATAGCGTTTTCTCAGGTAATATAATTTAGTCAAATTTGAATTTTAGTGGAATAGAATTTTTGAGGGTCAAAAGGGGTTAAACAAATTTTACTACCAGAAAAAAAGGCGAAAGTGTCCTCTTTAACCCCATATATAATTTTTTACTTGTCTGGACCCGTCTGTAGAACACTTTTTCCATTTGAATGAAATTACTCCCAAAATTTTTTCTATTTTTATTTTACCTGTTCATATGACTCAAATATAAATACACCAAGCCCTATAAGTTGTGATAGGTATCTTATTACAAATTGATGCTAGAAAATTTGGTGATTATGCGAATGAAACTGCATAGTCATAAAATGTTCATGGAGAAGATGTCATTAAGAATCATTTAGTACCAATTGGAGATTTATCAGAGGAAGCCCAGGAAAAAAAGGAATAAGTATTACAGATTTTATAGAGAGCACAATACCAGAAAAATATCACGAAATTCTACAAATGAAGATCTATTTAATATATTACTGGCAACGTCAGATCCGCTCATCTCTAGCATTTGAAGTCAATGGAAACTAAAACATCGGGACTTAGATGAAGAAGCAAAAGGGTTGCTAGAGGACAGAAATAATATATATGGAATATTTGCACGTTATTTTCCAACCGAATGAATAAAAATTATTATTTTCTTTTATTGTTATTTAAGTAAAAAATTAAATAAACATTAAAAAACTTTTAGTTGTCATAGAAATCAAAAATATTTGTCCTTAATAAACATAAAAATCGTAATTTTTTGTCCAAAAACAACCGATTCTAGTGGAACTGTTCTAGAATTGATAAACTGGGAACCTGTTAACAAAATTCTCCTGGGTATTATTAAAATGTTTTTTTTATCTGCTTATAACTTTTTTTTTTATAAGTAAAGCCGATTCAAAAAGCAAAAATCCGCATTGTCATATTAAATGCTATAAAAAAATTAAAAGTTCAATTTTAGCCTTAAATTTCTCAACAACTGCTGAACCGATTTTAATGAAATTAAAACTGGAGACAAAAGAGAGAAATCGGTTTAAATGCTATTGCTTTTTAAAGTAATTTTATGAAATCTCCTTAAATATAAATATGTATATATTTTTTGTATTAACACAAGCGAATCTCTACTTTTTTTATTATTAAAGTAATTGTTAAATTTATTTTTTGTTTTTAGGTTTGACACACATACAAAGTATATTTACACAGAATTATTAACTTTTAAGTTGTTTTTTTTTTGTTTTTCATTTTACAATAAAATTTTTGATAACTTACCAAAATTTTACATTACTATTTTATATTTTAAATTATTCGAGCAATTCGTATAATCTTTAATGCGCGATGGAATAATTCCAATAAACCAAAATGCCTTATTCGAATATTCGCTTTATTCGAACAATGAAAAATCGAACAATTTGGATACCCTATTAGTAACATTCTCTGGTGTAAAGCAAATAATGGAATGTTTGTTGCAAAAATACCACAAGATTGGAGCTCGATTATCTTAAAATGTTAATTTTATTTTTACTCGATAATTTTATTCTTTACTCGATACTTCGGTTTTTTACTTAAAAGTTTGGTGGAACCGGTAACCAGTAAGAATGGAGAAAAAATGCAATAGAATTTGGAGAAAATCGTAAAATAGCACCAAGGATTTTGGAACAAGAGCGTGATGACTTCTCACTTTTGTACTCTAATACATGAAATAGATTCCAATCAATTCGAACGATTCAATTCTACCGATCTTTAATTCCGATTTATCATAATAATCGGACCTTGAACTTGTTTTGTCGTAGTTAGATTGTTTGCCGCCGCAGGTCGATTATTTGTGATTGAGCAATTTTGTTTTTTTTTTTTTTTTTTTTATATTGTTGTTAGTGTCCTTTTGTTTCGATAATTTGAATTCCAGATGTTTTTCTCTTACATAAATTGCAAATTTTAATTTCCATCTATTGAGCAACTCATTTCATTATTCAATGTAACTTTTTTGGCCATTTTGTATTAAAATTAATTAAACATATCATAAACCTAATTTATGTTAGAAATTGCTTCATTAAATAATTTTGGTCATAATACTTATGCGAAATACTAAAATAACTTTTAACCACTAGTGAATAATTTTATTAGTAAAATATATAACCTAATAATATGATTAATTAGCTACTTTAGCCAAATTCCATACTTCATCGTTAGTTTTTAAAAAATCGTTTACATATTTAGTAAAATCGCAATTTATTCTTGTCAAAATATATATGTCGAGGACTGTAAGTAATGATTTATTCAAGATTTTTAAATTTATTTTCCTTTTCTTGTTCGAAATTTTGATTTTGATGTAAATTTTTTGGATTTGTTATTCAATGTGTTTTAAAAAGATATTGTGTGAAATATTAGAGAACTCGGATATCGTTAATCTGTGCCGCATAGGACCTGAAGTTTGCAGGGTGCGTTTGTATGGGGAAAATATGACATTTTTACACTTTTTAGAAAATTTTACTATTAAATACTTTGCTTTGTAACTATATGTTAAAAAATCGTAATATAAACATAATCGGTTAAAAAATTTTATTAAATTTAAACCATAATTACCGAAAAATGCTTGGTTAAAAAGTGTTGATTTTTTTTTAAATTTTATTAAACAAACTTTAAAAAAGTTCGAATAAAACTATCTAAGTTAATGAACAACAAGATTTAAATTTTGCGGATTTCAATAAAAAAAGGATTTTTTGCAGTTTTCAAGGAACATTTTTTTGAACAAATATTCAGACTAAACAGAATTATTACATAATAAAATAAACATGTGCCAAAAAAATACATTCTGAAATATTTAAGAAAATTGGATAATGATAAACTTTAAAACACTTAGGTTAAAGGACAAAATTTGGAATATTTGAAATTTTTATTGAAGACATAACGAAAACTTATTTATTTTTAATACCAAACATGATTGAGAGACATCTGCAGTGTCCTGGTGGGTAATTTTCTTATTTTTCATTAAAAAAAAATGCAACCAGTCCAAAGCAAAATAGCAAGTGACTGATTTTGACCTTTCTGTTGTTATCGTTCGAAATACAGAAACCCCATTTTGTTTGAAAACACTTACGTTTTCATTCTTGTCATTGTCATTTCGTTTAGAAGGCGAAAGAAAGCATTCTTTCGACATAGAGAAACAGGCTATAAAAATATATGTAAAGTTTTAGTAATTTATTTTAAATAAAATCGAATAAGTTCTACAGCTTTTATGTAACTAAAAAATACTAGATCATGTTATGTTTACAACAAAAATGCCTAAAAAGTTTAAACGGAAAAAAATCAACAAAAGAATAACAGAATGCATTTATACGGGAACCTAACCAAAAAACTTTTGAGAGTGTATTTTTAACACTGATTTATGATGTCCTACAACTAGAATTTGGAGTAGGGAATTCCCGGAAATAAATTTTATTTCTTTAGCTTGAGTACAATTATTCTTTATTTTATTTCCTATAAAATCTGATTTGAAATATTTATTTTTTTTTATTCATAGAAAATTTTGAATATTTTTATTCAACATAAATTTGTTTGAATAATTTTAAATTTGTTTGGAAAAAGAAAAATAAGTAGTATGGTTTTTAATACTGCAATTATTTAATACGTTTATACATTTAAATACGTTTATTTCAATGACTATTGGTCGCGTTATTTACTCGACTCTATTCATTAGATTCTCCTATACATATTTTTTTAAACAGTCGGATAAACCGCAAGGAACATTATTTGCTGAAAAAAACTTCTGAAACAATCGCTAAGTTATTCTTTTTAATTTAAATAATTGAAAAAAATATATGAACTTTTCTATTAAAACCTCTTGTGACGGAATATTTTTTTTAATAAAGATATGAAAATATTTATTTGAAAATTTTCTATTTGAATATATGTTTCAAATAAAAATCCTAAGAACTTGTTGAACTTTTTTGTATAAAAAATACATACTAATATTATTCCAGGTTGGAATATTCAAATATAAAAGAAATTCGTTATCTTTTCATGAAAAATTAATTAAATAAAATATTCTTCTTTTTAATCTATTTTGTTCAATCAGATACAACATTATATAAAAATTCATTTGATTTAGTATAAATAGAAATCCTTAATGTTTTTATTTAAAAATTGATAAATTGATTAATAAATATTTAATAAATTTTTAATAAAATTAAAAGTATATTCATTTTTTACTTTATTCACAGTAACACCTATGATTTGTTGAATATTAAATAAGTCGAACTTCGAAAATACTAACTGTTATAAAAAAAAAATTACTTAGTTGTAAGATTTTTCATTCTAACACAACACATTCTTTTGAAACCGAATCTCTTACCTAAGCAATGAATCTGTAAATGTTAGATGTAAATGTTATAACTACAAAATACGTATAAAAACAACTAATCTAATGTTGTATTCATACGTATATGAGATCATTTCTGAACACTATGATCGTTCCAAAAAACGTTGTTGCGATCCAATTTTAGTATTTTCCAGATGTTTAATTTAGTAAGAATTAGTCAGGTAAATACATATATAAAGTCAAGTAAATATATATATATATAATAATATAAATTGGAGAAATAAAGTGGAAATAAACGGAAAGGTATTTATAAAGAAATTTATCTAATAGATTAGGGAATATTTTTAAAAAGTTTTAGCGTCAAAAACACAATAACATAAAGATCTGAGACACAGTTTATTGCATAAACTACAAAAGATACTAATTTTATTTGTATAAAAAGTTTATTTTTTTTAAATCTTAGAAGTAGCGTTATCATTTATTTGACATTTCATCTTTTTATAGACAAAAATGCTGAAAATGTCATCTTTCCAATGAGTTAAAATTATAAGGTCAGTCCACTTTATTCCACTAAAATCACATTTTTGGCAATTTATTTCTTGGCCATTTTTATTTATTGATTTATGTTATTTCATCTTTCGTTAATTTAGTACGATTTATAATGTTTCGTTTCGTTTTATTTAATAACAAAAAATAATAATAATAATTTTCTTTATAAGAAATCATGGCTATTTTTCTTAGAACTAAAGTTTTAAAACATTCCCAAGAATTCCCGGGAAATTGATTTTTTTTGTTCCCGTTTCCCGGGGAAGAAATATTGCGGAAAACCTTACCTATAACGTACACTATGCCAATTGTCGAGTGAATTTTCGATGTAGCAGTGTGTAATTAATAACTCGAAAAAGTATGCGTAGGTCAATTTTTGAAGTAGTAAAAATATATGTTTTTAGAAGAACTTCTTCCTTTGCAAATGTCAGAATAATATTTTAAGTGTAAAATATGCTTTAACACGTCGATACTAATATTTTCCAAAATATTCGTATGAAGCACCTCAAAAAGACTTATATTCCATATTATTTCTTGTCTTTTATATCACACACTTGTTGTTATTATAGTAGATATAAGTGGTAAATTAAATTGTTTGTCTCTTAATCGATTGAAAAATATCTGCTTTTCTATCTATAATTTGAGCACTAATTTCAGTTCCTAAAAACTCATACAGTCCTTGAATATTATTATGATACTTTGGTAGTTTCTTAATTGTTTATATATGTACATATATTGCAACATAATGTTATCGTTCATAAGCAAAAATTTGCTAAAAAATTAAATTTGTTAAAAATTCTACCTTGATGCTGCTTTCTCTCATTTAATTATAAAATATAATGTCCTTGAATGTACAAATAAAAAAAAACCTAAAAAAATAAAAAATCAAAAAGCTCTATAATTTTCTTTTATATTTAATTTTTGCTTTTATGTACTTCAAAGATTTTTTAAATCTTTGTATTTGGTGGTTTTTATTTATTTTTTATTTTAATACTTCTTTCTCAAATTAAATGAAAAATAATCTCAAGAAGCTCACTATTAAAGTAATAAAACTTTTATCTGAATATTATTGTAAACTACCAATCGATTCGAATATGAATTTAAAAAGTTATTGTTTTTGTGGTAAGATTTTTATATAGACCTTTTCAGCACAAAATACATAATAGGGATTCCCACCGCATTTGCTTTTCAGAAAATGTTTCTTTTTCATTAAACCCTTAGACATATGTTTTTTCTTATAAACACAATAAATGCAAAATTAGTAAAACAAATAATGAAAAACGTTCTCCACAACTTTTGAACCGTTACCAGAAAGACATTTATAGGCTGATCGCAATTCTAACGGATTGGTAGACATGCAAGTGTATCATATATTTTACTAAATGACTCTAGCAGGGAGTCATCTAAAATCCTAGAAAAATACATCGATTTTACTTGATTGATAACATATTAAAGATCATGGTCTGGGGGGCAGAATATTTCCCACACCAAATGAAAGTAGTAGGTAAGTATATTTAAACCCCCAAGGCATTTGGGTCCGGTAGGCAAAACTTTTATACTATCGCTAATTGAAAAACGCATTTTTCTCATAAAATGATAGAAAAAACAGCATAAATTCATTTTCAAATTACAAGTATATTTTGTGTTAATGTATTTAAGCTTCGCGGTCATTTTTTTTGTTCCATGTACAAAAAAGTTCAATTTGTATTTGAAATACTTACAAAAACGCTGCAAATGTCAACTTTCAAATGAGTCATAATTATAAGGTCAGTCAACTTTATTCCAATAAAATCACATTTTTGGCAATTTATTTCTTGACCATTTCTATTTATTGATTTATAGAAGTGTTTAGGAAGTGAATTATTTTAATTCCAGAAGTGTTCCTAGAAATTCCCGGTATTCCCGGGAAATAGAGTTTTTCATATTTAAAAGCTTAAATTATAAGAAAAAACACCGATTTCTTATATAGAATATTAAACAACATTATAAATCATAATTATTTAAGAAAAAATACATGATGCATCTTTTCAAGATTTAAAAAATTTTCAATATTTCATACTAATCAAATAAGTACCTATTGTAAGTTATATTAAAAACTGTTTATCTAAGATTTTAAGGTTAATTAGTTTTTTATGCCAAAAATTAAAAAAAAAAAAAAATAACAATAATAAACTCTAATATATGCTAATATATTTAAGTTTCAATATAAATAGTTTTTCTTATCGTTTTATTTCCATTTATCTTCATCTCACATTATTAATTAGTTCTTTGTAATTTAGAGACGTAAAACACAATTGCGGGAATATTTAAAATTGGTTCCATTAGTCTTTTTTTTCGGCTTGTATAAGACAAGTGTCTATGTCTCAAAACAATTTTTTTGCAATAGTGAATATTTTGGAAGCACAAGTTAATTAATATTAATTTCCACAAATCAATAATACAATTAAAAGATCAAAAATTTAACTTGCCAAAAGTAAAATTGTTTTAAATTTCATTAAATTCTTAATACATTCTATGATGAAAAGTATTAATTCTTTTGAAAAATAAAATATTTCGTATTTTAATACGTAATACAATAATTTTATATTTAATTTAGTTTTTATTTTTCTTTCAATATTTCTTCTTTTTTTTTTTTTTTTTTTTTTTTTTAGAAAACTTTTGTATAATCTTATTTTTGATAATGTAAAAAAATACCTTATTGATACATGTGAAATTCAAATGTTTTTGAATAATTTAAAATGTCACTTTTGTATCGAATTTTTGACAAATCTTCCAAATGACTTTAGTAAGTAGTGTGTGTACAATAATATAAATTTTCATTGAAATGTTAAAAACTACATATTAAATTAATATTAAATTTCCCGGTTTTCCGGGAATTCCCAACGAAATTTTGTCGAGAAATCAAGGACCCCAAACACTTTGCATAACAAACACAAAAAAGAAACTCTTACTGATAATTTTCACATTTTCAAATGAAGAATTCTAGAAATTGTTACCTGGAACCACATGACGTTTTCGAGTTAATCTCAAATGGGAGCCATTCTAAGCTATCGACTTTCAATAAAATTAATAATCTTGAATACTAGCGATAGTTTCTAACCAGTTTTTGCCACATCTGGGTGCAAAAACGCTAAACATCAAATTTTTCTGGCAGAAAAGAGTGAAAACAATTGATAGCAGACCCACTGAGATATGTTAAGTTAATTTTATTTAGCTCATTTTAGTATTAATTTTGCACATTCATCCAAGATAACGACGTATAATTCTGTGGCATAGCTAAAAGTGGAAATTTTTAAACTTGAGCGGGATGAACTTCTAGGAACACTTCTGGAATTAAAATAATTCACCTCGTAATCACTTCTATAAATCAATAAATAAAAATGGTCACTGAATGAACTGCCAAAAATGTGATTTTAATGGAAAAAGGTAGTCTGACCTTATAATTTTGAACTCATTGGAAACTGTAATTTTTCTGCGTTTTTGTCTATAAGAAGATCAAATGTCAAATAAATGATATCAAACGGTGCATGTAAGAACACCTTTCAGTAGTAAGTCTTTTAGCTACCAATACCAGTACCAGGCTTGCCGCGCACCTTATACAGTTTATAATATATGTGTATAAGCGACCGAAATGATTATGAGCAATATAATAAAAATCACAATTTAATTATTGTTTCTCGATTTTTATTTTTTTTTTTTTTTTATTAAAAATACGATTATTTTCGATTTTTACTTAAAATATAACGATTTTAATTTTAAATCAATTGTAATAGTGGAAACAATATATTGGCGCTTACTTACTAGTGTTATTTCATAAATGAAAAAGAAAACTGTAAAATAATGTATATTTCTCTCATTTGGAAATAAACCGATATCGTAAAATCATAATTTTCTTTAAAATATCAATCTACAAATTGTAATACTCAATAGAACTTTGGATTTGTTTATTTTTTGTCCATTTTTTATTTTGATCATTTTATTTGCATTTTACCATGGTTGTATTTTTGTTCGAACAATTTAGTAGTATTTTTAATACTTTTGAGAAAAAATTTAATAAAAAAGCATTTGACATTACTCTGAGAGCTAAATACGAAAATGTGGAAAGACGTATCTCCATGCAAACGAAAGTTAATGAAATAGAGAAACCCAAAATGTTTCGAATTCATTCGACTTGATTTCGTTCGATTAGATTTTCTTTCGACATAGAGAAACTGGTTATAATAATTCGATACTGAACTGGTGCCAACTTGAAGCCACTACGGTATCAATTTTCGTTAACGATTTCTTTTAAAAACAGTTAATGTGTTCTAACTTTAATTATTTGGAACGTTACTATAACGGTCTTAAAACATTAAAATAATGACATTTACGATACGAACAAAAGTTAGAACCGGGTTGTCATATACTTTTGATAAAATCGGTCCTTGCTCAGGACAGTTTAAATAAAAAAATCAAAATAAAAGTAAAGTGGTTGTAAATTTAAAAAAAATTTATTTTTGGACTTGAAAAAGGTTTAAAACAACATGATTAATAATTTTGTTCTTTAATTTAGGTAATAATTTTAATTAAAAAAGCATCCGATATAATTTATAAAAATTTTAGGAAAGTTCGGTGTTCCGTAATATCAGAATGCTGAACATCTACCGAACACCATAACAGATCTCAAATGTTCTGTCGGATACCTAATTTTAAATATTTTATCTGTAATAAAATCATGAGAGGTCTGTGGGATATGCCTTCAAAACTTAAACACATATACTCTTCTGCTACGATTTTGCCAACTTTTATATAAATTGTACCACCCGAATAGAATTTATAGATTTATTTTGGTCGGGTTCATAAAAGTAAATGAAATACAGTTTAAGCAGCTTTTTCTTGTCTCATTAGTTTTGGCCAATACTGTTTCTTTAAACAGTCAATGATTTTCGTTCTTAGAATGTTTCGTTTGTCCTCAAAGGTTTTTTTTTTTTATGTCAAATATCTTTACTTGTCTCATGCTTTCATCTTATCTGTTCTCGTATTGTCTTCTTTTTGTTTTTAAATTTGTATTTTGGTTAAACATTTTTAATATAAAACTAATTCTATATAAACGTAGTTGTGATTTTTTTTTTTTTTGTTATAGTGAAATCTTTGTCATTGTCATCATTATTTTTATACATTTTGTGATAAAGAAAAGATATTTTGTATGAGACTCTAGAAGTGTGCATGTACTTTCTTATATTCCATAGATTTGCTGCTGCGTTCGTGGGCTTGCGACAAATTTACATACTGATGTACAGTTTGAATTCTACGATACCAAAGGAGCAAACACGAATTTGTTAGAAAGAAAAATTTATTTTCCGCGCTGTTTTCATATTATAGTTTTTATAAACTACACCATCATAGGCAGAGAGGATATTATGCGTATGCATTGATGTTTGTCAAGCCCGACCATATGATACCCAACATCATAGTGTATGTGTGTTTTATAGGAGCTGTTGCTATTTGTAGACCGATACTTATATTAGGTGTAATGCATTATTCCATTAAACATACATATCGATGGCTTATATAGAAAAGGCATATCTCGAATTTTCAAATTACATAATTGGTTGTGTTCTCAAAATATGATATAAATCGTGTTAAATAAAATTCTAAATTAGTTAGTGTTGTTCTAAAATGTTTATTAATTTGATATTTGTCTTCATAGCTCACTTAATTTTTCTAATATTTCATTTACACCAAACAAAAACTAGTAGTTTTTGGCTTTATTTGGTTTTTTAATAAAAAAAACTACGTAAATTTGTTACAAATCAAAACTAATTTTTAATTAGTTTTTATTGAAAATCAAATAAAAACGTCTAAAATAACTGTTTATGATACATCCTGTTTAGCAAATTTTAGAACCGTAGCTTTTATATATAAAGAGAAAAATAAAATTTCAAATTTATAGAAATTTATTGTTTTGTTTATGAAATTATTACAATAAATAATATATTAAAAATTTTTAAAATATGTTTTAATATTGAAACTGTACCTCTGATCGTAGAAATAGTAAATAGAGCGGAAATAAAAAATATTCAAGGAATGTGGATGTCAGCAAAAACTACATTAGGAAGAAATAAGGTATGTAAACGATGTAGTTTTTGAAATTTTGCTTTTCAAAAACCAATCAGTTTTTGTTTTGGTATAAACAAAGACAAAAAATAAGACTGATTTTCGAAAACATCAAGATACATATTTTCTATATTAAGCGAACGATAAGCACTATATTATGTTGATATTAACATTTATATGCTATTTATGAACTTATAGGTGAATCTCGGATGTGGGCCTTGTATGGGAGCTATGGCAAATTATGGGCCGATCATCATGATATTGGCACTAAGATTATACTTATATAAAACTTATTTATGCCGAATTTCATTAAAACATTGCTATATTTAAGGCATTTATGATCGTTAAACCCTATTCTGAGAGTACATTTGTATGGGATCTAGGTGAGTGGACCGATCTTAGTCAGTTCCAATAGTCTGAGTTGTGAATACAGGTCCACCCATATCCATCCATCCAATAGCAATCATTTTTATTTTTTTTTTTTTTTTTGTAAAAAGAAATCACATAAATTAATTTTGTAGAGTAGGTATAGAGTATTATGTGGCCGGACATTTTTTTTTATGTGTTAGTTTATGGTTTGTTTTGTGTTAGTAATACAATACGGCTTTAATTTGAAGTTAATATTGGATTTATAACAAAGAAATTCAATGTTTTTTCAATATGCATCTTTACAGAATATACAACAGTTAATAATGTAAATAATTCTGAAAAATATATTTACGTGTTATGAGTTAGAGGTTATTGCAATGAATTTCTTAAAAATATATACCAGTAAAAGAAACGTAAAACTGAGTGTATGTTTTGTATGTTTTAGAAGTAATTAATAACACTGGTCGGCAGAAGCCATCTTAACGTTATTTTTTATCCTCTCAACATTTTCGGATTTATTCGGAAATTAGTGGCAAAAAAAAAAAATATTTTTAATGAAAGATTGGAAGAACTTTGGTCCTTAATTCCGAAAATAAATATTGAACGGATAAAAAATAATATTAAGATAACTTGAAGATAAATTTAATCGGCATATAAGGAGTTTTATTTATCTAAATTTCTTTGAATAAAAATTTCAAGTGGTCCTAATGAGTGTTGGGAGCAGACACGAATCGGGCAAGCGGAAGAGTGAGAGTAGCCTAGGACTAGTAGATTTCAGAAATGTATGTTCTATGTCCAGATTCCATCCGGGAGCAGAGATATATAATTTTGAAAAATGTATTTTTTCACTATGAAATATGAATATGAAATATGGACATAGGGAGCAGATATGAATCGGATAATCGGGAAGAGTGGTAGCAGCCAGGGACTCCACATTTTTCCACATTTTCATAGTAAAAAATTACATTTTTCAAAATTATATATCTCTGATCCCAGATTTAATCTAGACATAGAACATACATTTCTGGAATCTAATAGTCCTAGTCTATTCACACTCTTCCGCTTATGCGATATCATGTCTGCTCTCAATACCCATTAGAATCACTTGAAATTTTCGATTTTTGTTCAAGGAAATTTTAGGTATAAAGTTATAATTTTATATTTTATTATGTTTTATAATATATTTAAATTTTTTTATTTAAAATTTAATATTGAAGTAGTATTTTTTATTAAAAAAATAATTTTGTTCATTTTAAAAAATCAATTAGCTGCGTGTGGAGCGTATTTAACATTTGTATAGGACGTATTTAGCTGATGATTTATCTTCAAACCCTTAATTGGACAAACCGTTCTCGAGTTATACTAGTGTGACGGCCTAATAAGGTAGTTATATTAGTCATGCCTATAAAAAAGTTAATAGGTGATAAAAAGGTAGTGAAAGCAGATTTTTGTTTAGGAAATCAAATTAAAAAAAATAAAATAAAAAATAAAAACATTTTTTTACCCACCAGTGTGTCTTCAATAGGGATCATAATTTCCCGGGATATCGGGAAAAGTTTTTTGACTTCCCGAAATTCTCGGATTAAAAACTATAATCAGTGATAATATAGTTTTTAATTCGATATGAATCTTTGTATTAGCAGAAGCAAAAGAGGATTGTAAATGTACCGAGAAAAGGAAAATTGATCAATTACTTAATCTACTGATTAATCAACTCTAATGAATACTGGCATAGCATATTTCGTTTATGGATATCAACACAATATTAATCAATTTTACATTCTTATTTAAAAGATATGTGTGTAACATAAAGCAATGTCGTTTTCCCGACAGAAAAATGGAGATATCAGAAATTTAATAATAAAATATTTACTCAGACATTGATGTTATTCAAATATTTTTAAGCTACTTTCGTAAATCTCTTAACTTAATTTATTAAAAATTCAATAAAAATGTAGAATTTAATAGTTCTAAAGTAGTGGTTGATGATCGCTTTTTCTTAAACCCATCAGATTGATTCAAACGGCTTTAAATTGAAAATTGTAATTTTTGGATCACCCAGAGAATATTTACTATATCTTTTTTGCAGTTGAAAATTATATATTAATATCTAATGATTTTTTGACTCACTATTTACATTTTTTCTTAACCTTTTTAATGTTTTGTCAAATTCCTATGAGACAAATTCAGCATGTTGTATTTACTGCTGGCAAATTTATAACGTATATTTAAAATGTCTAGAAGATTCTTTCAATTAGTTATACTTTTTCACTTGCTGGTTTTTATGGTTAACATTTTGTTAAGTTATTTAATTGAATTCATACCACAGAATCATCCCATATAAATCATCTAATGAATTGTACATAAAAACTTAGTAATGAAATTGTCGTTAAGATGTATATCCTGCTGCTTTTAAAATTCCCGGAATTCTTATATGAAATACCAGGGAAAACGGGACACAAAAATTAGAAAATTTCCCGGAAATCCTGTCACGGGAAAAATTTGTTTTTCCAACACTTTTTTCTGAATAACTCCTAAACTATTGGGCGTATAAAATACTTGCCGACAATTTTTGTCTGCATGTTTTCATGTTACATCTATCTAAATCGTACTAACAGTTGAATTATGGTGAAATATACTCGTGTAACAATGGTCAACACTAAAAAAGTATCGTGAAAACTATGTTGCAGATATTGTAGGTATAGTCATTCCAATCACCAGGAACATTTCGGATTTTCTCCATCACGTCACATTTTCAACCCATTGACGATCAAAGAAAATATGCTTCACTGAGGAATTTTTAGGTTATATAATTTTTTAGGTAATGTGTAGATTACGCACTTATGGCGCTACAAAAATGTAGTATAAGTCAAGTCTCTCAACTTGCCACACATAGCCCCTTGAAGTCTTTAAAGTTGTTAAAATCAATTTCTTTCTCAATTAAACCTTATAAAACCATGGAAAAATTAAGTGTAAGGAGTGGGTGTATAGAGGAAATTTGTATTTGATATAACTAATACATGATCGTAGATCTCAAAAATGGTAAAATTTTTACTATCGCGCTGACAGAAAATGCGTAGACATTAAAATTAAAAAATAAAAATCCTAATTTAAATAAAAGGTCAACAAGAAATTTAGAAAAAATTACATCGTCAATAATTCCGCTTAATTTTTACTTCTTACACTAAATATAGTGTAGAAGGTTAAATGAAACATTTTCATTGCGTCACACATTGAATAAGTTAATGACCAAAGGAAATATGTACCTCTAGAAATTTTTAGGTTATATATTTTTCCAGGTAATAGCTAGATTAGGTTTTATAAAAGTATTGAACATGCCATGTCTCCAACTTGCCCTACATTTCCCCTAGAACTCTATAAAATTGTTAAATTCCTCGAGAATATGGGAGAAATAAGCGATGAACAATTGGAGCTTTTTCACTAAAACGTTGTTACCAAGTAATTTTATCAATGAGAAAAAAATTAAAATAGCACTTTTTTTTTAAATACTAATTTAAGAAAAAAATATGCATAAATTTTTCAATGAAGTTGAAAATAAAAACTATATCTCTTAAAATTGCGACGTGATGGAAATATTTCATTTAGCTTTCTACATTATATCTGGCCTAAGTAATAGGAATTTTACAGAATTATTCGCTATATAAATTAATTTTGCGATTTTTTGACCTATGTAATTGCCTTATTTATTTATTTATTTCGATTAAATTCAAATACAACAAGACTTAAAGTCTTACAATTACAGTATTGAACTTTTTTAACGTAAGATTATACAAAATTAATGTAATTAATAATATTACAAATAGTGGATAAATATTCTCAAAATTAAAAATGATACATATGTATATAATGGTATAATGATTCAAACATTCGTATCTCAAAGATAAACATATAGATAAAGTACAATTTATTTTTTAATCATATATAATTGACAATAATATTCATAAATTTTTTCTTGAAATGCTTGGTTCGTTATTTTCAGGCAATATTGAGTATTTTTTAATAATTTAAGATGTGTGTTTATTTAATTGTTATCCTCTAAAGCATTTCAAACAAATAATGAAATTAATTAAAATGCATGACCTGAGTACCGCAAAAGGTTCAGTTATGTAGGTTTTGATACTTAAAATATTAATTTTACTTAAATAGAACTAAGTATATTCTTTAATATCAAAAATTTACTATTGCAAAAATTTGGTACTAGTCAGGTAAAGGGAACAGTACCGAAAATCGTTATTATTTTACAAAAATAAAATAAATACTTTATTTTTTTTTTAATTTGATTTCAGCAATAATAGCTTTTTGTTCCCTTACTTTTCATTATTTCATTATTTGTAAAAAGTAAGAAATTGCAAGAAAAGCAACAAAATTCGAAATACCCCATAAATTTCGAGATATTTCGCAAAAAAAAAAAAAAACGTTTTGATGATAGTTGGTGCACTAAAGATCTCCTAGTTGCTTAAATTGTAAGTCAATTTTGAATTTAATTGAATGAAGAAAGCAAAAGAAAACTACAAATAAGAAATAATTTATTAATTTTTTTTTATTAAATTGGATTTTCTATTTCGAAACAACACTAAAGATATCAAGTTTTAAATGCATTTCATTTACAATAAAATGGGATGTCAATCTTTTCGTTGAAATACGCAAACAATTATTTAAATATTTCAAAAACTTATCAAATTATTTTTAATATATTTTTAGGCAAATCACCTTATGCTTCATTTGAAACATACTTGGGGCAAAAATAAAAACGTATTAAAATTTAAGTATATCATTCCATAGAAAATCGAATAAGTTCTAAATTTTTTTAAAATTTAAAAGAAAATAAATCTTGTTATGCTTACAACATTACATCGTTACATAGGCTTTCGAAGAATAATTTATAATAAATTGCATTAGAAGTTGAAAAATTTCATTTTTTTTTTTTTTTGTTGTTTAAAAATTTTCTTTCAATATTTGACCAAAATATATACAAATGTATATGAATAACAAGCTTGATTCTTCTACTTTCCCACAAATCTGAACAAGAAGAAATTAACAAAACAATAAAAAAATATATTCAGAAACTCACAAAAAAAAAAAGAAAAAAAAACAATGTTTTTTTGTGAGCATAATTCAAAATTTTTATTGATTTTTACATACAAAATTATGGATATTTTCAATTAATTTTTTTTTTAAGAATTTACTTGAGAAATTACAATTTTTAGACCTTTATCGTTGATAATTTATATGTAAATAATATTTTTATTTAACTTCCAAATAAAGTTATCTCAAAATACGCAACATTTTCTTTAAGTGTAATTCAATAATATCTAGCATAAATATTGTATTTTGTATCCAAAATTTTCAGAAGACTGTTTCTGTGTTGTTACTTAAACGGTTTTTGTAAAAAGTTTTGGACAGATTTTGATTTATAAAATAAAAAATATTTTTCATTAACTGATAAAACAAATTATTTTCTATTAGAAAATATAACACTTCACAAAAATTCAAAATTATTTAAAAAAGGTAAAAAAAAAAAATATATAAAAAAGTGCATTTCCTATATTTTTTATTAAACAATTGCCAATTTCTAAAAGTTATTGATTTACTTAAAAATTTTCGAAAGAGAATGCAAATTTTAGGATGGACAATGTTAAAGATAAATGCATTATTCCTTTTTCTAATTATTGAAAAGTAATTTTTTTCAAAATAGCTTTTATTTTTCCTTTTTTTGTTGTAAATTTTTCTTCGTGTTTAATTTTGTTAGTTGGAAAATTCATTCTGGGGGCAAATTTTCCCTTTCACCCCACCTCCCTCCCCCTCTGCTCCTTATGTCCATTGGAGCGACTTTAAAATTCGACATTTTTCCATATGACCATAGTGAAAAAACACATTTTTCAAAATTATATATCTCTGATCACAGATGGAATCTGGACATAGAACATACATTTCTAGAATCTACTAGTCCTAGGCTACTTCCACTCTTCCCCTTACCCGATTCATGTCTGCTCCTTATGTCCACTGGAGCCACTTGAAAATTCCACATTTTTCCATATGACCATAGTGAAAAAACACATTTTTCAAAATTATATATCTCTGATCACAGATGGAGTCTGGACATAGAACATACATTTCTGGAATCTACCAGTCCTAGGTTACTTTCAATCTTCCGCTTACCCGATTCATGTCTGCTTCTTATGTTCACTGGAGCCACTTGAAAATTCCACATTTTTCCATATGACCGTAGTGAAAAAACACTTTTTTCAAAATTATATATCTCTGATCACAGATGGAATCTGCACATAGAATATACATTTCTGGAATCTACTAGTTCTAGGCTACTTCCACTCTTCCGCTTACCCGATTCATGTCTGTTCCTTATGGCCATCAGGACCACTTAAAATTTTCGATTTTTGTTTAAAGAAATTTTATGTATAGAGTGATATATTTGATTTTTTTTTATAATTTCATATTTTAATGTGTTTTATAAATATATTTTGACTTTTTTATTTAAAATTTAATTTTGATATAGTTTTTTTATTAAAAAATAATTTTGTTCATTTTCACAAATCAATTCACAGCGTGTGGAGCGTATTTAACATTTGTGTGGGACATATTTAACTGACCTTCATTTATTCTTCACACCCATCATTTATTCTGATTATTTTGCCTTACTGCTTTGATAGGAACAGTTCTTTCAAAAACAACTAAGGCCATGTAATATATTGAATCCCAGTCAATATTAGTAAGTTCAGAAATCATATTATTTAGATTTATGTTTTTATAGTCGTAGTAATTAATTTTCTTATTTGTATGTGATAAATTAAAGTCATATATCATGAATATTAAATCATATTTTGCGAAGCACGGTACCGATAATTGAGCGTAGAGTAATACCTTATGTACTCGTATATTGCTTACAAAAAATAAGCCGAGTAGGGTGTAAGACGAAGACGTAAAATGTGTAGTCATCGTTGTGTTTGTTGAAAAAATTCCAATGATTTTCATTTTGTCAACTAAATGATTTACCCGCAATATGTTAGAATTAAAATCACCACAAGTGACGACATCATTATATTTTACTGTAAAAATTTGTAAATAAACATTTAAATAGGTTGTTTCAATATTACGATGTGGTCTATAAACAGATCCCAGATATTTTACTTATAATTGATTGTTTAACGTAAATCGTAACGCCATCACAGGGAGTTTTACAGTCACAACGATGAACAGTGTAATTTTTAAGATTAATGACAGTATCAGGAATAGATTGACTGAACCATGTCTTAGACACACATATAATATCAACATTAGAATTTTCAAAAATATAGCGGAACTCATCAATCTTGTTTTTGTTTTGCAAAACAATTAGCAAATATTAGATACGCCCATAAAAAAAAAAAAAAATCACGTGATGGATCTAGTTCGCCTATTTTTGTTTAAAAGAGCAAAAAAAAAAAAAATAATATTTTTTTTGCCGACCAGTGTAATGTCCCCAAAAAGTACGAAATAAATAAAATATATTAATTCTAAAAAAAACACAAATTTATAAATTTTATTTTTAAAAGTATTTTTGTAATTTTTTAATAACTAAAACAAATATAAAATATATCAACTTTGCATTAAGGATGAACTTCAGAATCAGTGAACAAGAATCATACGAGTAAATAAATAACAAGATCCTCATCTTAAAATAAATTTCAGAATAAAATTAGAACAAAAAGTTACAATATTTTAAGAAAAAAGAAAAGTTTTAAATTTCATTCATTGATTTTCTTATTCATTACAATATTAGTATTAAATCTTATTATTTTTTAATGTTTCTGCATAAATAATATAAATATATTTTTGTTTTTGCAGATATGACTATGAGACATTATTGCTTAATTCCACATTCTGTCTCGTACCACGGGGGAGACGTTTAGGCTCTTTCAGGTATGTAACTTTTTTTTTTTTTTTTTTAATTATATGCGATATTCTGAATTTCTAAAATAAAATATTATTTACAATATCAATTAAGATAAATTTATACTTATATTTAAATGGAATGTTTTAATTTTATTTATTTCCATTAGATTTCTTGAAGCTATTCAAGCTGGATGCATTCCTGTATTATTATCCAATGATTGGGTATTACCTTTTGAGTCGAAAATCGATTGGAAACAAGCGGCAGTTTGGGCCGATGAAAGACTGTTACTACAGGTAATTTAAATAAAATTTATTTATTAATTGGGCTAGCGATAACTTTGATCAGTGTTTTGCTATATATTATATTTAAAAATTTTACAAGTTCTCTTAAGAAGTCTTGTTTTTGGAAAAAATCTTTTTTGTTAAAAAATTATACATTTACACTTTACAAAAATGATTATTTTTAATATTTAACCTAAACAATTTCTAAAAGTTTTCTTTTCTAATTTTTATCTTGTTTTCTAACTTGGGTTCTTTACATAATTCCGGTTTATTCTTAATCTTTGGGTACTACCTTAATATTCTTATTGATCAAAAAATACGTTACTGATCAGTATGACCTCATCTACCATTCCATACGTACATATATATGTAAAGTCGAACACGGTTATAACGATCTCGAAGGACGGACAAATTTATTTCGTTATAAACGTAGTTCGTTATATCCATAAAATACCAGAAAATGTTATTTGTTAACAAAATATATAAATATTTGTAATTAAAACGTATTTATTTCCTTTAAAAATGGGCCATATTTATGATTTTTTAATATTTATTATTGATTTTAATATATAGGAAGAATTGAGATTAATTATATTTTTTACAAGGACAGAAAATAATCATTAATCTTGAAATTTTAAACAAAAGAATCAGATACAAGGAACGACCGCATGAGAGTGTTAAATACAGAAATGTAATCCTCAGAAAAGAAATCCGGAATGACTTTTATTAAAAAAATCTATTTTAATGATTATTTTTGAGTTTTATTTTTTCGCTCAAATAATAATGAAACTGTTACGCAATTTTTAGTAAAGCAAACTTCTTCATAACAAATTGTATTTATTCACTAAAAGGCAAGTGTTTTACAAAATAAGTTAGATTATTTACCAAAAATGTGCTTTCTTCATAAAATTTTTTACAAAAATTCTAATATTTTTGCTAAAAATAATTTTTTTTTTAACAAAAATCAAATTTTTTACTAAAAATCAAATAATATTTAATTTTTAATTCTCTTTTAATTTCAGTTTTATTTTTAACTATTTTCGAAATATAAAATTCCTCTTTTACTTGTCCGATAATTTAAATTGAAATGAATAAAAGTTATTTCTGTTAGTTTTAATATTTTTGAAGTATTTTGAAATGTGCAACTTCATTTATCTAAAACTAGTATTTGTATGAAATATTCTTCTTGGGAAAATAAAAATGTGTTCGTTAAAAAATTTCGGTAAAATCGATAGAACCGGAGAAAAGTGTTTGCTAAAGCTATAGTTCGTTATAACCGTGTTCGACTGTATATTATAAATTAAGGTGTAAAATTTTGTTATTTGTGTATAAATCACCCTTAAACACAGTTTGTGTCATTACCGGAGAAGATAATAGGCTGGGTTCGATCTCGATTGGATTGACTATGTAAAAACGTTTCCTTATTGTTTGGGCGTACTTTTCGACAACAATATTTGACTACCTTTATGGCGTCATTGAAAATAAAACTTGGTGCAGGTTTAGTTTATCTTATTGGAAGAAATATAAGCTATGAAAGAACTATATCGAATGGCACAAATGGCTTATATTGTTGTTAAAAAAAATGTAACGTCCAATAAACCACCAGCGGGCGGATAATTCGAAACATCTTCGGTTATCGCAAACAGCCTAATGGTGTGTTAGTTGTAAAACTGCCACAAGTTTCCAGTTTGAATTTCCTCCATACTTAATAATACCAAGGATTTTAGGACGAGGCTGTTAATTTCATTCTGTTGGACTCTAATGCATAAAACAGATTTCAAGCAATATAAAGGACTCATTTTGACCGCTCTTCAATTTAATTTTTTACATTTTAAAACGTAAATATTTCAGTCCCTGTAATCAATATGATATAGATCAGATATTTTTCTGAATCTCTGAATTCTAAAGATTATAAATATGTTATATTTTATTATTAAATCCAAACTGTTTATTAATAAACTTGAAAATTGGATTATAACACAAAATTAATTTTGGGCGAATTTTTTTGAACCCTGCAACAACCAACTTCAAGGCAAAACAAAGTTATTACCGCTAAATAAATTCGACAAATTAAAATATTAAATAATATACAGATCGTATTCCGACTACATTTGATAAAGAAAAGTGAATCGGAAAAATGTTTCAGATTAAAAACTGTAAAGTACGCTGATTACGTGTATCATAAAAAGTTAATTAGGATTGAAAACATTTAAAAACTTGATATCTATTGTCGATATAGTTTCAAGAAAACGAGTAAACTGTAAAAAATGTGTTCAAAATTTTTTTTTCTAAATTTTTACAATTTTTATACTCGTATTCTTTCCGTAACTGATAACTTTAGAGAAAAACAACAAGCACATCGCACTTGATCAAGAAGAGGGTATTAATTCAAAATTTTTAAAATTTCACTTTTTGTAAGAAATCAACTAACAACATCAATATTTATCTACAGTAAAAATTTCAATGTATTCCGATTACTCTTTCATTTCTAAAATCATATTTGAGACCATTTTCGTAATAGTGTAGTGACTACCTCTATATCAACGGAAAAATGGTATTAACTCAAAAAATAGATTTTTTTGCAATAATTGCACAAAATTTAAAAGAAAAACAATGTAAATATATTTTCAAATGGAATTTGCTTACTATTATATATTCAAAATCTCTTAAAATGTAACCATAAACAGTTTTTGCCCTTTACTGAAAATATAAAAATTTTGAATTAATACTCTCTTCTTGATCAAATGCGATATTTGTATTCTTTAGAGTCTCCAGTTGTACAAAAGTATAAAACGTTTTGATACCCCCTATAGGTACTTAAATATTTACTTTATCTATGAAAAATATTTTATTTTGTGTGAAAAAATAAATAAATAAATAAATAAAAATGTAAAAAATCGTTTTATTAATATTTTTTATGTTTAAAAAATGTTTGTACAAAGTTTTGGGTAGACTCGTCAAAGTTGTTTGAAAAATGTGTCCCATATATTAAAAAAGCTTGACAAATGTTTTGTGAAATTATGAAATTTGAATGTTCAAATACGAATAACTCTATAACACAATAAGAAAAATCTTTGAAATCGGATGAGAAACTAGCCGATTAGAAATTTGATGAAAAAAATTTACGTTTACCGCCACAATAAGGTTTTCTTTGAATAAAAAAATAAAAAAAACTTTTTCCCCTCGGATTTCCCTTTGTTATGGTTTTATTGCTCCTTTTGTCTCTATAAGTTGAGATTCTGAGTGTTTCTTTTACATAAATTAGATATTTTAACTTTCCACCTAATAAAGTCCTGTTTTCAGTATTCAAAACAACTTTTTGACCATTTTTGGATACATATATTATACATAACTTGTTTAATAACTAAAACGGAAATTGTTTTATTAAATACATTAGATAAATTAGTAATCATATTTTTGCTAAAGACAAAAATGATTTTTGATTAATACTATGTAGTTATTTTTGGACGTCAGGGAGACTTGAACTTGAGCACAAATTAACCATTCGTTTTTAATGACTAACGTCTTACTCAGTACACCATCTTGCGCTTAATTTTCTAAGTGACTAACTTTTTTAGTATAAAATATGTTTTTAGAAATTTTGTTAAAGAAACTAACAGCATCAGAATCAGGTTGGTAACATCTAGTCAATTGATCCACGTACTTATTTATGTAATATAATGTGGGCAAATAATAACGACGCCTCATTACCAAGAAACTATTTTAAAAATTAGTTGCCATTACTGATAACCAAAAATATTTTGCTAGGATATTTCTATGAATGACAGTGTAGCCAATATGTCAATGTATGGAGTTGATATACCAATAGATTCTTAACTTGGTATAGAAAATATGATAATGATGACTTGTATGAAACTTGTAATATAGAAGCAATTTGAAATTTTGTTAAGCATTAAACTTATACTTTCTATTAATAATTGCTGAACTTCTTTATCTAAAATAATTCAGAATTTTTTTCGAATTCATAAATATGCTTTAATAAATATTAATTTTATTTAGCTACCAACGAATTAAGTCAATATATATAGAAACAATGGCTTTATAAAGGCAAATGAGAAAAATATACCCAAATTTTAATTACATATTATTTTTCAATGACTATTTCAGAAGGGTAATTTAAGCCATTGTTGTAAATTAAGTCATCTCAATTACTGAAGACTTTTTTGTGGTGTTTTCAACAATTTGTATGTTTTATTAAAATGAATTGTTAACATTGTTGTTGTTTTATTTTTCTTGTTAAAACGCTAAAACAATATATATAATACTTATTTCTTTTATTATCTAATAAACATTAGAAAACTAACAAAATTTTAAAGTTTAATTTACTCGAATAACTCGAGTAATTTAAAAACTTTATTCGATTGTTCGATTAATTTAATAACATCATTTTCGAGTTATTTGATTAATCGAATAATTAAGAAGTCGACTAAAATGAATACCCTAGTATTTACTTTGGATACAACAATGTTTTTACTCACTTGTATTTAACCCTAAATGTTTGTAGATTCCTCTTTTAGTGTTCATATTTAAAAATCATTATAAAAGTGAAATGAGAGGTTTGGGTGATGTACTTGGGGTGTAAGAGTATTTAGGTATTAGCCTGAATCTATTGACAGAGTATTGAGTCAATTAAGTTCAAGTAAGTGTGTAAATGCACTATTCTGGGAAAAATTTCATGATGCATATGTACGGACATTTATATGTTACGAGTATGTATGTATATTAGGGTGGTTTAAAATTATTTTTTACGCGCTACATTTAAAAGTACTTTAAATTATGAAAGAGGACATCATTTATAACATCTTGTCTAAATTTTAATTTCCTGAGATGATTGGAACAGGATGCTACACGGCCATTTATGTTAGCGATACGATGGATAAAAACGCCATTTAAAAAAGAAAATTATGTAGAAATTAAAAATAAAACAACTTTTAAGTAGAATTTATTTGTAATTTTTTTCAGTCACATAAACTTTTTTTTTTTAATTTGCAGGAATCATTTACATTAACGTAAGAATATGAGTCGTAAAGTGGTTCTAGGTTGGATAATAACTCACGTATCATCGTAATTATTTCTTAAGTGCGGTCAGGCGAGTTTTGTTGTTTGGACTTCGAGGAATTTGCATCTCGCTCGCAGTGTATTATAACGCATAACTGTAAAAGTAGTGCGTCGTTTATATTGACCACGTGTTGGAACTTGCATTAGCAACCCCTAAATAAAAAGATCTTCCTCTATGAAGATATAAGTCGTCTGGGACTCGGCTGCGATCGATATCCCCACAAAGCTGACAATATAGATTCTGGTGGCTTTGACATATTGTGTAAATGAAGGAAGAAGAAGAAGAACGTAGGAAAATGAAATTTGTTTAGGAATTTATAAATGATGCCCCTTTCATAATTCATGTACGTTTAAATGTGCGATACTCTTTGATTTTTATCCATAAAATATTGGACCACACTAATATATGTACTTACGTATGTACGAGTATTTATTAGTAAAATATTGCGCGTGGAACAAAGTTCTTCTAGTAGATACTAATTAGCTAGTTAAGTAAATTCTGGAGTAATAAATTGAAATTCAGTTGCACTTATGAATCCTTTATGTAGGTTAATCTAAAGCTCACATTTTTAGTAAATTGCATCAATTAATTAATTTTACAAATTATTTGTGAAAACGTTTCATTCTCATAAGGATGCGTCGTCGATAACACAGTGCAACAAGAAAAATTGCTTCAATAATATCAACGCAAAGTTAAAACATACCGGTTGTTAAAGAAACCTCCTAAAAGATTTTTCAAAGTTAGTTTGAATTTCGGTCTCTTGAAGTTAAATCTTTTTTTGAATATGATTAGAATTAAAAAATATTTAAATTATTTAATCCAAATGTTATTATGGGTAGTTGTTGTTATCGAGTGTATTACTATTAGAGAGATCGATTATTCTACTTTTTGAAAAAACCGGTTTTCGAATAGTTCGAATAGTTGGAAAACCGGTTGCTGTTTTTGAAATTCCGAAAAAACGGTTTTTTTTTTTGCAGAAATATTTTCATAAAAAGACTATATTTTTCTAAAAAAAAACTCCACAAATCTTATAATATTTAAATTAAAATTTATTAAATGAGATTATGTACAGATACATCAATTTCTTGAAAGTAGATTTTGCAGGGAGATCAAAATACAAATATTACTCTTTTAAAGAATTAAGTAAACTATTATTACAAATCGTCACCGAAAATGCAAAACAATGTAACATTAAAATTTTCAAATCTGTTTTTTTTTTTTTTTTTTTTGATAGAATATACTTTATCTTTCCAAATACTGTGTGCGAAAAAATTTAGCATACAAAACAAAAATAAAAGAAAAACCGCCATAACTATTTTATACCACAATTATAGAACCTTTGGTAGTATTTATAGTAAATGCATTATTTGTAACATTTTCCAATCACCGCAGCGTTGATAAAAAAGTTGGTTGACAAAATATACGTCAATATTGAATCATTATTGTTCATGCATTATTTTAGAGCCTTTACTATGTTAAATCGACTTCTTTCAACAAAAACTGTTTAATATATGATTCCATTCATACTCTCGGAATAATTCAGGCCTATTACAAAACTTACCTAAACATGTCCATGCCAGAATGGTTTTTTTGAGCAAAAAAAAAATAATGTTTCTTATGATTTTATATATATTTCAATATAAGAAATCGTACGCTAGTCCAAAAGAAATCCTTCCCGAAATTTAGTAAGTATCCAATTTTTTTACTCCGCTGGTCCCCGCCGTTTATGTTTTATCAATACATGAAACAACCATTAAGTCATAAAAATGAAATATCTTATTATCAGTAAAAGCTACTTCCCCCACTTTTGGGCCCAATATATTTGACTTTCGGCTAACGACAGTTTTGGTGGTTTGTGAAGAGGCAAAGGTTTTAATTTTAGTATCCCATTTTGCATACTTAACGTTAGGATATTATTTTAAAATGTATACATACGACTCAAAGATACTACTTCATATTTAGCGAGGTGATACTTTTTTTAGTGGCAAGTATTTCTATTTTCATAAATTTCTTTTTTTCAAGACCGTTCCTGTAGCCTTCTTAATTTTTAGACAATTATATTTTTACTTTGGCTTAGTATATATATATATATAAAATATAATGTTTTCAATAAATTGCGTACAATTTTGAGAAGTTAAAAGAAAAAATTAAAAAAAATATTTGATTTTTTAATGAATTTAGATTCATAAATTACTAAAGTTATGAAAGTTATTCAAAATTTTGGAAAAGTTGAAAAAGAACCATTTTCTTCCTCTTACAAAGTTATTTGTTAAGTAAAATAAATTTCTTTTTTTTTTTTTTGCCTACTCTATATTACATAAACAATAGTATAATAGCACAGTAATATGGCAATCACGTGGGTCAGTTGGATAGAGCGCTGGATTAACAACTAGAAGGTTGTTGGTTCAACCCCATTCTGATGCTGTTAGTTTCTTTAACAAAATGTGTAAAAAGATATTTTATACTAAAAAAATTTTTGTCACTTAAAAAATTAAGTGAGTAAGACGTTAGTCATTAAAAACGAATGTTTAATTTGTGAAATTTTTTTTATATTTTTATTTTTGAGTAACCCTAAAGTCTAAAAATAACTTCATGAATTTGTGAACATATCGAACAAAAATATATAGATACTCAGGCAAAAAATAAATAGTAAATTTTTTGTTTCCAATCATACCTGCTAGCTTACCAGAAAAGCAAAGTTTTTGCTGGAATTGTATAACAAGATTAACCACAAAGAAAATTTTACAGGAGATGATAAAAACTTAATAAAATTATAAAACTTCATCGTTTTCTTATATTTTTTCGATATTTGGTAAGATTTACCTGTATGCAAAGTGTCACTAAAAAATTCGGATAGAAAACATTTCAAATTTTGCTGCTGAAAATAGTTTAAAATGGAATTAATGGAATGGAATACAAATGCTTTGTATTGATCACGACTTCATTAAAATTAATACCAAGTTAGCTGTATAGAAGTTTAATTTAATGTGCCAAATTTCACGAAGATCGGTAGAAAACTGACCACTATGGGAGCAAAAAGTCCCTCTTCCAAAAATTTATTTTAAAGTGTATAAGTCCCAAATAAATGCTCGAATAAGAATAATATTTGACGCTGGTAAGTTGTATATAAGTAGAAAACCTAGAGCAAAATTTTATCACTGTCGGTCCATAATTGATCATAGCTTACTTTCGAGAATCAAGCGCATAATAAATGCCATATAAATGATAATGTCACGATAATATTACATATACATATGTTTTACAGAAATACAAATCTCATAATAATTGGTTGATAATTGATCATAGGTCCCATGATAGACTCCATCCGAAATCATTAAAAATGCGCGGTTTAGGGCGTTAAATGTTCGGATTTGACCCATAACATGTTTACTTGTTTTTTCGAACAAATTTGTTGAAATTATTGACAAAACCACATAAAAAGATCATCTTAATATTACTTGTCCTTAGTTTAATGATTTGAAACTCAGAAGATAATAAAATTGTTTGCAATATGGGTATATAGTTAATATATAAATTTGAAATATCATCTTCCTATTCTGCGAGCAAAAATTAGTATGAAAAAGTAAAAATTCCAATTTTACCGAAAAATGACTTTAAAGATACGAATCTTTAGAATTTTTTTTCGGTAGATTTTTATGGATTTTTAAAATTATTTTTATATAGATGTAAATTATTTACTAAAGTAATATTATGAAAAAAATATATTTTTAAACTAGCTGACCCGAGCCGCGTTGCTGGCCCTAAGCTAACATTAGTGTTATATTACTGAACGATTTAAATTGATATTTTAACGAAATTTACGACCTTTAAATAAAAATCTAAGGAATACCTATTATAAAGTGTTTTTTACAGAAGAATTTAAATATGATGTAGAAGCTGACCCGAGCCGCGTTGCTGGCCCTAAGCAAACATTAGTGTTGTATTACTGAACGATGACCCGAGCCGCGTTGCTGGCCCTAAGCAAACATTAGTGTTGTATTACTGAACGATTTAAATTGATATTTTAACGAAATTTACAACCTTTAAATAAAAATCTAAGGAATACCTATTATAAAGTGTTTTTTATAGAAGAATTTAAATATGATGTAGAAGCTGACCCGAGCCGCGTTGCTGGCCCTAAGCAAACATTAGTGTTGTATTACTGAACGATTTAAATTGATATTTTAACGAAATTTACGACCTTTAAATAAAAATCTAAGGAATACCTATTATAAAGTGTTTTTTACAGAAGAATTTAAATATGATGTAGATGTGGGCTCAATCAAAAAATATACGCATGTATTTAAGGCAAATTTGAATTTATATTTATTTATTACTTCATCTTAAGGTTAGCGGATAGACAATGTCTTTTTTTTGAACGGAATGATGAGAGCTGTAGTCGAAATTGCAGTTGTAATGGAACGCTGCTTGATTCAAATCAGAACTTGAAGCAATTCTTCTTATGCATTGATTAAAAATTTTAAAGTTGTTGAATTGCTACATTTGCTCGACGATTTCTCATTGCTAACCGAGCCGTTTCATTTCTCGCCTGCCTTTCTTCCTGCGTTTGTGATGTACGAAGTCGGGCCAAACTAATACGGGGTTGTTCTCTTGCGATTTCTCGTTCATATATATTCAATTGATTGACGATATTACGATAAGTACTTGCATTAAGTGTTCGACGCGAAATATTAGATCTCCGGGGTCGCGGCATTGTGAATAACACTTAATAACGAATGCCAAAAATACAACAAATGGTTTTAAATATCACAACCTCACTAAATGATGAGCTTTACTTGGAACTTACCGTTTGGAAATAGAATTCTACACCACCACCAGAAAAAAAATTGCACAAACAGAAACAGTAATTGTTATAATTTATATTAAAAAAAATATTTTTAATGATTATTAAGGCAAAGAAATTATGACAAAAAAGAGTTTTTTTTTTATCGCGGATTTTTCGCGAATTTATTTTCGTATTATCCTTTTCTGGCCGGTGACCGGTCCGAATTGGTGAGAATCATCAAAATCGGTCTAGTCGTTCTTGAGTTATAACTAACACCACTTTCTTTTATATATATAGATTATATTTTTGTGTGTGGATTTTCTCAATCTAAATTGAAGTTATTTATAAATTAAGGCCTTTGGTTTTGTTATATAGACAAATACTGAAAATAGTCGACTGAATAGAAAACATAACCGTTTTTCTCCACAACTACCTATTTTATAAAATAAAAATTAGCAAAATAAATTGCCACCTTGTTTATAAATCGCCAAAAAAAATTCGCCATGTCGTCAAAAGCAATTAAAAAACGCCATGTTTGGAGAAAAATCGCCACATCTGACAGCCCTGCTAATAGAAACCTCGTAGTTGATTGCGGCGTTAATATGGGATAAGTTTGGTCGGTTCACCGGCAGTCTGGCGAATGCTCCCCGGGAAGAGTCTTATGCACCAAAGATAATATTTTTCATACTTTTAATGAATTTATTAAAACACCTGCTGTGAATTTTTGTTCATAATAAGAAATATTTGATAAAGTATATAAAGTATTGAAAAAACAATTAATCACGTCTACATCCTGTCAAATGTAAATTAAAAATATTAACATTTTTGGGTTAAAGATCTGAGATAAAGGAAGAAAAAAATTAATTAGTATCATAAAAATTATTACTTCGTTTTCAAGATAATTGGCAATGGAAGATGTGTCTGTCCCTATAGCAAATGCTTCCCCTCCTACCCTATATAAAGTTAAAGTCCGCATTAAGCATCCATTGCTTTAGCTGACCAATTTCAACTATTATATGTAGACAATAAAAATGATTCTTTATTGTAGTAAATATGATATAAATTAAACTAGTTTACCATTTTATATGATTTTTGTAGAAAAAAAAAACACCAAATAAAAATTTTGTTTAATAATTTCTAATGAATACAAGAGTAAAATTGATAAAAATGGCGAACAATTTTAATTTTCAATTATTTTTTTGCGAAAATCATTGATTCTTGAAAAAATAGATAAAATGATATATCTCTCCATAATATTTTTTCACTCACCATGTTGTACGCTGTCAAAGTAACATATTTTCTGCAATTTTTAATCGCAGGGGTAAAAACTTAAAATATATTTTTTTTTCAAGTTTATATTTTTGCATTCAATTAAAAAAAAAGTATTGTTTTTACAATGAAGTTGTTAAGCATATTTACGTGTTTTTTCTTAAAGTTATTGCAGAAATATTTTTAGTCTGAAGACGGGCATTTCTTACTTTTATATAGAAATTCAAAAAGTGTGTCGACGAACTTTGGTGAAAATAAAAATTTTGTGTTATTGCAGAAATATTTTTAGTCTGAAAACGGACAATTTTTTAATTTTCCCGATGAAACAGTAAATTAATATTCTCGTAATTTTAAACTTCTATAACAAACATTTTGCTATTCTTAACACCTTACATCAATGAAAGATTGACGTTTCTCTAAATATGGTACTTTGCATGAGTTTAAAGCATATAATACAACTAGAACGCTATCGGAGAGGAACGTTAATGTTGCATTAATTTGGTTTTTGACTATTAAATTAGCGTTTTTTCTATCAGATATCTATGAATTTACTTATAAGTTGTTTCACATGAAATTTTAAATCAATTTTATTTTTGCCATGTACAAATTTTAGATACTTTAGTTTTATTATAGATTTGTTGAAATGAATATTAGCTGTGTTTTGTTGCTAACGTTTATAGGCGATTTCATACAAAATTCAAGTTTGTATACGTTAGGAGTTAACAAGGAAAATTATACATGTTGTTAACTTTAACTTCGATAAAAGTTCTGCCAATGTCAATAAATGAAAAAAATATAAAAATAAAATTAAATAGAAAGGAGATAAATTTTAATTATAATTAGTATTTTTAGAAATTAAAATTTAAAGATATCATTGTGAATTAGTTTTTTGAATATCAAGTTATAGCATGTCCTGTAAATATAGTTTTATTCCTAACTACCAACGTTTAGCAATAAACGGCTGCAACAAAACACAGATATTAAACAAGTTGAACTTCGAAAATACTTGTTGGGAGATTTTTCATTCTAACACAAGATTTTCTTTTGAAACAGTATCTCTTATCCAAGCCATGAATATGTAAATATTATAACTTCAAAATACAAAAAAAAAAACTAATCTCATGTTGTATTAATACCTATATGAGATTATTTTCATCAGATTTCTGAACACTATGATTGATCCCAAAAACATTGTTGCGAATCAATTTTTAGTATTTTCCAGACTTATGTTTAATTTAGTAAGAATTAGTAAAAAAAAAAACAATGTACAATGTAGAGAAATAAAGTGGAAATAAATGGCAAGCTATTTGTAATGAAATTTATCAAATAAATTGCTGTAAAAAGTTTTAATGACCATATAACCTCTCTGACAAGTCAACGTCAACACGTCAAATTCATAATCATGTTTGCGCATTAAAGTGACTTAATACGGCAAAACTTGTTCTGCTGTTACTTTTCTACTTGTGTTAATAGTTCTCTTCTTTAATAAAGGAAACAATTAAGTAAATTTAACTTTTATTATTATTTTTTTTACTTTAAGTTTACTTTTTGTTAAGAAAACAAGCATATTTATTTTGATTTTTTTTTCCCAAATCGCAAAAAGTACGCAAAATGATTTTTTGTTTTTCTTTTTATTTTCACACTATATATATTACGTAAAAATACAAAATTTTTATTTTCACCAAAGTTCGTCGACAAACTTTTTGAAAATAATAAAAAAGTATAACGCAATTTCTAAGATTAGTACCTTTGGTAATTTATGTTAAAAACTGTGTCTTAGATTTTTATGTTATTGTGTTTTTGATGCTAAAAATTTTTACAGCAATTTGTTGGATAAATTTCATTACAAATAGCTTTCCCTTTATTTCCAATTTGTTTCTCTACATTGTACATTCTTTTTTTTTTTTTACTAATTCTTACTAAATTAAAAATAAGTCTGGAAAATACTAAAAATTGATTCGCAACAATGTCAATCAAGTGTACAGAAATCTGATGAAAATAATCTCATATAGGTATTAATACAACATGAGATTAGTTTTTTTTTGTATTTTGAAGTTATAATATTTACATATTCATGGCTTGGATAAGATATACTGTTTCAAAAAAAAAATCTTGTGTTAGAATGAAAAATCTCGCAACAAGTTTTTTCGAAGTTCAACTTGTTTAATATCTGTGTTTTGTTGCTGCCGTTTATTGCTAACGTTGGTAGTTAGGAATAAAACTATATTTACAGGACATGGTATAACTTGATATTCAAAAAACTAATTCACAATGATATCTTTAAATTTTAATTTCTAAAAATACTAATTATAATTAAAATTTATCTCCTTTCTATTTAATTTTATTTTTATATTTTTTTCATTTATTGACATTGGCAGAACTTTTATCGAAGTTAAAGTTAACAACATGTATAATTTTCCTTGTTAACTCCTAACGTATACAAACTTGAATTTTGTATGAAATCGCCTATAAACGTTAGCAACAAAACACAGCTAATATTCATTTCAACAAATCTATAATAAAACTAAAGTATCTAAAATTTGTACATGGCAAAAATAAAATTGATTTAAAATTTCATGTGAAACAACTTATAAGTAAATTCATAGATATCTGATAGAAAAAACGCTAATTTAATAGTCAAAAACCAAATTAATGCAACATTAACGTTCCTCTCCGATAGCGTTCTAGTTGTATTATATGCTTTAAACTCATGCAAAGTACCATATTTAGAGAAACGTCAATCTTTCATTGATGTAAGGTGTTAAGAATAGCAAAATGTTTGTTATAGAAGTTTAAAATTACGAGAATATTAATTTACTGTTTTACGGGGAAAATTAAAAAAAATCCAAGGAATTCGCGAGAGTATTTTGACGGGAAATCACGGACCCCAAACTCTAGGTGGTATCCATACTGGCTTCATTTTATAATCTACATTATTTCCTGTTCCTTGTATATGTCAAATTGTATGTGAATTATGTTAGTAGCATCAGGAAAGTAGCAAAATAGTTGTTTACTGAGAGTGGGCTAAAAGTTGGGCGTGGCATCAAACTTATATTTTATTATATTAACATTTTTCTTAATATTATATTCTATATTTCCTTTTGAAAGATACAGGATATATACAATGGTGGCCACGATTTTAGCCGACATAACCTGAAATTTGTTTGGCTTTAATTTTTTCCCAGATAGAAGTTTTTAATTATTTTATTAATTCTATATATTAACCAAAATGTACTAAATACATTTCGCTCAAGAATTGTAATATTATACTTATAATTTAAGCAAAACATTATTTAAACAAAATTATTCAAGGGATAAAAAGTTAGCCTACTTTCAAAAATATTACAGAAAATCAAAGATACTTTAAAAAATGAATTTTCAATATAAATTACAATTTACTAATGCATCTTAATTAAATCACGGTAGTTTTTGTGAGAACATTTTATGTCAAAATGGTTAAAAATGCTTTGAAATTCGAATATTCGGCAACTAGTCAAAAATCGCAAAAAATAGATTTTATGTGTTACGAAAATCGGATAAAATTTTAACAATCATTTAATTATGGTCAATTATCCTTCAAGATATTATAAATAATACAAAAACTTCAAACGTACACAAGATACTTGGTTAAATTGCGAATTTCCAAAATTGAATAATCACAAAATTTGCAAAGAAATTCCTCACCAGAAGAGATTAGTGGAAATTAAAAAGAACCTTTCTATTATGGTTAAGTATCCACCAGAACTAAAACCAGTTGTCGAATGTTATACTATGCAGATTGAAAAGCTTTAAAAGCAGTGTGGTTTCAAAAAAGAATATAAGTTCTTGATATAACTTATCGAAGGTGGGTAAAAATACACCGAAAAAAATTATTAACAATATTAATATTTTATGGAAGGAATCCATAAAATATTATCAGTATATTACATAGACGAACGATTTAAACAAAGCTTTCAATTTTGCAATGTTAAGCCAATAATATAAACTCTTGTTTCAACTAGAATTCTTATAAAACTTTCAATTATTTTTCATAAACCAAACAAGATAGTATCTAAATATTATCTATTTTATACGTTATCAGATAGTTTTTCCAGTATAAAATGTTTTTTTGACATCTAGACTTCTTTCGGAAAGTTTCCTTAATTACTGATTATTTGGTCTTCCATATTCGCGGAGTAATTAAAACTTGATATAGTGTCTATACTAGAAAATTTTTTTATCAAGACAAATGTCAAAATTAACGAGAATTTATGCAAGATGGAAACAGTTGCACAAAACCAACAATAAAGCAAATTTATGAATGTTTTTTTTTTATATATGCTGTTTAACAGCTGCAACATCCAAAAATAGCAATCAGCTGTTTAAGGGGTTACTTTGTATAGATTCGCACTGATTTTGACGTTTGTCTTGATAAAAATTTGTCTAGTATAGACACTACGTTAAGTTTTGTAAACGAATTTAGATTTTGTGTATTTACTTGCGACACTTTAGATTATTATTGACCATATTTTTTTTTTGCTTTTTGTAATATATTTCAAAGTGGGCTAACTTTGTCTCTTTTGTCTCTTGATATTATTTTTTTTTTAAATAATGTTTTTGTGTAAATTGTTTAATATTCCGAGAAAAATGGTGAAATCTATAATTTAATAACATTACCAGCAATTACTACCAATACGCATAAATTTAAGGTAATTTTAATTACAAAATATAACTTCTCCTTGAAAAAATAAAACAAACCAGATCACCAGCTGCAATGCTGAGGCTGTCCATGGTAAGTAAGAAAATAAAAAGAGCCCTTAAAGTAGAAGAGGATCGCCAAATTGGAAAATACAGTAAAGGCTTAATAGGCAATAAACATACTAATTTTTCCCTATGGAGGGCAGCAAAAGATATTAAGCCACCGGTAGAGGCGCAAAGTCCATTAAGGAACGCTGACGGTACCTGGGCCTGAAATGCAGAAGATAAATCCAATTTATTTGCATTTTATTTGAGCTCAGTCTTTCAATCAAATCCGCAAACAAATGATTTTGTATTGGGACACTAAACTAAATCATGACTACATAATTGTTGTTAGCCCAGAGGACATTAATACAAAATCATTAAAGAAAATATAAATGTGAGAAAATCTCGTGGATATGATTCAATAACTCCATCTATGATTGAAAACCTACCGAATGTGGCAATAATCGTGCTGTCTATTATGTTCAATGCGATCTTGAAACTAGAACTGAAAAAGATTCTACTATAACATTTTCATATAGACTAATGGCTTAATTTCTTGCTTGTCGAAGGTGTTCGAAAAAGTATTTTAAAAGAAAATTTTACCATTATTGAACGATTGAGATATCGTCCCAGTTCACCAGTTTGGTTTTCGTGATAAACACGGAACCATAGAACAAGAGATAAGGAAATTTTTCGAATTAAAGAAATATTATTCAGCTATTTTCTTAGATGTCGCACAAGCATTCGACAAAGTTTGGCACAAGGGCCTAATCCTCTGATTTGCCTATATGTGATGAACTGACTATTTCAACATTTGATCATGATACTGCATACTCAGTTCTCATGAAAACCCACAAATAGCATCTAACAAACTAGATATTTACCTCCGACGTGTGGACACATGATTGAAAAACTGGCGTATTCTCGTAAATGAAGTGAAAAGCAACCATGTTACATTCACCCTGAGAAGAGGTAACTGTCCTCCAGTTACACTTAATGATACAAGTATAGCGCAGTCAGGTCATGTTACATACTTTGGTATTCATTTAGGTAGGCGACTAACTAGGCGTCGTCATATAGAAGCCAAGAGACTTCATATGAAGTTGAAATTTTCCAGTCTTCACTAGTTAATTAATAGTAATACGAGTATCGATATTATACAGAGGACACAGTCAAAAATTCTGAGGACCATTACGGGTGCACCATGGTACTTAAGAAATGACAATATCCATAGGGACTTAGAGGTACCATTTGTAAGAGACGAGTTTAGGAAGCTCAAAGAAAAATACATTCTCAAACTAGAGACTCACCCCAACCCACTCGCAAGACATCTTGCTGAAGTTCAAAGAGATACAAGGCTTCGCAGTGCCCACTTTCCACTCCGCTAATAGTAGGACCAAGGAAGAACCAATGATCTTGATAGAGATTAAATAGTGTTTAATTTTTAGTTATTAAGATTTTAATACATATTGTGAGGTTTAAAATAAGACAGTTTCAATATACAAATAAAACGTCCTTGGTAAGTTATTATTAAAAATTATGATTTTTTCATTACTGAATGAGCGAAATGCCTCTTAAACAATTTATTTAGATCTATTTAAGGATTTTATGTACAACTTATATTATAGCATGTATTTGATTATTTTAAAACTTTCATATTTTATTCCAAGGGCCACATTGCCATCAGTCGTTATTTTTCCAAGCTCTATAAAAGTGGAATATTTTAATCAGATTGCGGTCCCACAAAAACTTCAGAAACTTACCATAACATCTTTTTGTTCATAAATTCTTAAATACACTTAAAACAATTATCTCAGAAGTGTTCCACATCAACTAGTAAAAAAAAAAAAAATTAATAATTTTTAATAATATCGGTTCGCTATAGAAAGCATAAAGGAAATTCAAAAAAGTTAATTAAGTCTTCACATGCTATTATTAACGTTTTATTAATATTTAGTTGAAATGTTGTAATTTTAAAATTTTTACAAACACACCTAGTTATTAACATTTATTTAAATTAATATTTCAGGCCTTAATATGCCACTTTTACAATTTTGATAATGATATTGAAAATACGTATTTTTCGAGGTGTTTTGAAAATGGTCCAGCACACGTAAATTTAAACATTCAGATGTAATATTTTGGAAGCAATATATAGTTTTTAAAGTTGAAAAAAATTAAAAATTGTGGAAAAATGGGGTGTAATTAGGGTGTAGGGGAAATTTCTATTATATATATATATATATATATATATATATATATATATATATATATATATATATATATGTACATAGATATATATATATATATATATATATATATATATATATATATGTACATAGATATATATATATATATATATATATAATAGAAATTTCCCCTACACCCTAATTACACCCCATTTTTCCACAATTTTTAATTTTTTTCAACTTTAAAAACTTCCAGGGGTTATGTACGAGGTGGAGACTTGACTTATACTACTTTTTTGTACCACAATTTCTGGTCTATGAAACATGAGCGAATAACTTGCTCCACCTATTGCCCAAAAAATTATATAACCTAAAAACTCCTCGGAGATGCATATTTCCTTTGGTCGTCAATGAGTTAAAAGTGTGGCGTGATGAAAATGTTTTATTTAACTTTCTACACTATATTTAGTCTAAGGAGGAAGAATTAAACAGAGGTATTATGAGGGTTTATTGAGAAATTCTTGTTTTATACAATTTTAAAGACTTCTTGGGGCTATGTGTGACAAGTTCGAGTCCTGACTTATACTACATTTTTGTAGCACCATTTTTTGTCTATAAAACATGAATGACTAATTTTCTCTACCTATTACCAAGAAAATTATATAACCTAAAAACTCTTCAGGATATTTTCTTCGGTCGTCAATGGGTTCAAAATGTGACGGGATCGATAAAAACCTAATTGTAACTGTTGTTTGTAATGAATATGTCTGCAATATCTACAACATATTTTTCACGAAACTTTTTTAGTGTAATTAAGTTATAAATATAATAATAATAATAACAATAATAATTGTGTATTTCTTTCTAGGTTCCTGAAGTCGTTCGTTCTATAACAGAAGAACGAATCTTCTCTTTACGCCAACAAACGCAAGTGCTCTGGGAACGTTATTTCGGTTCGATTGAGAAAATTGTTTTCACAACTTTTGAGGTAAGTTTTTATATTCATTGTATTATTTACGAGATTTTATGAATTCTAAGAACGCTTAAATATTTGTTTGCTTATATTTTTATTGACTTGCATAAATAATGCTTGTATGCCAAAAATGAAGATTGTTATTAGAGATTTTTCAATTGAACGCATATTAAATTAAACATTTTATATGAAGACTAGAACAGATAAGTTATAATAAAATTTTAGTTAAAAATATGTAGGCAAAGAAACAATTTTTTTTTTTTTTTTTTGAATTTGAGTAAATGTGTGGATTTTTGTATTTATGTTTTTACGAATGAAAATCAATACACTGTCTACCACTTGAATAAGGAATCGCATTTTCTTAATTTTAATTAAGTATATCTACTAAACTAAAGTTCAGAAAAAAATAGTTTTTTGCGCAACCAAATTTCAAAGTGTTGGTTTTAGTTTCCTGAAGAAATAAAAAATATGCATATTTTTATTATACTAAAATTATGCATTTATTAAAAGACATGTATTTCTGTGGTACTATTTCGTGTGTCACTTGAATAAGGAATTCTTTTAATGTTAATCTTGAAGGCTATGATTTGAATTTCTTTCAATATAAACGGCTAGAGAATTTTTAATGTGATAGTTTTTAAATAGTTTTTATTCAAAATGGGACGTGGTAAGGCTCTTAATAACTCTGAAAAAGAAAAAATTCTGATTTTGAAATCTCAGGTTCATAATCCGGTCCAAATAGCCAAAAACATTAATAGAGGAAAGACAGTTGTGTACAATTATTTAAATAACGTGGAAAGATATGGAAAAACATGAAAGGACGGAAGAAAATGGCAACAACTCCAAAAGAAAGACGAAAAATTCTTAGAATTGCATCAAATTCTGTCATGTCGGTATCAGTGCCAGTCTAAGAACAGTGCACCGTATTTTAAAGTCGTACCCATACATAGTCCGACGAAAACTGCAAAAAAAACACCACCTAATGAAAAACGCAAATCACAACGTTTACAGTTTGCCAAAAATACAATGACATGGTCCGACAAATGGATTAAAGTTGTATTTTCCGATGAAAAAAAGTTTAATATTGATGGTCCCGACGGGTATAACTATTACTTCCATGACCTAAATAAGAAGGAATTATTTTTGAGTCGCAGACATAGCCGAGAGGGCGGAATAATTGTATGGGATGCCATTTCTTCGTATTATGGTACCATAGAATTGATTTTTGTATCCAACAAAATGACTGCAACGACTTATAAAAACATTCTGGAGGAAATATTTCCAAAATTTAATTATTTTTTTGGACCCATACCTTGGAAGTACCAACAAGACAACGCTCCGATTCATACCGCCAGAGCAGTAAAACAATGGATTAATCAACAAGGTGTTCAACTTTTGGATTCTCCCCCATATTCACCAGACGTGAATCCAATGGTAAATGTCTGGGGTTGGCTTGCAAGAAAAGTTTATGAAGGAGAAAAACAATTTGAGACGATAGAATCCTTAAGGGATGCAATAACGGAAGCATGGAGTTCAATTTTGCTAAATTACTTAGAGTCATTATACAAGTCGATGCCAAATCGCATTTTTGAGCTTATTTCTAAAAATGGTGGCAGTACTCATTACTCATTAAATGCTAGAAGATAATAACTTTCATTTTTATAACCTAAAATTTAAAAATTAATTACAGTTTGCTTAGTTTTAAAATATTCCTTATTCAAGTGACACACGTAAAAGTACCACAGAAATACATGTCTTTAAATAAATGTATAATTTTCGTATAAAAAAATATGCATATTTTTTATTTCTTCAGGAAACTAAAGCTAACACTTTGAAATTTGGTTGCGCAAAAAAATATTTTTTTCTAAACTTTAGTTTATAAAAAAATATTTAATTAAAGTTAAAAAAATGTGATTCCTTATTCAAGTGGAGGGCAGTGTGTATTATTATCAATATTGAGAAAAAAATATTATTCACTAAGCTTATCTAGTTTATTGTTTATTATTATTTTAATTGGCTCTGGGTCTCGTGATAAATGGTAATTTAAAAAATGTAGGAGTTTGCACCATATTTTGAAGCGGTAGATTTTGTTTAATAAAATACCGTAGTTTTTTTTGGACATATTTTAAAAGTTTAATTATGTGAAAATTTTAAATTTCTTTTTTTTCTTTTTTTTGAAAAATTTATTTTTTAAGGTAATTATTTAGTCAATAAAACTAATTAATATAAGACTTTATTTATTTTGTTATATTGTTAGTAATTTATTAATAATACAGGTATACATTGATCCTGCGGCACGGGATTTCTCAGTGACTTCGGATGTACGTTATTTTTTTATTTTCTTTGGTCTATACATTTACAAATCCTTATAGACCAAGCATGAATATAAAACAAAAGCTGTGTTTAACTATTTAAATATAAAATAATTTTTCGTTTTAAAACTTCCTGAGATTTCGAAAGATTGATACAGTGATAGTATTTATTGAAATTTTTGCATAGCGAACAAAAGGGGTCGGATCGAAAGTATTTTATATTGATTAACTGAAAGTTTCGAGATGTCTAGGGTGAACGCTAAAGGTGATTTTATTTAGAAGGTACTCAGACTAGTCTTTACCACGTATTAAGCCCAATGTAACGATAGGTAGTTTTATTGGAGCATGTCTACTTTCTTGAGGGAAGAACATAAGAATTCCATCTAAGGCCAAGTAAACTAAATATTAAAAATTGTTTTTGTATTGATTCAATGAAATTTGTATAAATAATGTAAGAAGGATCCCGTATAATTGACCCATATTCTAAAATTGGTCAGACTAGGGATGCATATAGTTGTTTTGTAACATAGGAATCAGAAAATTCTTTAGATCATCTCTTCATAAATCCAAGAACCCCTGCAGCTTTATTTACTGTCAGTGAAATATGTTCAGAGAAATTAAGTTTATGATCAAGTAGAATGTCAAGATCAAGAAAGTTTGAACCTTTTCTAACATAAACCCATTAATATTGTAAAAAAAGTATCTAAGTTCTTCGTTCTATAGAAACACATTTGTTTACACTTTTCTATGTTCAGCTCCATTAGGTTAATTTTGCACCTGTGCGATAATTGTGTGATGTCATCTTAAAGTAATTGTTGTTCAGTATAATCATTTGAAAATTTTTAACATCGTCAGAATACACTAAAACATTTGAGTGACGAATAACATTATCAAACTTCACTTTCTGGGTTCTATCAGATAGATAGGAAGACAGCCAATTAATTGCGGAAGCATTAAATCCCATAATTGATAACTTATAAAGTAAAAGGTAGTGATTTATTTTATCGAAGGCTTTGCTAAAATCCGTATAAATTACATCATGTATTAAAAGATTATGAAGTATTAAGCCTCTAAACCACTTTTTTTAATTGACTCTGGTTTTCGCGATAAATCGCTATTTGTAAATAAATAAAATTAATTTTGTGATTTTTTGTTCAATTTTTGCAGCAGATTCAGTAAAATTGGAGACAGGTTGAAAAATGACTCTTCTATCCCCCTTTGTTGTTGCCAAAGAAAAAATTTGCTAACAACATTTTGACTTCGCCCAGTTTTTCTTCGCAATATTTATTTAATTTAGTTTCGATTTTCTATACCTTATAATATTGCCTTCTTTTATCGGACAATTGTTTAAGGTTCTCATATAAAACTGTTGAAAATATTTGAAAAGCACACAATTCAATTGTCAACAATGTTTGATGTGAATTGATTTTATTCTTAATAAATCTTTTCAGATGAGCCAAAAAATCTGTACAAGTTAGAATGGATGATGCTGACATTACCATCTATATAATAGATCTGTTGACCGTATTACTACGAGCATTGGCATTCACATTCAGTGCGCTCGTAACAACATATATTTGACATATTGCAAGTTTTAGATTTCACTTTTGGAGTTACATTGTTGTTGTTGGCGGGCTGATTTATTGAGCCTGCACAGAGTAAAATAAAGAAAATGTTTATTTCTTTTCAGGTTGATTTACAATCTATTCTAAGTACACATTTGTTGGTTCCACATTCTTGAACAGCCTTGGCCCAATTGGTGTCATATTTAAAATCAGTTGAAAATACTACTAATTATTGCCTAAATATTTTTAGCATGTAAATGAAAAAATATTACTTTTTTTTATTATTTTCAAAATAGTTTAAAAATAAGAGTTTTAATGTAACGAAATTCTTGTACGTAATCAGTTGAGAGGCAGTGTATGTTGGTATGTCGATTTGTTTTCGATTTCACTTAATATAACACACAATAATAATGAAAGTCGGTCAAGATCGTCCAAATTAACATTATTTAATCATTCAACAATTTATTGAGTTTTATAACTATAAAGAGCAGATTTTATTTGTATTTAATTTTATTTTCTTTCTACTTCAATAGAAAAAATTTTCATTTTATCAAGATGTTTTGTAAAGGTGGAATTATTTGAGTATTAATTTATAAAAATGTTCCGGCTTATAGAAAATTTATTCACTTGTTCAAAATGTTTATTTCATACGAAAGTGAAAAGCAAAACATTTTTATCTTCTTCAGAAGACCTTAAATAAAAAGTAAAAAGAAAAATTTATCACAAAAAATATTTGTCCTGTTCTTTTTATTTCTAGAGAATATCCTCTTCAATTTGTTATCCTTATTGCAGTAAAATTATGTATATAAATAGTTAAATTAAATTTAATGGTATTTATTTAATTCTTTTAACAAGAAATTATTTTATACATATTGAGGGCCCATATTCAAAACCGCCTATATCGAAAAACACAACTTTTCGGGAGAGCAAAAAACTCTTATTTTGCAAGTATTCAAAAAATTTTCTTTTGCAATATTTATTTAAAACCACAACTAAATGTTACATATAATTTGTTTTTAATATTTTACAATATTGGCAATTTTAAAAAGAGATAGAGGGTTTTTCACTTTTAAGATATTCAATGTGTATAAATGCTGGCAACGCATCTTACAAGTAATTTCTATTATGAATGGCAACTTTCTTTCAGTTCCCAGAAAGTTGTTGAAAATACTATTTCAAAAGTTTATCAACTGAAATAAATGTAAATAAACAAATAAAAAAATTCAGTTGCCTGTTGCCATCTGTAATATCATTTCGGCAACTGGCAACACAACTAAAGTTCGGTTTCCATATGTAATCGACATCATTTAATGTATGATTTCTAAAGTTTTAAATTAGTAAGTAACTTAAAAATTCAACATGAGAGCAGAGGAAATGGTACCCCCTATAAAAATAAAATAATAGTTATTATTTGAGTAAAAATGATTTGTCGCTTAAATGAAGAACTGTTAGAGCAAAAGTTATAAAATTTTGTTTGAATAATTTCCTTATAAAGATTCATAACTGAAATTAAAATATGGCGGGTAGGTTTAGGGGAAGTAAATTTTAATCATCACATATCTAAGGAACTGTTACACTGAAAATCTCGAGATTTATATATATATGTATATATATATATATATATATATATATTTTTTTTTTTTTTTGCCAAGTTATATATATGTGGTGAGAATGGGTAGGGTAGATTTACAGAGGGCAGTAGCCGCCATACAAAGTGAATATTATAGTATATCCAAAGAACTATTCAACCGATTTAAATTTTTTGGCCAAATTTATGTTCAGCATGTATAAATTAATCAGAAATGATATATGTTATGTTTAAATTGACAAAATATAAAATTATTACTCAGCGAGGAATACAAAAACGTTGATAATATTGGAAAACCTAGGAATTTTCATTTAAAATTTATATCATAGACGAGGATTACTGTAGGGAATATAATGGCATCAAAACGCAGTGTATATATATGTATTTATATTAAATTGTTCATAAACGTTATGAAGACTTGAATAAAAGCGTATTGAACAAAGGATTGTATGTACATAATCAGTTATCTGTATTAAGAAATTAAATAAATTATTTCTATTTCCTGCACCAAAATAAATATGTTTGTTTGTAACGTTCAGAAATAATCAGTTAAGAATATTTTCAGTATTGTTCTGTGTTAACAAAAAAAAATTGTATCCTAATTTTCTGGCCTATACTTTTTTTTTGCAAGAAAAATTAAACTGAATTTAACTTGAACTTTCCATTTCATTAGTTATAGGTATATCTTGCCGTAGTCTGGCCATGTGTTTCAAGTGTGTTCTCTCACGATTTTTCAACCTCGTTTGTGATGTGACATTATGACATGTATGTCAACTTAAGCTCATTCACTCATTCATTACAACTAGAAAATACAAAACTCTCACCCACAAATAGATACACTTACACGGTGAGTTTTTTATCCTCCTGCTATTTGGTCTTGTATTTTTAATTTTGTATATGTTTATTTATTTTGTATATACACATACATACATATGGATAAATTAATGCTGAAGGATATTTATACAGCTACAAAAAGGCCTTAAAATTCCTTTTTGGAAAACCCGGTTTATATTCTATCATGCTTTCTTTAAGGTCTTACAAAATTACTAAGCAAACTCTTCTACAATATCCATTACATATTATTAGGTCTTTATTTTAGGAAGCCTTGTTAAAAGGATATGTGTTAAGAATTTAAGTAAAAGGCAGCTAAAGGCCTCTTTGGTAGATATGTTTCTCGCAGGTTAGTTATATTACAGTTGCTGGTGTTAGAAGTAGTAGTGGCAAAAGTGGTTGTTCCTTTATACTTGATGTTTATGCCACTTAGGTATCAACAATTTTCCAATCATCGTCAATAACTACCACAATAGCAACCCACATCAGACAGTAAATACTTTCGTTTGCTGCTTCTGCTGGTAATATTGTCAATTTTATTTTGTTTTGGCTTTTTAATACGTATAATCATTACAGGTGATGTCAGATGTATTCATAAAACACTAGGTGGAAAAGCTTTAATAAGAAAGAATTAGATCGAAGAAACCCAAAGGTGATTTAAACTCTTTAACTAATTGTTGGTGAATTATAGTTAAACCCCTAAACTAATTTACACACTATTATTGCAAATGTCGATAAATTTAAAATTTGGCCAAGATGTTCCAAATGATACCCTCTTTCATAATTTTAGGTAGGTTTTAATGTGCTATAAACTTTGTTTTTCTTCATACAATGTTGGACCATCCTAATCCAAATACTTGATCGATTATAAGTTTTGGTGCAATTAGGTTGTGGCTTCAATTAAAATATTTCTAAAAAAAAAGTTTTTTTTTTTATTACTAGTGCGCAAAGTTATAAAAATTACTTAGGACTATTACTAAACAGAACATACGAGTATCTACCAGTCTTTTTATGTCGAATAAAAATTTAATCAAATTTTTGTTCAACTCAATGAAAAATAAATTAAGTGTTTTCAATATTTTTTTTATATTTTTATATTTTTACTAATTTTCATCATCGAATTACTGGCAACATAACTATTTGCTAGCATTTTTAAATTTTATGCATTTTAAGTAATAATTCTCAAAAATTCGTTAGAATTCGCTAAAACTCCCCTTGTTGAACTGAAATTTCTGAAAAAATTTACAAGTTCAAAATTACGGAACTTTTGAAACGTATTTTTATAAAAATTGACACAATCTTAAAGAAATAGATAAATCCTACCTTAAACAAAAATATGTGAACTAGATGGAATTTGTCGTGCTATATACGAATATGCATTCAGTTTTTTCCTACTATAACTCCAGAACCGTTTGTCCGGACCAAAATTGTCTTCATCTTAAAATTATTTTTTTTATCTGCTTAATAGTTTCGGAAATTAATGGAACAAAGCTTTTCCAATTTTACATGAAAAATTTATTTTTTTCGAAAGTATTAAGCGAATAAAAAAAATTATGTTAAAATAACTTAAAGATAATTTTAATTGACATCTATTGTAGATTAATGTTTAGCACGTCAAATTCCATCTAGTCCAACTATTTTTGTTTAAAGAAGAAAAAAATGTTTTTTGTTTTATATCAAAGTAGAATTTGGAAATTTATGCTAGCGGAATGCTAGTGCGAAAAACTGCAATATTTTCAGAATTATGCAACTAACTTGTATCCTACTTTCTCATCTATATTTAAAATTTCATTAAAATCGGTTCAGGTTTAGGCGTGATTGCGTCAGTTCTTTACCAACAAATAAAGAGAAATAGTATTCCTTAGTATCTTCATATTTATACTTAAAAAACATAATGTGTTTGTTAAGTAAAAAAAATAAAAAATAAAAAAACAATTTATAAGCATACATATATTTATATATTTTTGTATTATGTATATAAAAATAAACTGACTGCATATACAAAAAACAACAACACTAATATTCATTGCAATCAGCGTTACCGTTTGACGACTTTAGTCGCCAGTTTCCCCATTTTCAACCACTTGGCCACTATTTTTGCCAATTTTTAAAAATGGAACTAAATGGCGACTTTTTAAGACTATGTTCCAAATGACGATAATGAAGAAATTATTTTGAGATTGTTTCACAATGCAGTGATGTAAAAAAAAGATCCTGAAGAATTTTATAATTGAACTGAAACTGTTGAAAACTAAAGCTAATGATAAAGTTTATAAACAACTATTTAAAACATCAAATGCAGAATCTTTTTGGACCGGATTGTGAAAATAAAAAAAAAATAAAAATATTTTGAAAAATGATTATATCCTAGTTTATACTATTACTTTGGCTCATAGTAGTGCCTCGGCGAAATTTATTTTTTCTAATTTATCACTAATGAAAAATAAATTGTCTAACATATTTAAGGTCAACACTTGTGAATTCATGATTTCAATTCTAAATTTGTTAGGAGGGGATTTGTAAGACTGGAGTCCAAGTGAGATCTTTGTACAAAAGTACAGAAGTTGAATTAATAAAAAGAGAGTTTTATGTTAACTATTTCTATGAATAAATCCTTTTTACAATAATAAAAATCGCATAATTTTTAGTTGTGCTCATCTTCAATAATTGTTACAATTTCTCTTTTTATATATATTTTTTAATTTTTTTTTTATAAAAGATACGTTATTTTAATTAAACAACTGTTAAATAACGTATATGGACAACAAACACAAACATTTTAAAATCAACGAAACCGAGTTAATTTCATAATAATTTCGAACATAATTTTGTTTCTGGCAAAAAATAGCTTATATATTGTATTAGCAACGCAATAAGCAATCAAATTGCAAAGTTTTATGGCGAACAGTTTTTTTTTTTTTTTTTTTTTTTATTTATTTTCCCCCACAAGTTTAAAATTTCGGTGCTAATGTTATATAAGAGAACTGCTCTTCGTACATAGGGAAAAAATATTACTTTATATCTTATGACTCTACCGCTATTCGGTCAAAAGATATGTGAAACAAAAATTTTAAATATTTTTTGAAAATTTAGCAAAATTTTCAGATTTTCTTCAGCATTTTTAATTTCGAAAAAATGTAAAGAATTATGTAAAGCGGATTGGGAGACTTACTAAGTTTCTTTCAATGATTCTTTTTTGATCGTACAAAATAATCAGTTTTGGCGGAAAACGAGGTACTTTATCTACACGCATACCCGAGCACCGGCTTAAAAGCTATCAAAATGAGACTCAATAGCAACGTTTTGTTAAGGTTTATCCTAAAATTGAAGGCGCCCTTAAAAGCTAAGCATTTTGTAGAATTTATGAATGAATTTTCATAGTCTCCAAAATGATGACGTTATAAAATTTTCTTTAAAGCAGATAGTTTCTATAGTTTAATCCGAAATATATATATATATATATATAATTTTTCAGTGTGACTCAGGTAGTAATGACAATATTGTGAGCTTTTTTAACATGTGGTGATAGTTCTTCACAGGGTTAATGAATGTGTGCAATTATAATATAAATAAGTTTAAAATTTTGACCTTTTTTGTTATTTTTCAACTCTAAACAGCGATAACTTTTCTGCCCCCACGCGAAAGTGATTCACACCAACCGATTTTAAACGCTAAAGTATTGATTTCTGTTTGTTCAAAGCGCTATCAAAAAAAAGTGATATATTTTTTAAATCACACAAATAAAAGTTAAATGTTGACCTTTATGAAAAACAAAAAATCAAATTATAAAAATCAATTATAAATAAAGATATAAGTGGACCCGTTATTTTTGGTGTCTGGCTTTTATACGTAGATTATTATTGTTTCATACAAATACATAGATTTCTAAATGCAAATTTCTGTGCAATAAATACAAATTTTTTATGCAATTTTGTTTTAATTGTGCTGCATTATTTTTTATAACCTTATAAATGTTATAGAATGTTATAGAATGTATATAGAATGGTCCTGTTAAATTTTTGATAGAACTGTATGAAAAACGATTGTTATTTTTATGATCAATTACATCTCTCCGTCAAACGTGCTCCATTAAAATCTTTTCCTCATAAATATTTTTTTTTAATTTTTTGTATGAAACAACTTAAGTTCTAAAACATATTATTTCATTAGGATGTTCAAAATTTGATATTCTTATAATTTTAGCAGTAATACTAAATAAATCATTAAGTTTAGTTTGAAGTTGCATGAATGATTTATAAACAATAACATTAAATATAACCTTAATTAAAATCTTTCTAAACAATTAAAAGTCTTTTCGAGACAAGTTCAACATCACTTTAATGACATTTTTATAGGAATGGCGACCCAACCTTAATTGTCTCGGACAATAATAATCCTTTAACTATTTTGAAACATCACTTTGTGTGTTACGTTATACATACATACATACATGCAATTACTTGACGATAAAATTTAATGGCAATAGAAGGCATACATGAAATGCATTATTTTAAAATATTGTTTGATATACATACATACATACATACAGGTCTTGTCAATAAAATAGCACCACATTATATATTTTATTTTAAAAAAGTATTAGGACTGTGTAATGGAATTGATTAATGTTATAACTAAGTTAATTTTTTAGTATTGACAAAAAAAATTTTGGTCTGTTCTCTTATTAATGGTTGATTATAATATCTCTCGAAATTTTCCAATTATATATATATATATATATATATATATAATATATAATATATAATATATAATATATAATATATAATATATAATATATAATATATAATATATAATATATAATATACATAATACACACACATATATATATATATATATATATATAGATGGTGATAAATACACCACCGCTTGTCAGTTTTGCATGTTGTTTGTGCTCCTTAAGTGGAAATGGAGATTCAACTTTTTTTTTCTAGTGCAATATCATTTCTAATCAATCAATAAAATTTCTACATAAACATTTTACTTATAAATATTTTTATATAAAGATAGGGTCTACATCAACCATCCAATGTTTTACCTGACATATTTCAACCATTAAATATGAAAATTATTCCTTAATGTAGTAAATATGATATACATTGGCCTAGATTACCATTTTATATGATTTTACAAGAAAATAAACCAAAATACAAAATTTTGTTTAATAATTTCGAATGACAATGCTATTATTTTGACTTCAAAATGTCAGAGTTTTTTTTTTTTAAAAAACAGTTATTTCATGAAATGTGAATATTTCTCATAAAATATGTATAGAGAAAAAGTGCTTCAAATAACAATTCTATAAATATCTACAAATAAAAATATAACTTGCGTTAAGTGAGTGTAGGTCTTTTGGTGCTATTATTTTGACCAGTACTGTATATGTATTATACGTATTTGTGTGAACCGTTTACAAACATAGATTGTGTTTTATTTATATTATGAAATGCATGCGATGATATGATATACATAAATATTTTTTTAATATTTTTAGTGTCATAATATTTAACTAGTAGTGGTAGACATTAGTTACGGTCCAATTTTACCATAAATACAACGCTTCTCTCTCATCTTCAACCATCTACATTGATTTCCTTCAACTTTTCATGGTGCTAACTAATATGAATGTGTGTAAGTTTATTGTGTATATCACTGAAGCACGAGCTATCCCACAACCACAGTTGCCAGATTTAACGATTATTAGTGCTAAAAATGGCTTGTTGAGGATTTGATAATTTTTTCACTAAATTTGCCAATTTTTCCAAAAAGGAGATTTAGAACTGTTTTCAGCATTTTTTTTATATATATATTTTTCTCTTCAGTTCATACATAAATAATAACAATTAAATAAAAATTTTAAAATGTTGAAATTAACAGTCCATTTAACGAAAAAACATATGAGAAAACTTCTATTATGATATTCCATAAAATTTGTACTCTTTTATTATAAAATGGCGAGTAAACAATTTATAAAGGGCCAAACCCTTTTTTATTTTATTTATTTTATTTCATAATCAAGGCATTGGAAATTCTACAGTAGCAGTACTAAGTATAGAGTTGAGGTAGTGCACAAAATTTTGAAAGCATTAAGCTTTTCACTAAAACGCATTATAGTGAAAAATTTTTGATTTTCAACTATTTTCCATCACCATAATGATGGTGAAACATTTCTTCACTACCACTAAAAAATTTTGGTTATAGTGGGATATTTTTAACTATAACAAAATTATGTGGTGGTGAAAAAGTTACCCTACACTCAAATAGTGTGAAATCAAAAGCTGCAATTAAAATTTGTTCACTAAACTTTAAAAAATGATTTTATGATTACATATAAAAAATATTTCCATAATTTTTTTTATATATTACTATTTCTGTATCTTTTTTTTAGTCCCAGTCATATACAAAAATATTAGTATTAAACTATGAACTACTATCTAAACTTTTTAATTTAGTGATACTTTTACGTTAGTGGTGGAATATGTTTTTACGCTAAAATAATTAATTAATAAAAAAAATTTTTGCACTAGACTGATGCTGAAAAAAATTTCACTATCACTAAATTAATTTTAGAGGAATTTTTTTTTAGTATCACTACCACTATAGCTTAGTAAGGCTGATGTTTTTCAACTTACCACTAAAGAGCAAAGATTGTAGTGAAAAATGTTGCGCTATCAGTAACTTAGTGGAAACTGCAAACTTAGTGCACTACTCCCGACTATGACTACGTAACACATCCAAAAAAATGTTTCATGAATACTTTCAAAAGTAAATTTTGTACATCGTCGATGCGCTTACAATTAGATCTAATTGTTTTTTAAATTTTTTTCGGGGGGCATGGTAAATAATTTATTTTTTGTTTGAAAGCCATACAAAATTACGACTACATATTCATCGTTTTGATACGCATATCTTAGGACTTATTACCCAGCAAAAATTTTGCTTTCCTACCAATCTAGCAAGTATAATTGAAAATAAATATAAACAGGATATTTTTTGCCTCAATAACTACTTATTTTTATTCTAGTTGTGCACAAATTCATGTAGTTATTTTTCTACTTTAGGGGTACTCAAAAATATGCACCTTCGTTGTCCCAATGTTAAACGAAAATAAAACGAAAACATAAAAAACATCGGAAAAATGTTGCCGTAACACAAATTAACCATCCGTTTCTAAAGACTAACGTCTTACACAGTACACCATCTCACACTTAATTTAGTAAACGATAAAAACTCTTTTACTATAAAAATATCTTTTTAGACAATTTTTTTTAACTAACAACATCAGACTATGGTTGAACCAACAATCTTCTGGTTGTTAATCCAACTGTCTAGCGATCTGAATTACGTGATTGCAGTATTACTGGCTATTAATCTATTGAGTACTTATTTATGTAATATAGAGTAGGCAAACAGTAATGTCGCCTTATTACCAAAAAAAACTATTACCGAAAACCAAGAAGTTTTTACTTTGTAGATACTGCTAGACTTTCATAACAGGCCGACACACAATGAACTGTCTGGTGGAAAATCAAAAAAATCAGAAAAAAATATTTTCGAATTTAATAAAAAAAAAATTACATGATATGATGGTTAAAACTTTCAGCATACAAGATTTTTTTTTTTTTGCTTTATATTGTGTCAAGGAATTTTTCAAGTATTTTTACAATTTTAGGTTTGAAAAAAAAGAAAATTGCAAAAATTCAGTTTTCGATATTTAGATATTTTTATTCATTAGATGTATTAAAATTTCAACAATGAACAATATTACGAATAAAAATATGAAATATTTACTTCTACACAGTGAAAAGAAAATTATGTAACTTTTGCCAAAATATCAAAAAAAAAAAAAAAATATATATATATTTTGTTAAATATTGTTAAGTGTTTTTAAAATATTGCCAAAAAAAAAAAAAAAAAAGTGGAAAACAACATAATTCTGAATGGTGTTCAATATTTTAAAATGATTTCTATACAACTAGGGTTTGGGGTTTCTCGTGATATTTAAAATTGGTTCTATTAATCATTCTTTTTTGCTTTTATAAGACAAGTGTCTATGTTGTGTTGCACTGAAAACACAACTTAATATATTTTTTTTTTTTTTCAATAGTGAATATTTTAGAAGCGCAACTTATTTAATATTCATTTCCACAAATCAATGATACAATTAAAGAATCAAAGACTTAACTTGCCAAAAGTAAAATTGTTTTGAAATTTCATTAAATTCTTAAGACATTCTATGTCGAGATGTATTAATACTTTTGAAAAATAAAATATTTCGTATTTACAATAATTTTATATTTAATTCAGTTTTTATTTTTCTTTCAATATTTTTTCTTTTTAATTATTTCTTATAAAACTTTAGTAAAATCTTATTTTTTATAATGTAGAAAAAATATCTTATTGATACATATGAAACATATGTTTTTGAATAATTTAAAATATCACTTTTATATCGACTTTTTAATAAATCTTAATATTCAGTATTACCATCTAAAAATGCCTTTAGTAAGTAGAGTGTGTACAATAATGTAAATTTAACATTGAGGCGTTCAAACCAGTAATATTTTTGCTATAGGAAATCCCGGTATTTCCCGCACGAATCCCAAACCGTATATACAACCCATATTAAATTATATGTATTTTCTATGCCAACTTTTGAACTAGGTTGGCTTTAAAAATTTTCCATGTTACGGATTTTGTTTTAAATGTTTAAAGTTTTTCGATTTATTACAGTTGCTGTGTATTACAGAAGAATAATTGTAAGGAATGTCTTTGCAAAACAACCAAGAACAGTCGTGAATATGATTGGTTGGTTGGTTGGTTTACGTGGTAGCCCGTAACCTTACGGGCAATTAATTAGACTCGTTAGAATCCATTTTGATGGAACCACACTACTCGCCAGGTGAATGAGTTGTATTGAGTCTGTAATGAGATAGAAATGTAGGGAAGAACAATGAGAACATAAATTAATTAGATCCAGCCTGTAGCATTGAGATATTTAATGATGTCACTGAGTCTAGTGTCAGATATCTCACAGAGGTTGTCTAATTGGTGCCCGCCCAGAAATTTATGTCTGCTTGCGTTCAAGGCTTGGCATTCACATAGAAGATGAAAAACTGTCTCCTCCTTCCCGCGATTGCCACAACTACGACAATATTCATTGTAAGGGAGACCAAGTCTGCTTGCATGTTTTCCGATCGTCCAGTGACCTGTAAACAATGCTATTAGTCTCGAGATGTCTTTGCGTTTGTAGCCAATGAGTTGCATTGAGCGTTTTTCGTTGTAGGTAGGCCACGTTTCTTTCGCGACTCTACATTTCTCCAGATTTCGCCATCTATTTTCCGCCTTTTCTAGAAAGTGTTTTTGGATTCTGCTTTTGACTGTTCCTAACGGGATTGCGACAGAAACCGATAAGGAGGCATTCATAGCAGAGCCTACCCGGGCTAATTCGTCTGCCTGTTCATTACCATAGTAGTCCCTATGCGCAGGAACCCAGACTATAGTAATGCCATACAGTCGACTTAGTCCAAGCAGTTCCTCTTTACACTGTCTGACTAGAATAGAGGTAGATTTCGGTGATTTGAGCGATAGTATTGCCGCTTGACTGTCGACAAATAAACCAATATTCCCTTGAATATTTCTATCGCGAATTAGTTTACACGCTTCCCTGACCGCTAGTATTTCCGCTTGGAATACGCTTGCCTCGTCAGGGAGTCTACATGAGTGTCTAATTTCAAGATCATTAGAGAAGACACCAGAGCCGACACCGCAGTTCATCTTTGAGCCATCAGTGTATATCCTAGTTCCATATTGTTCAAGAAGATTACCCCTTCTCCATTCGCTCCTAGTGGGGAATAGGACTTTAATAGTATTCCCGAAGTCCATCTGGGTAATCATATAGTCGGTAAATTGATTGAATTGCGGGGGTATTAAATTTAATATCCTCGCGTGCCCATACGTTCTTGATATCCAGCTTTTCGTTGCAGATAATCTTATCGCACTATTAACTGATGATTCAATTATGTATAGGTCTATAGGTGTTAGGTGCAATATAGTGTTAGAGCTTCTTATGCACTAGTACGTAATGCACCTGCTATGCCAATGGAAGCGGATCTTTGTATCCTGTAAAGTTGATCCACCACATATCTCTTACTAGTAGCGGTTCACCACACAAGAGATCCATATACGAGAATGGGCCGTACTATCGCAGTGTATAGCCATTTTGTCAATTTTGGACTCAAACCCCATTTCACACTAAACATCTTTCTACAGGTGTAGTATGCTACCGTAGCCTTACTAACCCTATGTTGAATGCTCAGCTTCCATGAAAGCTTAGAGTCCAAAATAATGCCCAAGTATTTTGCATTGTTCGACAAGGTGAGTTCACAGTTTTCTAACCGTGGTAATCTGAAGCTCGGACTCTTGGTCTTTGTGGTGAAAAGTACCAGCTCTGTCTTGCCCGGATTCACTCCTAGTCCACATTCTTTGGCCCAGTCACTGAGTGCAGCCAGAGCAGTTGACATGATATCACTTATCACGTTCAGAAACAGTCCTGATACTAGTATCACCACATCGTCCGCGTAAGCCACGACTTTCACTCCCTTGTCTTCCAATTTACACAGGATGGTATTAATGACAATAAGCCACAACAGCGGAGAAATCACACCTCCTTGTGGAGTTCCACGCATAACTTGTTTGGTCTTAACACTGTTGCCTAAATTCGCAATGACGATTCTTGTCTCTAGCATTGACACCAGCCAGTTGGTGATATAATCCTCAACTCCTAGTTCGTACAGAGCTCTCTGTATCGCCATAGTCGTAACATTGTTAAAGGCGCATTCTATGTCCAGAAAGGTAGCCATAGCGTATTGTTTAAATTCAATGGATCGCTCGATGACCCTTACGACCTCATGAAGAGCCGTCTCCGTGGAGCGACCATGTTGACTTCCTGAGAGTCGAGTTGTACCCTCTAGACTCTGCCTTATATGTAAATCAATGAGTCTCTCCAGAGTTTTCAGCTGAAAAGATGAGAGACTAATCGGACGGAAGTCCTTTGCATTCTCATGACTTCTTTTTCCGATTTTTGGAATAAACACTACCTTCACTCTCCTCCAATTCCGAGGAACATAGTTGAGGTTTAGGCAGAGTTTAAAGATTCTATGTAACCAGGGTATGATGTATACCTTTGCACTTTGTAGCATCCGTGGTATAATACCATCAGGCCCTGCATGAGCCATCCATCCTTTTAATATAGGATGGATTATTATGACCATTTGCCAAAACCTTACTGAGTCTAGCAGATTCCTTGGTATTGTCGATAGATTCGCAGAAGCCCTTCCATGAGTTTCTTTTTGCGATCTTTATTGCTTTCTTATATTCTCTATGCTTATCGTGATACAACTGCCACGATTTTGTTCTGTAGCCAATATTGAAAGCATTGCATGCCTCCTTGCGTAGCTTCGAGAGTTCCTTATTCCACCAGGGAGGGAAGCTCTTTTTAGCCTTCGTCATTGGACAGGATATATTAAAAGCTTTAACAATTTCCTTGCTTAATGTGCTCTCAATTTGGTCAAGACCCTCAGTCGTTGCTTCGACTGGAGGTATTTTTTTCAGTTTGTAAATATGATTAGAAGACAGAAAAAAAAAAATAAAAAAAAATAAATTTATACATTTCTATTATATTTAAAAACGAGAAAGAAAGATATAGTCGGTCAAGACCGGCTATATAATGCCCTACACCATTGCTTACGAGCATAAAAATTCGAGAAGGGGACTTACATTATACCTGTGACCAATTTTACTAAATGTAAAATAAAATATACAAATACAGAATAATGCGTTTATACTAACATCTAGATGATTTTATGCACTTTAGGGCGATTCCTGAAAGTGGGATCTATATGGCAACTACGGTAAATTATGGACCGATTATCATAAAATTTGGCAATGTTGTTTCTGTTTACATAAAACTTATTTGTGTCGATTTGTGCACTTTAAAATGGTTTTCAGAAGAGGGGTATATATGGGAGCTATGGTCAATTGTGGACCGAACTTCATAAAATTTGGTACAAAGATTGATACTTATACAGAACTTCTTTGCACTTTTCATTAAAATATTCTTATTTGAAAGGCATTTTTGAGTGTTGAAACTATATTCCGGGGGGAGATTTGTATGGGGCCTAGTTGAAATAATGGGCCCATCAAAACCAATTTCAATAGGCTTCGTCCTTGTGTCACAGGAGCCCCACGTGCCAAATTTCACAGAATTATCTTTAAAATTGCGACCTGTACTTTGTGCACAAAGCTTACATAGACAGCCAGCCGTCCCGCCAGACTGACGGATACAACACTGATTAATAAAAATGGCAACACTGATTAATAAAAAAAGTAAATAAGTTATGCAAAAAATACCATAATTAATAATATATGTCTATGCCTACACATATACTAAATTTCATTGTTGTACATAGTTTTCTTCTATTTTTTCAAATTTTAATATAGGCTCAGTTCACTGTGCGACAATGCGAAATTAAATTAATTTATTTTTAACTAAAAACAAAACAAATAAAATTCATGAAAAAAAAAGAATGAAAATGGCCTTAATATATAAAAATCCTAATTTTTGATGTTAACTATTTATTGACGATTTCAAATATTCGATTTGACGATTTTTTCTCAAAATTTGACGGTTTGGCACCAAATTTATCTGGCAACTATGCCTACAACCCATATTTATATGCGTCTCGTACATGGTATAGACCAATAAAGCAACATTTTTTATTGTATTTTTTTACATTTTGTTTTTGTTGCTGTATTGGATGTGATTAATGCGAAACGATTTAAAGTGAAAAGTGGCACTTATGCGCGTAACGTGTGCTGGTGTAAATGGACGCTAGAGAATAGAAAAAGCAACTGCAGCAACAGAAAGACGAAAAAGGACATGAAAATGTGTATGTATATATATCAGGGTTGGAAAATGAAAATATTTTTCGGTATCAAAAAAATAGTTCCGATAGTACTTACTTTCTTACACTCGGAGTACTAAAATTAAAATTTCTGATAATTACTTTTTAATTATTTCTAAACTTAAGGAATGTCGTTTTCACAACAGAATTGATGGATTAAATACATTACCAAATCATTACTCGATCTTCATTTTGCTTTTATTCAGGGTAGATATTTATAACAACATATGAATTTCTTTATGTATATGTTTATGTATTTCTAATCAATACTTTATCTGAAATTCGGAGTATTTTCATTTTCACTTTCACTGGAATTCGGTTTACTGGACATAGAAAATCGAAATTATATAATTTTGAAAAGAATTTAGCAACAATTTTTCTATAATTCAGTTTATTGTCCCTATAAATTTATTTGCTTAAATTGTTTAAAATACGTACATACATACATACATACTTCAAAAGAATTGAATGTATTTCAAGCATTTGGTCAAAGGATTTATCACAATTTCATAATAATTCCTGAATATCATGTGTAAATCAGAATCGAAGTTTTAAAAAAAGAAAGTTATATAAAATCTATATCTATAGGAAAAGTAAATACTTGAAATTTTACATATCTTCAAAATAAATTTTCTTTGAAAAAAAAAAAATTGTAGAATAACCAACTAAACGGTTAAGAGTATCAAATTATAGTGTCAAAAAATTTAGATCGTATCAACTTTTCCATCCCTGACATACATACTTAGTATCAGCGGAGGAGCCAGTGCCATTACGGATTTAAAGCTGAAAGGCAGTAGCAGAACAAAACGGAATCGAGTTGAACTTTATGAAGGCGAGCATGAGAAGCATATGTGGCTAAGTGCAAATTAACGGTCATTTGCGAGGTTTATCTGTGCATGAAAATGTTTGTTTTACAACAAAAACGACTAGAATGTCTTTAAAATTGAATAATATTTATTGTACTAGTAAACACATACAAATTACATACATATATTTTAATATGTATGTTTATAGAATTCAAGTACATAAATATGTATACATCATTGTGTTTGTTAGTTTTGAAAATGTTTATATTTGTCGTCATAGGAGCAGTATGTAGTGTGAATATTTAACTCATTTTTTATTTGTTTTTTTTTTTTTTTTTTTTTTTTTTTTTTGAACAAACATTTGTTCTGTGTTTTCCTTGTGAACATTACTTGCCATATTTGATATTTTTTTGTTTGAACAAGTGTTTTTGATGTTGTTGTTTTCCTTTTCGTTGGATATAAAAGTTTTACTCTGTCAGAATGGCAGTCGTATACTTTTGGCCAACTATGCAGTGGCACAACAACGTGTTGCCAATCTCTAACTTTTTTCATATTTCGTTAAAGTGGATTTAACTTTTGTTTTTACAATAACCAAAGAAGCAATATCGTTTAATAACAAAAGTTTCATTATAAATTTACTACATTGAGAGAAAAAATTCGATTAAAATCCACCACGGTTTTAATTTGCGGTATCTGGTTTTTGATACCGTTGGTTAAAAAAATTTAATAGAAAACATACGGGATGGAAATCGATTTCGACAACGGAACGAAATGAAATCGAAAAAATTTGTAATGTATTTTTCGTTTTCTTTATTGATGAGAATTACTTTTATTCAGACTTTATTATAAAATTTTAAGAGTTCCATGAAAATTATTTCCTTGATTTTCAACAGTGCTCTATCTTATATAAAAAAAATAAAGCATTGTTCCAAAAATTGATCGAAATTCATAACAATTTTTCGATTTGAAAACGATCGATTTCCATCACATGCTTGATAATTTAATTTAATAATTTGACACCGAAATCGTTTCAATTTGATACCAATTAGGTATCGATTTTCGTTAATATTTGAACACACAGTGTTGAATTTGAACACATATTCAAATTCAGGTTCACTATTGACACTGAATGGTAGGTTTTCAATACATATGTGATCATTTTTTTTTTCTCTGTGTGAAAATATTTTGCATTTGTGGTCACCCAACAAAAAATACTGGTTGCTGGAAATGATATTACAAAATCAGTTGTTATTTCGCATTAGGGGCATAACTTTTTTTCGAAAAAATATACATATATATACATATATATATATATATATATAGGAATTGACAGTATTTTAAATTTATGGTCATTTAAATTTTAATTTTAACCAAGCAACGTATTTATTATAAAGTAATCCAATACTTCAAGATTATAAAAATTCCGAATTTAAACGGAAACTTTTTTAACGATCGCTAAAATGTGATATCGCATTTTTAAATATTTATTTTTGCATGGCCTATACTTCTATGATATTCGTAAAGATTGGAATAAGTTATGCTCCTATTGTGCATTAATAAGGCATAATTTTTGTTCGAGATAAGCCGCTTAGAAGCATGAAACCAAAGAGCTTATTATTAAAAAGTTTCGTAAACGTTTTGATTTAAGGCTTTTCCAAAGTTCGAGATAAAGCAATATTAATTAGCTTACAATAGCATTTTGCGTGCTACTCTATGGTATTTTTGAAAACTGTTTTAATTGAGTAAATTGTCCATTGCTTCTAAATATACATTCAACCCTTTTTGTTTGCCATGGTTGTTGTGGTTATTTTTATTTTTTAAATTTTGGTATTTAAAATCTTTATATAAAGCTAGGAACGATTCTGAAATTAAAATAATTTACTTAATAATTACTTCTATGAAAAAAGTGAGCTGACCTTATAATTTTGACTTATTTGAAATGCACATTTTCAGCAGAGATACGCTCTTTGTTGCGAAAGTGTTTGTTATATCTAGAACAGTCACAGGCACAAAGAGCGGACGTGAAAATTTGAATGTGTTAGTCTACTTAGTTTGTTTACATTTTGCTGCGAATGTGTTTGTTATATCTAGCCTGCAAAAAAATAGTAACTTTTTCTTACACTTTTTGTTCTGTGCTTTGTTTTGGCTTAACCATGCGACATGAACCTGCCTTCTTGAAAGCTAGAACAAAACTAAATGATTGTTAAATTCGTTATCCTCCGGAGTGCTATGGGCGCTAGTGTCTGATATAAAAAGATTAATGCCAAATATATGATACAAGCGGTATAGAACACTTTTAATAATAGCTGTACCATCAAATACCCATTGAACTTTTTTGTACACGGAACAAAAAAGTGACCTTATAATTTTGCCGCGCACTTTATATGTATATGCCGAGGACTGTACTGTTTCCAAAAATCAATACATTTCTTCTTTAAAAATCGTTAATCCCAGATTTTATAAAAGTTCATCCTGAAGGAGTAACCGTACTGGTTAGTATATTTTACTAGCTGTACAGTTTAATTATGCAACAGATTTTTATCATTTGATTTTTATTCATTTGTGAAAATTCATCAATGTACAAATATGATTTACGATACATATATCAGTTTACATAAATGCTTGTAAACATAAATATATACTCGAAAAACCAATATAACAATATGTGAACCACTTCATGTATTGTGTCTATGTCGCTTTTAATGTAAAAGCCTAAAAAAATATTAAAAATGCATTTTAATGAAATTGTATTTGATTAAATTCTGGTTTGTTGAATATTTTAGATTTTTGTTTAGTAATATAACTATATAAAAATGATTTATTGAAAAAAGAAGTAAATAATAAAACTCGAAACCTTTTTGGCGATTTTTCAAATGCTGGTAGGAAAATGAAGATCAATTTAATTTTTTTTAAATATTTATTTATCCTGAATTCGGCTCATCACAAAAAAAGGTTTTTCTCGAGACTCTCTAATATACATACATATATTAGGATTATAACTTTTTGAAATTTTTGCGAATGTTAAAATTTCTGATATTTCAATTTTGGAATTAATGTTAACCGTCTAATTAATAAATGTATTTTTTATTACTCGAAATCATAGTTTAAAAATTAGTTAGTAGCTTTTTTATTTCAACGCATCCCATTTTGAAAATATGTATGCATCCTTAAAATTTTTTTGGGCATAGTACATGCTAAGTATATACTAACATCAACGAGCGTCATATATGTTTGCACGTGTTCTTGTAAATAATTTTAGTAATTTTACTAAAAAAAAAAAATCACACATCAACATATTTCATATTAGCTTGTGTATTTTTTAGTGGTTCAACATTATCAATTTTTTAGTTCTTTAAAGTATTTTGTTTGCATATTTTTCTTTTCAAAATATATTTTAACAAAGTTATACAAGACAAAAAATATGCAACATATTCAGTGCGAACTACGAAGAATATGTCAGCGTGAGAATTTCTTACTACGAAGATAAAGATCGCAAACAGCTGTTTCAACCTGCTTTATGCAGATGTGTATAAGAAGCTATTGACACAAAAATTCTAGTAGCGCATCGCAGAAATCTATTTAAAATAATTTTTACATAGCTGCGTGAAATTTCTATATCAAATAAATGGTTAACGAATAAATGTCACCAAAAGCATACATTTATCATAAAAACTATAAATTCGTGTAAAATAATGACTAAGTTTCAAAAATCTCCTTAATTCGTTTATTATCATGGTTTTAAAGGAACTTATTATATTCTTCATAAATTCATCTATATTATAATATCTATAGTATAATAAATATCTATAGTATAATAAATACTTCAATGTGACTTATTTTAAAAAATTGCTAATTTAATCTTTTGCGAACAAAAATGCATAAAATTAACCCTCTTGCTGTTTAAGGTTAATTACGTATAATCTTCAATAGTATCAAGATAGACCATTCCAATATCACAATAAATCCTTATATGTCCAATATGAAAAATTTCCAAATTATATAAAATTATATGTTTGAATAAAGAAAATATGACAAACATCTTTAATAAAATCTTAATATTTCGCGACTGAAAAGAGACATAACAATTATTTAAATGAATATTTCAGGCATTAGTATGGCTCTATTACAATTTGAAATTAAATTTTAACGAAAATTTCGATAATAATATTTTTAGAGGTGTTTTAAAAATAGTGCAACTCACGTAGTTTTAAACATTCAGATGTAATATTTTGGGAATCATATAAGAACAGATCAATCTTCAAATTTGCAAATTTTTATCGTGAGCATCTACAAAATTTTAATATGTATTTTTTTTTTTTAATACCTTTATACTTAACTTTTTAATGCGCAATTTGTCTTGGAATGAAAAAAGTGTTGTTGTTGATGATTAAAAAATTGTAAAATCAGTGAAGTAAGATTGTAACAGGAAAACAAAACCGAACACGAAGGATACCAAAGGGATTAGTGATTTGTTTATGATTTGTAAATGGATTTGTTTATGATCTGGAAATGCAACAACCAGTGTTGCCAAAACGTAAGTGGGAAAAAGCGCTAGAATTTTCAAAGAAAAATGCTAAAAAGTGCTAAAATTAAAAAAATTGCCAGAAAAAAGTACTAAGAACAGAAATCGTTTGTATTTGTAAAAAAAGAGATATATGCTTTATTTTCAGAGCTAAAGCTAAAATAACATTAAAGAAAGTAATAAAAACACATCCTGAAATTGATTCTTTAGAAATTAAACAAAATTTATGAGTCGATTTTTCAAAATTTTAATTATTCTAACTATGTGTTATCTGAATTATACTGTTATATGTATACCAAATAACATATAGATTAACATTTTGACGAACTAAAATCGTCTTTCTTTAACAGAAAATTTGAGTTTTAAAATCTCATTTATTATTAAAAGCCAAACATAGTATAAACTAGAGAATCTGTATAATTATTGCAGATCCCAATCCGGGTTGTTGAATTATTCGGATTATCGAGGATTTTTTTCTGGTCCAGTTGTTAAAAAAAAACTATTAAATAATGTCTTGTTTTTAATATGTGAAACACTTTTTTTCTTCTTACTTATTTAATAGCAAATAAAATTTCAATTTCTCACAGATTAGCATATATATTATTAAAGCTATTTACAATAAAATGTTTTTCATAATCATTCAATAATAGTCTTATTATTTAACTAAGTTAAAAATACTGCTTTTAATGCGAATTGAATCAGAATTGAGAAATCAATATAAGGAAAAAAACTGTTAAATTGATTGCATGGGATCAAAGTTGGCATAATTGGTTCGAAAATATTTGATTTTTAAAGGAGTATAATTTCTAGTTGAATGATTTGGGATTACGAAATAAATAACAAATGAAATATTCATATATCTTCTCCTACTTTCAGGACTAGGAAGATCAATAAGCTGTAATCGACTTTCATATGATGGTAAAATAATATTAGGATTCCATGGAAGATTACGAAGACAAAATAAGAGAAATTGTTTATGGAACGATTTAATTTTCTTTATATTAAGGATCCCAGACCACGAAAGCATATTCCAGAATTGGTCTTACGAGAGATGTGAATAATTGCTTTTAAACGTAAGGATCATTAAATTCTCTTCCCCACCAGGAACCATTTTTGCCTTAACGGTTTGTGAAACGTGGGAATTAAAGATTAGTTTACAATCAAGCAATACTTCTACTAGATAAAGATTGCCAAGATCTGATTGGAGTAAGAAACATTGATAGGAATAATTAAAGCTATGGAACAGCTTTATATGATCAGCATACATTAATATTCAAGAATTCTTAATGCAAGCTGATAAATCATTTATAAATATTAGGAATAATAACGGGCCGAGATGACTACCTTGTGGAACATCGATTAAAACAGAAATTGTTTTCGATGTACATTCTCTAAATAATACACATTGGTATCTATATTTAAGATATGAAGAAATCCATTTAAGGAAAACAGGAGAAAACCCTAGTTTATCTAATTTGAACAATAGGAGATCGTCATTTACTTAATCGAAAGCTTTACTAAAATCTGTATATATTGTGTCTGTCTATAAACCTGAATCAAATGTAGTTATATCTGAGGTTGTGAACTTGAAAGGGTTAGTAGTAGTGCAACATCCTTTTCTAAATCCATGCTCGAATGGGAAAACATAAGAAACAATTATATGCGGAGGGATTTCACTAATATCTTTTCCAAAATTTTGGAATAACACATAATTTAGCAATAAACAAAAGTATAATATAATATTTTCTTCAAATTTCAGGAAAATAACCAATAAATATTGATATCTTGGATAAGTAGGTTATTGGAGACATAAAAGTATGTAAACATTTTATAAGAACGCAGCTTAGAAAACCGTCAGGTCCAAATTTATCAAAATATTGTAGATTTTGTACAGCTGTCAGTACCATCAATTTATCTAATGTTGGACAATTTATTAGGGTTGCAGCAGGAATTGGATATGTATAATTGGAATAATTGGATGTAATTCTTTATTTGAATAGGCAGAGGAGAAGAAAGCAGCAAACATATCACAAATATCTGCATCGTTTGAGGATTCTTTATCTTCGAATTTTATCATGGACATTTAAACAGGAGTTCAAAATAACTAAATAGAATAGATGAAAATAATGAGAGCTGATACTTAAAACATGCAAACAAAATATTTTGGGGAACTAGAAAATTGATAATGTTCAACTACTAAATACAAAAGTTAATATAAAATATGTTGATGTGTGATGTTTTTTTTTTTTTTTTTTTTTTTAAGTAAAACTGCTAAAAGTATTTAAATGGACACGTACAAACATATTGGCGCTCATTCATGTTAGTATATTCTTAGAATTTTTATAATAAAAAAATATGAAAAATGTTGCAATTTTCTAAACGTGTTAGTAGTAATTTTACTCTGCTCAAAATAGAAAAAAAGCAGAAACATTTTATAGGGGTGTTAAGATAAATACGTCAGTTAAATACGTCCCACACAAATGTTAAATATGCTCCACACGCTGTTAGTTGATTTTTTTTAAATTAACAAAATTATTTTTTAATAAAAAAAACTATATCAAAATTAAATTTTAAATAAAAAAATCTAAATATATTTATAAAACACATTAAAATATAAAATCGTAAAGAAAAACATGAATCGGGTAAGCAGAAGGACTAGGACTAGTAGATTCCAGAAATGTATGTTCTATGTCCAGATTCCATCTGGGATCAGAAATATACAATTTTGAAAAATGTATTTTTTCACTATGATCATATGGAAGTAAGAGTGGAAGTAGCCTAGGACTAGTAGATTCCAGAAATGTATGTTCTATGTCCAGATTCCATCTGGGATCAGAGATATATAATTTTGATTTTTTTTTAAATTCGAAGTTATTTACAAGACTTTAATACCTAAAAATTGAAGTTGATAAGTGGCGATAAAATTTTATACAATAATTTTATAAATAACTTTTGAACTAAAATTTTATTATTATTATTATTATTTTTGTGCCACCAAAAAAGTTAATATTTTACTTCATTATTCCTTTTTAGTTTTTTAGAACTCTTTAAATTCGATCTAAAATTTTTTCGTACTTTATTTATATTAGCATATTTCTTTATATTTTATGTGAAAATATATTTTAATAAGTACATCTATTCTGTTTTGGTTTCAGCAAAAAATTGCATAAAAAGTATTCATGACATGAGATCGCGGTATCTTTAATATTTCATAAATCGTCGAGGCACACCAAAGGCACTATTTGAAATCGTTAAAAATGTATATCAATCCATAGCTATTACGATGGCTTATGTCGGAATCTAGTGTCACTCAAAAATAATGTGTATTTTTGTTATTTAAAAATTCACTTTATAGTAATATAATTAATATTTGTAACTTTTTATTTATTAACATCATTTGAAAAGTTTTTATTTGAGGTTAGATATAAAAAATACATCAGTGAATTAAATGCAGTATTTTTTTTTAATCTATGCACACTTTGTTTTTTACTCGATATTAAACAGATCTATGATCGCGATTATGTTCACTAATATAAAACATGTATACCTTTGTGTAAGTTATATCTGCGCATTTATTTTTCATATCAGGCTTAAAATGGAATTTTTAAAATTTTTTAATATTTCAGACTTTTAGCTGCCATAACATTATCGGTTATTTCTGGTCTATTAATATAAATTTAAAAATTTTTTGATTTTCAAATATTAAAAATATATTCACAAATTTTATAAAATCAAAAGCGGGAAAATCATGCTTACTTTGTTGATAAGAAATTTTTTAATGAAATGTTAAGAAGTCTTTATCTTCGACGCCATCAACATCAACGCGGTTATCTTCGACGCCATCAACTATATCGTATCGTATCACTTCTAATTGGTATTATAGTCATATTGCTGTGAGTCATATACGTATGGTAATTTTTTAAATATTATTGAGAATATAATTTTGACAATTTTTTATAACTTTTTATAATTTTTTCGTTAAAGCCAGTTACCAATATTAACTGGCTAAATAGCGTTGATGTGTCATTAAAAAATTTTCAAATTTTTTGTTAATCCCAAAAGTAAACGAGTTTGAAGAAATGGCTACATGTACTTACAAATGTATAATAAATATCATAGATTAATATGAAGTCAAAATCTCGTTTTTAGTTTCTCGTCGGTTCATAAGCATCTTTTTTTGTGAGCAGGTTTAAAACAAATTAAAGTTTATATAAAAATGTTAAATACAAAAAAAAAAAAAAAAAAAAATAACATGTTCTTCATTCCAATTATTTATTTATGTTTTACAACAAATAACTTTTTTTTATAATAAGAAAAACTAAAATAAAGAAAAGAATTTACATTAGTGATTGCTAAATTGATTTCTATTATGGTCGAAAATTGATTCTCGTTGTCAAAAAACGATTATTTTGTGCTCGATACTTACCAGCCAATTTTATACTGAAATCGACTTTTAACCTTCGATTAATCGAAAAATTAACCCTGCAAAATGAAATAGTTGTTTGTACCAATAAATTGCAAAAATTGCAAAGGAAAATTTTTAATTTTCTAAAAAAATAAATATTGCGACACTTTAAAGTTTTTTAATAAAAAATCAGTAAAAATACAATTCAAGAAAAAAATTTTAAAAACAACTTTGAGTACGAGTTATATAAAATCTACATATATAAGAGAACGGTCACCAAAATACTTGAGCATACACGTTTCCGCAGTACCGGACAGTCACATAAAGAATGCTCCTAATCCTCAATAAAACGACTTCGGCAGTAATACTTTTCCCAAGCCTCGATTTTAAAGTTCTACCACAGAAATATGATCATCCGTCTGTGTTTCTGTTATATCCGTAGGCGACCAATTTCTTGCGCATTCATTTGCCATTTCGATCCTACGAATACCCTGTTACCCAGACTAGTAGTATAGATAGAGATTGAGTGCAGTTGAGTATACATTACGACTTCATTATATACGAATTCTGCGCCTTAATTGTAGCATGACCGTTCAAATACAAGTCGATAGTCTATATCTCTCAAAACAAGTGCGCTATCTACCATAAAATATTCCGGTCTCGATTCCAGATTTATATATAATATTTTATATTATTGCATATCTATGGAAGTATGTTAACAGTAAATAGTTTTATTATTTTTATTATCTTTTGATCTTTTTCGAACAGTCGTACGACTATTGTGTACACATAAAATTTATATAAACATAATATAATTTTAATTATTTTTATTAGTTTTACAAATAATAATCGATTAAAAAATCGATTATGGGATTCGATTAATCGACCATAAAAATCATAATTAAAATGGTTGATCGAAAAATCGAAAATCGATTATTAACTTTTCACATAAATCACTACTTTACATATAGTTTTTTTTTTTTTTTTTTTTTTTTTGGGCAAACGCCATCAGTTCGGAAAAACTAAATGCATTTGACATAATCATAATTTGACATACTTCTTCTCCTTTTTCTTCATAGTGAAATCATAGTCCTTGAAAGTTAAAACTTTAAATTAATATCCATAGATATAAAAGTTTTATAAGTTTGAAAGATGTAAACATTTGTAAATGATTGGACAGATTTTTAGGTATTATGACGTAATTTGTATCCCTAATTGGGAATCTAATCATATTCACTGTCTCATGTGAATCAGACCGACATTTTTTACTTACATATTTGTATGAAATAGTTACTAAAGTACACTAATGGTCATGTTGTTATGTATACTTCAATATAATATGAGTAGCCCAAGAAAATGAAACAAAAAAAGGGCAAATCCTCGGTATTTTATGGAATGTATTTTGGCTATAACTTCGTCTTGTAGAGAGCCCTCTTCCACCAGTCGAATTAAATAAATCCGATTCCGTATATTTCCATTTGCTCCTCATTACATTCCACATGAAATTATACTATATATATATATATATATATATATATATATATATATATATATATATATATATATATATATGTTATACATTATATATATATAATGTAATGTAATGAGGAGCAAATGGAATTTCCAGATACGGAAGCGGAGGATTTATATATAAGTCATGAAGAAAACAAAATTAAAGTGGACGATTGTATAACATCGATAAACATATGCATACAATGGGCTTTGGAAAATGATAAGTCGTCAATTAAAAGAGATACAACTCAAAACCTGTGTTAGTACCAAGAGTACCACTTTCTGTTGAAGTATTATACTATTGTGAATATTAATTGAATTAGTTAAGCATTATTTTTCATACAGCTATTTCCATAAAAAATTTGTAAAATACTGTGTGATTGGTTAAGGATATTTAAGATTCGGCATAGCCGAATATAGCATTTTCACTTCTGATTGTAGCTATAGCCCGTTCATTGAAAAATGTACATTTTTACATGCAACAGGAAACATGTCTTAAGACATATTGTGGTAAATAAACAAATGTTGTCGTGTGATCAAAACATATGCAATGCATAATGAGCGAGAGATATATATCCAAAAATCTGATTATAAGACGCCAAGACGAAGATATGTGTCAAAATTTGTCCTTGAACCCTTATTATTATGCTATTAAAAAAATAAATAAGTTAATATCAGAATTTGGGACATATCAATACAAAAACCTGAAACTGATCTTTGATCATAAGTTACTTTGAGAGTGTATCAGAAACTTTTAAAACTGATTTATGGTGTTTTTAATATACATGTCTTACACTATACAGTGTTTTGTTGCTATTATTATCTTCTTGAGTGTATGAGTGTACATAAACATATATATATATATGTACATATACCTAGTATATTTACATCGTCGCCTAAAATGCAAAAGACCGTAACCCCACTTTTTAATTTTTTACCTTAAAATTAAAAATTAGGAATTTTTTAATCGTTCACTTAAAGCAAAAATAGACAAAGATTAAAACACTCTTCAAATAGAATATTTTTTTTCGAATATTTCGTTTATGAAGTTGTTGTGACAGCTTTTTGACTTTTCTTAATATTGATTCATTTATGAAGATATGAATATGAAATTTTTTGTGCTGATGAGGTTTAATCAAAACATTATATTCCAGTAAAACACCAAGATTTGATTTTTCAGTGGTTATGACATTTTGCATTTTAAGTGACGATATGTATGTATTAACATGTGCACATGTGCGTACAATCTTGTTCATCTTTTGTTATATTTGTAAATATGAAAATCTCAAATCATTGTACCAATCTTAATAGCTTTTCCATGAATGTATGATTTCTGACATACGTACATAATACATACATACATGTGATTGTATTTAATCTACAGTAGTGTTACACATTTTAAAAAGATTTTCGTTAAAAGTTCAGAAACGGTTGTTTACCAAATAAAAAAATAAAAGAAAAGTGTTCGACAAATAAATTTTAGAAATTCAATTAAAATCTGTATATAAAAGGTGATTTCTTTTAAATGTTAGCCGCGACTACGCTGTAGTCTTAAAATCTTAAATAGTAGCTATTGACAGGTCCAAAGCACGAAATTTGCTGCTCATCAAAATGTTTTTTACTAAATAAAGCCATTGCTTCGAGTGTTGTATGTGACGTAGCACCCTCTTGCTAAACGAATTAGATTTTGTAAGCCTCTTCATCAATATCCTGGCATAAAGTTGTGGCCAAGTTGTTCCATATGAGAAGCCAAGACACTACGCACGACGTAGAATTGATTGGTCACGGTCTTAATCCACACTCTGCGCTACAGCCGCAATATTCTCACAACGGGCTAGATGTGGTCCATTCGGTTTCATATCATCCAATGACGAACACTGAGACTGAGGCTTGGAAGGTCGATGGTGTGCATCGAAAATTGGACATTCCGAATTATCTTTAAAAAGTAAATGTCAGAGAATATTCTTTGATACCATAATAATGATTCTGACATGCAATTATATTTGTGTTTTAGTTAAAATAAAAAAAATTAAAAAAAATAAAAAAAAAATAAATGGACCTTAAGTATAGTTTACGAGTTCAAAACTTTCAAAAATTATTAAGATATTTTTATAGAATAAAATTTCATAATTTTATTATTTATTCTAGTGATCGATTAATTTTTATAACTTCTTCAAGTATTTAGATATTTCAATAGAATATTGAAATAAAAAGTTGAAATATATTGCTATAAAAATAAAAAATTAATTATGTTCAGAAAAAAAAAAACATTTTGTTCCATTAGATTTTGCACTACCAAGCTATACAGCAAATTCAAAAGCGTTTATATAGTAAAGACTTTATTATTCTTTCAAACACATTTATTATTATCTTACAATCCGGTAATAATTTCGCTTTAAAACAAAAAAAAATGCGTCAGCATTTCATAAAAATATTCATCGAATAATTTTTTTTGTTGTAAACTACAAAATTTTGTCCGCTCGTACAAATTCTTGAACTTCCTTTCATTCAAAACACAAAGTTGTTCTATGCTATTATTTATTTTATACTATATATATATATATATATATATATATATATATATATATATATATATATATATAACTTTTTTTTTGCTGTACTTAACTTTTTCTAATGCACTTGATGCTTTTTATATGTAGAATAAAGGTTTTAATTTTGATAAGGAAAGCCATCCATCCAGGCCATGTTTAAGTATTTATTTTGTCCTTGTGGTCTTAATATTTGTAACTCTTTCAAATATTTAGAATCCATACAATAAACATGCAGTACTATCCATCATGATAAATGTTGAGGGTAAAAGATACAATAATAAGCACACATACATATTATATACGAACATAAAAATATACAACACAAAGTTCTTGTTATATGAGATCCCTGTAATAAAGTTATAAATAAATACGTACCAAGTGAAGAGGATAAAAAAATCTTGACGTATAAAAAGTCTAATGTTTTTCACTCACGTAGAAAATTGATTTAAGCCTAAAGAGCTTTTGATTCTAGTACAAGAAACACCATCAACTAAACAAAATAGAATTTCATACATACATACATACATACATACATACATACATATATACATACATATACATTAGGGTGGGTCCATTGCTTTTGTCTAAAAACGTATAGCAAAAACGTATTGTATGAATTCTAAGAAAACTACCCCCAGAAACTGTGGATCTAAAATCAAAACCTAGCACCTGCCATGAGACATTAAAATTCACTAAAATGTACTAAATAGTCCTCTGGAAGACCGAAATTCAGTGGTGAAAAACTTTAAAATATTTTCTTCATAACAAGTTAAAAAATGCGAATTTTTTTAAGATCTAAACTTTTTTTGGCCTAAATATATAGAACCTATGATTTTTCAATTGCTGCACAGTGAATCGAGCTCATAGAAAAAAAGAAGAGATGTCCTACAATCATGATAATTTGAACTTATATGTAAATTTGTTCGCTAATTTGAAATCTAAAATCAGATTTTTAAAATTATTAAAATTTACTCCGATGTGGGGAAAATAAATTTGCATAATGTCAGCATAAGTGAAGTAATTAACATTTTCTATTTAGGTTTAGTTAATTATTACAAATAACTAACAGCAATTACACTATTACTATTTCTACTATTTTATTGAAAATAATTGTTATATTTTGTTCAGTATTTATTATTGCCTTTAAATAAATTTCAGCATAAGGCATAACAGACGAAAAATTTTTACTTTTGACGTGAAAAAATTTTCGAAATAATGATATCTTTAGTTTTCCCGGAATCTTTAGATCTGTGTTTTTGTAATTTTTTTTTTTTTTTTTTTTTTTTTTTTTTTTTTGTGGAACATTTTGACAAGTGTAGATAACCATAAAATTTTTTTTAATAAAGAAAATGTTGGAAAAAGAAAAACATTGAATGATGAAAACAAAAAAAAAAAAAAGTGTAGGTTACTTTGGTACTTTTTAACCAAAAATGTGTAAATTTATTTAGATATATAAAAATTTATATTGCAATGAAAATAAGAATGCATAAAACTTATTCAGAGCAATTTTCATTCGTAACGTTTTACAATTATTTTTTATGATGATAGAAATTAAGACTTTAGTATATAACATATAAAAAAATTACGGAAATCGTATTATCTAATATTTTTCTAAAGCCTACTAAATTTATGTAAAATTAAAAAAAATATATATATAATCTTTTCATAAATATAAATTAAAAAAATATTTAATATATGATTTATATTTTACAAAAATATATTAAGGTAAAAGTGACAATATTTTTACTCTGTACGTTTCACTGTGCGCTGGTAAGAAGCTAGGTTTTAGTTTTAGACCCCTAGTTTCTTAGAGTAATTTTCTTAGAATTTTGCATAGATTTCATTTTTACTATACGTATTTATTTCAATTTTTTCTTACCCGAACAATTTGATTCACCCGAATATACATAGTAATCGGTTAATTCGATAATTATTCGAGGTTAAAAGTTAATAAGCAAAGTAATGCATTCATTATATATATATATATATATATATATATATATATATATATATATATGTTTCAATAACTCCCGATATAAAGGTACTTTTTTCGATCTAAGAATTATTTGTTTCTTGGTTTTGTGATTTTCTTTAATTTAACAATCAGAACGTATTTGTGACTATTCCAGAGGAATATTCCTATAAACGCACTCGAGAAAAACTTATTGCAAAAAAAATTTTATCAGTTTTAGTTGCTTATTTCACTTGAGGTAAGTTTCTGATAACATCTCTGTTTACTGGAAAAATTTTGATTTAACTGGGAAATTTTATCAGTTGATCAACGGTGCTCTAACAGAGAAATTGGACGAAAAATTAACCGTTCGGAAGGAGTTATTCGAGGCTTTCTTAAGAAAGGGCAGAAAAACGGAAACCAACACAAAAAATTAACAAAAACACAAATTAATAAAATAAAGGAAGAAGCCACCCGCAGTAAATTAAATGCTACACAAATAAAAGAAAAAATGACTTTCCTCTCACTTCTAAACATGTTGCACACATTTTGCTAACAGACGGTAACATAAAATGGAAGAAACCAAAATGTGAGTCAATGTTAAAAGAGCATCATAAGGAAAATAAAAAATGTATCTTTAAAACAAACATCACATATATTTTTTACAGAAATATAGTTTATTGACGGAAATATTTACATCTAAAAAAAAAAACGGTTAATTGTGTTTTTTCGGAATTTGAAAAACAGCAAATGGGTATTTTCCAAGTTCCAACTATTCGAAATATTCGAAAACCGGTTTCTCCACAAAGTCAAATAAATGACTTTATATTTTTTATTTTTTAAACTTCTGATGTACACGCATTTTCGGTCAGTACGATTTTAAAAATTTGAATATTTTTGAGATCTACGGCAATGTGCTAGTTATATCAGATACAAATTTCCCCTCTACTCCCACACCTTACATCACATTTTGCATGGTTTTATGAGGGTTAATTGAGAAATTCTTGATTTTTACAACTTTAAAGCAGCGTTTGAAAAACTCAAACTGCTACCAAGTTTTTGGATTGGTTAAAATTACAGCTATTGAAAATTGTCAGTAGTGGTAGCAAAAGCACTTATCAGTTTTTGTACTCTAACACTTTCTATAACTACTGCTACTTGCACAAAAAAAAAAGAAAAAAAAAAAAACTTGAAATGGAGCAAAAGCTATAAAACATGTAGTTCAAATGCAGCAGTAGTTTTATAAAATAAAATTTTTGACTACAACTACATTTGTAGTTTAATTGTTATACCTACTTCCCTTACAATATCTTTTATTTTTACTGCTAATAAGACTTAAAACCATTCCCTTTTACTTGTGTTTTTATAAGGTTACCATTTTTATAAAATGTGTGTGAATATTGCCATATTATTTCATTATGTTATATATTAATTGGACTCTTAAATTTCTAAACTTTATTTTATAATATAAAGAACTCTTTTTTTAGTTCGTGTTTGCATTTCAATACGTTACGTTAAATTCTTTACTAATCATATATATTAATAAAATTTGAGTTTTACCATATAGCTTTCTATGCGATTTTAATATCTTTTTCTTACTATATTTAAATATTTTATAAATCAGACAAGAAATTTTATAAATTAAAAAACAAAAAAAAAAACATCCTTTTTTGATTTTGTTTTCCACCAAATTTATTTTAGCTGAATATTTTTACTTTTTCAGCCATATTTAAAGTTTCAAATATTTAAGTCGTACTTTTACATATTTATGAAATTTGTATAAAATAAAAATAAATAAAATGCCAAAAAAGATTTTCTCAATATTATGAAAATAACACAACAAAAATACGACCAAGATACTTTTAAATACGAGCATTTTCACCACTTCCAAAGTTGAATTTAGTGCATATTTTACTTTTTTTTTTAAGTTGTTAATAATTACTTCTAAAAAAATCAATACATTAAAAAATTTAATTATTCATAAGAAAATTACAATTTGATAAATTTAAATGTATTTTATTAAATTTTACCAAAGTAAATATAGCATTTTTAAAAAAATTACGTAAACATCACTTTTTGAACTCTACATTTTGTAGTTTTGTGTTATGAAATATTGGCAACCCATATGGCAACTTTAATATGTTTGTAAAATAGAGGACAATTTTAATTAAGGATATTTTTTAATTTTAATTAAGGATATTTAAAACTTCATACGTAAATTTTAAAAGAACAAAAAGTACTATTCATTTAAAAATTATGCTGTTAGAAAAATCAGAATATTGAAAAAATTGTTGTAGTTTTTCTACAATGTGTATTGACATATTGAAGCATGTAAAAAATAATGAGATATATAAAACAAAAAAAAAAAAAAATATTAACTAAATTTAAAAGAATTGGTATAAAACAGGCAGTTAAACTTCAAAAGGTATGTATAATTAAAATTTCATAAAAAGTAAAATATTTTTATTTTTACGAAATTAAAAACGTGAATAAAATCGCATTTTTTTTTAAATTTTAGTGGTAGATTTAACATTAGAACGGGTTAAAATGCATTGTCAATTTATAAAAATATACTAAATGCTTATTTGCACCTTTTTTATAGTATTTTTAAAATCAATACTTTTCGATTTTATGAAAGAATTTCTTAGTAAATTTGACGGTATTAATTGTCAGTTTTAAAACATAAGCATTATTATACTTTATTTCTCAATATTGCAAATAATTCCGAAAAAAATTACTTTAAGTTGTCATTTGAACACTATTTTAGAAAAAACAAGAGCAACGAAAGCATAGAAAACAAAACTAGAAGTCCAACTCTCTTAATTCGCTAAGCAAAAAAAAAAAAAGTATAAATTAGTTCTGTAGAAAATTCTACTAGACATACGAAGAGTTCGGTATTTTTTGACAGCTGAGTTAGGTTCTTTTGGAGCAAGTTGGACTTCTAGTTGTTTTCTATAAATGAAAATATGAATTTTTCTTTACAAAACAATTTAGCATTGTCTTTTACTGCTGTAAAACAATACAGCATAATATTTTTGACGATTTAACACTTTACCAATTACATTTCCTGGAAACACGGGATCATATGTGATGTCTCATGGAATTCATGGTATATTGCTATAATAGTTTTATTTTTTATTTCTATGCTTGTGGTTTGAAAAAAATGTAGATTGCTTGTGTGTAGATTATAAATGTGAAAATATTAATGCATACTTTACGCCATTTCTTTCTTTTTTTTCGCTAGTAAAGCGGTGAAGGATATAAAAGATTCGGTACTGCCGAATATAGCTCTAGCTTGTTTTTGTTATTCGAGTGATCGAATCATTTTAATATTTTTTTTTTTTCATTGGTTAATAATTTTTTCTCGAATGATAACCCTAACCTTAAAGGATGCAAAATTTAAAAGTAATTATAGATAAAAATCGGAAAATCCCGTGAAAAAAATGTATTAGATAGATAGATAGATAGAGAAGGTTGACGTGATACCACATGTACCACATCTCACATGACCGATCTCGGTCCATTGTGAGTCCCTTTATTGAAAGCTATAGGAAAACAGAATACAGAAAATAGAAAAATAGGAATACGAAGAGAAAAAGTTTAGGAATAAAACAGAATCATATGAGATGATTGACCCCCCTAGGGGTGTACGCCTGACCCTCCCTTAGACAGTCGATGCCCATGACGAAGCCTATGATGTCTACAAGCTCCACGTCCCGATCGTCACTTAGCTCATCGAGGAATTGACATGGACATTTCGTGGACAATGGCACATAATGTGCTCAATAGACTCGGTCTCGTCGGCGTCTACACACATTCTACAAAAATCGGAATTGCTAGCGTCCCATCTAGACCTCATCTTCAATATCAGACAGTGACCCGTTATGGCCCCTATCATGATTCTTAAGCTCCTCCTACTCAAGCCTAGAACAGTGCCTGTGCCTGCCTTGTCGAGTGCCGGCCACATCGCCCCCGACACATTACAGTCCTCTCTACTCTCCCAAGTCGAATTGGTTCTGACCAAGATCCATTTATCGATCATCCCAAAGAAGAAACTTAGCGGGGGTTTCACAATGGTTTCCCCCTCCGAGACATCCTTTGCTGCGCCTTGCCTTGCCAGTTCATCAACCAATTCATTGCCTGATATATTGCAGTGGCCAGGCACCGAGCAGAGTCTCACCATGTAGTTTTCCATCGGTATCCCTCACAACGTTCTGCCTGATTAATTCAAGATGCAGAGAATCTCAGCCTGAAAAACGCTGCACTCATCGGGAAGTCTAAAATAGCCTTTCAGATCCGTGCCCATAATATAGACTCCCGCACCAGTACCTATGTCCATCTTCGATCCGTCCGTGAACACTGCACAACCCTCATACAGTCTCTCATTGCCGGACCAAATCTCCCTATCAGGTATCACCACGACAGGATTTGCCCCAAAGTCCGATTCAGCGGCCATGTAATCTGATGCCCCCATGGAGTTCAGATTAACTTCACCATAACTGATGTCGTATATGACCTGCTCTCGATGAACCTAATAGTCCTAATTCTTTAAGTCTCAGCAGACTCCTTGCTGCCATAACCTTCACAAACTCGTCAATGAGTAAGAGATGAAGTATGACATCCAGAGCCACTTGTGGTGTACTTCTCATTGCACCTGTAATGCCAATTGAAGCACACCTCTGTGCCTTCGACAAAAGGTTCCTATTACTCTTACGTTCCAGTGCCTGCCACCAAACAGAACAACCATAAGCAAGAATTGGTCTCACCACTGAGGTGTAAATCCAGTTTACAACTTTTGGTTTGAGCCCCCAATTCTTACCTATGGAGCCTCTACAAGTATAGTAGGCATTAAGGCCACGCTTGAGTCTCTCCTGAACATTCCTCTTCCAGTTCAGCTTACTATCGAGGAATACACCTAGATATTTAGCTAAGTCGGAAAGTCTTAGTTCAGTTCCACATAGTACCGGTAATCTAAAATTCTCTACCTTGTACCTTCTAGTAAATAGAACCAACTCTGTCTTTTCCGGATTCACTCCCAGCCCCCTATCAGCGGCCCAAGAGAACAGCTCACCAGAGCGGACTGCATGATCTCACTGATTGTGGGAAGAAATTTTCCCTTTACCAGTATGACCACATCGTCAGCATATGCCACGATCGTCCGTCCCCTGCTGTCAAATTGACGCAGAATCACGTCGACAGCCAATAACCACAGTAGGGGTGAGAGCACTCCCTCTTGCGTGTCCCCCTAGTCACCAGTTTCCTTAAACATACTCCATCCAAGTTCGAGTTGACAATCCTGTTGCTCAGCATGTAGATTACCATCCAGGCCAGGCGACTTGTAAGGCTCGAATGAATTCACCGCCCATGTAACTTTCTCAACCGTAATCAGGTCTCTCACCATTGTTTCAACTATCCCGCTGGCAGACTCTGTGAAGAAGTGCTCTTCCTCACCTGATACTTCCATCAATGGATCCTTACTACCCGGAAAATGGGTTTCCAAAAGCACATTAAGTGACTCAGAGCTAGACTCCGTCCATGAACCATCTGATCTCTGGATACTCTCCGGAACACTGGATCCTTCGACAGTATCTTCCTGAATTTGGATACTTCATTGACAGAGTCAATGGACTCGCTGAACTTAATCCACGTGGGCCTTTTAGCTCTTCTTCCTTTTTGTACTTATTAAAACACACTCTATAGGTGCCCCAATCTTCGTCCCTACCAGTTCTATGGGCCCTGTTATACAACCTGCCAACTGTGGTCCATTGAGTTCTCAACTCCTCTGACCACCAAACCGGCTGTTTCTTACCCGAATAACTCACCGGGCAGGTGAGCTCATAGCTTCTAATAATAGACCCCGTTATTTTCTCCACCACTTCGTCAAGATTATCCTTGGACATAAACTCCATCGGAGTTGCAGTCTTGACCCCACATCACGCCCGAAAACGTCCCAATCAGTCCTTCTAGGATTCCTAAAAGGTTTCCCCTCTGAGCCCAAAAAGTTCAGACTAAAGGTTATCCTGCCATGGTCAGAAAAAGTGCACCCCATAGCCACCCTCCAATCCTCAACTAGGTCCCTGGAGTTAGTCAATGTGATATCTACTACTGAATTCCTATCCTTCGTCCTAAACGTAGGGGTATCTCTCCTACTACAGATTAAAAGATCATTTGCAATAATGAAATCAAATATTGACTCACCTCACCTGTGCATTAGCATCGCAACCGAGCAATAGACGTACTCCATTCCGTCTTGCATACTCGGCTAAAGTCCACACCCTGTCATCCGGTGGTTCCGTCGCCTCATAGGGCATGTATACAGAGGCCAACGCCAGTTTATTACCTCCTAACGCCTCTCCTTGAACGACCGTTAGGTCTCCATAACTGAAAGAATTAAGAAGAATTAACTGGAGTTCATTCCTCACTAGGATACTAGTTCTTACCTTATCCTCAGTGGACGGTACGAACAATTTGTATCCTTTAGCCCTAAGACCACAGACCTGGTTGTTATTTAACCAAGGCTCTTGGATTAGGGCCACATCCACATTGGTCTCACTGAGATAGGTTATTAATTCGGTCGAGGCCGCTTCACAATGGTGCAGATTTATCTGCACCATCCGCAACGAAATTTGACATAGCCAAGCCCGAACGTAACAACCCCCACAATGAGTCCAATTTCTTAATAGATTCCCGATCTACTACGAATCGGAAATCTTTTCCCTGGTTCTCTTTACAAGTCAATGAAGAGACAAGTTTCCATTGACTTGTATTGATCCCCCTATTCTGTCCTTCCAATATTCCCAGTATGACTTCCACCGGCTTAATGGGTGGTGGAATCCATACCGTGACTATTGGTCGCAACGGCAATTCCGACACTGGTATAACCTCCAGTTGCGCATGTGGACAAAGGTTACCACATCTGCTAATCGTGGCTTTCAGGAACTCAAAGGTTCCTTTATTACCGCAACCAACAGTCTTGACACCCCTGCTATTTCACCCGGCCTGTGCCTTGCCTGGAAAATTTCATCCATAAGCCTATCTTCAATCAGCCGCCACATTTCTATACTGATTCTCCCATCTGAATCAGCACGGTCAATGACTGCTGCTTGAAGAATATCCGATGAAGGTTGATCACCACCAGATACTACCCGCTTTACTACTCCCTTATGAGAAGCCACTTGGTGCCTTACCAACGTAATGGTATAGTTCTAGAACCAGTTAATTTTTATTTTTGAAAAATTCGCGCGTCACTGAAAAACTTATGTTTATTAACCAATTTAACACTTAAGAAAAGATTTTAATATAAATTTTAGAACAGTGAAATTTTTATACTTCTGTCGCCAAAAATCTTTATATTTCGCTTAATTTTTATTTTTTTAATACAAATAAAGACATAAAATTATTCTTATTTATTTAGAATTATTTCGCGTAACATTAATGATTTAAAGAGCTTTTATCCTCTCAAGAATTTCAGATAAAATTAATTTTATTAAAATGAATGATCTGAAAAACGCGAATGGTTTAACTATGTAAATCTTGATGGGATGGGATTTGTTTTCATTTTTTTTTTTCAATTTACGGAATTTTTTTTAGATAAAATAAGTACTTAAATTCCATTTGATTTTAGGTAATAACACTTAGCTACAATGAAAAATCACTTAAAAAAGGACATTATAAATCAGTTTTAAAAATTTTCAATATACACTTAAAATTTTGAGTTATTGTGTGTGTGTTTTTTTATTTTTTCTATATTAATGTAGCCCAAATTCTGTTATTCTTTTATTGATTTTTTCTTTTTAAATTCTTTTTAGGAAGCAGAAGAATCAGGCTCTTCAAAAGTATAAATTTTTTTATGTTGTGGTCACATATTAAAAGCAATTTTGTAGACAACTTCTATGATGTACAATTTTTACAAAATGTTTCGTGTTTGTGCTTATATGTGGAATTTCAAAAATTTTCAAAACTCTTTGAAACCGACTTATGCATATGTCCTGTATTTCTAAAATTTGTTTTATAAACAAGAAAACTGTTTATGCATTTTGGTAGACCTAACAAAAGAACTAAGAAATCCGAAAATTTAGATCTCTTTAGAAATACAGTCATTTATTTAAGCTGTTTTGAAACTTTCGAAAATCTTTTGATTTATTTAATTTATATCTTTTAGATTCAAACTATTAACCAGTCGACAGACAACGTTTCGGAAATTCATATGTTGGATAACAAGTATCCGTTTTACTACCTGGTAAAAAGTTATGCAGTGATAAAAAATTAAACAAAAAATTTACAATTTTAGAAATTTTTAAAGAATAGAATTTTAAAGACGGAGTGATTCTTTGCAGTTTGAGGTATATCTCGTTGATGTCAGGAACTCAGGCATGGGATACCATCAGCACAAAGTTCCATATAATTGGCGTAAATGTTTGGAAAATGTATGTTTTTCGGTACTTATACATACGGCTTTTACAGATTTTAACCAAAATATCGCTTAAACAGAATTTTTAATAAGTGACACTTTAAATTGCAAAAATTTTATAAACTGTTTAAAATTTCCACCAAATTTTTTGTTTGTTATAAATTACGTTATTATTGATGCCAAAGGAAAGCATTTTATTCGCTTAATACTAAAATTCAGGGGGTCATCAAAATTTTTTTGTAAGGTCTTATAATTGTATGAACCATAAAAGATTTTCTTAACCTCAAAAATCATCCTTACATATTTCGCAATATAGTTCGAATTTTAAAATAATAAAAACTATTTTCGATGAAAAACTTATCACTAAATAAGATACATGTCAAAAATTTTGCGAAAATTCACTTTCAAAGAATTAAAATCGCGCTGTTTGTAAGGAATATTATCATTAGTAGTAATGTTTAAAATACTATATTTTCCAAACTGGTACCGATATTCATTTCATTTTTTCAGCAAACTATCTCAGAATATGTCTATAATTACCCATAATTTTTCGAAATTTTAAGCCAACATCATATTTTTGCTATTAACGAAAACGTGCAAAAAATTTAATTAAAAATTTTCGTTTAGAATACTTCAATAAATATTGAAGATTCTGTAGTAGTTTTGACATGTGCCTCTATTTTTAATATTTTTTTAAAGTTTCAACTTTAAAAAAAAAAAATTGAAAAATATTTTTACTCAAAATTTTCACAATTTTTTTTTTTTAATTTCACATATATAAAGAAAATATTTTATATCTATATGAAGAACTGTTTAATGGAGATTGATGTCTCATTTTATTCTAAACAATATGACATTTAAAACTTTGTATTCAATTATATTTAGTCTCAAAGAAAATAATCCGAAAATGTATAGCAAATTTGAAATTTTGAAAAAGAAAATGACAAGTTTAATCATATTCATAAAAAATAATATTATATTTGGCTTGTCCCAATCTGTTATAACTACCATCTTCATTTTTGGTTTCCGATTACGAGATATAGGCGGAAAAATATAAACTGAAGTTACGAAGTTTATGAATTGATTTTGCCCATTTCAATACCAAATGAACCTCTTCGAAAGTGAATATTTGAGCCAAATTTGGCACCTCTCTAGGTGATCCGCCCAGAGTCCTATCCTGCTTTCAATAGACAGATGGACTGACATAGCTAGATCGTTTTAGAATTTCATAGGCACCCAGAATATATATACTTTATGATATCTAAGATAATTATATCGATATGTTACAAAAGAATGACAATATAAAAAGTGTAATTTTGTAGCAGAGTGTAATGTTTAAAAATGATTTCGCAAATATGAAAATTGTTAACATTTTTTCAAATGAAATAAAATTAAGAGGCTATTTCTATTTATATTTTGTCGGTGTGCAAACGGATATGACTTATAAGTGTTTTCAAAAAACTTTTTAGGACAGCGAAAGAAAAATAATATTTATTATTATTTTCGGTACAATAGCCATGCAATTGCATATTAATCGTTTTGGTAACCTGAACTAATCAAAAATAGATTACAGTTGAAAGCTTTCAGATGATCTAATAAGAAAATTTCAGAAAATTATACGAAAAACACATTTTTTGCCATCGCCCTACAATTATGAAGTTTTAAAAAAATTGTTTAAACTTTCTTTGAAAAACGTTTAATTTTTTAATAATTTTTAGTTACATAATCAGAACAGAAAATTTTCGCAAATTTTCAACCATTGTTTTTTAAAGAATTTTCTCCAAAATTTTTTTCCCGACATGAATTCTGGAGTATAAACCAAAGTTTATTAATATCTAAGAAAAATATTTTATTTTGTATGAAAAATATTTGCGAAAAATATAATGTAATTCATTAAAAAGTTACATTATTGGTTAAAAAAAAAAAAAAATCGTGCAAAGTTTTGGGTAGACAAAGAAAATTTTTTTAATTTCGTTGTTTAACTAAAGGAAATAGAATAAAAATTCGTGCTATATATTAAGAACCTGGACCAAATTTGCGAAAAAACAACGTTTATCTTTAATATTTGTGTTAAATTGAATGCATTATTCGGAAGATCTATTCAAGAAACTATTTCAAAATAAGCTGCATTTTTAAAATTATATTTAAATTAACTATTTATTACTTAACATGTCCGTTAAATTCAAGTTTAAACTTATCACATAATTTTGAATTAGTTTTGGAAAACTGTGATAACAAATGATATTACAAAAGTATTCCCTATTAGGAAAATCGAACAACGAAAAAAATGTCCAAAAGAATTTATTTTTTTTTCCTTTCCTTTTGTAAATTTTTCTTAGTTGAAAAATTTATTTTGGAGGAGGTATATTTAAGTCTCATTTTCGAGCACAGTGAAATTATTAAATTTTTATAAAAGTCATAACAAGTTTGCACGATTTGTTTGTCATTATAGAATATAATGGCTTCTTAAATCATTTTAGAACATTTAAAAAACATATTGCTCATTTGCTTCAACAACGTCATAACTCAAAAAATCTATTTATTTAGAAGACGTATTTTAGTTTATAAGTTGATACGAGAATACATTTTTTAAAAATTTTAAATGAAAATAATGTTATAGTCAAATTTTGTCACTTTTGTAGATAACTTGACTACACAATATCCGACGCACAAATAAAATAATACTTTGTTACAAGGATTACGTAATGGATTATGAAATTTGGACAAAATGCTTTTATCGCGATCCTGCGTGAAATATAAAAAACTTAAACACAAGATTTTGTCAGTTAATAAAACACATTATTTATTTTTTGAGTTATGACGTCCATTACCATTCGTCATATTGTAGATATTTAAAGACTTGAACAGAACAGTGGCTTTCTTTCTAATTTTATATTTATCCGAAAATACTAAATCTGCTGTTGTTAATTTTGAACAGCGGAAAACGTAAAAAATGTAATTTGTTTCTTCATTGGTACTACGTGTCTTTGTTTATACACACAAAGATGACAAGTAATATTGCAAACCGTATTGTTAGAAAAAGACGTGAATTGTTGCCATAAATAAATCAAATTTATTGTAAAATTAACAATTTTTTATGTTGAATGTGGAATGGAAATTTATAAATACAACTTGATTGTGTTCTTTTAACAATTTCAGCTAAAAAAAATCACAATCTAAAGCATAAAAAGACTTAAAATTTTATTTATTGTATGTTTTTTTTATTAAGTATTTAGAATATTTCAACATGTAAATGCAATTTAAATATATTTATTTTAAATAATATTACTATAATTCTTTATCTGTGTGAATCATGAATAATATTCAAATATTGTATATTCTACATATTTTTTTCTTTCTGCTTCTCAAGAATAACATAAGCACTTTTATTCTCACACAAATATTTCCTTAATCGTTTAAAACGTTGATCATTCCTTTTTTGTGTCGTCCAAATAAAACATAAATTATGGACAAAAACGATTATAATAAATAATGTATAATAAAAAAGTACATTTTAAATTATAAAAAAAAAAAACATTTATTTCATACTTACGCCTTCTTAAAGAATACCTAGTATTCTTATTTAAACTTGATTTTAACAAAAATAAAAATTAATAGATAACCGACTTTACAAGAACAAAATCCATAAAGATTTACAATGGAAAGAAAAAGTCAAAAATTATAAAAAAAAAATATTTAAAGTACAAAAGTCTCATGATATGTACGAGTATCTGAGTAAAACAGTAGGAAATTGTTATGGAATCCTTTGTTTTGGGAGGATTAGTTGAGAACGGAGAAAATCTAGGGACCACCATCTCCGTTGGGGCATAATTAGACACTGTGTCAGTCCGTTTGTCCATTTTTATTCTATGGTTTAGTTTTTAAGTTGTCTGGATGTCTGCTATAAACTTCTGTCTAATCATTTAGATGAGGATGACCTTAGAAGAGCAAAGAGAAAAGACTTCTTACTCCTGTTGAACTAGCACCGGAACCGAGTGTGAATCCACTGCTGCTTTGTCTGTGTCTGGATGCATGACTGGAAATGTTTGAACGAACACGCTCGTAGCTGGCAACATCCTGTAGAAGTGAACAATTCCCAAAAATGAGGCAAAAGATAACAGCAGGAGAAAGAAAAGAAGAAGGAAGAAAAAAATATTTTTGGTTAATGTAACAAGTATAAAGGAATATTAAAGGACATAACTGATCTAATATAAATTCTAGTTGTTGACAGTGACGACAAATTCTACATTTGCTACAAGTGTTGTAAATCGACAATATTCTCACCTCTTTGTCGGCATTAGACAAAACACTGCGCATGGAATCAGCGACAGGCCATTTCTTTTTCATTACCAAATTGGTGGGTGGTTCATGGTTGATGCCAGCATCTACGGACCAAATGGATATAGTTTGACCGGCAGTGATTTTGGTACCGCGGGTGAATTTGAAAGCCAATTCTTCGTCACCTGCAATACGAGTCAATTGCCAGCCGGTAAGATTGATTTCATCGGTACCCTTATTGTGCAATTTAATGTAGCGGCCTAAGCTGTCGGCTTCTAAAATTTGCAAATCACCTTTGGCAGCTGAATTGACGGTAAAATCGGCCAAACTTCGGTCTTCGGATTCATCAATAACTGTGCGACGGCGTTTAACGGCACTGCTGCTGCCACCAGCACCAGGAGTAGCTGAACGGCGACCGCTGGGTGTAACACGACCCGAACGGTATGCTGAGCTTGAACTCACCGACAAATGTGTGCCATTTGAGTAACCGGAATCAGCATGTGCGCTGCTACCGCTAGTGTTGGGACGACCTGGTGAGGTAATGTTAAGACGACGCTCTTCACCACCCAACAATTTGTCGTAGGCAGCAATTTCCAAATCCAAAGACACTTTAATGTCCATAAGATCTTGGTATTCCTGGAGCTGATGAGCCATCTCATCACGCATACGTTGCAGTTCAGCCTCCAACGAAGCAATATATTGATTGTGGCGAGCGCGTTCGCTATCCAAAAGATTCTCCAATTCGCGAATGCGAGCCTAAAATAGAATTACAATAAAAAAAAAACAATAAATATAAGATCTTTGGAAATGTTTTCCCAAAAATACTTACATTCAAGCCAGAATTTGTATTTTCCAATTCTTCAATTCTAGCATTCAAACCATCGATCTTAGTACGCATAATACGAACTTCTTCGGTGGCATGTGCTGATGAATTGGCGGCACGATTAGCAGCAGCCTGGAGATTCTTAATTTCATTATCATACAACAATTCAATTTCTTCACGGTTAGCACGCATCTGAGACTCGTACTGATCCCGCAATTCTTGCAATGATTGTTGCAATTTAGCCTCATACTCCTTGGAGAGGCGACCATCGATTTCACTGATCTCGATTTGACGGCGGGAACGGGTTTCTGTAAGTTCTTGTACGTGAATTTGATCCTTGAAGCTTAGTTCTTCACGCAAGCTTTGATTTTGATTTTCCAAATCAACACGGGCCAAAGTTTCAGCTTCGAGTTGTTTGCGTAATTCATCCAACTGCTTAAGCAAACGAGCATTTTCAGCAGCCAAATCCTTTGCTTGATCTTCAGCTTTCTTGCGATCCACTAAAGCAGCATTATATTTGCCGTTAATTTCATTGTAACGAGATTCATAAACTCGGGCACTATTCTCAGCAATACCACATTCCTTGGTTTTTTTCTCAAGTCTAATGAGAAAAAAAAAATCAAGTTATTACTACATTAAAAATTTATCCAAATGTATTTCGTTACTAATGTTTAAATCATAAATTTAAATTAAATTGATTTACATAGATCTTATGTGTATAAAATATACAAGAAAATATTTATGTATAATTTTTAATGCTAATCATATAGAAATTTCAAGAATATTTTGTGATCAAGCTGACGTCAGCTCTAAATTGTGATCAAGTTTTATGCTAAACTTGAAACGTGTATTTCACACGAGAAAAAATTTTTGTATTCGATCATTATTTTAAAAATTAAATGAAAAAAGGTACTTGTTATTTATTTAAATAATTATCAAGTTAATTTGTTGTTATGTTTGATGCCTATTGGAAAATTTATTTTTAAACCAACTAAAAGTATTTTATTCTATTTTGATTTAAAATTTATTAGTACTTCGTTGCCATTTAGACATTTTAAAATATTTTAGCATAATTAATGATATTTTTGGTGATTATTTATATTCTCATTGTTTAATGACGTTGAACCATATTAATGATCATTAAAATGGAAAATAATGGAAATATTACTGTTCATTGTCATATTTTCTAAATGATTATGAAAATTATAAAAATAGCAACCATCGTTCGACACACATCAACGAGGGAATACGTTTCATGCGAACTATTTGTTAACTGTACTACTATATTCTCTCTCGCTCTCCATATGATTAGCAGGTATTTGCTAAATTTATTTTAACCATTTTGGTCGGTATTCATGCGAACGCATTTTTATTTTGAACATGTTGTTATTGAATTTAATTTAAAAAAGAAAAAAAAAAAAAACATTAGCATCGATTTTTTAAAGTATCTAGGGAAACTAAAAAAAATCTTAAAAAGTTTAATTTAAAAATTAAGAAAGTTTTGTTATGCTTAGTACGCGCTTGCTAAAACTAACGAGAATGACAAGCTATGAATATTAATTAAATGAACAAAACTATTCGAAACTATAACAGGTATGCTGATGAATTAAAAACCATGAGGATCACCCAAGTCATTACAAAATTATTTATATAATTTATTTAATGTTTTTAAAGTTAAATTTAATTTATAATTTCATACTGAATTCAAATATTTTGTATTCTAAAATCTACGATATAAAAAAGTTAAAAAAATTCAAATTCGTCATAGTTCTAAGTCTTATGAAAGTCGATTTAAAAAAAAAACGTCGAACTAAATGTAGCAATTAATAAAAAAAATCTAAAAGAGATTAATATTAATATTCAAGGTTGCACTGTCATGTGTGTTTCCATGCCGGCAGTTTATTATAAATTTACTCAAATTCTCTCGACATTCGTCATCAACTGATGTTTATACGTGGGGGCTACAAGGAGCAAGGGGGAAGGGATAAAATACGATATATATATATTTTTTTTTTTTTTTTGATCTTTGAAAAGCAAACATTTTTGTTGATAAGAAAATAAAAAAACGTTTGTGTATCTAACTGTTGGTCTGTCACTCTTTCCTTTATTATTATTATTTTAAGGGAATACGCATTTATTTTGTAGGTATTCTCGTCTTAATACGACGCACATTATTTATTTTTATTTGGCTGACATCATGCAATTAAAACAAACCAACAAATTAAACAACCCTTTCAAACCTTTTTTTTTATATACATATGTATATATATGTACATATCTACAATGTTTTAAGTTAATGTTGCGACCGACCTTGTAGTATATTTCAGTGTGCGTCCAAAATTGTTTCATTTTTTTATCAATCTAATGTGGAGAAACATTTCAATATTTTGGAAGTAAACTAAAATAGAATTATTAACAAATGGCGATAAAAGAAAAAAATGTATAATTATATAAAAAAAAAAAAAAAAATCAAGTTTATATGAGATTTGGAACGAGTTGTCACCTCAAACAAACACAAAATTAACAAACAAAAACATCTGGTTTGTCATCTACTTTCTATACTTTTGATATTTTTTATTTTATAATTACATTTGTATACAAGTTCAATGATGATAACTTAGTGATTTTTTTACTAGTTGTAACGATTTTTTGAACACATTCAATATATTCACATAAGTAGTATCTGAATATGAAATGACGAATAATGTGTATATCTTTGAAACTTTAATTCATTTTCAATGAAATATTGCACACGCTATATAAGCCAATATATTATTTTTCAATATTTTTCATATTTTTACTTTTTACAGGGGGCTTGTAAAATATTTGTAACCTAATTTGACTTAAATATTTACTGCGCTATGCATAACAAGCGAGTGTGTGCTAACTAACGACTTGCTATCTTTTTTTTTTTTTTTCTTTTTTTGTGTAAATTTCCATAAGAGAAAGTTAGCAGCTCGTTAGTTAGTATACACTCGCCTATTATGCATAGAACCATTAGTTTTTAGCATTAGAATGGGACCTGAATTAAATATGTATATTAAGCATTTCGTAATATCCAAAATACGTTTCGGGGTCAATACTAACTATATTATTTAATTTTTAATTGCCATTATTATTAATTAGTTGTGTTAAAAGATATATTAACTTTTAAGCAGAATTGGCCATATAAAACACTTTTAATCTCAATATATATTTCAAAAAAGTTTCCTTTCTAAATTTCTTAACGAATTATAAAAAAATATACATACATATATGTATGTTTGTAAATAGAATTGACGTGTAAACAAACTTGAACTAAGAACAACAAAACCATGTGTCATTAATGTACTAAATTTTTACTCATAGACACTTATTGGCTTTTGTGCGTGTAACATTCTGCCCTTGCTCCTCGTCATTGTTTATAATGTTTTTGAGTATCTATTTTGTTTATTCGTTTACGACTGTGTGAACAGAGAGAAAAAGCAATAGAAAAAATGAGCACAAAGAAGAATAACCAAATATATGTAAACTAATAAATACCGAATGACATCATTGCCAGTAAATATATTTTCTTGCTACCATTTATACATGTATGTATGTTTATGTTACTCAAAATAATAAATATGTATATTTTTGTTTTTGTAGTGTTGTTAGTTTAATTTTAGAGAGATGCGGTATTACGAGCATGTAACAAATAAAAATATGACATCATAATTTGAAATACTACCAATTTTGTTTTGTATCCATCCATATGTTTTTGTTTGTTGTGTTTGCTTTTTATTTATAATCCAAAAAAAAGCCCTTCAAACACAAAACAAGCATTGACAACAGTTTGGTTATTTGTCTAATGGAATTTTGTTAAACTTACAACAATAAAAATTATGGTGGTAGATATAAGGTGGGTGGCGTTGCCATTGAAAATTATTGTTTATTAACCTAATGGCCCTTTTTAGAGATACATACACATTATACTGCCTTCAAACCAAGGCAACATAATGTAAGATGGTAACGTAAGTAAATCATATTTTTTGTTTACTACTTGTACAACAAAGCTAATATGGGAGTTGCAATTAAGTATTAAGAAAATGTTAGTAAATAAAATGAATATAACAAATTAAATCGATATTAGTGTTAACCCATACATACTTTTGTTTTAGGTCATCATTCTCCTCCCACAAACGCTTTATATCGATTTCCAATTTAGCTTTTTCACGAGATGTTTCATCGAGAAGTTTGCGGGCAGCAGCCAATTCTTTTTCATAAAGGGCCTTGATATTGGACACTTCGCGGCTAACTGTGTCTTGAGCCAACTGCAATTCCTGGGTCAAGCGATTATTTTCATTTTCCAAATTACGCATGCGATCGATGTAGCATGCCAAACGATCGTTTAAATGTTGTAATTCTTCTTTTTCTTGCAAACGACTAGTGCGTGTTGGGCTGGTGGGACTGGCGGCACCATGGCGGGAACCTCCGGCCACAGGAGTTGATGTTGAGGCGCGGGACACACGTGTCGACAATGTTACACGTTTTTGAGACATTTCTTGTCAATTTGTTTAAATACGTTCAATTGAAGGGGATGGAGAGGTGGTGTTATTACTAGGAACAAATTTAAGTACTATTTTGGTAACAACCACAATTGTTTATTGTTATCTATTTATCTTTCTTGCTGTATTTTTATTTTATTGATTTTCTTGTGAAACTTTTTCTGTTTGTTTAGATAGATTTTTTAGATTCTTTTGAATTAAATCTTTAAAGATTTTGTACTTTGTAGAACACGTCTGTTTAGTTTGACTTCAAATAATAAACTAAACATTTAACCTTTGTGATATTAAAAATGAAATCATCATCAACATTATAAACACCATCGTTGAAATCGTTCTAGTACGTGCAATAGCCGTAGACGAAAAGTTTTTGTCGTCGTTTGTTAAGATTACATTTTCTTTTTTGTTTCTCTCTTTCGTTGCCGTCGATGTAGTTTTTTTGTTGTTATTTTTTCTATGTATGTACAATTGTTGTATATTCATTCATAGGGTTGTTAATTTATTTTGCTCATTTGATTCGTTTATTGTATTTTGGCGTGTATTTATTTTGTTTTGAGTCGGTTCTATCTTGCTCCACATTGTTCTGTTACATTGGCGCTATTGCTTAAGCTTTCTTTCATTTACTACAATCTTTCTCGCTCTTTCTTTATATATACATAGGTATCTCTTTTGGTAATATTTCGTGTACGTATGTTTGTATGTCTTATATTTAATTTATTGTCTATAACTTTATTTAGGCTCTCTTAAAACACAATTCTTCCTATTGATATTTAATGTTAATCTCACTATACATGCGATTGCTAATTAACAAAAGAATTCAAAAATTTTTTTTTTTTTTTTTTTTTTTTTTTTTTTTTTTTTTGTTTGTTTACATTCCTTAATATTCTTCAACTTACCTTACGTCATTATTTTCCATCTAATTTGTTACTTTGTTTGATTTTTGTAATACGGTAATGTCTAAATCCAGAATATAAACTACTTAGGGTATTCACTCGAATAATGTTTGTTCGATTAATCGACAAGTTAAATGAAAATCAAGAATTTTGAATAAATTATGCCGATTATCGAATAATTATAGTAAAAAATATTTTAAGGATTTTTTTAATTTTGAAAGCAACTGTTACAAAATCTTTAGAATGTAAAAGTGACAACACAATTTAGAATTATATTCAAAAAGTTTTATTTGGTACAAAGAATTGAATATATGTCTAAATTACAACGCGTAGTGAAGGTCCGTTTTCCAATCACAAAAATCAAATAAATATATAAACGTCACTTTTAAAAAATACAAAATGTAAATGTGAAATTTAAATAATTTAATTGGGTTCTGCGAATGATAGTGCAACCGATATGGGTACATATGTCGTTCATATTATAATAGATGCTTATAGCCTAGTGTAGCGGATATGATGATGGCTTGGATGAAGCTTATGATATAGAAGGCATTTAGACTTAAAATTGAGTTAAGCAAGTAGACTTATGCTTTATGTTAAGAACTTCTGTATCTAAAATAATTCAGAATTTTGTTAGAATTCATAAATATGCCTTGTCAGATTTTTTAACCAAGTTTAGTTTTAGAATTTAGTAACTATAGAGAAACAATGGCTCTATGAAAACAAGAGAAAAATATACACAAATTTTAATTACGTATTTGCCTAATTCAGACCCTCTATTGTATCGTTGTATCGATATACATATATCGTAAAAATTTTTTAATTGCTTTCAAAAAATTTGTTTGAAAAATATTTATTTATAGGCGTATTTTTAATTTCTTAAACTATTTTTTTATTTTATTAAAATTAATTGTTAATATAATTTTTGTTTTCTTTTTTAATAAAACACTAACGCAACATAGAATGCTAGCTTTATTTTTTAATAAACACTGAAAAAAGGGAAACATTTTAAGGTATAATCTACACGAATAACTCGGGTAATTTAAAAGATTTACTCGATTATTCGAGCAATAATGAATAATGAAAAAGTCAAGTAAAATGAATACCCTAATATAAACTCATTATTGTTACAACTATAAATTTTAAAAAATAAAATGTTCATCACCATAAAAATTTATACAATTTATGTAGATTCTGTAATTACAATTGATTCTTGTATATACATTTGAGTTGCTTTTATTTACTATATTCTCCATCAGAAAGTTTTTGCAGCCCACTGTATATTTATACAATATTTGAAATCTCAAACTTTTTTTTTAATTTTCCTTCCTTTTTCAGTTGGGTGATTATGAACATTTTTTATTTATGTTTTTGGAATTAAAGCAATTATCAGGGCTGATACTTTCATGCACTAAAGCATTGAAAATATACGCTCATAACATGCACCATAAAATGACTAATATGTACTAAAATCCAAATATATTTTTTAATAATATTTGTTTTAAAATTCACATAGAACTACGCACAACAACATAATATATTTTATTTTGAACAAGTATTATACAAAAACTGTTATATTTATTTCCCATATTTTTCTACCTTATGCACTAAATTAATAATAAGTAAATTAATAAATGAAAATTTCATATAACTTTTGTAAAAAAAATACAAAATATTTGGAATACTATGAAAAAATTGCACCAATCTTGAATTCGTTGAAATAAATCTTAAATTACCAAGAAAAATAATAAAATTAAATATGTTATTATGTTTGATGACTAAGTTAATATTTTAGTATTGAAAAGAATTATGTTCTGCTCTCTTATTAACATTAATGTTTAATTATCCTATCTCCAGGAATTTTCCAAATTTTGGAATTCTTAGCTTAAAATCGTATGCTAAATACCATCACACATTAGCCAAAAGACTTTCCTGGTCGTATTTTGTGCTCCGCTAACATTTATCTTTAATTCTGACCTTATATTTTTAATTATATTGTCATTTAAGGCTCGTGGTGCAAATCTCATTACAGGGACATTACTGTTTCAAAACCACATTAATACCAGCCAACTTCTGTGTTTCGAGTTATTGGGATATATAAACGGTATTTCCTTCAACTTTTATGAAATTATGATTCCATTAAGTATTTACATTTATACAGAGGAAAACATCACAGTTTTTCTTCATTAATGAGCCCCAAGGAATAATAACAGAATCATGCTCTTCGTGAACAACTGTCCTTGCTTCGTTTATTTTTTTTTTATTATTTTCGTATATATTTGATTACATGTCCTTCTTACATATCAGTGCGATCCCTCAAGTTAAACAATTTATGACTTATTTGATCAAGATATGTATGGGCACCTAAGTATTACAAAATATAAAAGGGACTTTGTAAGTTCTACCTTTGTAGAAGCATATCGTATGATAAATGTTGTGACTTTTTTGGACTTCGAGCACAAGTGATAAATACAATACCACTTGTCACTTTTATACGATATTTGTACTCCTTAAGTGACATAATACGCCAACTTCTGGAAAGGCGTATTAAGTGTGTAACAATAAAAGTTGAAATGATGGTTCAGCACCAACGAGATTCAATAATCTTTTTGAACGCATTATCATCTCAAATCAATCAGTCAATAGAATTCCTAATTTTAGCGTAAACATTTTATTTAGAAATATTTTTATATAAAGATAAAGTCCACACTAACCATCCTATGTTTTACCTGACCTATTTCAAAAAATAAATATGAAAATTATTCCTTATTGTAGTAATTATGATATAAATCAAGGTTGGAAACCGATACCGTTATAAATACCGATACCGATTAAATACCGTTTAAAATGAGTTACCGTAACCGATACCGTTACCGAAATTATTATTTTCTAAAAATACCGGTATTCAAATACCGTTTCCCTCAATACCGGTATATACCGGTATTTTAGTTTCGGTATTTCAAAATATACTATTTTCTATGAAATATGTTTTGTAAAATTATTTCTCATATAAATTTACTTGCTTTAAGAAAGATGAAATTAATTTTAATAATAAGAAGTTATTTAAAGTAATATTTTTTGAATCTTGTTTTTAAGGTACTTTCATTATTTATATCTTTGTTTCAATAGAATTCCTAAAACGATTCGTACAGGAAGAATATTAAAAAAATATATCTTCAGTTCTTTACTTTATTTCGTCTAAAATATGTTAAGGTTTTTTTTTTGTATATAGATTTCTAAAAATTCTTAACACAAGTCAATAAAGTGGTAGAGTGGCAAAAGTGGCAAATAATTTTACGTAATTCATATCCTGTGTGCTAGATATGGTAGGTGAGTTCGACGAATTTGCCTAAGTTACCCAAAGTTATCCAAACGCGCTCAAAATAGAAAGACCTCATTCTGGAATGTTTTTGGGTCACAATTTATTTATTTATTCATTTTTTTTTGCGTTCCCCAGCTTTTGAGAACTTTCTACGATTTGGGAGCGTAAATTTGTAAATACTCTCGAGTATATAGAGAAATAAAAATTTTCCATAACGTCTCCGTTTTTTGAGACAACGACCCTTAATTTTGATCTATTTTTAAAAACTTTTACGCATAAATTTTAACTACTTATATTAGGCTTAAAAACTATTACGTTATTCTGGCTTCTTTTCCTATATCGTTTAGATTTGGTTCTTTTCTTAGAATTCTCTAAGAGAATGAAACGTTTTGTTCGGAAAGTTACAGCCAGGACAATGCATTTAAATATCCTTTAAATGTGGGCGGTAATTTTCTGTAATTTTCCCTGGACGTGGGGTCTCTAAAATGTTAACAAAAAATTCTGCCCATTCTTATCCCTCTTTTATAAATTTAAATTTATATTTTAATCTACTAATCTAATCTACACGTTCTTTTATAGTGTAATTCTTATACGTTCATGATATGAGTCGTAAAGTCGATCTGGGTTGGGGAACAAGTCAATTATGTCTTAAATACAGCTGTGTTACAGTTTGTCGAGGCTTTTACATTTGTCACATGCAATCGATTTTAACATTACTCGGGAAACTTTAGCCGTCTATACAAAGATATTGATCGAGTGGATGATTTGCGAAGGAATCTTCTTCTGGAATGAACGACCTGGCAATATGTTAGCAGATAGTTACGCCATTTAAACTCTTAGGCAAAAATTATAAAATTTTATTGAGTTTATTTGAATTGAAACTGGGTCCGAAGATATATGGTGTTAAATTTCATGTATTTAAAATATCAAAAAAATGTATACTTTGAACCGCCACAAAAATCAAACTGCAAAGAATATTCATGTCTTAAAGTGTTATATAATATAAAAATATTCAATTCAAAGTTTTATTTAATGAAATTTAATTGAAAATAAATAGAAGATTTAACTCTTTAATGTCTTTGCTCTGTCTTTAACAATAACGGTATATACCGGTATTTTAGTTTCGGTACCGGTATACCGATAACGATATAATTTAAAATACCGTTACCGATACCGTTACCGAAATAAAAATAAATTGAATACCGATACCGTTATCGATACCGTTATTCGTTTCGGTTTCCAACCTTGCTACAAATAAACATATAACTTGCGTTAAGTGAAGTTTAGGTCTTGTGGTGTTTTTGTTTTGACCGGCACTTATTATAAGAATAAAAAGGTACACATAAATTTTTTTTTTAAATTTTTAAGAATTCATTTAGGTCGTAGCATCATAAAACAAGTAAGCGCGTTATATTCTTTGTGTCGAATCTTTTATACCCTTCACCACCTTACCGATAAACAATAAAATGTACGCCTTAAAATATGCTTTCATATTTTCACATTTATACTTACAAAAATAATCTAAACGATCATAGCAAGAGTTGCTACCTTAAAAAAACAACAACACTGAGTCATTTCAATGCTTCTATTTCCATCTAAAAAACGTCTTAACATACATAAAAAATGATGAAACAACTACTGCTTGCTTATAAAAAAAACAACAACATTGAAAGTAATTGCAATGGTTTTTATATATATTTGTATGTGTATATTTTTAATAATTTTTTCAGATTTTTGCATATAACTCGTATGTTTATGGACCGTTGTGCTTAATTAAAAAAAACCGAAATTTTAGAAAAATATTTACAATAGATTTGTACAAAAACTAATTCCGAGGCTTATATAGAAACTTCACAAAGTCTAAAAATGCGTTTTGACCAATATCTCAGTTACTAATGAATCGATTTTGTTAATTTTTTCCGCAAAAGCATTCCAAAAATCATTCTGTGCAAAAACGAAATCGCTAGCTTATATAGGGGCTTAGTCTTCCATTAATGGACCGATTTTATAAAACATATATATCCGATAAAAACTGCTTTCAACAGACAGACGGGCATCGTTATATCGACGTCCCTATTAACAAGAATCCAGAAAATATATACTTTTTGGGATCTTAGGTGAATATTGTAGAAATTACAGACGGAATGACAAACTTATTTACATCTGTGTTGAAGGGTGGTGAAGATAATACTTTCTTTTAAAGCGCATCATGGCAAATTTTCATTAAATTACTCAATTTAGAAGCAAAAGATTAAAAATGTATTTATAAACTTTTGCATTTTCCATTTTAAATTATTATATGTATCTATATCTTGAAAATGAGATTTTACTTTCTTCCAACATGAAGTAAATATGAATACGTTTTGGATAAAATAGCTTCAAAGAATCTTTACTATGTTAACCAAACATTTTTGGTGGGACATTTCCTCATTTTTATAAATTACATTAACAGTATATTGTCCTTCGACATCAGTGGCTTCAAATGGCTAAATGACAATGAAAATTTATATAGACCAGTCCACTTACTTCCTAGCTTATTTGCAAGAAGCTTTTTAATTTTATGATTGTATCTTTATTCTGTAACCACATTAAAGCATTAATCACTTAAAACACTTCCGAAACCCTAACATGAACCAGGAAGCGATTTATTGATGACTGGTATATCACGGTATGGTGTATAATTTTTTAATGAAATCCTGAAAAATAGCGGGGGCTAAAAAGCATTAAATCGAAAATAAGTTTTGTTATAACTCCAAAAATTATAATGGTACAGAAAAATGTACTTCAACAAAATTTAACGAAATTTTGTAATCTATAAATGTTGTAATGGCATCAAAATTCATTCGATGAATAGTAAGTGAGATATAAGAAAAAAAATCATTTTTCAGACTTTTTATTGCTAATAATTCGCATAGCGTGATTATCGATGACTTTTAACAGCATGTATAAGACGTCAAACGAAGGCAAAATAGTAAAATTTTGTGCATTTAAAAAGGAAAAGATGCAATATTATGCATTTTATTCAAAATATGTAAAAATATGCAAAAATATGCAATAACAAATCGATTCCACTTTGTTGCAAATCCTTTGATTTGCAAAAAAAAAATAATTAAAGTATAATTTTTCTTTCTTTACACCTAGTTTTAGATGTTATAATTTTATTATAGAATTTTTAAAGTCCAAAATTTTGGGCTGTATTTAATTATTTTTTGCATTTCGTTAAGTTTTTAAAGAATTTGAAAATTTTTTGATATACAATTATAATAAACCATCACAATGGTTAAAATATTAAATACTGGATAAAAAATTGAGTGCTGTTTTTAAAATGTATATACATTAAGAAGTGAGTCTTATGAGAAGAAAATGTGGTTGTGTTGCATTTTTTCTCTCATAGGTTTCCGAGCTAGGCTTTTCCGATTGCCTATATTCAATACCAAACAAACCTTATATAAGAGAAATATTTGGGACAATTTTCATCTCCCTAGGTGATCCGCCTTGGGCCGAAACCTTTTAACAGACGGACAGACGAAGGAACATTTCTAGATCGTCTTAGATTTTCACTAGGACCCAGAATATATATGGGCCATTAACAAAAATTTTTAACCTGGCTGAATCTGACTTTAATCTTTAAGTTTTGTGCTAATACTATTTTAAACAAACGGGTTATAGATCTGAACTCACAAGACTTGAAACTAATAGAGAGCAAAATTTTAGCAACATAGGTATCATTTTATAATCACTATCGTTGTTCAAGTTTCAAAAACTAAGAAAAAAATTATTTAACTTTTCCAATTCTTCTACACTTTCTGCTCGCGCGTTTATACTTTTTGCGATTTTATATAAGCTAATTGAATTTTTTGGATAAAGTCTACATCTTCTTCGTTGCTGTGCAGAATTTCAACAGTTACACATAAGGTAGTAAAATTTTGATGACAAAATTTTTTCATTTTTTAAATTTTTTCGTTTTTTGGATGAGTTTGTCCACCTCTCAACGTAACGTTACGATTTTAATTCCGATCTGGAATCAAGAAAATTTTCTGAATTTTAGCCGAAGACTTCACACTATTAAATAGGCGGTTATATCCTTATTTTTCAAGTGTAACAATAATTTGAATAGAATTTAATGAATAGAATATAATAATTGGGCAATTTTTAGTCATCTACCTTCCGTTCTTTAACAAAATAATTGGGAAATTGGAAACCAAATAAAAAAATTTTGTCAAGTGTCACTTTATTTTGTCGCATAAAATTCACGACCAACACATCACTTTTACTCGAAATACGAAATGCAAATAATTCAAAAACATCTTTTGTTTATTAAATGAAATAATATAAAACGACAAATAAATGGACACCAAAAAAGTAGCCCATAATGAAATTAGAAAACAATTATTATGAAGTAAATAGCAATACTAGGAAACCGCACTTTATTTTGTCTGACAGCTTATCTCAAAAAACGGTATTTCTAAAATTCTTAAAAAATTTTATAATGTTATAATGTTTTTAAATGTCATAATGCCCGTGGACATTATGAAACTTAAAAAAGTTTCATAGTGTCCATGACATTGGACTTTATGACATGCTGCCTTCTGAACAATATATAGTAAAATTTAAATTTTAGTTTCATTTTAGGAATTAAGATTTTACCTTTAAAAAGATATGTAGTAAGTTAATTTATATCGAAAGTTCGTAAGTAAAAATTAGATTTATAAAAACTAAACCATTATATCTCATTATATGAGCGCATAAAAAACATACTTTGAAATTACTTTTTGTAAATTTTTTAAATTTTACATACAGAAAATTAGCTTTTTACCATATTTTGCTTCATAATTTATAAACTTGAAATTTTGCACGTGTGTGTTAAAAAATGTTAAAAATATCATTTTTTAGATATAATGGTTTGTTTTTTATATGTCCAACTTTGATCTTTGAACTCTATTGATATAAATAAACTTTATCATATCGTTATAAAGGTAATATCTTTGTCTTTAATGTGAAACTAAAATATGGATCTATAATGTATAGTTTAGAAGCTATTAGCAATTAAACAAATACACCTTTGAGAAGCTTTAGCTTTTTTCATTTTTCAAAACATCATACACTTTGTACCAGAAAGGGCACTGAGTATAAAAGTTTATTTATGATTTTAGAAATACTTCCATTAGCCAATGTCATTGAAATCGATGTCAAATCGAGATGTAAAATTCTAAAATTATATATCTGCCACTCCCATTTTAAGATTGCAAAAATTCGCAGACAATATTCTCTAATATATTTTATGGATATTCTTTTACTTGTCAATCGTATTTTTAAATTGAAACTCGATGGAACTTTTTACTTCTAGTCAATTAAAAATATAATTTCCAAATATAATAATATAATAGTTATTAAGATAAAATTACCGTAAAACACGTAATTTTCATCTATATATACCCCCAGGCAAAGAAGGCTTTTACCTGAATTTGAGGGAGAGAAACGAAGCTTCGTATAAAGTTTCGTCTTTTATGGATGTAACAATTTTATGATCCAGAAATGTTATAATATCATCAAAATGCATACGTGAGTTATATGCAAACAACTGATTTTTGTGAATTTTGGCCGTGAATATCTCATGTAGATGACGCATGATTATCGACATGATGTATAAGATGAAACTATATTCTGAATTTCGTTTCTCTCTCTCAAATTTTGGTTTAGCTCTCATTTTACTGGGATATATTTTAGAATGGCAATAAACTACGGAAATAAAAAAATTAAAACTAAGAAAATTTCAGTTGTAATAAATTATTTGTGGTTGAACAAAATTAAAAGATAACAGTTTTTTAGATTTCAGTCGCTTTGAGCCACCTCTAAATTTGTTTCAATCAGTCCAAAACTTTGTATTTCTTAGTTTTTGGGCTATTCCAACATTTCTAGGTGTTCAGACCCAGAATTGAAATCCCTTATTTTCCTCCATGTTAAAAAGGGCCACCCTAGTAATTAGATCATTTTGCATTTTAGGTGACGATATGTATGAACTGAAAATTTACCGACCGTAACTCATCCTAGAATCGTTCATTGGGTTGTAAAAAGATATTTTGTGAAATATTAGCGAAATCGGATATCGTGTAGATATATATATTAATAACTTTAAGACTTGAGTACACTATTATATTTTTATGCCGGCAACCCTGAACCGCATATTAATCAAGTGTATATGTACATATGTATTTGTGTGTATTGCAATAATTTTGAACTAGAAAAAAAGAAATATTATTTAGGAATTATTCGTTTGAACCACCTACAATAAGAAAAACGAACAAATAAATTATTTTTTATGTGTATTTTTAGTATGTACTTTTATTTAACCCGTTATTTTTTCCACGATCTACGTAATGCTTTTTAAATATAATTACCTATCAAATTGTTATTTTTTTTCTGCATCTCTCCAATTCTTCCTTTTTCATTATGGGACCATAAACATTTCTAATAAAGTCTAATTACAAATACAACTTATTGTATATTCTTTATTTAATTTTTATAGATATTTAACGTGTTCTCTCACTTTCTGTGAAATTCTCCAACACTGTTTTGTTATATTTATATACTATATATTTAAATGCCTATTTGCATATTTTGATCTCAGTTCGATTATAATTATAGACATTTTAATTAAGTGTCTCTATTCTGTTAATAACCTAGTCTGTACTTAGCTCCATTACCACCGTCGTCATCATATGTCAGGGATGGAAAAGTTGTACGATCATACTTTTTTTATACTACTTAATATTCAAAAGTACCGTAGTACTCTTACCAGTAATTTAACACTGTCATAAAATTAGTCGTGCAGAGCTGCCTGCAGTTCGTTTTGAAAGGAAACATTTTCAAAAAATAATACATTTTGAAGAAAATTTTAAATATTAAAATTTTCGAATAGAATTACGGTCGCCAAAATTTGTTTTATTCCTGTTAACTTGGTTTTAGGAAGTTTATGAAATTTTGATGAACAGTATGAATTCAAATTTTTTGAGATTTTTTACGAGCTCCAAGTAAATAAGATTACAGGATAAATAAACTTAATCATATCAAAATCTGTACTGGACATCGATAGTCTAGTTTAGGAAAAATTTAACATAAAAGAAACTATTTTTTAAGGTCGTGATTATAACTAAAAACAGCATGATTTTATGAAAAAAAAAAACTTTAAAGTAAGCTGTATTCTGTAAACCGAAATCAGTGCAAGAAAAATTATAATTTTAGTTCTCTTAGGGTAAAAACAGCATTATTTTAATATTTTTTTGATACTGAAAAATATTTTCATTTTCCATCCCTGTCATACATAATCGCCATACTTTTTTTTATTGGTTTTAAGAGTGTGGATGATGAACGTGTTAAATGAAAGCTTAAACTTGTTTTTCTCTCATTAGAATTCAGTTTGTTTCAAATCGTGTTTAAGCATGATTTTATTTGTTTATTTGCTCTGCTATTTTCCCCCTCCCCATCTCTTCTTCATGACGTGTCTTTGAAACGAGCAATTTATTATAAATTCAATGCCAAATTAATGCCATATTTAGGAGTGACATCACAGATATGTTTTTATATAGTTTTATTCATTATATGGTTTACACAGAAATTAACAGAAACAAAAATAATAATAATTCTCGACGTTCACACATTGTTGATCTAAATACTGAATTAAAATCGCTTTGCTGTATTCTTCTAAATTACAGTAAAAAATGGAGAGCATGTCATAATGTCCATGGTCTTTATAGTGTCCATGGACATTATGACACTTTTGAAAGTGATTTAATGTCCATGAACTTCATTAAATTTTTTGGTATGAAAATTAATACATTACATGATAAAATTTCTGAACAAAGTCAGACATCCTCATGGTGAAACTGGTTCTAATTTTGGCCTGAGTAGGATCCTGGTCTGGATTAAAAAGGTTTCCTAGACATAAATAAAAGTTTTTCTGAATAGAATGCCTAATTGCATTCAATGGACTTTATGTCATTTTTCTCTTGGACATTATGACACTTTCAAAAATGTCATTATTATGCACAAAAGGAAATGTTTATATAGGCAAAAACACAAAACTTTTAAAATTTAAGACTTGTTTTCTTCTCAGATTTGCAACGCTTTAAAAGAACAAAAGCAATACTTCATACTTTAAAATCCGTTGGCGTGACTCATCTCCGCGAATCGTTCCAAAATTTATAGCGGTTTAAAGTTTAAAAATTAAAAAAATTCTCAAAATTTTAAATTTCACTTATTTACATCATAATAGCACATGTTCATAAAAACTATGAAAAAATATTACCACATGCAAAAAGACTGACAATATTCCGTACAATGCTTAGAAAAAAAATTTTATTGCCGCAATAATCATATTAGTGTTGCGGAAGTTTCCCCTATCGGGAGAGATTGTGCGTCACTGGCGATACATCTAAGCAATAAGAAATCAATATGCCTGGAGGGAAAATGGGCAATATTGCTATATAATCATCTAGGTGAAAAAAAGAAGATATCTCCAGGTAATCTCCTAGAAGATATAACGAATATATGACAAAATTATCACTAAATCAATCTAGAAATAATATAATAAAGAAAACGCTCACAAAAAATATCTTTTTTTTTTTTTTTGCTAAAGACAGACAAATTGCTTCAATATTTTTTAATTTTTGAAATTTTTTCGATAACTGAAAAATAAAAGTGTTGCATTAATTTCATCCAGCTGATCTCAGTGGGGTATCTTCAATTTATTGCGGAAGTAATAATCACCTTACTGAAAAAAGGCGATATTTTGAGGATAAAAATAATAAGAAAATTTAAATTTTATATATTTTTTGTTGTTTATTACCTAATTTTCTTAAAATGATAAAAATACAATGTTAGAAAAATACTGCCGTGATAATTTTCACCCAAATAACAAAAAGAAGATATTGTGTAAATTTCTTCTAGGAAGATATCTTTATTATTATTATTATTATTATTATTATTATTATTACTATTATTATTATTATAATTATTTTAATTATTATATTATTATTATTATTATTATTATCATTATTATTATTATTATTATTATTTCTATTACTATTATTATCATTATTATTATTATGATTATTATTATATTATTATTATTATCATTATTATTATTATTATTATTATTATTATTATTATTATTATTTCTATTACTATTATTATCATTATTATTATTATGATTATTATTATATTATTATTATTATTATTTTTATTATTATTATTATTATTATTATTATTATTATTATTATTATTATTTTGAAATAATTCCTGCATAATTTTTTAAAAAGATATCTGGTGCAAATATTGTTAAAAAATATATTTTGTTCATTTCAAAATTCTTTATCTAATACCGAAAAAAAATTAATATCATTAATGGTTTAAAAGTTACAGAAGTTTAAATCATACAAACACTTGATTTTTACTGAACATTTCTTCAAATATTTTTTAATAACTTAAATACGATTTTTTTTTTAATTGATTACGACAAGTTTTTTAGCTCTTCTGGCATTTAGTCGTGTGTGTGTTTTTTTTTTAATTTAGAGAACTAACTTGTCAACCAAAAACCTATTTTACTCTATGATATTCTTAGGATGTTATTTCATAAACCTTTAGCATCATATTTAAGATCTACACGACAGACGTGAATTTTTCATTTTTAAAACTATTTTGAGATTAAACTATTGAAAAATAACCAGAATCTTTTATGATCACTCAATAATCTGTTTTAAAGAAAATTTTATAATTTCATCATTTTTGATAATTTATGAAATTGCATTTTTGTCCATAAAGTCTAGAAACATCGTAATTTTTAGAGCGGCCTTGATTTAAGGATACATATTGATAAAACTTTGCGATGGACGAGTGAATTCAACAGGCAATAACGGTAGCAAATAAAGTATGCGAAATAAAATTGCAACAGAATTTTCGGAGTTGGTTAAAAATTTTTTACTTGTGATAAAGAGCTTTTATCATCAATTTTAGATGACTACGTATCTTATCATTACATTTTAAACATTTTTATGAAAACCGGCCTTCTAGTTCCTTCAAAGTATTGGTAAAGGGATAATTACCTCGAAAAAAATGTGTAATTTTTATATTTATCCGAAATAATTTATTTTAATTCAGATGGCAATGAAGGTCATAGAAATTCTTTTTTCGATAGATGTAAACCCACTGAAAATAACAATACAAAAATTCCGGCCATAAATGGGTTAAAGTCAATCGAGATTATATGTTATATTTTTACTAAAATTTGCGCCTGCGGCTTTTCCATCTCCAAATCAAATATGTCTTAATTAATTATTATTATTTTTTTAATAACCTTCATTAACCCCAGAAAAAACATTGTTGTCCTCTTTTAAGAAAAAATAGTTGAACTAGATGGAATTTGCCGATCTAAACACGTATCTGTTTCAGTTTTTTTTTTTTTTTTTTTTGTGGGCATGTCTAATATTTCCCATAACTCAAGAGCCGTTGGTGCGACTTAGATTTAAATTAGTAAATTGTCTTGAAGTCATATAACCATTATTTTTTTATTTACCCAATAGTTTCGGAATTATTCAGAAATTAGTGTCGGAAAAAACTATTTTTCATGAAAAATTGAAGAATTATTTTCCTTAAAAGCTGTTTTAAGAAATGAAAGCGGCAAGTTTTCAGTTTTGAATCATTTATCATAAAGTTGGTAATAATGTGAATAAAATAAGTATCAGCAAAATTGATACACAAATCTTGATTTTATTCACAATTAAGTGCACACTTAATTTCATTTCTTAAAAGAACTTATAAGGGAAAAAATATTCAATTTTGCATGGAAAAATCCGACAATAATGTGAAGACGACTTTTTTATTTTTATTTTATTTTTTAATTTTTTTTTTTTTTTTTTTTTTTTTTGCTTATTTAATAGCCAATAAAATTACAATTTCTTGCAGGCTACCATACGTATTATTCTTAAAGCTATTTACAATAAAATGTTTTTCATAATCATCTTATTGTTTAACTAAGTTAAATATACTCCTCTTAATGCGGATTGGATTTACTGAGAAATCAATATATGGATATCAATTTAACAGTTTTAAATTAATTGCATATACGTCTCATGGGATTAAAGTTGGCATAATTGGTTCGAAAATATTTAATTTTTAAAGGAGTATAATTTCTAGTTGGACGATTTGATATTACGAATTCTTACGAATCAGAAACTCCGAACCATTTACTAAATGAATTCAATATTCATATATTTCCTCCTAACTTTAAGAGCAGGAAGATAAATAAGCTGTAATCGACTTTCATATGATTGTAAAATAATATTAGGATCCATGGAAGACCACGAAGATAAAATAAGAGGAGTTGTATCTGCACCGATTCAATTTTCTTTATGTGAACTTCGTATTGAGGATCCCAGACCACGGAAGCATATTCCAGGATTAGTCTTACGAGAGAAGTGAATAATACACCAATCATAAAGATTGCCAAGATCTGATTGGAGTAAGAAACATTGATAGGAATAGTTAAAGCTATTGAACAGCTTTACATCATCAGCATACATTAATATTATAGAATACTTAATGCAAGCTGGTAAATCATTTATAAATATTAAGAATAATAAGGGGCCGAGATGACTACCTTGTGGAACACCGAATAGAACAGAAATTGTTTTCGATGTACATTCTCTAAATTATACACACTGGCATCTATTTTTAAGATATGAAGTCTATTTAATGGAAACAGAAGAAAATCCGAGTTTATCCAATTTGAACAATAGGAGATCGTAATTTACTTTATCGAAAGCTTTACTGAAATCTGTATATATTGTGCCTGTCTGTAAACAGTAATTAAATGCAGTAGTAGTGGCAATACCTCTATAATTGGAAATTTTGTATGTGCTTCAGGATTTAAACAAAGGCATAATATAAGATTTTTTCCAAACTTCAGGAAAATGACTACGAAATATTGATATGTTTATTAAGTAACATTTTATAAGAACGCAGCTTGGAACACTATCAGGTCCACATTTATCAGAATATTTTAGATTCTGTACAGCTATGATCACCATCGACCTATCCAATGTTTAACAATTTATTTATTCGAAGGCTGATCTAATTCTTTATCAGAATAGGCGGATGAGAAGAATGCAGTAAACATATCGCAAATACTTGCATCGTTTGAGGATTCTTTATCTTCCAATTTCATCATGGATAAAGTGGTAAAAATATTTTGGATTATTTTTATAGTTTCTTTTTACCTTAGAAAGATATTTATTGTAACATAGGATAATTTCTGAATTGTAAATTGATCTCGATGTGAAATATCTCATATAATCAATATATAAACCGTACTTTTTATATTTTCTATAATGTTTGCTTTTAAAAATTTTCGAGTTATAGAGCTGCTTTATATTCCAAGACGGACCATGTGCAATTCTTTTTCTCAACATTGGAATTAATTTCTTAAAGCATTTAAATAAGCCGTCATAGAATTTATTCAAAATGATATCAAAATTACGAGCGCATACTTTATTGTAAAGAATATATTCAACCCAATTTTCAGAACAAATTAGGTGATTGATTTTTTGGAATAGTCAGCTTTGCTGAAATCAAAAACCATCTCATCATTTATATTGGATTGTAATGATAGTTTTGTTTCGACGTATATGCTTATTTCAAGAGTGGGGTGATAAGCATCTTCAGGTATTAATAATGCGTTAATGCGAAGAATATTAATTTCTTCAAGTTGATCAACAAATACAAAATCAAGTAATTTGTCAAGCTTGTTGACTATGTTATTTGTAATAGCATCCAGTAATTTAATAGATGTTTCCGATGTTATTGATGGGCTTAAAAAGCATGAAGCATCATTTAATGTTTGGAATATTAAAATCACCAAGAACAATTACGGAGTCACTAGGTTTGGATTGATTAGCTACAAATTTTATCGCGTATGCATGTTGTTCATAAATTTGAATGTTTGACGCAGGTGGAATATAATAGAAAGTTAAAAAATAGTTCTAAATTTGGCCTTAACACATACGGTGATAAATTAAATATTTTGATCATTGCTAAGAATTATTTCTTCTGAAGGAAAGAATTGAGATAGAAATCAAAATTCTCCCACTTTCTTTACCAACTCTATCACGTCTATAAATTTGAAATTTACTGCACATTATTTCAGAATTATGAATTTCTTTATCAGAGTTTTTTCGGAGCCATGTTTTAGTGGGTATAATGATATTATGCTCAATAACAAAGCTCTCTAAATAAAGGGATTTTAACTTTGTGTTCATACCTCTAGCATTTTGATATGCGATGGAGATAGCTGAAGAGTTGTAATATTTATCGGATTATTTAATTCAATTAGTTTTTTGGATTTGGATCAGAAGCCCTAGGAAGAATTACGTTATTATCACCACGATAAATAAATTGTCGAACAATTGTATATTTTGGCCAAAATTGTGGATTAACAAGATGATCAAAAATACTTTATGGCACAATTATCTTAAATGAAGCTATATTGGGCGCATTTATCTTGACATCATTATAATCTTCAATGCCAAGGTTGGTTTTAATATAGAATTCAACATCATTTATTTTTGTATCTACTAAAAAACGTCTAACAAATATGGTTTTCCTTGGAGCTATAATTTTTAAAGGCTTTGGAGTTACTGTTGTAAAGGTATTTTTAAGTTGGGATGTTTGAAGATTAGGGTGTAAATTTGCAACCATGGGCAGATTTGTCGAATTAGATACTGTAGGAGTAATTAAAGTCGACGGAGTTACTTTATAATTGGAAACACTTGAAGCATGATGAGAGGTGGAATAGAATTATTTGAATTAAGAGTTACAACAGGAGCATGACTACTACTTGGATTTGCGGTTAGTAACGGAATAGAATCATTAGGAGAAATTACTCCTGCATTTTTAGGAATACAAGGGGGTGTTCAAAGTTCACCGTATTTAGTTAGTTTTCGTTGTAGAGAAGAATAGTCTTTTTTAATTCCATCGAACTCAACTTTATTATAACTTATGAATCAATTGTAAAATTCAATGCCAATTACTCTGCAATTTGGACAAGTCCACTGCAAGTTTTTGGCATTGTCGGATAATGCATCAGCATCACGAGAATTGAGGCCACTACATTTTAAGTGGTAATTTCCCCAACGCAACCAACTGGAAGCCATACGTTCTTCTCCGGAAATACTGCAGTTTTTATTCATACAGTACATTTCGAACTATTACTAGAGACACACACCAATACAAATATTATCTGGGATTAAAACCGGTAATATGTAATTGAATGGAAAAACTGCGGAAACTAATTATAAAATTTATCCTTAAATAAAATAATTAGAAAAGACAATTATTTATTACGTTTTAAATTAAAAATTTTTTATAAAATCACACAACAAGAATTTTCACAGCCGAACTTTACAAGGTTACCAAAAGACTTGTAGAAAATTTTGGGCCGCATCTTGGTTCGTGTATCATATGTCCAAATCGGACAAATCTTTCTCGATTAAAAAAAAAATCAGGACCTGATTAAAAAAAACTGTTTAGCACGTCAAATTCCATTTAGTCCACATATTCGTGTTTAAGGGAAGATTTTTCTACCTACCAGTGTAATTGGCACAGTTGTCTTTTTCAGATTAAAGGCAGAAGCCTATAGAAAATGGTTTAAATGGTTCAATATAATATTATTAGGTTGGAGAAAATAGATATAAAGGTATTGTCAGTACTGCAAGGACTAAAAATATAATAAAATTGTTCTGTCCTGTTGTACTGTTTTTTTAGCTTCATAAATATATATATATATATATATATATATATATATATATATATATATATAAAGGAGTATTGCGCGCAAAAATTTTCATGACGATTTCTACCAAATTCACTTGAGTTCTCCTTGAAAAGATAGTTAGGCATCAAATTTCATTAAAAATCTTGCAAATTGTAACGTAGAATTTGATCAGAATGTTTAAATTTATAACGGTTGAACTGATGAACACCGTTGAATCGGTTTAGCAAATTATTTAGTGCTGAATTAAATACCTGAAGATGGCTAAATTAAATTGTTTTTGTGTGTTTTAAGAATTATCAAAAACGTCATAAAATTGCTCAACTTAAAATACGTAAATCATAATTTAAAAAAAAAAATCAGTACATTTTTACATTTTATTTCTGCTTTCATTTTTGGGATTTCGGCAAAAATTCATGTTTATATATATATATATATATAAACATGACTTTATATATATATATATATATATATAAACATGAATTTTTGCCGAAATCCCCAAAATTGAAATCCTAGATACGGCTTAGTCATAAGGTATTGACCTAATAAATATATATAAATATATATAAATAAATATAGTTTTATTCCAACTTTTTTTGAAATTTGTTTAACAAAATTTTAAAAAGTTTGAAATTGGAGTTTATGAATAGTCTTAAAAATTATCTTTGAATTATCCTATTTTCCATCAATTCTTGTTCAAATTTAATTAAGAATACCAAGTGGTCTAAAACACTTTAATCGTCTGGTGAATTCGTAATAATTTAAACATTTTTTAACCGATTTTTTCCCTTTATGTCTTGTTTGATAGATAATTATGTATATGTATGTAGATTGCGACATGTTGTAACAATGCAAAGTATTTAATAGCCAAATTTTTCTAAAAACTGTAAAAAAGCCATATTTTACCCATATAAATGTGTATGGTGCATTTAAAAAACTTCAGGTCCGATGCGCCACGGGTTAACGATATCCGATTACACTAATATTTCACACAATATATTTTTACAAGCCTAGTGAACGATTCTAGGGAGAGTTTCGGTGAGAATTCAAAAGTCGGTAAATTTTTGGCGCAGTCTAATGTATATATAATTCAAATTTTTTCTCTCTTTTGCTACAGAAAATTTTGAGTTTTTGAGATATGCGGTTACTCAGAATTATTTATATTATCATGATTAATACATGTTTAAAAATTAAAAATGGTTTTTGTAAATGTGTTCGTATAAAACAAAATTGTCGTCATGGTTGTTCGTACATAACAAACAGAAAACACATTGAAAGTAATTGTGTATTAGTGCTGCCACATGGTTTTTGAAATAAGAAAGCTGGTTAATGTTTTTTCAAACATTAACTTTTCAAAAAATTGTAAATTTTTTTTAATTTGTTTCCTTAATGAAGACTAAATATTTTTTATTTTTTAAATCTAATATTTCATTAAAAAGTTAACAGATGCTGAGCGTGTACAACAAATATTAAGAAAAGAAAAACAATTTTAAAACAAAAATTAAATATAGGTAGCTAAATATGCAGCAAAGATCTGCACTTAGATGTTCTTGAAAATTAAAAAATAATCTACATGAAATTCATATTCCAAATCTACTTATATATCTTTCTAATAAAAATATCTTATTGCAAGTATATGTACATTTAAGTGTCCCATTGAAAAATATTGTGTAGGACTCAAACTATGCGCGTTAATAAATAGAATAAAGAATAAAATAGAATAAAGAAAAAGAAACTAATATATATAACAAAATAAATAGAAGTAATCTCTAGTTCCCTATCAAAGATTGAAAATCACTGTCCTAGTACATTTTTCCGGAAAAAAGTTTTTAGTTTTCTTCCGAAATGGGTATCAAAAACATCGCACAAAAAATAACTCTTCAACATTTTTCTCTTAAAAGGAAGAAAAGCATGCAATTTGTATAATTTTTTGCCTCAAAATATATTGAATTTTTATCCCACGAGATTATAAAATGAACACATCTATTTTCATAACAAGCTCAAAATTTCGAATTTTTTAATACCTATTTCGAATTTCTTTATACCTATTTCGGGGAAAAACTTGCATTTTTTTCTTTTTGGACAAAACGTGCTAGCTCCGTACTAACTGATTCTTGAATTCTGCTCACCAGTACCCATCGTTTGGGTGGTGTGTGAAACCAGCAGTGCCGATTTACCCGAATCGCAAAGTCAAATAAAGTTGATTAAATTTTGGGATAATTATTTACAACTTTATAAAAGTTTTACAATCTTTATTCAAACATACTTTTAGGAAGTGAAACACACTTTTCGACATACCCCGCAGAGGAAAACCTTATTCATTTTAAATTATATTTCCATTTTTCTGTATTTTTTACAAGAAGCCATCTCATTGTGGTCGAAATTAAAAAAAAAAAGAACATACATATGGCAACGCTGATTTTAATGTGGAATTTTTACACTTAAATTTTTCGCTCATATACAAAATAATATTATTACATTGTTGCATATTTTAGGGAGGCTTAAGTAAAATGTTATTATTATATATCAAGTATGGAAAATAGCTTATTTTATATTGCACCAATCATAAAAATAAAATGTTACAAACATTTTCATACAAAGAAATTTAATAGAATATGAACATATTTTTATTAAATAATTTCAGCAAAAAAATATTACCTGTAGTTTTAAAATTGCATCCACTAGTTTGTTGAGTAGTGAAATAATTTACTACAATTTTCTCTTATGTTATAATAATATACATATTAGTAGGAAGCTTTCGCTAACGAATGTGGAATGGACAAAATTTCTAAAATAGCTCACGATATGTTTGGGAACAAAATTGGTCCATTTATCATCAAAGATATTTTGACCAGAAATATTATATTTTTGAGTCTTTGTATCTCCTAATAATTGAAATATAAACAAGTTTTTTTGTAATTCATTTTAATCAAAAAATAAAATATTTAGTACAAAACAGAAATCAGTTTAGTGATCATGACGAAACTTTTTTTTAGAGCTATTAGTAAATTACATTCATATATATTTGTTATGTTATTTTAAACCATTTTAGCGGTATAATTTCTTAATATATTGTTAATTTAAGTAAATAAATTTGGTCTATACGTGATAAATTCTTATCATGATAAGAATTTAAGAAAAAAAGTGCTAACTATTATAACTTCGCGAATAATGGGTTTAAAATATTTATTTTTATGTGTCAGTTTAGTGAACGTTTGATTAATAAATCAAATGCAAAATGTTGAAAAATTAGTGAAAGAAACAGATTTTATGGTCTCCTGAACAATTGGGGTTTCGCAAATAGTCCTTTCATTTATTTATTTATTTGTTTACTTATTAATAATTGAATTAATTTTTCGTTATTATGAAAAATATGCATTAGGATATATTTCCCTTTATGTGTATGTAACTATTTACTTTCATTATACAATCGAACACATTTACGAACTCGAAGAAAGTAACATTTTTAGTTTGTTACATTCGCATAAAACACAGAGAGATTCAATGTCATATAACAGTTATATAATAAAACATTTTATTATTTTTATAATATGTATTATAGCAATCATCTTCTATTATTCAAGTTTTATTTATATATAGTTATATTATTTTTAGTCTACAATTTTATTTTCGAATGCATTACATGAAAAGTACGATTTTTAGTAGCGTAGTAAATTGTATTAGTTATGACGAGTGCAATGAAACACATCGTTATATCCGTGGTCGGCTGTAAAATAAGTTAATTGCATTAAAAATTTGTAATATATAAACAGTAAATATAATAGAAAGAAGTAGTTAGAATATAAAGTTCAAGAGTTGTAAAAGTTTAAAGCCAGCAACAGTAGCTATATTCTGGAATGTTGTTGCTTTAAGAAATGTGACCTACATCCTTTCCACATTCATTCATCTGTACACACAAACAACCGGACAACCAACAATTCATTCATATATAAATGCACGTAACAGTTATTTACATCATACATACATATACATATATATATATATATATATATATATATATATATATATATATATATATATATATATATATATATATATATATATATATATATATATATACATACATACATACATACAAATTTATATACATATATTGTTCTATGAGACTAGAATACTAGAAAGGAAAATATGAAAAAAGACACTCTAGAAAGACATCAAGGTCAAGTCCAGTACAAACTTGATTATGACATTTCCGGATACCGAATGAAATAAGTGAACTCTGGGCTGACGGTGTGTGGTATTCTGAAACTTGTGTAAGTTGAGGTGAAACTCGACGGAAAAGGATTTAAATTTAATGCTGTTAAGTTGGTGGTGTAGGCTTGGATGTTCTTTCCCGACTAACGCGGATCTGGCAATGGCACGAGAGCTTACAAGAATCTCGCGTCAACCCATCGCATGGCCTCCCTGCATGAAAATACAACCATGGATCATAACGCGACTGCATATCGAATTGATGTAGCGGCTTTGAGTTTGGACTAACAGATATGAATAATAATGGAAACAACAACAAGAAAGATAAGAGTGGAAGAAATGAGGAAAGTAATGGATGTGTAGATAACCCATTTAGAACAAACTCTAGGATAATGAGATCACCCCCTGTAAACGTTGTGGATGAAAAGGTATCCTGTAACAGGTATTACTAAATTAGTGGAAAAATTTGCACAACTATTAAACTTAGTGACCATCAAAACAAATGTTCATAGTGAAATAGAGGCGATGTTTCTACAGATTTCTGTAGAGTTTGAAGGTAATGCCATGAAATGTAATCGAAATCTGCCACTATTGAGACTCCTGTACAGTTCGGAAATACATCCCCTGAGTATAGTGCTAATCCAAAAATTAACAAGCACACCCAGATAGAGGATATAGCTGAATCCTGTATCGGAATCTGAATCCAGCCCAAAGGAAGAAAAACTCCAATTCTAAAAAGGATACCAGAAATGACGTTGAGTTTTGCTCCGCCGAGGCCAACAAAAGAGAAAACGCAGGGGAGGAAGCCGCTAAACCTGAGTGGCAAAAAGCAAAATCGTCCAGATACTCTTGCAACTAAAGTTCTTGGTGAAAACGTAAAAAGCATCAAGAAAGCAGCAAAAGACGAACTGTTGTTACAACTAAACAGATCTGCCTTTGAAAATACGACTCTTTTCAGACACTCAGTTAAAGATGTCCTCGGCGTAACCAATGTATATTTGTATGTCACAATCATTTATAAGATCAAATTTTATCTGAATATGTTGCCGTACTACCTTATTCTAAAATATTGTAAAATATCAATATACATATGGGCCGTTATCAAAAATTGTTAATCTGGCTAAAACTGGCTTTAATCTTCAATAAGCTTTGTGGTAATACTGTTTTAAACTAACGCTTTACAGATCTAAACTAATAGAGTTTCATTTTATAATCATAATTGTTGTTCAAAGTTCAAAAACTTTCCTATGCGATCTTATATAAGAGTATTTCTATTTTAAATTTAAAAAAAATGTACCCTTAATTACCGATTTCGATAAAATTTGGTGCATGTGTATAGGAGTATACACAAGCATATAAAATGAATTTTATTCATTTTTATTTTCAAAACTGTGGCAACTCTGTAGCTTTGAAAGTGATTAATATATTTTTTTTTAAATGGCCATAACTTTTGTTAAATGAAAGATATAAAAATAATTTTTTTGTAGTGGAATTGTCAGAGTTTGTATTTTAAAATTTTTTATTTAAATTAAAGAAAATGTTTTTATAAACATATTTTAAAAAATGTTTTTGTTTAGAGACGTATATTAAAAAAGTCCATCTTTAATTTTTTTATAATATTTTTCATAGCTTTGTTAGTATACTTACTATACAGAAAATTTTGTAGTGGTCTGGAAAGTAGTTAGTGAGATATAAGCAAAAATGTTAATGTATAATATATATATATATTTTATATATATTTTATTGGAATTTTTATGAAAATTGATATTTTGGTTATTTAACAAATATGTAAATGACTGCTATGATGCGACTATTAGAATTTAGTTAGTAATTTTAATAAAAAAGAAATCAAAATTAATAATTAAATAATTAAAATCAATCAAAAGAAATCAAAATTAATAATATATATATATATATATATATATATATATATATTTCTTTTTTTTTAATTATTAATTTTGATTTCTTTTTTATTAAAATTACTAACTAAATTCTAATAGTCGCATCATAGCAGTCATTTACATATTTGTTAAATAACCAAAATATCAATTTTCATAAAAATTCGAATAAAAAATATATTTGCACTAATTAGTACTTCCGAACTAACCAAAATGCCACAAAAAAAGTTTGCTACAATCCTTTTAAAAAATTAAATCACAGGATGCGAAAAACATCTATTTAAAAAATATAAAAAACTTCAGGAAACGTTTTTCCAAGTACTTGTCTGGCCAGTACATCTGTATACAATGTAGATTAAAATTAATTGACTCTGTAAAAGCTGAGGAAATAGATAATGATTATTTCTTTTCTGATAAAGAAGAGGTATGCAGTTTTGAGAAATCAAATGCATTTTAACATTTAAATAAGTGTTTAGAAGCTCTGGAAGAACCACCAATTACATTAAAGAAGTTTTCCAATGTTAAAAAGGAAGAAATTTTAAACACCTTAATTTCGGTATTTAGAGAAAAACTTTTTAGTATAGAAAAAGTGCTAATGATGGTGATGAGATTTTAACACGCTTAAAGGAATTATTTAACCTTTTAGGAAGTGTTAAAAGTAAACAGATGCAAATATTAACAATATTGCCGCAAAATTGGAGCGTTAGTAAAATAAAAAACACACTTCCCAACTACATTTTATATGGCCAGTAAAGCCAAAAAATTTATAGAAAGTGAAAAATATATTAGCTCGATACCTCCAAACAATCGATTGAGTTTATCAACTGAGACAAAAGATCTAGTTCAAGATTTCTATAAAAACAAAAAAAAATAGTCGCATCATGCCCGGAAAAAAGATTGTAAATTTATTAAAAACAGAGTGGTGAAAGAATCCAAACTCAGAGAAGATTAATATTATGTAATCTTAAAGAATTGCCTATTTAAGGAAACGTATCCTATGAAGAAAATAGGTTTTTCAAAATTTTCAGAATTAAGACTAAAAGAATGTATTTTAACTGGTGGAAGTAGCACTCATTCCGTTTGCGTATGTACTATACACCAGACTTTAAAGCTTATGTATAGCGCAGGAAAAATTAAAGAATTAACTGATGATGGCCTTGTGACATTTCCTACATATAAACATTGGATTGCGCAATCGATATGCAATCCTCCAACTGTGGAGTGCTACATTAGGAATTGTAAATTTTGTCCCGGAGATACACTCCTACTCTAATAAATTCTTATTCTGACTGGGCCATAGAAAATATTCAATATAAACAATGGATACAATTAATATTACATAGCTTTATAGTAAAAGAACAGACTAAGTTTTTGGATGAAACAAAAGCCAATTTAAAGAAAGGGGAATTTTTGGTTATTTGTGATTTTGCAGAAAACTACACATTTCTAATTCAAGATAGTATACAAAGCTATCATTGGACAAATTCACAAGCTGCAATTCACCCGTTTGTAACAATCTTTCGAAATATACATGGCGAAAAATTTCATGTGAGTTTTGTTGTGATTTCCGATATTTTAGAGCATAATACAATATCATTTCAGTTATTCCAAGTAAAATTCATTAAATTCTTGAGGGAAAATATTAATCAAAATATTGGAAAAATTTTGTACTTTTTCGATGGGTGCGCAACTCAATACAAAAATTGAAAAAATTTCGTAAATTTGACTTGAAACAAAAAGGTTTTGCAACGTAATGCCGAATGGCATTTTTTGCAACATCACATGGAAAAGGTTCTTGTGACGGGGTTGGTGGTTCGCTAAAAAGAGCAGCAGCAAGTGCAAGCCTGCAGCGTCCAACTAAAAACCAAATTGTTGATGCAGGCGATTTATATGAATATGCAAAAACTATGGCTAATACAAACGCAGCTTTCTGCTCCAAAGAAGAATACCACGATCAAGAAAAGAAATTAAATCGCAGGTTTAAAAACTCTTGTGTTATTAAAGGAATCCATAGACTTTACTCATTCGTACCATTTTCAAAAACACAAGTTATTGCAAAAATGTTTCCAAATCAAATGAAATCCCAACTCCTATCAGTGTGATTAAATAGAATTAATGTACTTGTTGATAATATTTAATTAATATTTTTACTAAAAAAATAAAAATAATAAAAAAATATATCTTTTTTTTAATATATACACATTAACATTTTTGCTTATATCTCAGTAATTACTTTCCAGTGGATACATTCCACACCTTCTCTGTTATTATGCAGATTTTCAACAGTTATAAACATGGCGGTCATATTGTAATGAAAAAATTTTTTAATTTTTAAAATTTTTTGTTTTTTTGGTCGGGTCTATGCGCTTATAGGGATTGATACTTATTGTAATTATGCTTAATTTCTGATATATAACTTTAATGTTCCCTAAATAGTCAAAGTTTGGAAAACAATAGCGAAAATGTTTAAAAAAGTCATTTTTTCGCGAAGCACATGCACAGTTTTTAATGAAGTAGCATCTGCGTGAACTTAGTTTTTTGTAATTTTACACAATAAAATCGAAAGAGCATTAAAAATAAATTTAATAAAAAAAAATTGTATGGCCCTTTTGAATATTACATAAAAATTGCATTTTTATATAGCAAATTACAATTTGTGCAAATCTTGCACATATTAATATAGAATCACATATTAATATAGGATCATAAATTTAAGTAAAATGTTGATAGTTGGAAATTGGATACTTTTTTCAAAACAGATTTTGCTAAGGCACATTGCATGGACAGCACGGAGTTAACCATAATAAATAGTATGTTTTGGTATTACGCGTAATTTTTACTAGAATTAGACATAAACCTCTAGTTTGTACAAATGTTTATATGTTCAACTTAAAACCGCTATAACTTTTGCTCCCTCTGCACGAAATGGTTAACGTGGACTGATTTTACGTGCATTCGACTCACTTTCTATTTATACAAATTGATTTTAATGTAATGTACTAAAAAGCAATAATTTTTTAATGCCTAAAATTAAAAACTTTTTATAATGTCCCATATATATAAATACATATATATATACAGTGTCGGCCAAAACTAGCTGAACAATTAATTTTGGGTAAATCTAAACTTTTTCTTGGTTTTTGAAAAATATTGTTAATATAAAAAGATTGCAACAGAAATATATTTTTCATATTCATGACATAAAATTAATAAGAATATTAAATATAGTCAAAATTAAAAAATGAACAAACTGTTGACCTTAGCAATCTGAGACAATATCTTATATTAGAAATTAAATAAATTAAATAAATATATTATTAGCATTGACATTGCTGTCCAAGTTTCCAGGATTACACAGGAGAGTCCCTCTGGGCCTCTCCCGATCTCTTCCCCATTGCACTTTTGATTTACTATTTTCCATAAGTAAGACAATCTTCTAAATATATAATTTGTGCAGTTAGTTTTGGCCGACACTGTATAAATGACTGTGGCAAACTTACAATCATGTTTAAATATGTTGTATTTTTGTCGGAATCATACTTAACTATATTTTTTCTTTGCGTGTATACATACATGTGTACGTGTATATTAAAGCCCTGCGTAAGATAATTTGAAAAGCAAATCCATTTGCTTTTTAAGTCTTGTTTTTCATTGCCAACATGTACAATAACAATAATAAATACTGTTTGTACTGTTCGTTGACCGAAGTGAAGCAAATGCGTCGTGTCATTAATAATTTTAATTCATAGTAATTAAAAAACATTCGATTTCATAACTTCAGAATTCCTTTATATGTTAAATAAATTTAATTTACGAAAGTAGTATATAAGTAGTTAATGATTTGTTTATAAACATTTCTTTACTTGAAGTAATAATATAAAAAATGCATGTATGATAGATGATAAGTTTCAAAAACTTATTTGAAAGACTTTTAAATATTTATCTATATATATATAACAGAATGTGTGTATGTATGTAACGTATGGACTCCAAAACGACTAGGCTGATTTTGATGAAATTTTCAGGGAATCTTCAGAATATTCAGGCGGGTGACACTGTGAAGTCTGATTTTTCATTTTCGGTCTGCGGGCGGAGGGGCGTGGCAAAATCCAATTTTCATATTGCACCACCAATGACATATACGTATATTTATTTTTTTTTTTTTTGCTTTTTTAAATCGGTTATGTAGTTCCGAAGATATTTACAAAAAACCTATGTTAATAATGATCCAACATCAAAATTTTAAAACTTTCGAAATGTTGTATTCAAAAATCCGAGTTTTCGGTTTATTTACAAAATATTTACATCATTTAAATCGTGTGGTAATACAACACTAATGTTTGCTTAGGGCCAGCAACGCGGACCGGGTCAGCTAGTATTTAATAAAATCTGTTTGTTTACTAAAAAAATTATCACATGTTTTGTTTTCTTCAATATGTGTATAATTAGCAACCCTATTAATATTTATTAATTATTTTGATTATAAATCAAAATAATATTATAAATAATAATTTTAAATGGCTGTTTTTCTTATCATTCTTATCGAAAATATTATAATTTACACAGTTATGAACGCACACACACATGCATATGTTGTTCATATAAAAACATGCAAAGAAAACAGATAAATTCTTTTTTCCCCTATTGAAACAAACAAGTGGTCAAATGTCTTATATTAAGTGAGCAATCGCACTCTCACGTCTTATTGGGTCGCTATCATAATACACACAGCATTTGCTCATAAAGTTGAACAGTACATGCAGTATTTATATGGTTTTAAGTACCTGCAGAACAGTATTTATTTCTCCGCTCGCACACTGATTTAAAGCACTTGAAAAATAACAAATGGCTTGCAATGTCTTATAAAACGTAGTTTTCAGGGCTTTAATGTACATACATTAGACTGCACCAAAATTTACCGACTTTTGAATTTTGGGTTGTAAAAATATATTGTGTGAAACATTAGTGAAATCGGATATATTTAACTTTTTTACAGTTTTTAGAAAAATTTTGCTATTAAATACTTATGTTTTTGTTTCCCCAGGGTAATTCAATTTATAATTAAAAATCCTGGAGATGATGATTATATCAGATTTAACTAATGTTTCACACAATATATTTTTACAACACAATGAACGACTGTAGGTGGAGTCACGGTCAAAATTCAAACGTCGGTAAATTTTTGGTGCAATCTAATATATATATGTGTTAGTACATACATATATAGTATATATCGTCATCTAAAATACAAAATAAATAAAATTTGATTTTTTAACGAAAATAAGCGATACATTTTACTATTTTGTTAAACAAATTTTTAGCAATATTCATACATTAAAAAAAGGTCATCTTAACGAAATTTTCGAACCACAGAAAAAAATATTCTCTAAAATTTGTAATTAACTTTTTCATCATCATTTTTATTTTAAAATATAATTAATGTATTAATTAGTATAATTAACTTCTTAATTAATAGAATATTTGTTTAACAACAGCCCAGAAAAAAATAAAAATCGTATTCAATTACGAAATTGCTCTTATGAGTTCAATTTTTATTTGATTTTGCTCGAATAATCAAAATTAAATGAAAGTAATTGATTGTTTGAAGAATTTTAATTAATTACTTTATTATATCAATCATACCTATAGTTGAAATTTTGCATAAATCTAAATAATGTATTTATTGTTTCGATACGAGAATAAGTTGAATCTGTACTAAGGAGCAGAAATGCTTACCTAGTTTAAAACAAACAAATGTACACAAAATTATTTATTTAAATTTTATAAATATTTAAAGAATACACCAACTTATTTTACATGTAATATATGTATATAAGTAAAATGTATGTAATTTTTGTAACGCAAAATTTTACAGAATTTTGACTGCAAGTCCCCTAGAATCGTTCATTGGGTTGCTAAATTATATTGTATGAAAAATTAGTAAAATCGGATGAACCCGTGTCGCATCGTACCTGAAGTTTGTATGGTGCATCTATATGGGAAAAATTTATTGATTCTTTAATCTTGGATGTAATCCGAGATTTCTTAGTCCCTGTATTTTCTGAGAGAAAACTTCTAAGAAAATATTCTATTACTTGGCTCTGAGCATTACTTACCTCCTATCATTTCAACCAGATTGTAAATCTTGCTGAAGCTTTTAAACTTGCTGATTGTAAATCAGTATACCCTACGTTGAATTAATGTAATCAATTGAACCAACTTTATTTTTTTTTTCTTAATACTGCTCTGTTAGTTCTTTTATTTTTTCTTTTTTAATTAACCGGCTACTCACCACGTCTGCTTTGTTCACTGTCCAGCACCCGAGAGAGAAAAAAGAGCCATTATAAATGTATGCTGTCTTATATACATTTCTTAAAAATAATATTATTTTACTTTTCCTGCACTTACATCGAACCTTCCTTTGTGTTCACTGCTGTAACAGTTTAGTTGATCTGTGTGTGAGTGTTTGTGTATGTGGCTTCTTGTTTGCTTATTTTGCCTCCTTCCTGCTTGCTGTGTTTCCTCTCCTTCTCTGCTTACTGTTACTCTTACACTTCTGTGTATTTCTCCCTGCTTCTTATTTTCTCTACTGTTGTGTTCTCTCTTCTACCTCCGCAATTCGTCAGTTATGCTACTCGCTTGCTCAACTGTGACGATGTAGGCATTGACGTCTTCACTCGGATTTTCTTCCTGCTGCTTTTTACTGCTACTTCTGCCTGTTGCGGTTTTCTCATATTTAACCCTCAAATAGCTAGCATGGCCATTTAAGATCAAAGATGTCCCTGATCTGTATGCTTTTCCTCCTGTATACCCCATCGAGCACCGGAATACTTCGTTCCATCCTTTACCCCATTGACCTCCGGATCATCTGAAATGAAAATACTTACACAAGCGAATGTAATTCGCCCCCAATCTAGATGGATGCAATCCATCTCCCGACCTATAAAACGCCAATGTATCCTTTATTTTCTTATACTATAATTACATTTCAAAATGCTGTTCTTAATAATTATGTGGGTCAAAATTTCAAGAAAAGTTTTCACTTTTGCTCCATAATGTATATATGTATGTTTATACCACTTGTAAATATGTTGTAAACTTTACGTAAACTGCAGACAAATCCAATTAAGTTCACTATTGTATAGTTGTTGTTTCATTTTTATTATTCTTCTATTTCAGTAAGTCATTTTTTATCGATAAAAGTTTTAGATAGATGTTTCGTTTTGATAGAATTGGATTTGAAAAATTCAGATTATTTAAAAATAGTATTTTTAAATAAATGAAATTATAATTGGAATAATTAGTTTTATACGAAAATTGCAGTTTTAGACTGTAATTTAATTGATATTTTAAGTGGTTAGTAGATAAAGTCGAATTGGTTGCTGTACGTATCATTTTCATATTTTATTAGGAAACAGTAACAAATATTAAAATTGTCACTATTTCAAGTGTAAAGACTGATTACACTATGTGTTAGGTTGATGCACCCGGAAGATTTCATCACATTTGTTTGTTTTGTGAATTACATATTTATTTATATTTTATATATGTATGCATATATGCATGTATGTATGTATGTACATAAATGTGTATCCCTGCAGATCATATTGAAAATTTAATTAATAAGATAATTTTTAACATGAGCATTTCATGGAAGTAAAATTTTATTTGCAGAGAGAATATTTTCGCTAAAAGTATTTAAATATTAATAGGTAAATAATTTAACTAAACAAATTTGATTTATAAAGAAATATTTTTAATTTATGTTCAAAAATTTTAAACTTTTATTTTATTTATAATATTTATAATTATGTACAAGAGATAAAAATATTCGTCAATGATAATAACACGCTGCTACAAAATGGAACTTTTTATTTTCACTCGGGGTAATTTCTTCAAGACTATGCATAATTGTTTACAAAGTTTAAAATGTTATTTTTTTTTAGAATAAAATGAGATATATCTATATGAAATTGCTTAAAAACTCAAAAAGTTATTAAGCATTTTCTAAACTTTATTAAAAAGTTCTTCATATATTTTAAGACAAAGTATTTTTTCTATTTTTTTTTTTTTTTTTTTAATTTTTTTTAACCTTTTTTTTTTTTTTGCTTGGCTTTTACTCTTTGAGGACAAGATTAAAAATGAATGGAAACTTTTAGTAAATTAATAAGATAAAATCGAATAAGTTCTACAGTTTTTGTCTAATTTACGAAATTTTGTTATGTTTACAACAAAGATTCCTTTAAAAATTATTGCATCGTTGAATGAGCTTTTATAGAAAAAATGTTAATAAATCACAGTTAAACTCAAAAAATTGTAGGAAAATTTTATTTTTTCTAGATATTGTTTCAAAATTTGCTTTTAGTATTTGACTAAAAGATGACAAATGAATACTGTTAAAAAGCCTGTTTCTTCTGCTATCCAAATAAATTTTAAAAGGAAAAAAATCATCTAATAAATAACAGAATTAGGAATACGTTTATACAAGAGCCTATTTAAAACCCATTTTTTTTTTGCTAATAATTTTAAAATTATGTTTTGCAAATTTTTAAAACTGATTTATGATATCCTCAAAAAGCCATATAACGTACGATGTGCTATTTGAAAAAATAATAGTTACGTCCAACGAATATTTATTTTCGTTACATATAAAAATAAATATAAATTTTTATGGAATATTTGTTAAAAAAAAAACAAAAATATCTAACTATTATTTTGAGTCCTTGATTTTATGAAACAATAATGGGCACATAGTTATCTTATGTGTATTGTGTAAATTAGTATAAAGTCACTTTTAAAACTGCATGAATATTAAACATATACAAAATATAAATATAAAACATTTTTTTTGTCCTGACATATAAAGCAACACCAATAGTGAATTCTGTTCATATGTATATATGTTTTAGATGCATTTATGTACATGGCTGTATGTGTATGTGAATTTATGTATATAGCATAAATTGCAATTGTGAACTTAAAAACAAGCAGCGCGTTGCCTGAAGTATTCTGTTGACAGAGTCATGTCTGATATATTTTTGTACTAAAATTACATACATACGAATTTCTTAAAGAAATCTTCGTCACAAGTACAATGTTCCAAGTATTATGTTGGTAAAAAGTTTTACAAATTACACGAGTATATTTCGCTATAACTTAATAACAGTTTGTACGATTTAAATAGATGCAGACGAAAATTCTCTTCAAATCATTTTAACATTACTTTTTTAGGTGCTCATTAGTTTCGGAGTTAGTCAGAAATTAGTGTCTGAAAAAAATTTTATTTCCATAAAAATTCTTTTTAGAAATAAAAATGGCAAAAATGTGCAGTTTGTTATCATTTATCATAAAGTTGGTAATGATACGAATGAAATAAACAATTAAGTGAAAAAACATATAAACCCATATATATATAAACCCATTTTTAAGTATAATAAATCCTTCCATACAACTTATTTGCAAAAAAAAACACCCAATGTATGTTGAAAAATTTCCAAAAAATATAAAATTAAATCTTTAAATAAAGAAAATAATAATTTCAATGGATATTCCAGGTGTTAGCATGTTTCTATTATATTTTGAAGTTAATTTTATTATAACGAAGATTTTGATAATGCTATTGAAAGAAATCCATATTTTTAGAGGTATTTTAAAAATGGTCTAGCTGATCTTCATATCTAGATTTTTTCACAATGCTTTCTAATGTATACATATATATATATATATATATATATATATATATATATATATATATATATATATTCTTTTTTTTTAATTTTTCAACAAATATTGGGTGTTTTTTTTTTTTTTTTTTTTTTGTATGGAAGGATTTATTATAAAGGATTTATTAAAAATCAATGAATTTATGAAAAATATAATAAACTATTTTAAACCGGCGGTAATAATCTAATAAAAGAGAGTCTTTGAAATTTAGGTGCATTTTGCACGAGTTAATAGTTTTTATGATAAATATATGCTTCCGGTCCGGTGATTCCAAAATGTTACATTTGTTACTGTTAAATGAATACATGTATCAGTAGTATTGAATAAGACCTCTCCAATGATGCCCTAAAATCTAAAACTTTAATAAAATAGTATTTAAAAAAGTTCATAGAAAATTTGACTAAAAAATTAATTTCACGTGAATAAGAACTAATTTGAAAAGAAATTTAGCTCAAGATATATTAATCGGCATGTGCTATTATATGTTGTAATTTTTTTGATCAAAAGTTAAAAAATGGTCTAGCTCACTGTAGCAAAATAATTGAACCGAAATATTTTGGGGATTAGTTTATAACATATCGATCTTTAATTTGTAACACTTTTTGTCTACATACAAATCGATGCACTTTAATATACATAACACTAAGTTTAAATAGTGAGTGTTTTCCCACTTAATTATGGCTACATTTATGCGTATGGGTATTTTCAAATCCCATCTAGTCCACCTATTCCAGTTTAAGGGAGGATTTTTCTGCCGTTCAGTGTTAATTACCTAAAAATAAAATTAAATGTTGGCTTCTTTTTTATATAGCATATAAACGATGCTGTGCGGGCTCAAATTAAGGCAAATCTGACATAGAAAATATTTAACCGCTAGCCAAATTTTTGTTTCTTACCCGAATTTAAATACTTTTATATCTTCTTAAAGCTCTTGATAACACCTATGAAAAACGCGTGCTTATATTTTTCGAGTTATTTGCATTTGAAATTTCATCTGTCTCAATTTTGCATGATCTGGATCCCCTTTTTTCTATATATAGCCCAACATTTCAGACCTATTTAGCTAGATTTTTCCATAATTATTTAAAGAACACTACACTCTTTCTCTTCTAATAAATAAAATGTTTATTTAGAACATATGAAGCATGGTCCCGTATAAAACTTTTTCAAAATGCGTTTTCTTTTTGCATAATATTGCTTCAGTAACCCATTTACATCTATTGATACAAAAATAATTTTACAAATCCATCAACATCACCGAAAAAAAAATACTAACACTGGATCCCAGCAAAAACTTTGCTTTCCTGGTGAACTAGTAGGTATAATTGGAAACAAAAATAAACTACTTATTTTTTGCCAGAATAACTAATTATTTTTGTTTGAGTTGTCCACAAATTCATGTATTTATTTTTAGACTCTATGGGTACTGAAAAATATGTACCTAAACGAAAATAAAAATAAATCAAAAAATTTTGCCGTCAGTGAGATTTGAACTTGGACACAAATTAACCATTCGTTTTTAATGACTAGCGCCTTATTCAGTACACCATCTCGCACAATGTTAGTACGCGCACCAACTTCATCCCGTCGAAATACTAATACACAAGATAACTCAGAAAATGATAATTCTGATAGTTTGGATACTAATATTATGACTGATTGCGACAATCGTTCTTTCTCTGCTAATCCTCCATCTAACATGGAAATTTGTTCTACTTCTATTAAACTTCCCCAATTTTGGACAAATTGTCCAGAAGTATGGTTTGTTCACGCAGAAATGCAGTTTGTAACTAGAAGGGTAACACAAGATATAACAAAATATGAATATGTTATTACCGCTTTATCCCAAGATGTAATCATGACGGTTCTTGATATTATACAAAATCCTGCTCCAGGTAATCGTTACGATCATTTAAAGAAAGTTCTTATTGACCGACACTCTATGAGTGAGAACAGGAGTTTAGATAAAATCTTATCTTATTCTGAGATGGGAGATCGAAAGCCATCCGAATTTTATCGTTAGTTAGCATTATTAGCAGAATCAAATTTTAGTTCTGATGTTTTGAAGAAACTATCGTTAAGAAAATTACCAAAGAGTTTGAACGTAGCGTTAACAGGTTCGAATTTGTCAGATATAAATGAATTGACACGTTTAGCGGACAATATATGGGAAGTTTTACATAGATATGAGATATTGTCTATTAACGAATCTACTTCACCCTCAGTACATTCCAATCCTAAAAATCTAAAAAATATAGTTGAAAATCTGGTACAAACTACTATCAACATTTGCAACAGTTTTAATAACCTTTCTCTAGAAGTCGCATCAATAAAGAATAAGTTAGAAGAAACCCCATATAGAACATTTGACAGACGTTTTAGTAGAAGTAGATCTCGATCTAGATCTAGTTATAATAAGAACTGGGTATGCAAATTCCATTACAGATATGGAAGCGAAGCAAAGAAATGTGAACAGCCTTGTTCATACTTCGACCAGAAACAAAATTCAACAAACTAAATTATCCCGCTATTGAGGTGACAGATAACGGGAATGTAGATTTGTCTACACGTCGCCTTTTCGTTTTTTATAAAACTAACAAGATAAAGTTTTTGATTGATAGCGGAGCAGATATATCTCTACTTCCTTCCTCAAAATTCAAGAGTCATTAAACGATTTCGGATATAATACTAACAGCGGCAAACCGTTGAACCGTTTCGACTTTTGGTAAGAAAATGTTTCGTTTTTCTTGTCGCTAATATTGAAAAACCAATAATTGGCACAGATTTTCTTCACAAATATGGACTTTTAATAGATATTAAAAACATATTAAATCCACATATTAGATCCTTTGACGAAACTCTCTATTAATATTTTGTCCCATTACTGTAAAATTTCCTTACCAAAAATTTTCGCTTTTGATAATCAATACAAAAATTTACTGACACAGTATCCTTCATTAATATCTGAACCCGACTATACAAAACCGATTAAATACTCAACGGTACACATATTGACAACGAATGGCCCTTACCATTTACAAAGCCTAGACGTTTAGACCCCATTAAATATAAAGTAGCTAAAACCGAACTTGACTTTCTAGTTAAATCTGGGATTTGCAGACCTTCGAATTCTTGTGCAACTTCCGCTCTACATTTAGTACCAAAAAAGGACTCAAATAATTGGCGTGCTTGCGGTGATGTCTCAATTTTATAACTGTACCTGATAGATACCCTTTGCCACACATCCATGACTTTAATATAAACATGACAAACAAGAAGATTTTTTCAAAACTTGAGTTAGTTCAAACCTACCATTAGATACCAATGGCAGAAGTGGATATTTTTAAAACTGCAATTACAACACCATTCGGTCTATTTGAGTTTATCCGTATGTCTTTCGGATTAAAAAATTCAGCTCAAACTTTCCAAAGGTTTATTAATGAAGTTTTTAACGGACTTGACTTTGTGTTTGTCGATGACATCGATGACATGCTAATAGCTATTGAAAACGAAAATGAACATTTAGATCATTTGAAACTAGTTTTCAATCGTTTAGAAGAATATGGACTAAATATCAAAATTGGAAAATGCACTTTTGGAGTCTCAAATATAGATTTCTTGCCATCAGGAGAAAAAGTGTCTGCAACACGTAATTTTGAACAACCAAATACAGTTAAACAAAGACAGAAGTTTATAGGAATGGTAAATACATTCCTAAATTAGCAGAATTATGTAGTCCATAGCCAGCACTCACAATGGCTTATGTTTTCTTTACAAATTATATAAGTCGTTTCGGAATACCACTTAGAATTACCAGTGACCAAGGAACACAATTTACCTCGAGAATATTTGCAGAATTAACAAAATTTTTAGGAAGTCATAAAATTGTCACAACACCTTATCACCCGCAATCTAATGGAATTGTGGAAAGATTTCATCGACAGTTAAAGGCAGCTATCATGACTAATGAATGGTCTGAAAATTGGTACGATATTCTTCCAGTGGCTTTGCTAGATCTCAGATCAGTTTTCAAAGAAGATTTAAAATCAACAACCACTGAAATGGTGTATGGTCAGAACATTAGATTACCTGGAGAAATAGTTGTTTCAAACACGGATGAAAGCTCTTTTAATTTTTTAAATAAATTAAAAGAATATTTCAAAACTTTTCGTTCAAATTTATCGCATCACAAAAACCCTAATGCGGGTATATACGTCCCAAAAGACCTTTCTACTTGTAAATGTGTTTTTGTACGCGTAGAACAAAGAAGATCTTTACAACAACAATACGATGGTCCATACAAGGTGGTTGAAAGAGGTGAAAAGGTATTCAGGTTGGATATAGATGGTAAAATTAAAACGATTGCAATAGACAAATTAAAACCGGCATACATAGAAAACACAAATACTGAAGATACACTTCAAAATAATAAAAAATCTGTTTAATTTAATTTGTTAAACATTAATCTTTCCGAAGGGGGAGTATTGTAGTTGATCATATATACACTTTTAATTATTTTTTTTGCAAAAATTATTTTAATTTTGTTACCTTTGATTTTGTTGAATATCAAATTTGATTGCAAAAATATTCATTCTGATTTTGAAAATATTACTATAATTTTGTTAAATAAAAATAATCTAAAATATAATTGAACATCTACATTATTCTATTTTTTCCAAATAATATTGAGACTTCAGTGTTCGTGAAAGGCTTTAACCCGAAATCTATTAAAACGTGGTTTACACATTTATTTATCCTAACGAAATTTTCAATAATTCCAACTAAACAAATCTTTTTACATTTATAATTTCAAAAAGGTATAATAATTGAATAAAAACCTGTTAATCGTTGAAAATTGATCGAATAATTTTTTATTCTCAATTTAAAAATTGTATAATCGAATAATTTCTGTTTGTATGACAACCCTAGTTTTAATGCATCAAAGTAAGAACAAGTAAAAAGGCGTATATCCAGAATTTAGATAATATAATAAAATTATTTTTTGATGGGATTTTGTTAATAAATGCAGCAAATTTATTCGAAAAAATAAGTGAAAAATATGTTTTCGGTCAAATCCGATCAGTTGATACCCTACACAATGCATTTTTAATATTTGTAGAAGGGATCTTTCATGGGACCTATGGTCAATTTTCGGCTGGTTTTTATAAGATTTGATGGTGTATGTATAAGGAATATATCGTGATGTTACCATTTAAACATCATTTATTATGCGCTTGATTCCCGAAAGTAGGTTTTATATGGAAGATATGGTCAATTATGGACCGATAATGATAAAACTTTGCACTAGTTTTTGTACCTATATAAAAATTATTTGCTTGAAATATTATTGTTACGCAAGCAATTATATTGGACTTATGAACATATATGAAAGCCATGGTCAGATTCCACCTATTTTCACTTTCATGTTAATGAAATCGTGATTAATATAAAGCATTTGTAAACATTCATTACTACCATTGTTCCACAAAAATATATGGATATAAGCCCTTATTTTATTTTCAGCCTAAATATAAAATCCCAAAGCATGATTCTACAAACAGAATGCAATTTTGGAAATCCTGATGTGTTCCAAAGAGTTTGCTTTCGGCTTATCCCAGACCTGCAACAAATGTGAACTTTAGAGGCAAAATTCAAAAAAAAAAAAAAAGATTATCGGGTTTTTTGCCGGTTATTTGGGAATTACAAAAAAATGATTCTGCCCCACTGCGCATACATTACTCATGCATTCAAGAAATGCTTACTGAAGTATTATATTCTATAGTTAAAACCTTGGCAGTTCATGCGAGTAATCAGGTTACTAATGTCATTAATGTCTAATGTCTACTATATTAACTAACTACAGATAACTAACTAATTATATAAATACTGTGGTTCTGCAGTTTCTTTGTGATACATATTTTGTAACAAAAATATTTTTTGTTGAATAAAGTCAAAATTGTATTTTTTGTCAAAAAATTACAAAGAAATTGAAATTCTTTTTGTAAGATAAAAAAAATCGAAAGTCAGAAAGTAAAATATTGGAATTTAATTTATAAAAGGGTATAATATTTGTAACATCTTCAAATTCAAATCCCTACAAAGATTGAAACAGGAATAATGAATGAGGAAAATAGTGTTTTTTTTTCGGAAAATTTTAAAACTACCTTATGTAGTTATATATATTTTTTATTTTTTACTTTTTGGTAAAACTTTCTTATTTTATTTATTAATTTTGAGATAAAACGCGCACTACAGGTGTTTTAGTGATTTTTAATTTTCATTTGGCAGTTATTTGCAGACAAGAACTGTATGGCAGCTGATCAAACGCCGAACTGAAGTTCTAATAAAAAGTTACTTTAATCATTAGAAATGACATGCGTAAACAAATAATTTCTACTTGGTCTTGTAAAGCCTTTATATTTTCAGACATTGCTTTGACAAAAAGAAAGCATTCCGTACAGCGTAGATTCGCTGTATATTTGGAATCTGAATCCACCGTGTATATTTTAGTAGTTTTTAGCAATTAAAAAAGTACAACTTTGTAAAGTTCCTACCTTTTTTCATTTTCCAAAATGACATATTTTTGAACCGGAAAGGACTATGAGTCTAAAAGTTTATGATTTGAGAAACACTTCCAATAGGCAATGTCTGTAGTGAATTTCATCGAAATCGGAAATGTTAAATCCGTTTGCAGTCCTTTTTGATATGGTATCACTCAAATATTGAATTAAAAAATAACTTTAAACCGAAATAATCAGACTTAAAACAGTTTGGAAAACTGAGTCAATCACCTATTTATAACAGCCTATATAATACAAGCTTCTAACATTTAATAACACCTTATATAATATAAGTTTCTCACGAATACATAAGCAAGTTAACAAGAAGCTTTCTTTATCATTATAGTGAGCGAATTCAATTAAGAGATTTCATTTAAATTTAAATAAACAGAAGTTACAAACTAGAAACATCTAATACATTACAAATTAGAAAATTGGAATACATTACATATTAGAAGATTCTAAAATCCTTATTTGAAATTTATAAACTAATTTTCGTAACAATAGCCGTAGCAGAAGAGTGTACAATTTTAAGTCTGGTAAGGGGACCCTACAGTCCCTTCAGGAGAACAGCTATTGGAGCTTTCAAATATATATGGACTATTTATCACTTATAGTTTTTAAATTGTTGCATTTTAAATTTAAACTATCTCAATTTATTTAAATAACAAAATTATCTATCAAATAAAAGAAAATTGAGGTCGACATGTTTTCCGAGTCCAAAAATAAACGATTTTATATTCGAAAATTGTAAAAATTATGATTTTTTGTGTATTTTTGTATTAAGTTAAGTTTAAGTTTTTTAAGATAACTTAACGATATTTTCGGTGATTATAGCCTTTATCATTTAAAATGATAAAGTGTTCGCTGATTGGGCTAGTTTTTAATGGTAAAATCATCTCTGTAAAGATAAATTTTGGAAAAGTATAAAATTATTACAAGTTCTTAAAGAAAATTTTATTTTAGAGAAAAAAGAGTATAGACACTTTTTCGGCCCAAAAAAGCACAAAAAATCGTAATTTTTGCAATTTCTAAATTCAAAATAGTTTATTTTTAGACTCTGAAAAGATATCGACTTCAAATTTCTTGTATTCGGTAGATAATTTTGCTCTTTACTCTTAAGAGAAAATTTTTGTACATAATTAGCCACATTAGTAACATTTACTTTTTTACGTTTTTCTAATCTGATTCTTTAAAAAGGTTAATGTTATAAATTGGTAAAAATTGTGTAATTTCCTGATACAGTAGAATCTCACAAATTTTAACTCTCTCAAATTCTAATCTTCCAGAAATTAGAACCAGTGATTTTAATATATTGATTACTCTAAAATTATAACTTTTGTTTCTAATGTCTGAAAGTTTCGCCTTTTTTTTAATTTCAGTAATTTCTAATCATATGCGCATTTTTGTCATTCTAATTTGGACAAATGTGACACTATGAGCCGATCAGAAGTTTCAGATTTATTTCCAAAAAAATTATAGTTGTCCAACTATAGAACGCTACTAATTCGAAAAATATGACGTTTTAAAAATGAAAAAAAAAAAATTATCGAACTTTTTGCAAAAGTCTACATAACTTCTAAACTGTACATTGTACAATTCTAATTTATTATGTTTATTATATATTGATAATTTAACTCTATTCTATACTCGTGCTAAAATTCAAGGAGCTATGAAGTAAAGTTTAAAATATTTAGAAAAATTTATTTCAAAGTATGTTTTTTATGAGCTCATATTTAAAAAAATAAAATTTTATATACCATATTTGACTTTAGTTTATATTTTGTTACATAACTTCTAAACAAAAGGAGTGTGCAACATGAAAGTTTTGTTAAAATTATATAAAATTATGAAGAGTTGTGTTAAAATTATATAATTTGTTGTGTCAAAATGTGTTAATTGTGTTAAAATTAATAATTTAATTTTTATAAATCTAATTTTGACCTTTGAACTTACTACGTATCAATTTTATGTCAATACCTTTATCTTTAAAATGATATTAGCAGGGAAACCAAAAATATGCAAAATATTATTTTTTCCTGTACTTCAAATGAACCAAACTATTAGTTATTTATCCGTTTCAGACAATTTTAAGAATTTTGGCATAGATTTGTTACAGCATAATTATGCAATTTTAGTCTTTACAGTATATTTTTGCATAGTTTGAGCTTAGCAGCATATTTTTGCCATATCTTCATTGAAAATCATTATTTTAGAACATAATTTAGCAATTTAAAATATAAATTTTTACATATTTTATACTTAAGAACATAATTTTACATATTTTGCACTTAAAAGAAGCATTTTGCATATTTTGCACCCAATAGAATTTTTTACATAATTCACTTTTAGTGAAGTTCTTTTACTGTCACATACGTTTTTCATGTCAGATTCCCTAATAATTTTCACCTTAAAAATTGATAGAAATTTTATAATTTCCTAGTGCAAGGTATCATCTTTGAATATATTTAAGTGCAAAAAGAATATATATTTTAACCATTGCAAATAAAAATCAATTTATTTTGGGCATGAATAGTGGATAATTGAAAATTTTGCCGGAAATATATATATATATATATATATATATATATATAATTGAAGGACATATTTTTTCGATTTTAAGAACATCTTTTATGCGCATAAAACACTTTTTTAGCATGTTTTTGATTGCCCTGGTTATTTATAATTAGATTTTATTTTGTTTGTGTCCATAACTTCTAAACTAAATGAGTATCCATTATGAAATTTTACATGCTTGGGGAGAAGAGTTATGTCAACATTATATAATTTTTTAAGAATTTTCAAAATACCGTTTTTGAGATGTAATGGTTTGATTTTTATATGTATAACTTGTCTGTAGTGAACTTCATTGACAACGGAGATGTCAAATCCTATTGGTGTCCGTTTTGACATGGAATCACTCTTATAACTAAACACTTTGAATGGTCCTGACTATTATTTGATAAAATGAGATAATTGTAGAAATGCGTTAAAATTTTCAAATCTATGTGTTTTCTGGGTTAATGCTAGGGTTTGGGGTTTTCCGCGATATTTCAATTTCCAGGGAACTCTCGAGAATTTTTTAAAGCTTTAGTTATAAGAAAAAAAGCCAGGTATTTCCCATCAAAATACTCTTGGAAATTCTCTGGAATATTTTTTAATTTCCAGAGAAAACGGGGAAAACTAATTTCTATGGCAAACATTTTGCTATTTTTAACACCTTATATCAATGAAAGATTGACGTTACTCTAAACATGGTACTTGAAATAATTAAACGTATATTGCATGAATTAGGTTTTGGACTACTGAATTAGTTTTTTCTCTCAGATATCTATGTATTTGTTTATCTATGGTTTATCGTATTTACTTACAAGTTGTTTCACAAGAAATTGTAAATCAACTTTATTTTTGTCATGTTAAAACTAAATTATGTAGTTTTATTATATATTTCATAGCTGTTCTTTATGAATATTTTAATTCAAAATATTTGTTGAAAATAAATTACTTTTATATTCAATTTATATTTTTAGAAATAAAATAGTTTCAAATCATTTTGCACTCTTTATAGTACAATTTTCAGCTACTTGAAGTTAATTTGAAATAAAATTATTTAATTATTATTCCATTTGTTAGCAAGTCAGATTAGAAAATATTTCAACAGGAGTATTCGAATATACTTTTATAAAATTTAAATCAAAATGCAAAGTCTTCAACTGATTTGAAAATATATTTTATTTCTTTAGCTGGAATACAATTATTCTTCATTATATCTCCTATTTTAAAAATGAAATAAAATCTGATTCGCAGAGAAAAAAGTTCATATATATGATTTTTTTTCAAACTTTTTTCATAAAAAATAAAATTTTGTTCATACGAGAAGATATTATTAAATTGTACTTAAAGAAAGTTTTACGAATTTGGCAAAAATGCTGCTAAAATTTTTATTTAGTTTTATTAGATTTGATTCAAATGCTAAATAAAAATACTTATGCATGAAAATATTAACAATAAATCCCTTCAAATGGCAATTTTCCAATGAAAAGCTGTTAAAAATTAATGTTTAGAAACTTGCGTAAATTTGCTGCCATTCTATTCTATACTCGTGCACATCATTGTAATAAAAAGCGCTTCTGTTATGTTCTTAATCTCCCAACATGTATCTAAAAATCATTAAAAACCAAAAATTCTCTAAAGAAAATTTCTAACATGCATTTACAAATTGCTGATATAAATGAAAATTTAAACAATTTGTTTAAGTCTTCTTGACTTTTAATTCATTAAAAAAAAATTTAAAAAGGTGTTAATACTTAAGACATTATTCTTAAATAATTATCAACAAAAATCAATGAAAGTAAATTCGTATATTTATGCATAAACTTTTTTCTGTGTTTGGAATATTTATTATTTTTTTTTTATTCATAGAAAATCTTTGAATATTTTTATTCAAAGTAAATTTGTTTGAATAATTTTAAATTTGTTTGGAAAAAAATAAGTAATATTCTTTTTAATACTGCAATTTTTTAATACGATTAAATAAGTTTATTTCGATGGTCGCGTTATTTACTCAACTCTAGTCATTAGATTTTCCTGTACAGATTATTTTAAACAGTCGGATAAACCACAAGGAACATTATTTGCTGAAAAAACTTCTGAAACAATCGCTACGTTATTCTTTTCAACTTAAGCAATTGAAAAAAATTATATGACTTTTTTATTCAAACCTCTTGTAGCTGAATAATTTTATTTCTTTGAGTTTGATTTTTTTTTTTTTAAATCAAAATATCAAAATTTTTTTTTGAAATTTACCTATTTGAATATATTGTTTTCAAATAAAAATCCTAAGAAGTTGTTAAACTTTTTTGCATTAAAAAAAAAATACATATGAATTCTAGGTTGGAATATTCAAATATATAAAATATTTGGTTTTGTAAAAAAATATATGTTTCACTGAATAAGTCGAACTTCGAAAATACTAACTACTATAAAAAAAAAAAAAATTAATTGGTTGGGAGATTTTTCATTCTAACACAACATTTTTGAAACATGAGATTATATGAGGTTGTTGCGAACCAATTTTTAGTATTTTCCAGATTTATGTTTAATTTACTAAGAATTAATGAAATTTTAAAAAGCATTATCATCAAAAACACAATAGCGTAAAAATCTGAGACAGTTTTTTTTTAACATAAATTACGAAAGGTACTAAATTTATTTGTATTAAATATTTAAATATTTCTTAATCTTAGAAATAGCGTTATGCTTTTATATTATTTTATTTTTGGTTAAATCTATACGATTTATAATGTTTCGTTTTGTTTTATTTAATTACAAAAAAAAAAAAAATCTTTATAATCTTTTAAAAAATATTCCCGAGAATTCCCAAGAGTATTTTGATGGGAAATACCTGGATTTCCCGCCCGGAAATTCCCGGACCCCAAACCCTAGTTATGGCAATATTACATTCATGTTTGTATGTGTTTGATGATACATGTACAAATGAATATACTTACGCTTTTATAAGCTAAACATGTTCAGTCATTTACGGCTCACGGACATATTCATTTGTTTAAAACAAAACTTTTCTAAGTGTCTCTCAAAAGTAAAGTTGAAAATTTGAAATGTTATTTTTTTCCTTAAGCCAGTACTTTTTAGATTGGATTTTTACATTTCCCTACAACTTTCACTGCTTCTCTTTTAGTATATCAACATTCTTGAAATATGTAGATACATTTGGGAGGTACAGATTTAAATTGGTATTTCTAGTAAACAAAATTGTTGGCGACATAAAATTTTGTTTTTTTTTTTTTTTTTTTTTTAATTTACTGGAGTGTCATAAAGAAACGTCTTTAAAAAACTAATGTAACCAAAAAAGTAAACACTTTATAGATCAATTCATATAAAATTGATTTTACTTCCTTCCCGATATTCTATATATTTTTGTAACAGGATTGGCATAATTTAGAAAAAAAAACACATTTTATGAAAAGGAAAACCGATCAAGTAGATATATTTTATAGAAATTAAATTAAGAAAATTTAATTCATTTATAAAAGAAAAAAAATTGTGAACGCCACAGAATTTGGCAAAAGGTAATTGTATTTAAAATTTTCTTAGATGATTGAAGCATTTGAAAATATTAAGTCAATAATAAGAGCCTCCCTTATGTCATCACGTACTTTTGTGAATGTGTCTATGTAAATGGATGTATCTTTGAGACAGTCGTAGTTTATTCACTTATAAATTCAAATGGATTTGCAACAGACTAAAATCTACTTGAAAATATTTTTCCTCAAATGCAATTTAATCGCATTTTGGTTTACAATATGTTCATATAGTAAATGCGAATTACATGAAGATGGACAGTTGTACACTAAATTACCTCTTATAATTTATATATTGGAATATAATTTTGTATCAAAAATAAGACGATAATAAAAGTTGGAACAACGTTTGTGTGTATGTGTGTGTGTTTTTATCGAATCTATGGATAATTCGAAAAACACTTTTCATAAATTAAAATGTCAATAATATCAATTATTTTGCATGTCTTCCTGTTTTCCTTATTTTTGTTCAACTATCTTAAATATATTCGTATTCTACTGGATTATTAAAAAAAAAAAAAAACTTTACCTTAAGAATTTATAACTATATAAAATTATAATATCTCCGATGAGACGATGAGGTGATTTTCGGAAGATGGTTTAAAATCAAAATTATTTTAACATTGGATTTATTTTTACTGAATATTACTTTAATACTAATATAATTTGTAACTATGAAGTGAATTAATCTTAAATTAACCTATAGCCATTTATAGATTGATTTAGGGAAAAAGTTCGATATACATACATTTTTTTTTGCTTTTATGAGTAAAATTTTGAAGTTTTTTATGGCAATTATGGTCCATCATCAAATAGTTTCAAAAAATTTGTTCACCAAAATGCACTAAAAATTCCTCTGGAAAAACAAAATTTCATTGCAAGCCCAAAATTACTTACTTCGATAAGAAACTTTTTTATTTGGAAAAAATGATTTTCAACTGCTGGTAGAGAAATCAAGTGAAACAAACAAATAAAACTGTTATTTTTTTTTTTTTTTTTTTTGCAATAACTTTTTAAACAAATTTTTCTCGACTGCGTTTATAAGAATATTTCACAGAAATGATCACCGATATGTTCCGATTACTGAATTAAAGAAAACAACAACTGAAGCAAGAAACAAATATTTCTTACATAAAAAGTACCGTTATATCACGAATTATTGTAACATCGCAACATTGTTTTTGTTTAAGAGAAACGGATATACCTAAAATAAACATAAATGTAACGTACTAATCTAATCAAATTAGGTCGCTGTATACTTTTACGTATTTACATTTACGGTAGAGTAACGGAGCCTTTATAAAGCTCAAAATGATTTAATCTTATTTAAATTGTCGTTAATGGAGATAGTCCGTATGATTTTTGAAATAAAATTCAATTTTAGATTCTCTTGAAATACCATTACTCATAAGAAAGCCTATTTTTTTTAAAGGAAGTCGTTGCTTTTCCACTTGTGGACAAGATATTAAGTCACTCGTGTGCTTTTGGATTAAATTAAAAAAAAAAATATTGAAGAATGTTGCTATTTATTTTCACTACAATACGTTTTCTATTTATTCAGACCAAAAAAATTTTGTAAATAATGATTATTGATTCATTTATTATTATTATTATTATTATTATTATTATTATTATTATTTCATATCGATTCTATTTATTTAGTGGACAAATAATTAAGTCACTTGAGAACAATTTATTTAAAATATAATACATTTAATTCGTAATATATTGTAGCATTAGTGTTTCATTAGAAATATACTTTAACAATTTTTCCTGTGCTCCTTTTCAATATTGTAATAATGGGAGCAGCGCAGATGTCAGGAATGGACCTACTGTACTCCTCATTAATAATCTTACATAAAAAGAAAAGTATTAATGATTTTTTTATTTCTAAGACCATTTAACTGATACCTCATAGATTTACTTTGCATTAAAAATTGGTATCGAAAATCAGCAAGATCGGTTTTAAAAGCATTTTTTTGAGATTTTTTTTACTTAAAAATGGTTTAAATGACGTTTATTAAGCCTCCCTATAACACAGATAACAGAACTTTTCTATTAAAATTCAGAAAAACCCGGTTGAAAATTAGTGGAAATATTAAAAAAACGGTTTCAAACTGAAGCTGCTACATAAGCTAGGAACTTGGTTTTTGCAAAATAAAATCGGAAATTTTTTTCTGAATTTTTAACAGAGATATCGGCCAAAGCGTATTTTTGACTGATATCCAAGTCTAGAATAAGCTACGGACTTTGTTCTTATATAGATCGATCGCAAATATTTTTCTTGAATTTCGGTTTTTTTTTTTTTTTTAATCAACCAAATCGGTTCATAAATAACCGAGTTATTATCAAATCTGTTTTTATTTAATGTCTGCTTCCCTTATAGTTGTAAATAACAACAACAATAAACTAAGGCATATTTGGTTTTTTTCAACTTTTTGAAGCATCTATGTAAGTTAAAGACTTGCTTTCTTCACAGATAAATCGAACATTTTTTTTAAGAATTTTTGTGTTGAAAAAATGAACTAAATCGATCCAGTATTAACCGAGTTATAGATCAAAACACGTTATTACACTTTGGAAGCTCCTATATAAGCTATGGACAAATATATTTTTAGAATTTGGGTTTTTTAAATCAGTCAAATCGATCAAAACGGCGCTCACTGTTCCTTAGATATGCCAAAAAGAATATTTGTTTTATATGGGGGATACTACTCCACCTGCTCTGATCGAAAAATAAAATATAACATTTGAATTTAGGGACACACAGAATGATGCTGTGAAAATTTTAAGCAAATGGATTCATTCGGTTGAGAGTTTTGAAAAATGGGCGTAAAATATGGGCGTGGAATCCGACCAAGATACAGCATAACCTATAACATTATACAGTGTAAGCACTATCTGTGCGTCGAATTTCATTTAAATAGTTTCATTAATAACGTAAAAAATTGAAAGATGGATTTTTTTTAAAATAGGCGTAAAATATGGATGTGACAACCAATTGAGATCCAACAACCTCCGGCACTGGTACTATCTGCGCGTCAAATTTCGTGAAAATCGGTATAGCCGTTTTGACTTAATTGACACACAAACAAAAAAAAACAAACAAACTTACACCTCATTCTTATAATATAAACATAAAAGAATTTTTAAAATCTTGATTCTATTTCAATTTTATATGAAAATGTAAATTATTTAAAGTTTTTAGTGTTTACATAGATATAATATAGGTAAATTTATTTGTAATTCATTTTCGTATAAAACATCTAAACACGGGTGAAGGGTATATAAGATTCGTCAAAGCCGAATATAGCACTCTAACTTTTTATTTGTACATTTTCCTTCCACTTTCATTTTTAGGAAAACTGCAGATACATTTCGTAAAATGTTTAACCATATTTATTTTACATTTCACCTTTATAAGTGTGAAGGGGATAAAATATTGTATTTGGAATTAATGAAAGTTTATATATTAACATAAACCAACATTTCAGCTAATAAGTAGGTTAACGTTTTCAAGATAACGTTGTGAAAAAATTGATTAAAATCGAACCATTATTTCAAGCCCCCATATAAAATTTGTCCCGGAAAAATAGGACAAACGCTTAAAAATGTCTGTATTTACATAAAAATTCATAAAATCAGTCCATAATTGGTATAAATCTTACATTCAAATTTCACTAGAATCGGACCATAAGTGACCATAGCTTCCGTATAACGACCTGTCACTTCAAATTATTTTTGCGCACTAAAGTGATTTAATAAGCAAAACTTGCCTGATTGTAACTTTTTTACACGTTTTCAACATTTTTCTATAATTGTATATAGATTTTTGAAATAAAGTAAATAAATAAGTTAAATCAACTTTAATTTCAAATATATAATAATTTAATAAATATAAAATTTTTATTTTCACCCAAGTTCATCTAAAAACTTTTTTGATTTCTATATAAAAATAAAAATTTTACGTTTTTTACCGATTTAAACAAATATTAAAAATATTTATACAACATTAACTTTAACAATAAATACATAAATATGTTCCTAAATATGTTCCTATGCTTAACATTTATAAAAAAAAGTAGTTTTTATGAAAAGTTTTTTTTTACCACTGTTATTAAAAAATGCAATAAGTCTGTGACTTTGATGGCGCACTACACGGAGAGTGGAAAAAATGTATGAATTTTTATAACATGTAATGATGCATTATTTTATTTATTTTTACCTAGTATTAATTATTTTTTAAAAATATTAATTTTAATTTTTCAATTAATCGCCATTTTTCGCAATTTCACCCCTTTGTGCGACACCAGCAATTGTTTAATTGTATAAAACTTCAACAATGTTTTATTCCTCAGTGAGAATCCAAGTACAAAATGCAATGAAAAGAACGCAAATACACTCGATACGTCGATACGCTCAAAAATATACCGAAGATTTTCAAGTTGTCTGGTTAATTCGGCACAATTAATTCATGTCTTCTAATACAAAATACAAGTGTTTTCGAGTGGAAAAGATAAAATATCGATTCTTATTATAAAGTTAATCTCTAAGGTGCCTCTAAATAGCGTTGAGGACAACACGGTTGAGAGTTTTGAAAACTCTCAACTTATGTTTTTATGTAAAAACATAAAAAATGTTTGATAACGGCCTATATATCAACAATCGTTATTAAGTAGATTTTTTGATATAAATTGATAAAACAATTATAATTCTAACAAATAAAAAGTTTCTATAAAATTGTTAACATATTTGTATGTTCTCTATATAAAAGCGTGCACAACAAAATATCCAAATGTAATAAATGCGGCAAATTTAAAATTTTTTTGTAAGTTTTCTAAAGTTAGTGGCATCTGAGTGCAGCATTATTTGCACTTCTTTTGGTTATTTTTTCTTTTACTAATACTTTTTAATAACAATTACGATTTGTGATAATCAGGGGGGAAAAATAAAACATTTTAACATCGATTTATAAGTGCATATTTTTGCATATAGTGACTTTTAGAGCATATTTTGTTATTTTCGAAGCATATTCACCCCTTTTAGAGCATATTTTAAAGATATTTTTGTATATACGTCTTGGGAAGGAAGCTTTCAAAATTTGATTTGGGATATGTAGAGAAAAACTGTATATATTTTGTTTCTATATACAAAACTTTAAAGTGAATTTTAGTGGATACTGCTAAAGTTCGTTAAAAATTTCTTAGAAACTTGAATTGTAGGAACAAATCATGAAGTTTTTGAAACAGATTAATTGATCTTTATTAAAGTTATTTTTGAAACATGATATAGAGGAAGTATTAGCTTTTCAACTTGCCCGATCAGTTAATATTTTAAAAATAATTTATTTTTATAATAAAAGCCATGATGTAAATTTACATATGAATCTTTTTGACAATATCTGAACTAATTGTATGGGTAAACAAATAGAAGATCAAAAAAGTTTTAATATGATAAATTGGAATTAATAATAAGTCCTTTTGACAAAGTTGATTGAAAAATTTTAGTTTTGTCTTATTTTATATTGTTAATATATTAATAAAAGACTTTGTTTTATTGAAAAAATTAATTTTTGTTTCAAAAGTACAAACAATTTTCGTTGTTTAAGAGCATATTTTTTTCCTTTTTAGAGCATATCTTTCGTTTTTTACTGCATATTTAATGCACATAAAACTTTTTTTTTAGCATTTTTGTGTTGATAATATATCGCGATCCATTAAATTTTAAGTTTGTTTGTAATAAAAAAACGAAAAGTAACTCAGTTTTATACTAAAAGTTATACAAAGGAATTTAAAAGACGATGACTTTTCCGTGTATGTAAAAGGATTTCCGCTAAAAACTTTGTTCAGTTATTATTAAAAATAAATTATTATAACACTACAACAATGGATTTGCTTGCAGTGTTTAAGATTTAATACATAGTCCGCTTAAGATCCATTGAAAGCGTTTAATAATGTTACAGACTAAGCAATATTGTATGTACTGATCACTGAAAAGCTTATTTATAAAGGTACAGTTTTGTTTTTTATTTCTGTTTCTATATATGAAATACTTTATAATTTCATATAGATAGATTGATTTTTACGTAAACTCAACAAAATGAATCATATTAACTAAAAACGAATAATAATTTATTTAATTTAAAGCAATATTTATATATATATCCACTATAACAGGATGAGCAACGTTCGACAACCCGATGCAAGGTGGACAAGGACAAGGTGTAGTTACGACTATACTTGAATTCTAGCTAAAATAAAGTATTTGCTTTTTTTAAAAATATCTAAGAAAATTTCGATCATTTTAGGTAAATAGGTTCTTAAAAAGCACATAAATTTCATCATAAATAGAAAAATGTCTTGTTTAATTGGATATTTTTTCAAGGGTAAAATGCGAAATATACTTTAAAACTTTTGAAAGATTAGATTAAACATAATTGCTTCAATTTTTTAATCATGCGGTAAAATTCTCAAACGCAACTCCATGATAGATCTTTTATGAGGCTTCGATTAGTGTTATCCAAAGTGTTGTGTAGTTCAAAAATTTAAATGCAAACTATTATAGAGAAAACATTAACAATTTAATCGCATCCATTCTGTTAAATTTTACAGAAAATATAAAATATAAAACAAAACGAAACAAACTCTGCTTTATTCCAGTTTTTGTTAATAGCCAGTTGAAGCCCTTTAAAAGTATATATATTTCACCCCATGAAATAACGCATAAAAATTTTAATATGCGGCATACACCTACTCTACGGAGCCATTTTAATATCTCCGTTTTTATTTTATTATATTATTATTATTATTTTTTTTTTTTAATTTTGAAAAACTTGCGAAATTATACACGATTTTAATTTTTCTTTCAAAGGTAAAAAGAATCGAAAAAGTGTGTAACTTTAAACGCCAATATCTCTATAAGCTGCAAATGAATTTTAATGATTTAAATCACATAAAGAAGATATGTTCTCTTTAAACGCAGGCATTGAGAAATAATATTATCTCATAAAAATGCATTTATAACGCAATACTGAGTAATAAATTTATTTGTCTTCAATATTAATCAAAAATATTTAAAATAAAAAAGATAGAAATTTCTTACAAATGTATCTGCATTTTTGAATTATACAATATCATTTAGAATATTTTTTGTAATGAACTTTATACTGGTTTTTAAATCAATAAAATCCGACTTATAGTTAAAAAGTTATAAGCACTCAAAGTTGTATATTACTGAATGAGAATAACCAAAAAAAAATAAAAAATAAGAAATTAGAAAAAAACTTCTTTTGGAATGAAAAAAACTGGTGGCCATTTTTATAAAAAGAAAAAAAATTTTTAACTAGTAGATCACGTTATCTCAGAACTATTATTGCATTTTGTAGTAAAGATATTGCTTTTAAACGTATTAAAAGAAAATTAAAATCGAAGAAGTAGAAATTTTTTAAAAAAGTGCGTTGTAAAACTGCAATTGCATTACGAGTGGATTTTTAATAAACAATTTACCTTTACATTATCGCCTTTAAAGAGGTTTCAGTTGGCCTTCATTAGAACTTTGAATCATTAAAATCCATATACATCGTAACGAGGTATTAACACTCAAAGTAACGTACTTTGTCGAATTTTTTAACTTTTATAAAAATTTAAATCGTGAATAAACTCGCGATTTTTTTAATTGGAAAAAATAACAAATGGCTCCATAGCTTATATGGTTATGTCATAAGTTTGTAGCAAATTCCTCGTTTATTGGATATCACCTTTCCTGGATAATTTTCTACCTTAACTTCCTATTTTGCGCCGAATAATAAAGGCCATAGATACACTATACGATTCCGATCAAGCCACTGCACTGTCCACTCCATTATCCTCACTTTATTTCAGACGAACGAGTTCTTCACAAAATTGGATGGATACTTTGGACCATTGCCCTGCATAAATTCCCGTATTATTGGATATTTTATATCGCAAATGAAAGCATTGGTCCCTCATCGTTTAAAGAAAAGCATTTCCATAATATGGTAGATCCATCACCATGTCTAACCGTCTTCTTCGTGTACTTTGGGTCATGAAACTAGTTCGATGGACATCAAACGTAAGTTTTACCGTAATTACCAAACACGTTTTTTCGGTTTCATCGGAGTATAAAATATTTTTCAGTGTGGAGGTCTTGCGTTTTTTTTTTTTTTCTATTTCGTTTGCAGTACAGTAGTACTACTGGGGTATTCATTTTACTCTACATTTTCATTGTTCAATTAATCGAATAACTTGAAAATGCTGTTTTTAAATTAATCGAATAAAGCTTTTAAATTACTCGAGTTATTAGAAAAAATTATATCTGTAAATATTGATTGTTTCTTAATATTTATTAAAAATTAAAAGAAGCCTTCTGTGTAGTTTTAGTATTTTATTGAAAAAGAAAACAACAAAAATATTAACAATTAACTTCAATTAAATGCAAAAATTTTGTGAAATACCAAAAATATGTCTACATAAATTGGAATCGCTTAATTTGCAAGAAAGTCTTAAATTGTCCTTCGGAAATAAGTAGCTTTTCAAAAATAATATGTAATTAAATTAAGTCTGCTTTTCCCTTGTGTTTTTATAAATCTATTGTTTCTCTTTATTAACTTAATTCTTTGATAGTTAGATAAGAGTATCAATAAGAGTTTCACCTAATATTTTTAATGTTCGGATATCATTGTCCGTAAAACGGATAGATTAAAATATAATAACGTACATTTATTTCAAAACCCGAAAAAAATCTGAATTACTCTATTTATTTAAAGAAGTTCAGCAAGTCTTAACATAAAGTATAAGTTTACTAATTCTCTTTCCCCTTAAGCTAGGCTGAGATTCTATTGGTATCTCAACTCCATAATTACACATATCAGTTGCACTACCATACGTAGCAATATGTTTTTCTAAATCAAGTTCAAAGTCTTCCAATTTCTTTCTTACGGAAAATTAAATATAATAGAGTGAATCTTTTTTTATCTCCTCCAAACCCAAATTATAAAACGACGAATAACTTCAATTGTTCCTTGTATTACAGACGCATATTCGGTTTATGTACTAAAATTCTAATCATTATTATTTATCGATTCAAAATGAAAAATCTGATATGGAATAAAAAAAAATCTAAAATCAATATCTTCAAAATGAGATATTAAGTTCTAATTCTAATAAAAATTAACACTATAACTGATAACTTCAAAGCTTAGATTGTCAAATTTATTAATTTCATTTCGGTTATTATTTAGCTATTTTAGTCTTATTTCATACCTAATCATTAGGTTTTTAAAAATATATTAATGGACAACTTAATTTGCACAGATTTCGGTTTACAGAATATAGTCAAATTTGTTTTTTTTTTTTTTTTCATAAAATTTTACTATTTTTAGTCATAGTCACAGTCTCGAAAAATAGTTTCCTTTACATTCTTTATAAACTGGATCTTATTTTTGTATATTAACTATTTGTATTTGAATGCATTCAAACGAACAAAATTTTTGGTAAAAATTTAATTTAAACTCTGAAATACCCAGTGAACATGGAAGTAAATCAGAATCATGGTACAATTATTTAAGGAGGTATATGTATAAAGTCAACAAAACAATAATACAAAGCAGCAGCCATTTTTTACCTTAAATAGGACTGAAACGTTGAAATTGAAAAATAAGAAAAATATTTTATTTTTTATTTTTTAAACAATAAGATATGCTTTATCACAATTACCCACTTTTTTTACAAATAGCGCATTTACGATTTTTTGTTTATTTTTTCATTAAAAATACAAATTTTACCACTGAAAATATTTACTTTTGTTGTAAACAAACCAATACATACACACTTCTAAAAAATTGTCATTTGAGTCTTACACTAAACAATGAATCAAAAAATATTTAGCTGAGCTTAAAATATCACCTTGTTAAAAATTATTAAATCATGATCAGAATCAAAAGTCTGAATGGAAAAAATGTTGCTTACCGTAATTCTATAAGAAAAATTTAATATTTCAAATTGTCTTCAAAATACGTTATCCTTTGAAAATATTTTCTTTAAAAGCGGACTGCATGCAGTTCCGAACTGACTAATCTTGTGATAGTATCAAATTACTCGCGGGGGTACTATGGTACTTTTGAATATTAAATAGCAAAACAAAATACGATCGTATCACCTTTTCCATCCCTGGTATAAAGTATTCATTTTAAAGCAATAATTTTAGCTTATATTCTCTAATTTGGCGCCAAAAATTATTTTTTAATTAGAACAACTTTTATTATAACAATTCAACTTCAAGTATAAATACACTCATTAAATTTGCCCTTAGTTGTATTGTATAAGAATATAACCGATTTTCATAAAAAAAATTATCTTATTTCAAAATAAATTGTAATTTATATTAAATATACAGTTTTTCAATGATTAATCATGACAATATCTGTGTATTCAATATATTAGTCCAAAAAAAAGTTTGTAATCCCTTCAGTTCAAGGGATTCTATACGCAAGAATTATACTTTTAATTACATACATATGTACTTGATGAAACATAAAATAGCAACAATATTTTGCTGTGAATGAACATACTTTTGACTAAGTGAATGGAATTAAAGTGTAAATATTACACTGGGAACTTTTGGTAGCAAGTACCTAGCAAAAAAAAAAAATATATATATATATATATATATATATATATAACGGAATCATTTACTTGTGCGCAAGCCAAAATTTTTGTTCGAGATGAGGTACTTAGAAACAATACTATATTATACTTTTCCGATGAACTTAAGTAAAAAAATTATTTTCTTACAAAATTGTTGGCTTTTAAAATTATGTTAGCATCGCATTACTTCAATCACACAATCACACTTTATTGCATCCAAATATTGGAAATTGTTTACTGGGCATAATAAAAATAAAGCATTTCTGTTGCTGTTTTTGCTGCTGTTAATGAGGAAACAACCTCAGTTTTGCGGTTATAATTTTGGTTTTTCATTTCCGTCCACTTTGAAACAATAATTAATAATGTTGTCTATGAAAATTTTAATTTATCCTTAATTAACAAATTTTTAGAAATAATTTAATGAGCATGTATATAACAATTAAACAATAAGTCATTGTAGTATTATTAAATTATATCAACGTCTGTGTTAATAGGTAGGTTGAGAGGAAAATACCTATTCGATCTCATGCCACATCGGAATACACCTAAGCCAGCACATCGGCTTGCTGAGTGTTCTCCAATTAATGCAATGGAATCCAAACAATATACTATTTATAGGAAGTCTGATTCATGTATGAATTTCTTTAATTTTGTTTATTCCACTCCTCATAGATAAGATAGGTCTGGTAGTGTGTCATCCGCGAAAAGTTGAGATCTTGATCGTGCGAAGGCTGGGCATAGAAAGTGTTCCATCGATTCGACATACTCTCTACGTACTCTACATTCGTTGCTGCTTGCGGTACCAATTCGGTTTAAAAGCACCTGTAAGTTTGAGTGCCCTGTTAGGACGCTCACCATCTTACTTTGATATATTTTATTTAGTCTTAACTGACTCATCTAGGACTCCCCAGATTATTTTAGTTATTCTGCTCACTATATCATTATTCGACAGTGTTGTATGGGTCATTTTTCTCTACTAATTCAACTCAGTTTTTATTGCTTTAAAAGGTTTTGGGTTTTTCAAGTTTATTTCCTGCAATTCCCTAGCTTTGTTTGCCAGAGCATTCGCCTTCTGAGTTGCAACCACTCCATGGTGACTAGGTGCCCAAATAATCTGTACTGTACTTGCAAAAGTCGTTAATCGCTTTCTTGCAGTTTAAAACAGTCCAGGATTTGGTGTTTTTGGATGTTACTGCTCTTATTGCCATTTGGCTATCCGTGGAAAGTTCATAATGATATCACCTAAATTTTCACTGGCCCAGTTTATAAATTCCACTTATTTCTAGGCAGTATGTTCGTAGAATCTTTTTAAAATTTTTACATTGCATTTTCTTATCTATGGATGTTCATCATAGTAGTGAAGCACAGCTTAGTAAAGGTCTAATTAAGCTCTTGTAGAGTCAGTGTATCATATTGGCCTGTCTTCTACATGTTGTCTCCGTTTAAATTTTCGATTCAGGATAACACCTAAATATTTTATAAGATTTGATATTTTAATTTATTTATCAAAAAACCGAGGGTAGTCGTAATGTGCAATCTTCGTTTTATTGTGAACAGACAAATTTCAGTTTTTTCCGTCTTTAAATTCAGTCCTTTTGTACGAGCCCAGTTCAGTGCTATATTTAGAGCCTCTTCCGCTCTTTTGCATAATCTAGAAATATAATTTTATCAAAGATATATTAAAAATAGTTCTTTAGAAATACATTTTTTCATACATACATATTTATGTTCTCTGTTTTTTTTTTTTATTATTATTAATTAAAAATTACTTCTAAAAAAGTGGAAAATATAAACTTAGTTCTGCTTTTTAAATGCTAAAAGTGTTATCATATTTTTTTAGATGCGATGTATGTATAAATATGTTTAATTTCGTTTAATAAAAAATACTTTTACTATTTTCTTTTTAGATAATACGAGAACGTTTGCCGGATTATCCAGAGCGAAATAGTATTATTTGGAATACAGCACCAGGTGCTTTGCTTACTCTTCCAACATTTGGTGATAGTTCAAGGTATGAACATAACCTTATTTAACTAATTCATAACTTAACTTATTTATATATCTCTTACCTTAATATTGCTAGACTTTAACCAAGAGTCTTCCAAAAATTACAATTATTCTGCTTTAAAAGCTTCGAATTTATCAATAATGATTGTAAATGAAATAAAAATTGACTTAAAAATAAGACTAGAAAAGTAACTTTTTGGAGTTTTTGAGATGCCAAGAAATTTGACGCTTTGTTGTTTTCATTATTTAATAAAATTTGATTTTAAATTATGGTTAAAATAGGATAAGTAGATTTTATAGTTGGCAAAAGTTTTAATGAATGATATAAAAATAGAATGTATTATTCTTCTTTTTTAATTGATTTATTGAATTAGAGAAAATTCTTATTCACCCTTGCCCTAAATTTTGTGTAACTCGAAATAGATTTTTTTTCATTCAAAAGACCCACGAGAAATTGCACGTGCAAAATTTCAATTAAATCTGTAAACTAATAAAAGTGGACATGGCATTCAATCAATTTTTCCTTCAAGGATATACGTATATACCAGGTTTCATTCTAATCGGTTCGGTAGTTTAAACATAATGATAAGCAGGGGCGGATTTTCATGTCAATGCGTGTTTGTTCCCGAACATTTAAATACTGTCTTTGGATTTTCTTTAAATTTTGTACACACATACCGATCTCAATTTCTCGATTTTTTTTTTTTTTTTTTTTCAATTTCATAGCACAATTGTGCTGGCTGAGTTCACATGTATTCTTACGCTCTTTTTTTTAGTCGTTGCTAACATAGTGCCTACATTAGAGATTTTTTTATCAAGACAAACGTCAAACTTAACGCGAATTTGTGGAAGGTGGCAACATTTGCAGAAAAACAACAATATGGCGTATTCATTATTGTTTCTGATATATGCAGTTTGACAACTGTTTAACTAAGGTTACCTTGTATATATTCGCATTGATTTTGACGTTTATTTTGATAAAAAATTTGCCTAATGTAGACACTAGGTAAGGGTGAGTACAAAATGTACTGGAAAAAATTTATGGAAATAAATTGTTTGCCAGTTTAGCCTTTTTATTTTGCTTTTAGCCTTAAAATTTTCATTTTAGCTTCTAGCTTTTTTTCTACTTTTTGTTGATATTTAAAATTGCCTTAAAAAGCTAAAATGATAGTATTTCAACAACAAAGAAACTAGTTTCTTATTTGCTATTGGTAACTAATAACCATCAATTTCTTTAATATTAATGTCTTAAGATAAAGTTGGAGGAATGTAAATTATATTTTATATGGCAATATTAATAAATTTAGGGAAAGCAAAATTGCATTAAAAAAATGTTATAATAAAGCACGATATATATGTAACTGATGTTTTTTATTTACTAAACTCAATTTTTCTTTAAGTGCATTTTTTCACGTTCACTAACAACTACATTTTTAGTCACTGACATCCCTAATCTAAAGTAATTATCTATCTGAATCACCCTAAATGGCATAGATTTGTTAGTGCATATTGTTGCATATTTAGTTGATAATCCATATTAATTTGCATATTTTAATACTTTGTAAGAAACAAATCATTTCAACTATCAGCTGCCTTTTCTTTGAAAAGATTAACTAATGTTATTTTCTTGAATTACTTAAAGACTAATTTTTAGAGTTTTAAATCAAGACGTTGAATACGTTTCTCCAATAAGTCATTCTATTAATAAAAAATTATGTTATTTTTATATTTGTCGGATGTGAGATTTTATAATAGCGTCCGCAAACGCCACTAAAATTTTTTATCCAAAAATTGTGTAAATATTCTTAGCCTTAGCCGAGTAATAATTTTGATCAAACTGATTAGATGGTTTCATATGGAAAATAAATAGACTTGAATATGACTTATTCCTATTTACCATCTCCTCCAAAATCCGTTATTATGCTTTAAAATAATACAAACAATATTTTCACGATTTAAAAAAAAAGCTGTGGTAGAAGTTGGATGCTGATTGTATGGATAAGCTTGACATAAAATGATTTTTGCTGTTCTTAAGGTTTAATAAATATCGACAATTCCATAAATGAACGTCTAAAAATTTAACTAGTATCTTTGGATTTTTTTTGAATTTTGTACACACATACCGATCTCAATTTTGCGAATTTTTTTTCATCTTTTAAAAACCTTACAAATTTCAAAGGTATGTTGTGACTTTAAGAAGTAATATTTCTGAGAAGACTGTTTCGCTTTTAATGATTTAAATTGTGTTGAAAACAGCTTTAATATATTTTTATATTTCAAAAATTTGTATATTTGAAAAATTAAAGTTAAAAAATAAATCCATTTTTCGTTAAATATGCTATCTCAAATTTTTAATTTCAAATCCAAAAAGTATATAACTTTCGATTTGAAGTTAAAGTAACATACTTTTGAGATTTTTTATAAAAATTTTTATGGAAATTTAAAGATATAGGGGTTCTTTGATGGAATTGTCGATATTTTTTTAATAATATTATTTTAATTTTTAGGTTATTTATTGAAATTTTAAAGGCATTTTTGGGCGCATTTTAAAAAAAAAAATAAATGCATGAAAATCCGCGCCCTAATGATAAGTCAATTAAAGTAAAAATCTAGTGAATTTTATAAAATACAAAATTTGCCCTTTCTAAAACAACAGCTTCATGCAATAACATTTGAATTAAATAATTTAAATGTTTTTTTTTTTTTTGTGGTTGAATATTTTTCAAACATATACAGTTGAATTTTTTTGTACTGCAAATAAAATACAGTTTTACAAAGCAATATGTAAAAATTGGATTAATGGTCATTAATTTTGAATTAAACGTATAGTCTTTGAATAAAACCAGAAAAGTATTTATATATATTACACATACATATGAATACAAGTTAGCCTGATATAAAAACCTAATATAGATTTAATAATGAAACTTTAAAATGGAAAACAATTTTTAGAACTTAAGTACGATTTCCCAACTCAATGAGCAGTATAAGACCGGGCCTTAATACCAAGGTTAATTTTTTTACTAATTTATTCAAAGAATTTGAAAAATATGTTCATATAATTAAAATCCACGTTAAATACAACAGTTTTTATAACATTTTAAATATTGAATAAAATTTTCGAATTTTTTTTTTTTTTTAGATTTATGCCCTTCTTATTGGATGATATGAATTTGAGAACCAGAGACAATTATACAGCCGTGATATATGTTCAAATAGGTGCACCTTTAGGCCCTAATAATGCACTTTATAAACTAGTCAAAAGTATAACCAAAAGTCAATTTGTAGATAGAGTAAGTTTATACTATTTATTCAATAAAAAGACATCAATTTATCTACTTACTTTATTGCTTATTAGATTATTGTTTTATGGGCGGCAGACCGCCCGATTCCATCAAAAAAACGTTGGCCTCCAACATACCATATACCATTCCATGTGATATCACTAGGCAGCTCATATCAAACAAAATCAGTTGCAGCTGTTGCTTTTTCTGCTTTTAGAGGAGAGGCAGTTAAAGAAGGAAACGATGGTGCCTTAAATGGTCGTTCAGCTTCCCAGCACAATAATAATAAAAATTTTAAAAATGTTAATAATAATAATGTAAATAATTCACCTGATAGCGATACGCCAAACGACAACGACGCTGAAACGACCACTGAACGTCCCAGCATATCCCAACGATTTTATCCTTATGACGAAATACAAACTGATGCCGTACTTTCATTGGATGAAGATGCTATATTAAATACGGACGAACTGGATTTTGCCTATACAGTATGGCGAGATTTTCCTGACCGTATAGTAGGCTATCCAGCTCGTGCTCATTTCTGGGATGATTCCAAGGTTTGTATTTATACAACAAATGAATTCATTTGACTCGAAGATGATTTAATTTATGATTATTTTAATTTAGAATGCTTGGGGTTACACATCAAAATGGACGAATTATTATTCTATAGTTTTAACTGGTGCAGCTTTTTATCATCGCTACTACAATTATTTATATACAAATTGGTTGTCGTTATTACTTCTGAAGACTGTGCAGCAATCTTCCAATTGTGAAGATATCCTAATGAACTTTCTTGTGTCGCATGTTACAAGAAAGCCCCCAATCAAAGTAACACAACGCAAGGGTTATAAGGACCGAGAAACCGGTCGTTCACCATGGAATGATCCTGATCATTTTATACAACGTCAAAGTTGCTTAAATACATTTGCAGCCGTTTTCGGGTAAGTTGTTACAATACGCTGCCATATTAAAAAATGCAATTTACTTCTCTTCTACAATTTTACAAAAGTTTTCTACAATTTTACATTCATTGTAAAATTGTATCCCACAAGATTGATAGTCGTTTGCAAAACTTTCCATTAATATAACCTATTTATAATTGTAATATATTTTAAGTATATATATTACAATTTTATTAAAAAAGAAAAAAAGACAATCGTAAATAGTAACAATCTTAAATATATATTTTTACCTGTTACCTTTTTTTCTTTTATTTTACAGTTACATGCCACTTGTACGTTCCAATATGCGTTTAGATCCCATTTTGTATCGCGATCCTGTATCAAATTTGCGTAAAAAATATCGACAGATTGAATTGGTCGGCAGCTAGCGTTCCATTAATAACAGCTTATAAATAAATCTTCTATATAAATAATATCCAAATCCAAGATACGTTAAATAATTGAATAATAAGTTTATTAAATAATGTTAGTTAAAATATTAAATATTTTATTAGTTTTCTAAGCATTAAAGAATAACAAACTGACAAAATAAAAACACAAATTAACAAATAATTAAGCATAGCGCGTCATAATGAAATAAAGGTGCCGTAGTAAATATTAAAAGGAAATCCAAATCCAAAAAAGCAAACAACAAATTATAGAGAAAATAAAGAATAAAAACGCTTAAGAAATTCATAAATAAATGTCATATCTTAAAAGATTACAAATAAATATATAATAAAAAATAATGAAGAACATGCACATGAACATAAAAGCATGGAAATGCAAATACATAGCAAAACAAAATGTTAAAATGATGCAATGGATAATTTATATAATAATAACAGTTAAAAACACTAAACACCTACAACCATAGATTAATAAGTAGATATTTATGTGAGAGAAAAAAAAACCTGATTCAATTGCCAAAAACCTAATTTATGCAATAACAAAAATGTCACATATGTTTTGTTTTTGTGTTTGAAAAAAAAAAAGAGTAATTTTTTTGAAAATTTACTTCAAAGTGCCTCTCACATAAACTTCTAATTGTATTCTATGCTACCAACCATCATCCATTTGTTTCTAATTATTCGTATTATTGTTATTTTTATGTACATATAAACATATAAACAAAAAAGAAAAAAAAAACACAAGGTCCATAAATGACATACATAGTTACACATAAAAAAATACTTTCATAGATACATACATACACACTATTATATGTGTATTGAATGAAAAATATAACAAATTATTTCCTTTTATATATTTTTTCACTATACACAAATCGCCCATACCTTACATACATACTGCACCAAAATTTGCCGACTAGAACCCTAGAATTGTTCACTGGGTTGTAAAAGTATATCGTATGAAATATTAGTGAGATCGGATATCGTTAACCCGTGCCGCATTATACCTGAAATTTATACGATTCTTTTATAATATGAGTTTTTACAGTTTTTAGAAAAACGTAACTATTAAATACTTTGCTTTATAACAAAATGTAAAAAAATCGTAATCAGTACATAATTATCTATCAAAGAAGACAAAAAGAAAAAACGGTTAAAAAATGTTATTACGAATTCCTTAGACCATTAATGTGTTTTAGACTACTTGTGAAGGGAGTATATAAAAACATTTTAATTTATTTGAGAAATGTTTAAATGAATTGCTATTTTGAAGTAAATTTGAACCATAATTACTAAAAAACACATTTTTGTTTGTTTGTATCCAGGATAATTTAAACGCCTTTCCATGCTGTTGATTTTTTAAGACTGTTTCAAAACTGCAATTTGAAATAATTAAAATTTTTGTTAAACATATTTCAAAAACGTTGGAATAAAACTATGCAGATTTATAAACAACAATGCAGGAAATAAAACTAAAAAGAATTAGGTCAATACCTTGTATCACTAAGTCGTACTTGCGATTTGAATTTTGCATATTTTGCCAAAAAGGCAATTTTTGTAGTTTTTTAGTTTAGTCTTTTTTTCTTTTTTTTTAATAGAATTGAGATTAAAAAAAATTATTACAAAATAAGATAAACTATATCTCAGAAAATATATTCTGAAATTTTTAAGAAAATTGGACAAGAATGTGAGGAATTTTTATTGTATAACATGACTTTGCTTGCCAGAATAATGTAATTATCATTTGATTTGTCCATGGTATTAATTACTAAAATTAATTTTACAAATATTTAAGGACAGTAGCGTTTAAAAAATTCTGATCCCAGGCTCTGTTGAATTTTGTTGTTAAATTTGTCTTTTTTACTGACAATATGAACGAAGGACTTTCAGTTATTTTTTCATAAAACATCGAAATCCAAATAAAAATAAATAAGTTTTCGCTACGTTTTCCTTAAAACTTCCAAATTTTGACTTTTGACCTTCGCGTTTTAAAGATTATCCTTGTCCAATTTTCCTAAAAACTTCGGAATATATTTCTTGATGTACGTTTTTTCTGTAATAATTCTGTTTAACTGATATTCAATATCAGTTCTGAAAAAAATTACTTTATAACTAAAAAACGGAAACAATATTTTTTTGCCGACTTAGTTATATAAGATCTAATTCTTTTTCAATTTTATTTCACGAAGTGCTATCGATAAATCTGCATAGTTTTATTCGAACTGTTTTGAAATTTGTTTAACAAAATTTAAAATTTCAACATTTTGGGTTTGGAGTATCCTGCGGAAACAAAGGCGTACTTTCCACTAATTATGGTTCAAATTTAATTAAAAATGCGAGTAGTATTTCATTTAACCATTTCTCAAAAAATTAAAAATTTGTTTGTACACTCCTTACACAAGTGGTCTAAAACATATTAATGTTCTGGGGAATTAGTAATAACTTGAACATACTTTAACCGATTTTTTTTCTTATTATATATAATTAGGTGTAGGTTACGATTTTTTAACAGTTTGTTACAAAGTAAAGTATTTAACAATAAAATTTTTCTCAAAACTGTAAAAAAACATATTTTCCCCATTTAAAAGCATCTTACAAATTTTATGTCCGATACAGCACGAGTTAACGATATACGACTTCCCTAATATTTCACACAATATTTTTTTTATAATGAACAATTCTAGGGGGAGCTACGATCAAATTATAGAAGTCGGTAAATTTTGGTGTAGTCTAATATACATACATTTGGCGAAAAATATTAAAATGCACTTCTCTATTTCTATAATTATCCCAATTTAGCGAAAATTTTAATATTTAAAATATTATAATTTAAAATTTATTTTTTATTAGATAATGCCTAGCCCAAATTTCTAAACAGAATCAGAAAATATTTCTATTTTGCAACTGATGACAAAATTGCCAACTGATTTTGTAATGTACAACTGTTGCATAAGTTTAATGTTATTATTAGAGTAACTTACTGAGTTTTTTAACTTTATTGTTTTTCAGTTTAGTTTTAAAGCACTTTTGATCGACCATCTTAAAAGATAAAAACGAATAGGACATTACTATATAAGAAATGTTGACAAATGTGCCAAAACAAATAGAGAAAAATTTGCCTTATAAGTATATTAAATCGCATGTAATGCTAAGAGTATTGTAAGACAATGAATATCAACATCACAAAGTTTTTATTTTATGCTATGTTCATATATAGAGGTTTTTTTTGAAAAACGAGTCGTTTTCTCAAAAAACACAAACACAAAAACCAAAAACACAATTTTACTTGTTTTTTCATATATTTCAAAGCCTAAATAATTATACAATTCGAACTGTATAATTATTTAACACACAAAAAACGTACAAAATTTCCATACAGGGAAGAAAGTTTTAGTATTTTTAGTACAATTTAAAAATTATGAATAAAATTTATATTTGTTATAAATTTTATTTGTTTAAAAATTTTATTTTTTGAATTAGGAAGTGTTTGTGTGTGAAATTTTTATTTAAATCAAAAATTTGTAAAAATATTTTGGCAAACGAAAAACAGGCCAAAAGGAAAAACACAGTAAAATGATAGATATATGGACAGTGATGTTTAAACTCAAGGAAGAAGTCAAAAACTAATGTATGTGAACATAATATTTATTGAACTTAATTTTTTTTAATAAGTTTCCAACCAAAGAATACAGAGAATGGAAGGCTTGTCAAAAAAAAACTAAAAAAAAACTGACTTTAAGGTTGCGTTAGTCAAATTTTATTTATATGTATTAGTGATAAAACCACTTTCACCACACATCATAAGCACACATAGTTGCTCAAAAGTGTATTCAAAAATTATTTAATATAATTCATCACAATTATATTCGCAGATTTTCATAAATTTTCATCTTTTGATGAGGATTACATCCACAAACATGAATTTAATTACATTTTTTGGCTTTTTGTTGATGAAAATAAAAATAATTTAAAATTATTTTAAATTTTGTTTTATTTTTACTACCAAAATAGCAACTTTGTTCATACAATTTAAATTTCGACATAGAAAAATGGAATGTCAAAAAATATAAAAAATATATATTTTTCGTTTTGTTGAAAATATTCGTGTTACGAGAGTTAAAATGCAATAAATGTACGTGAAAAAATAATATAAATGTTGTGCGCTAGTGAAAAAATGTGCCATGAGTGTAATTTTCCTTAAATTTTAAAGAAAAATTTTGTTTATTTTGTGTTGGTTTTCTCTCTCACAAGTTCTTTGTGAATTCAACACACTTGTAAGAAAGAAATTTAAATTCTATAAACCAGGGATGTCAATTGAAATTTTTAAATTGTACTAAACAGCTGTTAAAATTGTACTTTTTCTTTGCCACAATTGTGCCAAAATAGAAAATTCTGGTAAAATTATCACTTGAAGTTAAGAAATGTCGTAAAACTTCCGAAATAAACTTAATACTTTTAAGTTATTTTCATTGACATAAAGAAAATAGTAGCTGTGTTTTGCTACTAAAGGTCATAGACAATTTCATACAAAATTTAAATATATTTACGTTAGGAATTAACATGTAGAATTATACATGTTAACTTTAACATCGATAAAAGTCCTACCAATTTATGAATAAAAATACAGTTATGAATATAAGAATGACTATAAATGAAAAAATATTAAAATAAAATTAAAATCAATTAAAAAACTTGTTAATTTTTAATTTTATAAATAACAACGTTTGAATTTAGTAGTGCAATCTACAAATAAATATAAATACTACCAAATCGGGTTAATGTCGTTTTTTTGCTAACAGTCAACGTTAACACTCAGCGGGAGCTACAAAACACAGCTAGTATTATTTAACCTTTAAACTTTTGATGGATTATAATGACATTTGTAATAATGTGTGTATTATTATTAGTTCTCCTTATAGATTTAGTAGAGGGGTAGAGTTAAGGGTAATTTATCTATAAAGATATAAATTATAATTACTCGTAGACAGAGTAATTAGAATTGGGATGTTTTGAGAAAAGAAAAAAGCAAGTAAGTGTTAATTAGAGTTTTTAATTGGACAACACTTCGGTTTTGGGGGAAAACCCGAAGTTTTGTAACTAACACTTTAGGTTTCGTAACGAGTACTATAATTTTCAATAATAACAACATTCTTTTATATTACGATATTAAAACTTATATTAATGTTATTAATATAATAATTATATAATTTTGTAAAATTAAATTTTTTTTATTAAAGTGTCCAAATTGGAGAGCATTTATATAAATTTTGATAACAATTTATAATTCCTGCCAATAAATACTGTTTATTTCTTCTTTAGTCCTTATAAAAATAAATATCCATTTTAATCTCTTCATTGCTTTTGTTAAACAATTAATATTAATAATACAAATTATTGATATGTCTACGAATATTAAAGAATCTATGAGACCCCGATACGAGAATTTTAAAATAAAAAACTGAGACTGGATATCAAGTATAATCATAGTGCTTTGCCTTAACTAATTTGAGATTTTTTAATACATTTTTACAATTAAAGTTGAAATTATTAAATTATTTAGAAATAACAGCTTTATAAAAAATATTAAATTAGAAACAAATTGGTGTACTGTACATTTCAGTCTCGAATTGTTGCTCAAAAAAAACGTAACTCGGCTGTCAAAAAAAAACCCGAGCTCTATGTATGTGTTAGTAATTTTTTCTTTTTTTTTGAAATATTTTATACGTGTGAAAAGTATTTTGTTTTTTTGCCGAGCGAATTAAAAGAGTTAGACTTCTAATTCTTTGTTGCTAATTTTGGTATTAATAATAAAACATAATTTAAAATAATTTTAAATTATTTTCATATTAATCAATAAAAAAAAACCAAAAATGTAATTATATTTTTACTTGTGGATGTAATCTGCAAAAATATGTGAATTATATTTAATAAATTTTGACTACTCTTTTGAGTTTATGATGTGTGGTGTAAGTGGTTTCAGCACTAATAGATATAAATAAAATTTTACTAGCTAAATCTTAGCTATTTTTTTTTTTTTTTTTTACAACAAATTTAAGTTTTTTTTTTTAATTAAATAAAAGGAATGTTGTAAAATTTTACAAAAATATACATATGAACAACCGAAGAATACACCTTTTTTTGCTTATATAGATTTGCTGAGAAATTGTTGTTTTTTCCGTACCCTTATAAACCAGCTTGAATTTGAAAACAGTAAGAAGCGTTCTGCTTTTTATAAAATTTAACTCACTACATCAATTCCTAATCAGATCAAAGGTCTTTTAAATTGAAAAAGTAAGTTTTCTTAAAAACTTAGTTGGAAAGTATATAACAAAAAATACAAAAGCGTGTAAAAAACCTAACTCAGTTGTAAAAAAAAGAACCCTTACTTTAAGATTGTGTTAACAAAATTTTATTTATAAGTATTAGTGCTGAAACCACTTTCACCACACATCATAAGTGCATATAGTTGCACAAAAGAGTATTAAAATATTATAAAACAAAATTCATCTCAATTATATTCGCAGATTTAGTGCGATTTGCGTCCACAAGCATTTAGTAATTCTATTTTATTGCTTTTTATTTAATTTATATGTAAATAATTTAGATTTTGTTAAATTTTCAATACCAACAAAACAACTTTGTTCATTCAGTTGTAAATTCAACAAAAAAAAAAATAAAATAAAAAAAAGAATGTCAAAATACTAAAAAAAATAATTTTTTCATTTGATAAAAAAACGTGCTTCGGGATCTAAAATACGATAAAAATGTGTGCAAAAATTAATTATTAATGATGTGATTGTGCATAGTGTGTTGTGAAAATATTTTGATAAATTTTTTGAGGAAAATTTCAGTAATTTTTCACTCTCACAAGTGTGTTGTACCAAAAAGCCTCCTTCCATTCTTTTTATTCTTTGATATATAATTTCTTTGTGATCCAGTGGCAATATTTTGACAGAGTAAATTAAATTATTCAAACATGCAGCTTGGAAAAAATATGTACCAAATAAGCTAAAGCATTCCTAGTAAACTTTATCCCATTAAATACAGAAAAAAAATTTTATTTAGCGGCTTAAAGTCCGATATGATCATATGGTTACAAAAGGTAAACAAATGTAAACCATGAGAGAAAAATGTCCGTATAATTTAAAAATTTTGTTTAACGTACATATGTTTCGAAAAAAAACTCTATTGTGTTTTGTTGATATTTTATGTTTGTTTGTTTTTATTTTTTTTTTTTTTTTTACAAATGCTTTTGAGAATAAAATCTTAAATTTACTCAGTTTACTGGATTTTACTAGAAAAGTAGGAGAACATACCTTAAGTTTACAATTTTTGTTAAATTTATAAAAATATATTTATGTATGTATACATATTTTTATAACAATTAGATGCAATGCAAAAGTTTTGAAAATCAATCATAGGTGGAAAAAAATGTGATTTTAATATCATATGAAAAGTTTTTAAAAGTTACGAATATATCCATATAAATTTTCTCTTTTCAAAAGAGTCAACAAATGTAAATTTAACACTTTTTTAACTTTTTTCTAGATTTTTAAAAATTGTTCTTGGTCAAATTGTTCATATCTATTTTTACCGGCATACATCGATTTGATAAAATTTTCATATTTTTAAATAAAAACGAGCAAGATCTTCCAAAAAGGTACTTTTTCACAGTTTCAAAAATAGAACTAAGTAGATATTTTACACATTTTTTGTAAGTTAATAAAAATTGTGAAAAGTGAAAATGAATGTATTTTTGGCAGGAAAAAAGTAAATCAAAATTTCAGAAATCGAAGGGTACTTTTATTATCTATTAACAAAGCTAAAACCATATTTTTATTAAAAAATTTTATAAATGTAGTTTTAAGAGAAATACTTCAAAAGCAATGAACAAGAAGCATAAAAGAAGAACATCCTGCCAATGACAACCATGGAGTAAAAAAAGAACTTCTGCAGTTCTTTTTCAGCACTAAGTACTTCCTCCCAATGACAATGCAATGTTAAAGTCATGACTTTTCAGCTCTTTTTCAGTTCTTTTTTGCTGGGTAATAACTGAATTATTTTCATAATTTTAGTAGTGAATCTGTTAAAAAAATTGGCTAAAGATGACTTATTGCAAAAATATAAATCTTTCGAAATGATTGTTCAAAGATTTTTTATACAGTTTGTTCATACTATTACTACGGCTATTATGCACCTCTATTATAACCAACTTTGCTTATTGTATTTTAATCTCTTCAAAGATTTCAATCTTACCCAAATATTTTTTGTGACATTTTTTGGATTTCGAAGTTCACCATGTATGTCAATTTATTTAATTGTGTGTATGTATGTCTGTCTATAAATGTTTGATTTTATGTTTTAATTACTAAATACGTACAGCTATTGTTAGTTTATAATGTAAATATTTACATAAAATAGTATGAAGTCAATGTATAATTTCATTTTATACAAAATTATTAAATAAGAATTTGTAAAATGTGCTATTATAATGATAAACTGTGTATAACAAAGAAAACGTATGAATAATATATTATTTTACTATAATCCTTGTTTAACGTATAAACACAACAAGTCCGGATTTCTTTCCATAACCCGCATTGTTAAACTAAACAAAAACTTAGACGGCAACGGAAAATTAATAAAAATTTTATATGTTTTCTTTTCATTTCTTTTTTTAATTTAATAATTTTTTAACAATTTTTTAATTTTGTTTGCGGAATTCATATATATTTTTAAAAAATATGGTAATATTTCTTGCGAGAAAATGAAAACAGTAGAAAATCCGGATAGAATTTAAAATAAAATATATTTTTAAACCGAGCCGTATTGCGAATTTTTTATACAAATTTGTATGAATATTACCGGACCGGGTTTGTTGTGTTTATACATTTAAATTACATTACACGTACATTTATTATTACGTACATTTAAATTATTAAATTTTATTGTTTTTTATTCAAAATGTTTAAATCCTTCCCTATATATGTTACTTTTCAATTATGTTTATTTTTTATTATTATTTTTATATATGTATGTATGTATTTTATAAATCTAAATAGAAGCAAAATATACTACATAAGTATAATAAATATTCAGTCTGAGTTGCCATTTAATGCTTTAAAAGCAGATTTTCCTAATAAACTTAAATAAAACAAAACAAAATAAAATAACAAAACATATAAAATAAATACAAAAGCAATCAACACATACTCTCGTACATATTAAAGTTTATTCATAACTATTTATAGTTATTATTTCTTTTATCGTATTTGTATACTAAAATGTACATTAGAGTAGCAGTTTTTATATAAAATACTCGTACTTTTTTCTTCGCTTTCCGACTATAGATCACATTATTTTCGCAATAAGTTTTAAACCATTATCTTGATAATGAAATTTGACGTGATAATATTCTACAATGATCAATAACAATAATTAAAAATTACCTGTTTTAATATTAATATTTGGCTTAAACATGACTAATATACCAATCTTACATTAATCGGAGAATAGAGATTTCACTCTAATGTACACTTGTAAAATTAATTATTTGATTTATACAATATGTATTGTATGTAATAATTTTATTGTTATTAAACATTTACACAATTATTTTATGATTTTAAATATTTGTTTTAAAAATGTTTATTTTTGTATTTATGAAAGCATTGATGTGAAAAAAAAAAACATTTAGTTTAATAAAGATTGGAAAAGAAGCAAATATTACATTTATTTTATTAATAACTAAGAGATGAATTAATCAGCTCAAAGAGAGAAATATATACCACAGTGGGGAGTAGTGCACTAAGCTTTTCACTAAATCTCATAGGTCAAAATTTTGATTTTTAACTATTTGCCATCGTTATACTAAATTAAGTGTTTCACTGAATTTTAAAAAAATAAGTTATAAAATTATTGTAATAATACCCTTCACCAGCATAAGTGGGGAGGGTATTATGCGTTTGTACTGATGTTTTTAACACACAAAAATATTGCTCTAAGTCCCACCTTAATATGTATGCATATATGTATATGGGCCATTATCAAAAATTTTTTAAATTGACTAAAACTGATTTAATCGTTAATCAGTTTTGTTGTAATACCACTTTAAGCAAATGGGTTACAGATCTAAACTTACAAGTCTTGAAACTAATACAGTGTAAAATTTTAGCACCATAACTTTCATTTCATAATCGTGATTGTTGTTCAAATTTCAAAAATTTAGAAAAACGGCTAAAAGTTATTTAACTTTTTCCCATTCTTCTTCACTTTTTTTGTTCACGCGTTTAACTTTTTGATCTCATTCGATCTTATACAAAATAATAGGAAGTTGCGGACAAATTCTGCACCACCTTTGTTATTATGCAGAATTTCAACAGTTAAATTCAAGGTAGTCGAAATTTGATGACATTTTTTATTTTTTTAAATTTTTTGGTTTTTTGGGCGGGATCTGTGCGCTCCTCAGAGGAATACAAATATTGAAAAAGGTATTGACTACTTTTGTAATTATGCGTGGTTTACGCTACATGTAGTTGATGTGCCCGAAATAAATAACGTAGTAGATAGTCTCAAAATTTGAAATACAAGAGCGAAAAATTTTTAAAAAGTCAGCTTTTCGCGCGGCGCAATCACAGTTTTTTGTTATTTTACACAATAAAATCGAAGGAGCATTAAAAATAAATTTAATAAGAAGGTGTTATTGACTTTTTGTAGTATTGTTATATAGAAAATTGTAATTTGTACAAATCTTGTATATATAGGTATACCATAAATTTAAGTCTAATGTCGTTAATAGTTGAAAGCGGGACACTTTTATCAAAACACATTTTGCTAACGCACATCGTGTGGACAGCTTTAAATTAACTGTAATTGGCATAAATAAGTGGCATTTGTAATGCTTATCAAAAATGCAGAGGCGCATCGAAAAATTTCGAAGGTTAAAAATTATGGATGTGATAAGCTCTAATAAAATATGTTTTCGTACAATATATGGTGAAATAACTTAGATTCGATCCCCATTTTTCGCAGAGTTTTTAAAAATCGCGATGTTTATTATAATTTTTTAAATTATTATATATTTTTTTTAAATTTTACTAGCAACCTTAAAATATGCTACGCTAATAACATAAAAGCCTTTTCGAAGTGTCTCATATATATATATATATATATATATATATATATATATATATATATATATATTATGATAAATATGACAATATATTAATGAAATTTGACATATATAAGATATAAGTATACATTTTAAAACTTGCACACTTTTATATGTATCTGTCTTCAATTGGTCATATAAGACCCTTCCCCGAAATTTGATACTCATGCAGAATGGAGTGGGGTGTCATATATATATTCCGTCTGGTTGGCTAGATGTCCATGTAAACCTTGCGCACAAAGTACAAGTCGCTATTTTAAAGATAATTCAATGAAATTTGGCACGTACACAAGGACGAAGCCTATTAAAATGGGTTATGATCGGTCCATTATTTCACCTAGCCTCCGTAAAAATGTACTCTCGGGATCGTAAATGCCTTAAATATGGCAATATTTTAATGAAATTCGGTTTAAGGATGTTTTGTATAATTATCAATCTTTGTGTCAAATTTCATGAAGATCCATAATTGACCATAGCTCCCATATAAAACCCTCTACCGAAAATCACTTTAGCGTGCATAAATCACACATGTTAGTATCAAGTTTATATTTGATAAAAATAAGTTTTGTATCAGTTTTTGTATCACAGTGACAAATTTTATGAGGATCGCTCCATAATTTACCATAGCTCCCATATAAGTCCACTTTCGGGAGTCATCCTAAAGTGTATAAATTCATATAAATGTTAGTATTAACGTAATATTCTGTATTCGTATATTTTATTTTACACTTAGTAAAAGTATCGGTCTACAATTGTCCACATGTCTAATATAAGATCCCTCCAGAAATTTTGATGGACATACACAATGGTGTGGGGAATCATATGGTCGGGCTTGACCGACTATATCTTTCTTACTTGTTTTATTTTAATTTACGACATTTAATCAATTACGTTTACAACTAAATATAAAAATGAATAAGTTATTTAATCGCAATTATTTCTTATAACAAAGGAATTGTAGTTTACTTAACTGCCAAAATTTTATTTGACTATTAGGTTAACTGTTTGTAATTGTATTGGTTTTTACAAAGTTTATTTTGCTAAATACATTCTTTAAATATCGCATTTGTGCCAGGTGCTAGATTCATTTTTTTTCGTGCTAAACGAGTTCAAAGAGTGCTAAATCTAGCACTAAAAACACAATATTTTAATTGCAGTTTTATTTATTTTTTTTTTGTTTTTTTTTTTTTTAACGACTGATAATGTTTTTATAGTACAAAATTACAAATTAATTAAAACATGTGCAAATTATGCTAAAAAAAATATGCCAAAAATAATTCGAAAATTGCTAGAAAAGTGCCAGGTGCTAGATTAATTTTTTTCGTGCTAAATGAGTTTAAAGAGTGCTAAATCTAGCACTAAAAATGGTAATTTAGCAACACTGGTCAAAATACACATTTTCTTCAGTCTTACCTGGTGTCTACATTAGACAAATTTATATTAAAACAAACTTCAAAATCAGTGCGAATATATACAGGGTAACCTTAGTTAAATAGTTGATTATTATTTTGGTTGTTACAGTCGTCAAACGGCATATATAAAAAACAATAATGAATACGCCATATTGTTGTTTTTGTGCAACTGTCTTGATAAAAAATCTCTAATGTAGACACTATGATAAAAAACTCAAAGCGCTCACGATCACAAAGGAAATCTGGCAGCCGCAGATATAGCTGATTTAAAGAATGTAAGATCGCAGACAAAGTATTACGAATTTTAAAAGAAAATCTTTACGAAAGCACGTACTGGAGCACTTTTTACAAAGTCCTGGTCATAAATTACAAGTCATAGATGTTATGGGAAATGTATTAAATAAATATCGTAAAAAATCGAAATTTTCAAATAAACTATTGGTCTAGCAAGCTATTTTTTCATATGAGGAAAAGCATTAGTAACAAATGACACTTTTAAAAGAGAAATATACGCAAATGAGTGCCGTTAGAAAATATTCCTTCCTATCATTAGAAAACACAAAGAATTCTAATTTTTTTGGAGATGCTAATTACCAAAGGAGTCCACTAAACCGTCCAGAACTCTGTTCATTTTAAAATTATTATTTTATTTTGTATTTAGAAAGAGTGATCCCATTCACACAATAAAGCTCTTGTGGAGGATATTCCAGAAAATATAAAATATTTTATTAAGAACGAATAAAAAATTAACTTTTCTTTTAAATTTAGAACTTGAATATATTTATAAATTTCTTATTTTTATTTTTTTTAGATGTATGAAAAAATTATTAAATTGGCTCTTGGTATTAAGGCGGAGTATACAAAAATTGATGATATTCCCTTACATCAGCCATTCAAAATTTTAAAATTTGAGTGGAAAGAAACAAAATATAGATCAAACGTTTTCACATTTTTAAATAGCAATAAATGGTTCGTGAAATTTTTAAAAAAGGAAGATCCCTATTTAGCACAATTGAATGTTAAAAACTGGACTATTATTTACTAAGGTCGTCAATCTTCAAATGTGCTTGCAATATTTGAACTTAGTTATAGCTAAAATTTTATAAATAAAAGAGTTTTTTTATTTTTATTTATTTAATAAAAACATATTAAACTTATGTAGTGTTTATTATTATTTTATTTACATAATACTTAAAAATTATTCTATATCTAAATTGAGAAGAAGATCCTCTTCTTCGTCCATTATTTTTTTTAAATTCCTCTGGAACTGAGTATACTGTGACATCCAGATTTAGTAGAAGATTCTCATCTTTCTCCATTAGTTCCTTATACTCCGGAACTAAATTCAATGTTGCGCCCCCCGAAGGAGATGCAGGCTCCAAATAGTTTGAAAAATCTTTCGCTTTATTTATTATGGAAATTATGATGTTTCATAAAATGTCTTTTTTTATTCCACTTTGTGAAAAAGGTCTCATTAACACAAAATTTACATGTAAGCTTCTGTCTGTCCATGTTTGAAGTAATTTTTAATTAAAAATTACTTTATTAATATACCTTTTCATTAAGAATTATTCGTTCAATTTAATAATTGCTGGTAAATTAAAAGTATTTAACGAAGCAACATACTTTTTCCGTTAAAAAATAAAAACATTTTAGTAGGAATATGCTTAATTAAGTGTGTATCTGTATGCGTATGTGTATAAAAATTTCAAACCTTTAATCAGTATTTATATATATATATATATTTTTCATTAGTCTGTTGACTTAATTTAAAGTTATTACATTTTAATTTTTAAACAATATGCCATCTTATAAATGTAAATATTGCAAATAAATTTTTGTGAAAAGAGAGATGCTTGAAGGACATGAGATCCTTCATTGTTAAATATTAATTTGTAATTTGTAAAAATTGTAATTTAAATAAAAAATTAACCACATATTTTATAAATTAAATTATTATTATTCAAATATTTCAGATTAGTAAGATCAAGTTTAACTTCCCACCATGGACGAGTTTAAAAAGTGGTACCGAAAATGTCAGAGTGTGATGATAACATTCTATATTTTGAAAACTATCAGAAGCAGTTAGATAACGAACAAGTAAATATACAAAAACATATAGCTTGTGCCTTTGTTTATTAAAGTGTAGTTTTAATGATAATTTAGATAAGTTTAATATTCATAGAAAAATTAATTAATGGTACAAAAGAAATTTACGGAAACTATTTAAATAAGGTCGTACCAATAACAGCACTCTCCAATGATGAAACAATTTTGTATAACCTCTGGCATTTAACTGGCAAATTTAGAGGGGCAGCCCATAGCTCATGTAATATTAATTATAAAATAGCCAAATTCATACCAGTATTCTTTCATAATTTTTCCTCTTATGATTGTCACTTATTTATGAAAGAACTTTCACAATTTGAGGGAGATATAAAGGTAATTCCTCTTAATAAAGAACTATATATATCGTTATCAAAGTTTATAACAGTTGAAGAAAATCAGGGATTTGAAATTCGGTTTTTAGATTCTTTTCGTTTTATGGCCTCCAGCTTAGAATCTTTAGCCAAAAATTTAAACGACAGTGATTTTCAAATTCTAAATAAAATTTATAATCAAAAACAACAAATTGATTTACTCAGAAGAAAAAGAGTATTTCCTTATTCTTATATTGATTCGATGGAGCGCTTTAAAACTAACTTCCTGCTAAAGAAAAATTTTATAATATTTTATAATATAATATTTTAAATAATTCGCATTGTACTGATGAAGCTTATGATCATGCTAAATCGGTTTGGACAACTTTTAAATGTAATAACTTATTAGATTACACTAAATTATATTTAAAAACAGATATTCTCCTCTTAACAGATATTTTTCAAAATTTTAGAAGTATTTGTAAAAGTATATACAAACTTGACGCATGCCAATATTATACTGCTCCAGTTAAGAACAACTAATATAAGGTTAGAACTTTTAAATGACGTCAATATGTATAATTTTATACAAGACGGTATTAGAGGAGGACTAGTACAATGTTCAAAGAGATATTCTAGAGCAAATAATAAATATTTGGAAACTTTGATAATATTTAATGTATCTAGATGCTAACAATTTGTATGATTGGACCATGTCAGAATATCTCCCATATGGAGAATTCGAGTGGATTATGATAATGCTTCTTTAGAAGTTATTGATGTAACTACTATCTCGGACACATCTGATATTGGATATTTTTTGGAGGTACATTCAGAATATCCACACTATTTACGTGAATTTCATAATGATTTACCTTTTTGCCCAAAAAATAAATTTTGTTGGTAAATCTAAATGTAGGAAGTTGATTGCAGACCTAACACCAAAAACAAAATATTAGATCCATTATAGAGTTCTTAAACAATGTTTAAAGAATAGATTGATATTAAAAAAAAATACACAGAGCATTAAAATTTTGACAATCTCCATGGTTAAAAACATATATAGATTTGAATACATACCACAAAAAAAGAGAAAAAAATGCTTTTGAAAAAGATATTTGTAAATTATTAAATAATTCTGTATATGGAAAAAATATGGAAAATGTTCATAAATGCAAAGACATAAAAATTGTTACAGATTGGGAAACAACATGGCATAATCATTTAGGAGCTAGAGCATTAATTTCGAAGCCAAATTTTTCTAGTATAACTCAATTTTCAGAAACATGTTTGCAGTTCAGTTAAAGGTTATGCAAATACCTTACAACAAATCAATTTATTTAGGCTTTGCTGTTTTGAACTCTCAAAATGGAAAATGTATGATTTTCATTATCAATACATGAAACCAAAATTTCAGTCTAATTTAAAATTGAATTATATGGATACAGACTCATTCATATACACTATAAAAACAGATGATTTTTATAGTGATATTCGTGAAGATATTGCCTTAAGGTTTGATACATCAGAGTATCATTCTAATAACATATTTAAACTCCCAATATTAAATAAGAAAGTTCTAGGCATGATGGAAGACGAGAATAGCGAGAAAATTATGAAAGAATTTGTGGGACTTCGATCAAAAATGTAGTCTTTCAAAATGGTTGACATGGAGGAAGTAAAGAAGTCTAAAGGAGTTAAAAAATCATGTATAAAAAATTTCTCAATAATAGACTACAAAAGGTCATTATTTGAAAGAAAAATAATTTCTGATACAATGCATACATTTAGATCGAAGTTTCATCAGTTGTATACACAGAAATTAAATAAAGTTGTCTTGAGTTATGTGGATGATAAAAGAATTATTGATTCTGACCAAATAAATACTTATGCGAGAGAACATTTTAGACTTCAAATTGACTATGATGACTTTCTTACAGAGATAGATGACGATATATTCTTGAATATTGATAGTGAGTATATAGAATTTTTAAAAGATTCATCAGATGATGAATATTTAATGAATGTAGATGTTTAAGTTGTACATTTAATAATTTAAATACTTTCATATTTTCTAATTTTATTTAAAGTTTACATAAGTAGAACTTCAAATGTATATATTTCTATTGAATAGAGTTAACTCCTTAAGATATTATAAAAATATATTTTTTAATGAAAATGACACTGATATTTATGTTATCACAAAGAAAAAATAATAAATATAGGTCTTCTATTATATAATAAATGTGTTTTATTTTTAAATATTTTTCCATTGTACATTTTCTATTTCGTAATCTAACTTTTTACGATTTCTAGTTAGTCGAAGAGAATATTGGTATGGTAAAGTTGATTACTTCAAATGTTTATGATTTTCATCCTCTGACAATATTCTTATTATTGGTGTTCCATTATTTGAAGAATGTTTAAGTCGTTTAGCTACTGAAGAGGCAGAAGTAGGATTAAGTTTTTGTACTGTTGTATCCATATCAATTTCATCATAATTTTCATTAGTATAAATTTCCTCAGGTAAATTTATATTAGATTGTATTCCTACACTGCTTGACTCTGGTTGCATTCTTTGAGTTTCAATATGTTTCATATATATTTTCCTAGTTTGTGTTTCATTATCACGTAGGTTACTCAATTTAGAACTTTTAGTTTGATGAGAAGATGATATTTGGCTTCTAATCAAATAATTGGCTAATTCTTGTTTAATATAATATCATTTATTAATATCTTTTAGTGTGTGTGAACCATATATTGTTATTAGTTTTCGATGTAGAAAATTGGAATCAGAATATTTAATTTTAAATTTATCGTAAGTTGATGGATTAAGAACTATTAATTTGGATAAATTATTTGACATTTTCTAAAATTTTTTCAATAACTCCACTTAAAACGGATGAAATAATAACTGGTAGAAATCCTCCTTTTTGAATTAAATATTTCCTCTTTTGTTTCATTGTGAACAAACTTTTCTAATTGTTTTTTTTTTTTTTTGTATTGGTTTTATTTTGTCAAGAACTGATTTATTGATTTTATGGTTCTCATTAATTATATTGAAAATTATTTCATTTATTGTTTTAATAACAACATCATCAACATGTTTCAGTATTGCATTTCGTAGTTAGGATCTGCTTTCTTAAGAACGTAAAGAATATGTTTATTCTTCTTCAACAGTTTTAGATTCGAGTTCATTGTTTATATTTGCAAATATTAAATAGTGACTTTTATTGAAAATATCCGTTCTAAACATAACTATATATTTAGAGTTTAAAGAAATATCTCTGAAATAAGCACCTTTATGAAAAATGTTTTGTGTTACTAAAATCACAGCTAAATTTCTATGATGAGATCCCTTAGTAAAAAGTTCACACACTTTTTTATTAGATGATTCAAGCATTAAATCATCTAATATTATTAAAACCGACTCATTTTCTGCAGTATAAACTTGTATAAACTCTACATTGTTAATTCTCAGAAGAGAATTTTACTGAAAAAAGTCAATTTTTAAAACAAATTTTCCCCGAACTGCGATTTGGGCTATTTCGGAATAAAAAAGTGGGAATTTATTTATGCTCTTATTTTAAGAACAACTGTTTTTATATTATACTAACATTTTATAATGATAGCTTTATTTATATAAATTTTATTTAATTTCATATAATAATTTTTTTTTACAAAATAAATATTTTTATAAAACAAATGAAAAATTCGTTTCGAATATTTATATGGAAAACAATAATTAAATTTCAAATTTTGTTTTATAAAAACATGGGAGTAATGAAGAAATTAAGTTCTAATATTTATATATTATTATTTTTCAAGTTATAACCTTTCCAATGATACTAAACACTTGTATAAATAGTGCAAACATTCGTTTAAAAACTAACTGTTCAACAGCTGTTTCAATATATTTTTTTTAATAATTTTGTGTAACTTTTGAGCCGTTAAATATATTTCAATAGATATTGCTGAGTTATTGTTACTGGTGGAGCATAAGTTTCTAGCTGGTCTCAGGGCAGGTGGGGGATCGCCGAAATTGGTCATCTAGGATATTAGTAATTTATTAGCTTTAGGTATATATTGCTTAAAAAGACTATTATTAATAAAAAACATGAAAAGAATATTTTATTTATTTCAGTAAAATAAAAATGTATCAAGACCTCCTGAATATCATCGTGTTCGCACAGTACATTATTGTTAGTATTCCACTTATTTCTTATCGATGTTAGAGCAGGATCGGAAAACAATAAAAGGTAATTCAAAAGGTCAATCATTGTTAATGGATGTTAAAAGTGTATGTTGATATAATTGCCATATATTTCAATGTAAACCTGACTTAAATTTTCAATTGATTGTTTGATTGCATCAACCCAGTTTTGTTTGCATTGTTTACTTTCTTTTATATATTGCAATCTTATTGGTCTGAAATATATTTTGATCCTGAAGTTGAGTTTTCCAAACATATATAGTATCATTTGTTGATGTAGATGGTTCATTCGAATACTTTTTTAAGCGTAGTAGAACAAGCGATGCCATAAAAACACTTTTATATTCTGTACAACTTTCCCTTGGTAGTGCTGACAATCCATCACATCCCCAATTGCACATTAACGTCAGATCTGACTTAGCAAGTTCCAACGCCTTGTTTTTCGAAAATATTTAGAGAAGCCTTGAAGCAGTATTTTCAATTAACTGCGACAAATCCATAAATGTCCATTTCAATATTTTACTTTGTAACTGGGAAGAATTGGGCGTTTCTCAATTTTATATATTTATTTTTGCTTTGTCCTTAGTCCAATATAAGCGCTATCGACTAATCTTCAGAAAACTCCGAAGCTGGTGATGGTGTTAAAATACTTTTTATCATCTGCTTAAGTCAACTTGGGGATGCATTAGGAAGGATATTCGCTATTTTTTCGGCTTCAGTTGGTTGGTTGTTTCTTCGTAATGTAGCCTTAAATGAGTCTTTAACTTCAGACTCGGATTGCGTGGAAAGTATTGCCGACAGTCTTCTTTGTTTTTGATTTCTGACCCATATAATCATACTATTTAAGTGGTGGTCCTGCATTAGCGATTTTAATTTCCATGATGATTTCCAACCAGACGCCATACTTCAATTGAAACTTCCGTACGCAATTATTTACTGTCTTCATTTTTGTTTCGAATAATTTGAAAAAATTTTCAACTTTATCCAGTTGTTGAATCCATATATTCAGCTTTATTCCTTTTAGGCATTTCCTAAAGAACATAGCACATAGCTTTATATGTCAATATTATCGTCATTGTGGTAAAAATGTTAATAATGTGAATAAAACAAAAGGGTTTTTTTATATACTGAATAACGTCTTCTAGGTACTATAAAACTATGCAATATTTTATAAAATTCCACAGGTATATAACTAATTAATTGGCCTACTTAATTTACCTGTTAAGGAATATCAAATAGCTATATATAACTGATTGTTTCATTCTTGACTTGAATACACCAAATTTTATTATCTGCAAACTAACTCATCTGCTATTTCATTATCGAAAATGTCGCTGTGAACAGAAAACCAACAGAGGCTTTTCCTGTAGGCATCTATTAACCTATATAATCATCTAGGTGAAAAGAGAAGATACCGCCAGATAAACTTCTGGAAAATGTAATAATTATATAGAAAAATTATCACTAAATAAATTCTGAAATAATATAATAAAGAAAACTTTTACATCTTGTAAAGCATTCATGCACAAAATCTTAATATCATAAAGCACGAAAACTAAAACGCTCACATAAAATATCCATTTTTTGCTAAAAAACAAAAAATTTTCTTCAATATTTTTTTTTTTTTTTTTTTTTGAACATTTTTGAACAATTTTTCAACAACTGAAAAAATTGCGACTGAAAAATAAATGTATTTTATTAATTTCTTCCAGATGATCTCAATGAGACATCAATAATTTATTGCGGAGGTGATAACCACCTTACTGAAAAAGGACGATATTTTGAGGATAAAAATAATAAAAAAAATTAAAATTTTACACATTTTTTATTATTTGTTGCCTAATTTTCTTTAAACTGATAAAAATATAATATCAAAAAAATATTGCTTTGATGATCTTCGTCCAAATAATAAAAAGAAGATATTGCGTAAATTTCTTCTAGGAAAATATCTTCCAAATGTCTGTAGGGTAAAATTAAAATTTTTTATAGTTTTGTATGGAAATTAAAAATTATAAACTATTTTTACATTTTTTATATGTCGATGGCTCAATATAGAATTTTAAAATTAATTAGTTGTTTACACACAACGTTTGAAAAACTGCAACTGCTACCAATTTTATTGATTGGTTAAAACTATAGCTACTGAAAATTATCAGTAGTGGCAGCAAAAGCGTTTATCATTTTTGTAGTCTAACACTTTCTATAACTACCGCTACTCGCTAAAAATTAAAACTTGAAGAGAAGGTAGCTAATAGGTAGCACAAAAGGTAGTTTTTGAAGCAACACAATACGTTTTGTTGTAATAAGACTTAAATCCATTAGCTTTTATTTCTGGTGTTTTTATATAATATATATATATATATATATATATATATATATATATATATATGTATATATATATATAATACATATATATATATATATAATTTGTTTTTAAAATTAAGAAATAAATCTTTTGTGTGATTTGCCACATACTAAATTTTCGAGGAAGAAATTTTTATTTTTAATACATAGAAATTTGTGGAAAAAAATTTTTAAAAATTGTCAAACATTATCAAAACAAAAAATTAATAATTATGAATGAGATTTATATTTGTTCATAAATTTTATATGTTTCAAATTTTATTTTTAATTTAAAAAATGCATGTGTGAAACTTTTATTTAAATCAAAATTTGTAAAAATATTTTGGCAAACAATAAATAGGCCAAAAGGAAAAATACAGTAAAATGACAAGTGAACAGTGATGTTTAAACTCATTATGTTTTTCAAAAAACAAGACAAAAACTAATGTGTGTGACCATAATATTAGTGTTACCATATAGACTTGTTTGGGTTTTTTTAGTATTTTTTTTTTCTTACTATATTTAAATTATTTATGAATCAGACAAGAAATTTAAAAAATTAAAAAACACAAACATCCTTTGTTTCAAAGTAGAATTAAGTGTATACATATTTTACTCCTTTTTAGAAGTTAGTAATAATTACTTCTAAAAAATCAAACCATTAAAATTTTACAATTACAATTTAATTAATTTCAATGTATTTATTTACTTTTACCAAAGTAAAAATAATATTTTTATAGATAAATTATGTAAACATCACTTTTTGAATTCTACATTTTGTAAGTAAAGAACAGGAACTAGTATTTATTTAATTTCTGATTTGCACACTGTTGTTTTTTATTGACAGTAAAGTTTTATTACTTTCACTAATTTAACACTAATTTGCAATTTCTAAATTTAAAATTAAAGTTGTAATAACAGTTTCACCAATATATAAAAATTTTCTTTTTCTAAGTGAACATCGTTGTCATATTGTTGATTGATTTCATTAAAACATTTAAATTTAGAATATTTAATACATAAAACTTAATACATAAATTTTAGGAGAACAACAAGTACTGTTTATTTAAAAATGATGCTGTTAGAAAACTCAGAATGTTGAAGAAAAAGTTTGTAGTTTTTCTGTAATATGTGATGACATATTGAAGCATGTAAAAAAACATATTTAATAACCATGTAAAAAACTCTTAAATAATGAGATAATGAGACATAAAGCAAAATAATAATAATAATAACAATAATTTAAAATTTTAAACTTAATGATATTAAAAATTATTAATAAAATTTAAAACAAAAAATACTAATATATAAAAAAATTGTAAATGAATGAAAAACTATATTTTTCATTAATTTGAGTTTTGTACTTTGAATTAATATTTTTAAGCTACTTAGTTTTTTTTAAGCTACTTCAACTGCTACCTTAACTACTACCTCTGCTTCTCCTTCTGCTGCTCCCTCTGTTTTCTATTGCTTCTCTATTTGCTACCTTTACAACTAAGCAAAGAAGGTAGCAGTAATAAAATTATAAAAACTACACTACTTTCAAAATTGTAGTTTTTGACTACAACTAAAAATACTGCTACAAAAAAAGTAAAAGTAGCCATAGTTTACACAAATTAACGACTACAAGTTTGAAACACTTTTTAAACTACAATCTTAGTTATGTTTTGCTCCTACGACTGCTTGGAGACTAGGTTTTCAAAAACTACAAATCACATTTAAAAGAAATAATAATAATAATAAATTATGAAGTGCTATTCTAAAACGAGTATAAATTTGATAATTACTATCATAGCACGCTTAATTTTTTTAAGGAAGGTGTGATTGAAAACTGACCGGAAACTAAATTTCAAAAAAATCGAGATAATATACTCGTATATGTTAGGATACAAAGAAATTCTTCTTTTCTTCTCACAATTTATATAAAATTTTAAAGTTCACCTGGCTATACAAAGTGATTCAATAATTCATATTTTAAAGGTCATGACCAAATTACACGGGTCGGCAGAAAAATCCTGCCTCAAAAAAAAAAAAATAGGTTGACGTGCTAAACACAAATCTGCTTTCAGTTTTTGTCTATCAGGTCCCGATTTTTTATGGGCATGTCTAATATTTCCCCTTTAACCATAAACCATTTTTACTATTATAATATTTTAATCGAATAATACTGGTATCAAAACATTTAACGATAGGAATTTAAATCCTTTCTTTTTTTAAAATTATTAATGCTTTTTCAAAGAAAATTAGTAAATTTTCAGTATAAATATTTAATACATACATAAATACGAGACAAATGCATACAAAGAATTATAGCACACGTTGACAAAATGAAAATTTCTTTCTGCAGCACGGGATCTATAAATCACTTTTTGTTAATAGGTAATAAAGCAAGCTTGAGGTCAGCACTAATTAACAATAGCTTAATATCCATTATCTGGCATGAGTAGTAGTTTTCTTGAAATATTGAACTATATTTGCTCCTATTACTCTTCTTGTGCGATTAAAACACGTAAAAAAATCTATTTGATTACAGTGATAGAATAAAATAATGTTTTAGGCAGTTTTATTTGTTCTTCTGAGTATTTTGGTGATTTTTTCATCCGTCTGCTCTTAATATTGATTTGATGATTTAGGTTGCCGAAATCATTAATTATATGTTCTACCATTCTAGAAGTTTTTCTGTTCATTATAAGTTATGGCTTCTTATTGTGCAACAATTATCTTGTTCATACAAGATAATTGTTGCACAATACAATTCTGTGGCAAGAAGGAAAACTACATAATTGATCTTTATTACTTTTCAGGAGACCGTTTTTTAGGTTTCAAATGGAAATTAAAGGTTGTAGGTAACAATTTTCAATTATCTACCAAGTAAATATATCTGCAATTTGTACGAAAATAATTTTGTATATTTTTCAAACCGATATGTATGTTGACTATCGAAAAATATAGTAAAAAAGTAATGGTGTTGTTTTTCCCTTTATAAAATTAATATTTTGTAATATCTCAAGATATACATTTTTCCAAAATGAAATTTGAATATATATCTTGAATATATTGTATTATGTACATATTCCGTTTTCAAAATACTATGAAAATAAAATTTATATCTTAAAAAACTACATTTTCAAATAAGTATATTAATTTCAATTATGAATTTTAATGTAGGGAATATGAAAAAGAAAATGTAAAATTTTTACATTTCCAAAAAAGTAAAATCCAACGAATTATGTTGATGTGCATACCACTATCACTATAAATTTACACAATATGCTATGAAATACAACAATTCTAAAAATTAAGAAAATGAAAATCGACAAACATAAGTTATTTATTTTAACCAAATTTATATATAATATTGCAGCATTATGATATAAATGTCATTTTGTTGTTTTATTTTTACGCTTATCTTTTTAAGAAGAATCGCAATTCTTCATGGACATCTCAATTAATTAATTATTTAGAGCAAAAATAACAAAAAATACAATAAAATTAAAAAATTTTTGCTATTAAATTTTGACAACATATCTCGACGAAAAACCAAAAAAAATGTGTTTTATTTTAAAAAATTTATCTACATGTTCCCATATATGCTGATATAAATAAAAATTGCAATTGCTCTGCCGACGTTTTGTTACTTGTTATGATAGAAAAATCTCTCGTGTAGACCCAACGATAGAGCCATTCATTTTAAACATTTAACTTAAACTTTATTTACTAGCGTATAAGCCTGCCAACGCACAGTGTGTGATTTTAACAATTTCGCTTATCAAAATCTTAAAATTTTTTTTTTTTAGTGAGAAGTTCAATTTTGAATGTTTGTAACTTTTTTATTTTAAATAAGATATTTATAAATCTTTTTTATTTTAAAGTTTAATGTGTTATCTATCATAGAAAATAATATCAATTTGAAAAAGATTATCAAGAAAAAAATTTTTGGGAATTTTACGGTCTTCAACTTTTTTCTAGTTTTTTTTTTTTTTTTTTGATTTTTGGATAAAAAATAAAAAGTCCCAGAAACTCCCGTTATCTTTGGATGATTTATCATGTTGTTATAATCCCTCATATGTGGTATGATTTATGCCTTTTCTATATGTTCGTTTATATGGAAATTTGCTCAAAAGTTTATTTATTTTCAAACTAAAAACGTTTTCCTAGTGAAAAACTATAGCTTTTACTTAATATTCATTTGTTTTGACAAAGATTTACATAAATCATCACAATGTTAGAATCATTGTGAATAATGTAAATTTGTATGTATATAAATTTTAATTTTCCTCTTTGTTTTTTTTTTTTTTTTTTTTTTTTGTGGTAATTAAGTGTAGACCGACACTTATAAAATTTAGCATTTTTCAAATAGAGTTGCAAAATATTCAAAGTAAAGACAAGTTCAAAAAAAGATAAGAAATAATCCCAGATATTTACAATTATTTGAGTGTATATTTGTCTATGTCATAGACAAATAGACTCTATAAATATATGCTAACATCACTTATTATTATAACTATCAAAATATTTTTAATTATTCTTAACAAATGTAAAAATAACTTACATAAAAAAGTAAAGATATATAAATGTTGTAATATATGAAGTACGTATGTATGTATTGAATATGTGTTTGTATTTATAATGTAAAGTATGTAATTAGTTAATATTTATAAATAATACATATCGTAGGTACGCTGATAAAGAGTCCTAAGTGTAATTTTTTGAATTTTTTTATTATCCCATCTTTTATCATTATTAGTCATACGTTCACCCACCAATATGTTTTCCATTATTTCAATGGATTTCGAAATTATAAAAAGTCCTATGCGTATATTTCTGAGAAAAAAACTTTCTGTTTTTTACTTTGCAAACGACTTTTTCAAGAACAAGCATAAAAAAAACATAAATATTAAAAAATAAGTTAAGTTTCTTACACAAAAAATCCTATGTGTAGATTTCTATTAATTTCTTTTGTATTCGTGAATGCCAAAATGTACTATTTTTTTTTTCAAAACATAAAATTTTCAAATATCTTAATGGAAAGTACAGAAATAAAAAATGAATAAAAGTTTTTTTTTTACAAAATAAAACGGTTTTTTTATTCTCCTGAAAAGTAGTAAAAATGCACATAGAACTTTTCGGCGGCGCACCGACGATGTGTTTTAAAAAATAACCATAATATAAATACTATTAAATATAATATTGAAAATACACAATACTAACAATAAAAACATTTATTAATAAAATAATGTAATTATACAAAAAATTCTCATCAACAGTTTTACTTGGAGAAAAAAGATCGATTGAAGGTCGCTAGTTGCAAAAAGTTTTGTAAAAAATGAGTCATAGTTAATTTTCGTAAAGAAATATTATGATGATATTCGAATTGAATGCTAATTTTTAAAACACTTGTACACAGAGAACAACTGAATTTTTTGTCAATTGAATTTGGTTGGTTGTGAGTACTATCCCATAATTCGGTTAGAACAATGGTATTTTATGATAGTCACAATTGCTTTGAAAAGATAATTTAGTTGGAATTTGTATTTTTTTATTTAGCATATTTATTTTTAAAATTAAAAATATATCTTTGCATGACAATTTTCTGAAAACTTTTATTTTCTATAATAAATCTACAAATTTACTAAATGCAATGGGATTATTTTAAGTCGCGATTACTTACGAAGTTTTAATAATTAGCGAAATTTTATCGTATTGCTTTTTTAATAAATTTCAAAAAGCATATTCGAATTTGAAAAAATAACGCGTCAACATTTTATGAATCTAAACGCATTTTATTTATGTTTTACCTATTTTTGTCTCCACAGGAGGATACATTTGTTTTTCTAACACTCTATTTAACAATGTGAAATTATTTTATTATTTTTTATGAATTCTTCAAGTTTGTGTGCATAACATTATCATGATAATAGTATTTATATAGCTTTTAAACATGTTACTGTGATACTTGTGTTGGGGGATTACATAGAGGTGATGGTCAATTATCGACCGATTATTATTCAATTTCTCAAAAGGCTTTCGACTTTCGAATAAATTAAAGTGAATTTTTTGAAGTGGGCTTATATGGGAGCTAATGTCAGTTATAGGTCGATCTTAGTTAAATTTGATGTTTATAAAGAACAAATTTTTGACGAATTTTATTTAAATCGTGATTAATTTAAGGTATTTAAGATCTTAAAACCAAATTTCGGAAGGACATTTGTATGATAGATAGGGTAAATAATAGACTGATACTAACATATTTCTGTCCACTTCGTCCTCATGCCAAAGAAAATATTCGTGCTTAAATTTCGATCTGTATGAGATTTATGAGATTTATTTTCATTAAGCGCAAATTTTTCTTAATTTTACATTTAAAGAACTTTCTCATTCAACGATACCAAACACTCATGATAAAACTTTCTAATTTAGCTAATACCAACTTTTATTCAGGGGGACCCCACTGTGCAATGTTAAGAAACAATTAGGATGCTTATAGTAATCAAAGCTCGATCGCACAATACGTTTACTTATCGAGAGAAGAGTTTATATGAAAGCTATAGCCAAGTATGGACAGCTACACACAAAATCGTTAATTACAATTTTTCTTAACACAATTGTTGGCAAATTTATCTGGATGATAGATATGTAAGAGATCTGAAACCATTAAAATATTTTATATGAGAGTTATGATCAATTAAAACACAATTTTACAGCGATATCTTCGAGATTGCGACAGACTGATGAAATGAAGTCAATAAGTCTGTTGGTATAGTAATGCACAATAAAGCAATATATGTATATGAACATAAATATACAATTCTGTAACTAAAGAAGATTAGTTTCATATAAAAACAATATGTGGTTCATATAAGAACTATTTAGAATTTTAAATTTATTTTATTCAAAATGTCAAAAGAAATAATTGATTTTATTTAAACCACTAGCTACTGCAACTGAAAATATAATTAAAATTTAAAATATTTTATTATAAATAAGTTTTTGATAGAAATTATAAATAATTCGTTTAAAAACATGAAATTAGTTCGATTATGTTAACAAATTGATTCCAAATCATTTTATAAAGTATAAAATTGATTTAAACAAGCAACTTTATATTAACAGGAACCATAATAGTATTTTTAACCAATCTTTTTTCTATGTAAATTTTTTTGTTTCTCATCCGAATTTAACAATTTTTAGTTTACATAATTCTTACATATATTCAAAAGGGTTGATTTATACCATAAATTGTTTAGAAGAGGAAGAATGATTGTTTTTTTTTTTTTTTTTGTCTGCAAAACAAATTATTTATTTACTTACAACTTTTTAACATCCACAAAAATAAATCTGAATTTAATATATCAAGGACCCATATTTAAAACCCTATATCTCGAAAAACACAACTATTCAAGAGAGCAATAAAACTATTTCTCCTATTTTACAAGTATTCAAAAAGTTTTCTTTTACAATATTTATTTAAAGCCACGACGAAATCTTTCATATTATTTGTTTCTAATATTTTAAAATATCGGCAATTTTAAAGAAATGGAGGGTTTTGTACTTTTAAAATATTTGAATGTGTATTACTAAAATAACGGTTTTGCATTGTAAAAAAAACATTTAATTACCATTTAATGTCCGATTTTTAAAGTTTTTAAACTAGTTACAAATTTAAAAGACCAACCTAATTCAAATAGACTACTTTATTTTGGAATCAGAATATAGGATAATATAGGATATTTTGCTATACACGAAAAATAATAATTATTATTGGAGATGAAATTATTTATCGCTTAAATGAAAAGCCATTAGAGCAAAAGTTTTAAAATTTCCTTATCAAGAATAATAACTGTAATGAAAATAGGGCGGGCAGCTCTAGGGGAAGTGTAAATCCCCATACAAGATAAATTATAATTATCGCATATATAAGGAATTGATATGAAAATAGGTAGGGTAGCTTTATAGGCGAGAGTAGATGCCATATAAAGTGAATATTTGTTATTGTATATCTAAAGTCAGAATTGGTATATGTTATATTTAAATAGTCAAAAAATAAAATAATTACTTTGAGAAATGGGGGATTTTGCACTTAAATATAAAAATAAAGTATTTGTTTTGTAAGATAGAGATAGATATCATAGATGGAATGGCATCAAAAACGCAGTTTCATGAAATCCTGAGATAGAGGGTCCTCGTTATATAATACCTATTGTGAGGCTTTAAGTTTCTACTTTACTATTTTTATTTTTCTCTTTAAATTTTTTTCTTTACTTCTTTCCTTTTAATAGACTCAAAAAAATTTTTTAACATGTTGGCATTGAAAATTACGTTTTCAAAAAATGTTCAAATTATCTTTGATTTTGTTTCTTTTTTTTTGAATCATTTAAAAAAAATTCATTTGAATTTTAAACATAAAATTTGTGCGTAAATAAAAATTCTTTAAAATTGAAAAGATAGAATTTTTTGTAAAGATATTCAATTTAACCATTTTCCTGTCTAAAATAATTGCTTTCTTCAAGATTGTGTCAATATTGCTGTTGGTAAAAACAGTTGATTCTTGAAATTTAATTTATTTATTAACAGAATTGTGTTTCTTTTTGTTATTCGTAGACACTCTTATTTTTTATTTGTTTTATTGTTATTGTTTAGTTTTATTGTTCGATAATGGTTAATTGCTACCTAATTTTAAATAATTGTGACGATCCGTACTGATTTCGATAAAGGCAAGATCCACCCCTAATTTTCCCTGAGCACGGCCGGTATTAAAGGTAACACAGGCCTTTCGAATGATGGCTCTACGGGTAGGTTCGTTACTCTATGAATTTAAATAAGTTTTAGAAGAGGAAAAATTATTCCGCTTTTTTTCTAAAAAAAATAATAAAAACAAAGAATCATAATTTTTACATATTTAGAATCGTTTATTTTTTGAATCGGATACGTAAGCGCACGTAAGCAAGATTTTCAATCGAATAAGAAGCAAAAAATTTGCATCTCTCAGGAATCGTCTTCTAAACATAAACTTGAATACTCATCTGCATGAATTTTCAACAGGGACTCTTACAAAAGTGTTCAGATGATAATGTAATTCTTTTGATGTATATTTTTAACTAGTTTTAATGTTATTTTTTTTTTATTTTTTTATTAAATTTTTATTTAATGGGAATATTTTCTTAGCAGTTTTCATTTCAACAACATCGTCTAACTGTTGGAAATAGTATCGTAAAAACATATTTTTATATTTAACCAGCCTTATATTGCATAGATTGTCTGTTAATTTATCAATATATATATATATATATATATATATATATATATATATATATATATATATATATATTTATTAAGTTTTTATAAGGCAAATAAAAACCTAGTAAAAAATAGGAAAGTCGGAAAAAGTCGAAAGTTGACTATTCCAAAATTGAAAAAAGTGAAAAATTCGAAAAATCGAATATTTAAAAATGGAAGAAGTCGAAAAATAGATTATTTAAAAATTGAACAAATTCTTCACTTTACCAACAAATAAAAAACTAATGCCTTTAAATATGCATTAATATTTTGATATTTATACTTAAAAAAATAATCCAAGAATTGCTTGCTTAAAAAAAACTACAACAACACTTATAGCAACTGTACACAATTAAACAGAGTTCAAAAAACTAGATTCCAAATAGTCGTAGCAGTAAAAGATAACTGAAATTGTGGTTTAGAATTGTTTAAAACTTGTGTCTATTTCATTTGCTAAAACTGCTGCAACCTTCACTTTTTTAGCAGAATTTTTAGTTGTAGTCAAAAACTACGATTTTGAAAGTAGTGTAGTTTTTATAATTTTATTACCGCTGCCACCTTCACATATAAGTAACAATAGGTTTACCTACATTCATAGAAGAAAACTGCTACCTTCTTTGCTTAGTTTTAAAGGTAGTAAATAGAGTAGCAATTAAAAGCAGAGGGAACAGCAGAGGTAGCAGTAAAGGTAGTAGTTAAATAAAAAATGAAGTAGCTTAAAAATATCAATGCAAAATATAAAATTCAAAGTAATGTTGAATATAGTTTTTCATTCATTAACCCTTTTTACATATTGTCATCTTTTATTTCAAATTTAATTAATATCATAAGTATGCAAGTTTTTAGTACTGAGAAACCAAAGATTTATAAGGTTATTTACTATATTGGAGGTTTGATAACCAATTTATTCAATAAAAAGTAATAAATCGGAATTAAAGATCTGTCATTTTTATTATTTTTTATTTAACTTTAACTTACAGTTTTGCAGTGATATATTGGTATAATCGATTTAAAGCTTTCAAATTTAAACGAAATGGCGATAGATCAGTGATTTCGACCACTGTGCATCGCATTGCTCCAAAACGCGAGAACTCAAAAACTAGAACCAATCTTGAGAAACTGAAGCCACTTTTGAACTTAGCGCACCAATTACATTAAAATTAGTTCTCATATTCTTAGGTCTAAAAGTTGACCCGAATTTGAAACTTGTATATTTATCAATATCATATAAGTTTAAAATTTTAAATAGAATTAAATAATATTCCACAATATTAATTTTGAAATATATTTTCAAATTAAAGAATTATTCGCATTTATAATACATATATATATATCATTACTTATAGAGTTTTTTTACATGGTTATTAAATATGTTCTCATATTTTTTACATATTTCAATATGTCATTAGAAAAACTACATTTCATTTTCAATGTTCTGATTTTTTTTAATAGCATTGCACGATTCCTTTTGTTCTTTTAAAATTTACGTATGATATTTTATACACATATGTATTTATTAAAATTTTAAATTAAAATATTTTCATGATTATAAAGCAATCAACAATGTGGCAACGATGTGTATTTTCAAAATGTAAAGTTTAATACATGAGTAACAAGAGATGAAACTAATGACCTGTTTATATAAGATATGTAAAGATTCAGACAGACGAGTGGTACCTAGACGAGTACGTAAGAAAAAGTTTTTTTTTTTTTAGAGTACTCGTCTATCTTACATTTTCTTATGTTGTTTTTTTGCTATGTCAAATGTTATTATTATCATTATTTTTAATTTTTACATTTTGTAAATGTTTTTCATATAAAATCATGATTTTTGAACAAAAAATTAGCATCCCTTTAATATAAACAAAATCAGCTCGGAAAATATTATAAAAATAAATTTACATTGTGCAAAAACTGAATTACAAACATATTTTTTTTTTTTTTTTTTTTTTTGAATTAACAATAATGTTTCCATTAGCGAATCGAGTGATTCTAGTGAGAGTGGTGTTGGCGACATACGTAGATGTCGCAGAAATGCCCATGATGCATTAAATGTGTTAGATTTGCCAGAGAAGCGGTATGTTTATAAAAAATTTAAAGATAACTTTTAAAAATTTGTTATATTTATAGTTTTATCAACGCATTTCGCGTTAACAAAGAAATTTTTCAATGTTGCTTGAATTTAGTTATAGAATTAAAGCTTCACGAATAAATTTTACCGATTGTCTATGTTTGACATTAATGACATTTGTAAATACGTTAAAAAACCACAAAATGTGTACAAAACGGTCAGTTCTTACGTTTTTACCCACAAAAACCCGACACATGCCTTACAAAAACGAAAAATAATTTTTTGCACTCATTTCAACAAAAATTTTGATTGAAATGGATTACATAAACAGGCCATAATTTCCAAAAACGTAAGTTGGTCTATATTAGAAAAGTTTTTATCAAGACACACCTCAAAATCAACGCGAATTTATGCAAGGTGGAAACAGTTGCACAAAAACAACAATAAGGCGAATTCATGAATGTTTTTTATATATGCAGTTTGCAGCTGTAACAACCAAAAATATAATTAGCTGTTTAACTTAGGTTACATTATATAAATTCGCTGCAAAAAAATGCTGAAAAATTTGTAAAGTTTACGGTGAGAATGCTGCGAGTGAACGCCGAACCAAAGACTGTTTTGGTCGATTCCATTCATGAAATTTCGATATCAAAGACGCACCTCGCTCTGGTCTGCCAGTCACTGAAAAAGTGGTTGAAAATTTGCAACTAGTGGAGCAAGCGGAAGCGCTAAACATCAGCCACATAACAGTTTGGAATCATTTAAAAAGGCTGGCTACTCAAAGAATATCGATGTTTGGCTGCTACTTTAATTATTGAAAAAAATTTAATTGACCGAATTATCATCAGTGAAACACAGCTGAAACGCAAGGAAATCGAACCATTTTTGAAGCGGATCATTACGGGCGATAAAAAGTTACTAGAATATTAAGCGGAAAAATCATGGTCAAAGGCAGACTACCCTCACAAATAACTTCAAAGCCTGGTTTGACGGCAAACAAGGTTACGTTGGATTGGAAAGGAATTGTTCATTATGAGCTGCTAAAATCTGGCGAAACAATAAATTTTAAATTCTAATGTTCACAACTTGAAAGAAGAAAGAGCGACCAGAATTGGCCAACAGAAAAGGTGTCGTGTTCAATCATGACAATGCCAGGTCACACACATCTTTAATGATCCGCCAACAATTTACTGCACTCGGCTGGGAAGTTTAATGCACCCGACTACTATTAATTTCTGTCTCTACAAAACCCTTTTGATTGTAAAAAATTTACCAACTAAAGTGCCGCTGAAAATCACGTGGCCAAGTTTTTTACCGATAAACCACAGAAGAAGAAAAAGCGGTAAAAGAACATAGACAATAAAGACCAGGGCAATTTTTTCAAGCTTTTCACTTGGAAAGTACAAAAAAAGAAAAAAACTTCATACGTATCAAATATGTCTATCAAATTGTATTAACGTATATTTTTAATATATTTTTATTTTTTTATAAAAAAAAATTAAAAACTATCATAATTTTAATGCTATTATATTCTATAATCTGCATATTATATTCTTTCGTGCTTTTTCAGGCGCATATTTTCATTTTTTTCGTGCAAGTTTAAACTTGCACTAATAACGCCGAATATGTACATATATGTACACTGGTACGTATTCCTGTAAACGCATTTAAAATTTTTGTTTTTCTTTGAGGTATATTCGTTTCTCTTGTGTTGTTACAATAACAATACTTTTTATGTAAGAAATATTTGTTTCTTGCTTTTGTTGTTTTCTTTAATTTAACAATAAAAACATATTGGTGACCATTTCAGTGGAATATTCCTATAAACACAGTCGAGAAAAACTTGTCTAAAAAGTTATTGCAAAAAAATTAAAAAATTTTAACATTTTAGGTAAGTTTCTGATGACAAAATCCCCGTTTGCTGGAAGTTTTTTGTTTTAATTGGTAAATTTCGTCTGCTTAAAGGATGCTAAATGAACTTTTCTTACAGACCAGGAAAAAAATCAAATTCAATTTTTTCGTGATCAAGGCTGTTCTAACAGAGAAATTGGATGAAAAATTAACCGTTTAGAAAGATTTATTCGAGGCTTTCTTAAGAAAAGGCAGAAATACGGAATGCGGAAACCAACAAAATCAAAAATTAACAAAAAGACAAATTAATAAAATAAAAGAAGTATCCAAACGCAATAAATTAAATGCTACACAAATAAAAAATAATCTTGATCTTCCTTTCACTTCCAAACATGTTGCATACATTATGTGAACAGACGGAAACATAAAATGGAAGAAACCAAAATGAAAGCCATTGTTAAAACAATATCATAAGAAAAATCGTTTAAAATTTGTGAGCAAATACATGAAAAGAAATACAATTTGGAAGGTCCCGATTCATGATTATTCTTGCTACTGGCATGATTTGAGGTCGAACGAAATTCGTATGTAGAAACGTAATTTCTTTGGAGTCAGTGTTATGGTTTGGGCAGCCTTTTCTGCTGCAGGAAAATCAAAAATATGTTTTGTTCTAACTAAAATGAACAGTGCAATTTATAATGAACTGTTGGAAGATGATCTTCTCTCATTTATGAATGAAAAATGGATGAAGATTGCATAATCCAATAGGATAACGATGCAATCCATGTCTCGCACCAAACTAAATCGTTTTTTAATGAACATAGTATTCCACTATTGTACTGGCCGTCTTGCAGTCCAGGAGGATATTGACAGTGATTTTCTTCAAAAATTAGTCGAATCAATGCCAGTCCGAATTTTTGAAGTTATTCAAAACAAAGGTTCATCAACACATTATTCATAATGCTAAATTGGTTCATTAGTTTAAGTACGTATATAAGAAGATGCCATAAAAAATGACTACTAAAAGTACAACAAAAAAATGTATGGCCTGTTTATATAACCCATGTTACTCAAAATTTTTGTTGAAATAAGAAAATGTCTGTAACATATACGTGTGTCGCCAACATCACTCTCACTAGAATCACTCGATTCGCTAAAATAATATGCCACTTATGTAAAGTTGTTTTACATTAAAAAAATATAAAAATTGTCTTAAATAAAAACGACATGTTTACTCTGTGATTGATTGAAAATAATGATATCTTATAAGGTCCACAACTGAGATTAAGGCTGATATAATATGTGAGATAAAACCGGCAGAAGAGAGTGACTATTTTTTTATATTATGTTAAATTTTAAATAAGAGGTACACGTATTCTAATAAACACTATAAGATAGCATTATGTTCACTCAGTCACAGTGTAAATATATCGTTTTTTATTTAAGAAATGTTGACTTTTAGCACAATTTTTTCAAAAAATGTTTGCAAAAAAACAACCAGAACAAAACAATTTTGTCAAAAATATTGCTTTTAAGTATTTTCTGAAATACACACAAATAAACTTGTATTTTTTGATAGTTCATCTTATAAGATAGTTGTGTAGAGAAATCTCATAACAACAGTCTCATAATACTTCTTATAATACTAATATTTGAATATACAAATAAGATAATTCTTTCAGGAAAGAATTTAACACCCTCTGATGGAAAAGTCTTACAAATTTTACTACGTGTAGATGGGCAGTTAGAATACGTTTACCGCTCATTTAAGATTTAACAAAATATAAAAAAATTGTTATGCTCCTCTTCGTTAATCTCAGTTGTAGTATAACGAATTTAAACAATAAGATGAAGTATCTTGGGAACTTTGCTACCTATTAATTGGCCGTGCTCATCGTTAGGGTGGGTGTAATCGATTCGCAAAAGAATAAATAAACAAAGTTATGAATCAGTTACAACAGATTTTAAATTTAGGTAGCATGTATATAAAAATGAAAAACAAAAGCAAATAACAAAAAAAAATTAACAGGAAATAGTAATCCCTAAAAGTTGTGTAGCTCAAGCTGTAATTTGCTACACTGGTCCTGAGCCCTCATGTTAAAATTTATAGCCTTTAGTTAATTCAAAACTTGAAACTATGATCTTATATTTAATTAAAAAGACATGAGTAGAGGGAGCTTTTACCCCTCTTGTCCTATTTTCCTTCCTATAGGCTATAGTTCCTTCCAGATGTTACACTATTTGACTCTTGGCTGGATAATTATTCCTATTATGATCAGCCAAATAATAAAGTAGTGAGTAAATATATATAAGTGTATATAAATATACGGTTAGATGGAGTTTAGTGTATGAATTATAAATGTAGGTATTTTATAATTTTTAGAGAATGTTCAGTTCTCTATGATCAAGTACAAACATTTGTTTGTAAATATTTGTTTGTTATTGCGTATTTGAATACTTATTAATGTGATAAAAAAAATAATTTTGAAGTTTATATACATATACAAATTAGGTGACCATCACAATATTAAGTTATAAAAACAATTTAATTTAATTTAAAACAAAAAAAATAATAATATTAGAATCCGAATCAAAAATTGATTTTAATGTAAAATATTATCGTTTGCGAATTTCGATGTTTTAGTTTACGAATTTCGAAACAAATATACTAATTTTTACTAAAATTTACATTTTGAAATTTAAAACGCTATTTACATTTTTATGTGTAAGTGTGTTGTGTTTACTTTTCCTTTCCTACTTACATTCTTTTCGTATTGTGAAATGCAGATAAAACTTATACTATACAAGAGGTGCAAAGAATCAGGAATTTTATTTAAGTTGTTCAATGAAACGGGAAATTATACTGTCAATCGCAGATTCTCCCGAAATTCAACGCCGAAGGTTGACTATAATGAAACTTGATCTACGTAATTTACAAAAATATTAGAACAAGATATTTATTGGAAACAATTTCCAATTCCAAGTTATATTCAAATACAAAATTGGACGATCCTTTACAATAAACTTTTAGGATACCAATTAGCACCAACAAAATTTCCAAGGCACAGAAAAAATTTAATTTTCCAGCTTCTCTTCAATTGTTAAAATTTCGACTTTTCACAACAAAAATTTTATCAGAATAAAAAAATTTCCAATAATTTATGAATTTATAAAAAGAAAAACTAGATTGTAATTTTTTTAACAGAAAAAAAATTTTTGTTTGTTATGAAATTATTTATCCCTAAATAAAAAAATTATCATCATCATGGGGTTACACATTTGAAATAACACCAAGAGCCACTTTTTCACTTCTATATTAAATGCCAATTAAAAATTAGAATAGTTAACTTAATATTTAACCTAATCTGCTATTTGTGCTTTGAGATTAAATCTTGTGGTATTGTCATACTGAACGGCAAACATTTATAACATTGTGTCTATATTAGACAATTTTTTATCAAGACAAACGTCAAAACTAACTAGAATTTATGGAAGCTGGCAAGAGTTGTACAAAAACAACAATATGACGAATTCATTAATGTTTTTATATATGCAGTTTGACAGCTGTAACAACCAAAAATAATAGTCAGTGATTTATTGGAAGTTATCTTGTATAGAATTGCACTGATTTTGACGTTTATCTTGATAAAAAAAAAAATGTATAATATACACTGCGTAAATAAAGTATGATAATTTGTACATGTTATTATCCAAACAATAGGCTTTTTAATAAGACGAAAATACACAGTATTTTTTATTAATATTTATGGAAATTTGGAATAATATATTAAATTTTAATAGAAATACGTAATAGAGTCGGTGTTTGGTCATATTTACAAAAAAAAAAAATCCAAAAGTTCAAAACTGCAAAGACTTGCTGTCATTGATAAGTTGCCTATGATAACGTCCGGTAGATTTATTATCTCAAGAATACTTACAGCCCGTCTATACGTAACATAATATGTAAGATTTTTGTGTCAGAGTCTCAAATTCGCTCTCTGAGAGAATTATTTCACGTGTAGATTCAAATATTAGTATTATAAGATGTATTATGAGACTGTTGTGATGAGATTTTTCTACACAACCATCTTATAATATGAACTGTCAAAAAAAAAAAAAAATTAACACATATACGAAAGTTTGTTTGTGTGTGAGCATGTGTATTTTGGAAATTACTGAAAAACAATGTTCTTTTGTAAAATTGTTTCCTTTTAGTGTTTGTTTTACATGTTAAAAAACATTTTTATAAAAATTGTGCTAAAACAGTGCGAATTGCTTAAACAAAAAGGACGTGTTTACTCTGTGACTGATTGAAAATAATGATATCTTATAGGATTTATTAGAATACGTGGGGGACCTGGGGTTAGATCTCACAAACAAAATAATTAAATTAAATATATTACATGTCTTTAAATAAATGCATAACTTTAGTATAACAAAATATGTATATTTCTTATTTCTTCAGGAAACTAAAGCTAACACTTTGAAATTTGGTTGCGCAAAAAATTATTTATTTATTTTTTTTTTTTTTTTTAACTTTAGTTTAGGAGATATACTTAATTAAAGTTAAAAAAAAATGTGATTACTTGTTCAAGTGGCAGGCTTTGTATATGTAATTACTTAAAAACAAAACCTCTGCTACGTAAGTTTAAACTAAGTTTAGTTAAAATTTTCTTTTTTATAATATTTTATACTAAATATTTAGATATTTTTAATTTATTTTAAGTTTTTATAAGAATTGACGTTTTTGTTATGCATATATTAAATATACTTATTTCTTTCGCAAAATGAATTGTTAATTTTTTATATATAATGAATATTATTAAAGTGTTTGAATTCTTATTTCTTTTATTTTTGATGATAGTATGTACTTTTTTTATTGGTTGAATAAAATAATAAAGTAATATATAAACGTGTTTTTTCCACCCGGGATTTTAAACACATTTTAAAGTTGACAAAATTTTGTGAAATTCAATTAAATTCAATACTTTAAATGAATAAACATTCTTCAATTTGAAGAAAAAAACTCGTTAATTTTAACAAATTGTTTATTCAATTCAACTAAGTTTTAGTAGAATTAAAAATAGTGCAGTAAAATTGAATAAAAATTCTTCAATATGAAGAAAAATTTTAGTTAATTTGAATAACATTTTGTTTAATCTGTCAAAAAAATTTAAAATTATTTAACTAATTCTGTTGACGATTTTTCGTCAATTTAACTGATTTACGAAAAGTTAACAAAAATTGAAGAAAAGTAGGTTGATATTTATCCTGCTTTTCTTCAATTCTACACGTCTTTTTTCCGTATTTTGTTTTTATTATCTTCGAACAATCCTTCTGCAATTATCTAGGTCACTAAAAAGATTGGCATCAAATTTATGTGTGTATTATCATAATTAATATAATCGTTATTTATTAATTAATTTTAAATTAAAATAAGTTGATTTTTTTACTAAAGCCCTTATGTCGAGTCGATATTAGACAAACTTTAAACAAGAGAAACGTGCTCGAGCTCTGACAACTTTGTCTTGACATTGCTTGGTAAAAGACGACATTTTGATTGTGTTGGTACTTTTACATGACTCATTATGACATACGCCCCTGCTAGATAACAATCTTAACGCGATGTGGTGGCTTAAATGTAGGCTGTGGTCTCTTCCTTGAAGCCTCAGTTGTCCTCCTGGAAGGGTCTGTTTTCCTGGAAGATACTGAGTAATCAAGGTCTAGACTATAAAGGCCTACATACCCAAAGGTTATCCATCCCCTAACCTCTTTCCTCAATACCCTCTTTTCTCCCCTCTTATTCCACATCCTCCTTTCTCCCACTTGTAAGATTAAGGTGGTTGGTAGCAGTGCTGAGAACCTGAATGGTTAGTCAGTGGTTAAAGAAGACTAGTCGCTAACAGCTCCGCTCTGGAGCCAGGACACGGACCAGTTGTAAATATTATTTGTCAAGTCCATTTATGCCGTCCCTGCATGAATGGTCCATCCCCTTACGTGCCTACTCGTAGGAACTATATGAAGAAATCTAATATATAAAACAAAAACAACAACAACAAAAAATTGGAATGTGTATCTCCTCGGAAGACAACCTTCTGGCCTCTAGTTAATAGACCTTGGTCGAACAACCTGGCAGCAGGGGCAGCACCCCGCTTTCACGAAACATAATGTTTCCCCGACAGGATGTCAAGTCTGACGACCAGTCGAAGGAGAATGAGGCAAATGGCACTCCACATGAGCGCGATAATGAAGATCGTGACAGATACTAAGCGGTGGTTGACGAGTATCTTAAGTTTAAGGACTCCCAACCATCCACATCCCAGGCAGCGCACGAAGGGCCAAGCGAAACGCTCTCAAGCTGAGGGTAGCAATTCGGCGAAGAGGAGAAAGGTCCACGATAAATCGACCGCTCCAGCTCCTACCACTACAATAACGTCAGCAAGAAGGCCGTTTAACGAGGTGGTTAAATATCACTTGCAGATGACACTGGCCAACGACAAAAGCGGCTATCTAACTCCTGTGGTAGCAGAATGAGGTGCTATAGAGTCTAAATGGGCTGAACTCGTGATGGAACACGTACTCACCAATAAAGACTCTACAGTTCCTCGTTTTGACTCTGATGAAATACACCGGGGCTACAGGATTATCAAATATTTGGACATATTCTCTAAGGATTTTCTCAGCAAATGCATCGTTAAGATTAGTAATGTATGGGAAGGCTTAAGCCTTAAGCTTATCCCAGCGGAGGAAATCCCTATGAGACCGCGGGAAAAGGTTTGGTTACCAAAGCTGAGATGTGGTTACCAAAGCTGAGATGTGGGAACCAAAAAATACTGGAGCGTCTGAACCTGCAGAACCCCAGTATCCCTATGAGTGACTGGACAGTCATCCGTACAGAAGATCATGGGGACAACAAGTGCATTATCTTTACCATCTCAGAAAATAGCGCAGTTGAGCTAGAGAAGGCGGAGCTAAAGATGTACTTTGGGATTAGGGACGCCAAGGTTAAGGTGTTCCGTCCCACAGGTCCAGGAGCTGGCCAAGCAGATGACCATATGTAATTCTTGCAACGACCCCACATTCGTTTTTCCAAGCTAGGTGAACCGTATTGGATGGGAAGAGGTGCACTTACAAAAGACAGATCTAATTTATCAGTTGATAGGTGGAGAGTATCCAAAGAGAAATCCTTTTCGGATCATACCTCCAGTCGAAGCAACGATTGAGGGTCTTGATCAAATTGAGAGCACATTAGGGGAGGAAATTGTTAAAGCTTTTAACATATCCTGTACAATGACGAAAGCTAAAAAGAGTTTCCCTCCCTGGTGGAGGGATGCTACGCAAGGAGGCACGCAATGCTTTCAATATTAGCTACAGGACAAAATCGTGTCAGTTTTATCACGATAAGCGCAGAAGATATAAGAAGGCAATAAAGATCGCAAAATTGGATTCATGGAAAGGTTTCTACGAATCTATCAACAATATCAATATGCTATTATCGAGACTGTTTCTGAACGTGATAAGCGATATCATGTCAACTGCTCTGACTACACTCAGCAACTGGGCCAAAGAATGTGGGCTAGGAATGAATCCCGGCAAGACAGAGCTGGTACTTTTCACCACAAAGACAAAGATTCCAAGCTTCAGACTACCACAGTTAGAAAACTGTGAACTCACCTTGTCGGACAATGCAAAATACTTGAGCATTATTTTGGACTCCAAGCTTTACAGGATACAAAGATCCACTTCCTTTGGAATCGCAGGTGCATCATATATATATATATACTGTTCGGAGTACATACCCAACATCCATAGACCTACACATTACTGAATCATTAGTCAATAGTGCGATAGGATTATCTGCAATGGAAGGCTGGAGATCAAGAACATATGGGCACGCGAGGATATTAAGTTTAATACCCCCGCAATTAATTCAATCTACCGACTATATGATTCCCCGGATGGACTTCAGAAATACTATTAAAGTCCTGTTCCCCACCAGGAGTGAATGGAGAAGGGGAAATCTTCTTGAACAATATGTAACTAAGATATACACTGACGGCTCAAAGATGAACTGTGTCGGCTCTGGTGTCTTCTCTAACGATCTTGGAATTAGACACTCATATAGACTTCCTGATGAGGCAAGCGTATTCCAAGCGGAAATATTAGCGGTCAGGGAAGCGTGTAAACTAATTCGCGATAGAAATATTCAAGGGAATATTGGTTTATTCATTGGATTATCACCCAAAACTACCTCTATTCTAGTCAGACAGCGTAAAGGGAAACTGCTAGGACTAAGTCGACTGTATGACATTAGTATAGTCTGGGTTCCTGCGCATAGGGATTACTATGGTAATGAACAGGCAGACGAATAAGACCGGACAGGCTCTGCTATGAATGCCTCCTTATCGGTTTCTGTCGCAATCTCGTTAGGATCAGTCAAAAGCAGAATCCAAAAACACTATCTAGAGAAGGCAAAAAATGGATAGCGAAGTCTGGACAAGTGTAGAGTTGCGAAGGAATCGTGGCCTACTTACAACGAAAAACGCTCAATGCAACTCATTGCCTACAAACGCAAAGTCATCTCGAGACTAATAGCATTGTTGACAGGTCACTGGACGATCGGAAAACATGCAAGCAGACTTGGCCTCCCTTACAATGAATACTGTCGTTGTTATGGCAATCGCAAGAAGGTATATCATCTTCTATTTGAATGCCCAGCCTTGAACGCAACCAGACATAAATTTCTGTGAAGGCACCAATTAGACAACCTCCATGAGATATCTGACACAAGACTCAGTAACATTATTAAATATCTCAATGCTACAGGTTGGATCTAATTAGTTTTTGTTCTCATTTTTCTTGCCTACACTTTTATCGCATTATAGACTCAATCCAACTCATTCCCTGACGAGTAGTGTGGTCCTATCAAAACGGAGTCTAACTAGTCTAATTGATTGCCCGTAAGGTTACGGGCTACCACGTTAACCAACCAACCAACATTATGACATTTGTTTTCCCCTATAATTAATTGAGATAAAAAATTATCTGTAATTCAAAGAAATTTAGCTTTTTTTGGTATTTTATTGATATTGGATTGATAGAATGAGACAGCGAATGATAGAAAGGAACAAATAGAGAAAAACAATACAAAAGAGACAAACAAATAATGTTGTGCTGAAACCAAAATATAAAATGCTTAAAATCACAGATTTCATCAAAGAACCGTTAGCGTGGGCAACACTTTAAGAAATTTAAATTTTAAGTTAAAAATTTTAATTTTTTTTTTTTTTTTTTGATATTATTTATATATAACTTTGATAAATAATTTCTCATCTTTGGATCTTTTTATTTAATATAGTTGTACTCTTTCTACTTAGTAAATTTTTGAATTATAATACGTTTGTTTCATCAATCCAAGAAAAATACTAAAAAAAGCTAGTGTCATAAGGGCTTAAAAAAAGTTAAAGTTGAAATTATATATTAAATTGTTTATCAAACCTTTTTAGACTGCACCAAAATCAAGCGACTTTTGAAATTTGACGGTAACTCCCCCTAGAATTGTTCAATGGAATGTAAACAGATGTTACATAAAATAGTAGTGTAATAGGATATCGTTAACACGTGCCGCATCGGATTTGAAGTTTGTATGGTGCGTTTATAAGGTGCGCGGCACACCTATAAGATCACATTTATTTGCTCCGTGTATTAAAAAGTTCAAGGAGTATTTGATGGTCCTGTTAGCTAAAAATAATATTACTAAAAGGTGTTCCTACATGCACCGTTTGGTATTATTTATTTGACATTTGGTCTTTTTATATATGAATCAAAATTATAAGGTCAGTGCATTTTTTTCCACTAAAATCGCATTTTTGCCAATATATTCCTTGACCATTTTTATTATTATAGAAGTGGTTAGGAAGATAATTGTTTAAATTCCAGAAGTATTCCCAGGAATTCATCCCACCCAGTTTTAAAAATTTCCACTTTTACCTATCCCACTGAATTATACGGTCGTTTTCCAAGATAAAATACAGTTAATCCTAAAATGATCTAAATAAAATAAAATTAATATTGAGAATTGAAAAACGTTCAGATTGCTACATAACAGACACTCCAGATTCATCAGATAATGTCTCATAATATTACCAAAATTTTTGCGATCGGTCCCATTGTTCATCACCATAGAAGGGCAATGTACTATGCGTTTGTGGTGATTAATGTATACCAATTGACTCAGAATCACTTTCTGAGTCGACTTAACGATGTCCGTCCGTGCACAAATATTGTAACCAAACTACAAGTTGCAATTTTGAAGATGATATAGTACATAGGACTTACATGGGCCCGAATTAAATAGTTCGATTATTTCACAAATATCATTCCTGAACAAGACTTGACGCTCATAAATCTTTTAAATATGAACATACATATTTCTGAAGAATAAACCCTGCCAAATTTAATTAGGACCGGTCCAAAATTAACCACAGCCCCATACAAGACTCCTCCCGTAAATTACTTAAACTTGTATAAAGCGTAAAAATGCCAGCCTACAGAAAAAGAACTTGGTACAATTAAATTTCTTTTAAGTTAAATGAGAATACCAAATGAATGGGTTCATAATTGAACATGGCTCCCATACACTGCGCCCTCCCGTAACACTTAAAGGTGGAAAAGGGATTTGATTATCGGAAACAAACATTGCGGAAACAAAAACGTATTTTTTCAATAATTGTGCTTCAAATTTAATTGAAAATAATAAACACATTAATGGTCAGGGGAATTTTTAATAATTTACACATTTTTTATTTCTGTATCTTGTTTGTCAGATATTTATGTGTAGATTGCGATTTGTTAATCTTTTCATATAAAGTAAAATACTATATAGCAAAATTTTTCTCAAAACTTTAAAAAAGCCATATTTTCCCATATAAACGCACAATACAAACTTCAGATCCTGTGATATCCGATTTCACTAATATTTCACGAAATATCTCTATATCCCAATGAACGATTTTCAAATTTCAAAAGTCCGTAAATATATATTCTTGGAGAAAAAAAACGTAATTTTCAGTAATTATGGTTTACATTTAATTAAAAATAAAAATCCATTTAAACATTTCAAAAAAAAAAAAAATAATAATAATAATAATAATAAAATTTGTTTGTATATTACTTGCACAGTGGCCTGGGGAATTCGTTTTAACCGATTTTCCCTTTTGCATCTTGTTAGATAGATAATTATGTGTATATTACCATCTTTTTAACATTTTGATATACACAGCAAAGTATTTAAGCTGATTCAGATTCACGAAATATATTTTTACAATCCAATGAATGGAATTACGGTCAAAATTCAAAAGTAGGAAAATTTTGGTCCAGTCTAATGTACATACTTATATGTACTTACATCCGTATACTATTCTTTAATCAATTACTTTCATTAATTACAAAAACAATTTACTTTAAAAACATGTGTATACAAGTACAGTGGCCAAAAAAAACTATTTGACATGAGCGATGCTACTTTAATTTTTTTTTTTTAATAATAATACAATTTTCTCAGAATATTTAAATAAAAAAAAATCAAGGCAAAAAATGTATTCGACGTCATAATTTATTCTTCGAAAAATCATAAAAATTAAATTTTTTAACAACACGTAGCTTTTTATTTTCACTTTATAGCCTCTTTTAAGTATTTTGATACAGATTTGACAATGATTTTATATTTATATTCAGGATCAATTTTTTGTTTCATTGCACTTACGATATCAATTTAATAACATTTTTTTTTTCATGAAATTCAGACATTTATACTTTTTTTAATAAAAACTCCATAAATGTTCATTTCGATTGATATCTAGTAACTATAATAATCTTTTTTTTATTATTTTCGAGGAGTTATAGAGAAATCTAAGCTTTATATTTATGGCAGAGTCATTATTATTCTGGTAAACATAAATCGGTCGGAAATTCCTAATTTCTTAGCAATTTCACGTAAATTTTATTTTAAAATGCCTCTATAATACCGATGATCTATTATTCCATCTATAAATACTAAAATACCTACTACAGACCTTGTGACATACCCCCTATCCATAACTCTTCAACTAGCGAACTTTACGGTAGGTAGCTACATAATTTCGTTTTTCTTAGCTGTTATGCCTTTTATACAATTAAATTTTCCTGTCTAAAAATGATTAATTATGAATGAAGGTTTTGGCTTCAGTTGAAGCTTTTTTTGCGTCCTTTATTTACCCAGATGTAAAAAAAAATAACAAGAAAATTAATACAGTTATCGGAAATGGACAAATAAACAACATGTCGAATAAATTTTTTTTCGTTTGAATTCATGTTTGGTTGAAAAAATGGCAGCGCTGATTAAAGTTCTGTGCATCTGGGAGCAAATATTACTAAAACTGGAAGTAAACACTTATTTAAAATAAATATATGTCAGTTTATTCGAAATAATAAAATAAGTATATAAATTATAACGAAATTATAACGAAATTATAAGAATTGAAATGGTATGTTGAATACTTATTTTGGTCACTGTATATAAAAAAATATATTTTATTATGTATGTATATATTATATCGTTCCATTTACTTCAAGAATGTACATAATTACACCTGATATTACGCACAAATAGGGAACGCAATTTTAAGGAATAGCGAGAAAAAATTTTCAACTTCTCGAAATTCCCGGGTTCCCAGATTAAAAACTATAATTATCACCTGACTGAGAAACTTAGAACGAAATAGGATATGAGTCCTTGTATTAGCAGATATAAAACAGTATTGTAAATGTACCGGGAAAAAGAAATTTGATCAATTGCTTAACCTACTGTTTAATCAGCTCGACGTATATTGCATACATTGTAAGATAGTTTTGTGGATATCGACACAATATTAAGCAATATTGTTATTCTTATTTTAAAGATATGTACCATAAAAATGTCGTATTTGAGGCAGAAAAATAGAAAAATTAAATAAAAAAATATTTATTCAGACATTGTTATTATTCAAAGCTTTTTAAGCATGTTCTGAAAATCTACTTAAAAATTTAATTTATTAAAAATTCATTTAAAAATTAAGAATTTAATAGTTGTAAAAGTAGTGGCTGATGATCGCTTTTTCTAAAACTCTTCGGTGTGATTCAAAGGATTTCAGACTGTTTATAGCTTCAAAGGGTGGTCCAACATTGTATGATAATAAAAAAAGATGCCGCACATTTAAACGTACCTAAAATTATGAAAGGTCAAATTTCATTTATGTTGTTGATATTTTTATGAAATTTGTTGTCTTCAATATTAATATTAACTAAATAAAAATAAAGAAAATCGCATTTCGTAAATTTTCAAAAAAAAGTTAACGGGGATGAAACAAAATTTTTATTATTAAAATTATTAATTTTTCTTTAATTTATATATCATTAATATTGGTGAAGAAAAAAATTAAAGTTTGTTTTGGGATTGTTAACATAAATGGCCTTCTGGTATCCTGCTTCAGTTATCGTAGGAATTTGGCCAAGATGTTATAAATGGTTACTGCTTTCATAATTTTAGGTACATTTAAATGTAGGTCATAGAAAAGAATTTTTTACCACTCTAAGCTTAAGTCTGTTATCCATGCATGCATGTTGTCTATACTACTGACAATCAAAAACACTTTTTCAATTGCTGGTTTTAAGAGCTGACATTTTATTAAGATGCTTAATTCAATTCATGCCATATGTGTAAATCATATAATGTAAATTAAAAGCTTATTACATAAATTGAAATTGTGGTTAAGATATATAGTTCCAAGTTTGATTTTTAGTTTAATTTTTATTGAAAAACAAAAATCCCGGGAAAAAATTAACTTAATTCATCATAAAGACTACTTAACTAATTAGTATAATTATTTTTGAATAAACTTCTTCAACCATAGAAATGATTTCTGAATATAATTTATAAAATGCTTATAAAAATTAAAAAAAGCGGACGGTTTTCATTAGCAGTTCTATGTTCTATTTATAAATTTGTTATAATATCTTTAAAAAAAAATATCAAAAACTAATGTGAATGAGAAAAAATAAATTAAATATATATAAATAAATATATATATATATATATATATATATATATATATATATATATATATATATATATATATATATATATATTGGCATTTAGCCTTTTCTGACCTTTTAAAAATACAATTTAGCCTCAACACTAGCAAGTAATGACCGCATAATTGTGTTAAATGCAGAAATGTAATCCTCAGAACAGGTTCTATCGAAATCCGAAATGACTAATTTTTTAGATTTTTATTGAAAAAAAAAACAGTTTTAATAATTATTTTTGGTTTTTATTTTTTGCTCAAAATGATTATTTATGATTTTTTTTTTTTTGCTCAACATGAATATCTTGTGAGTTTTATTTTTTTACTCACAAGATAAAACTTAATACGTTAAGAAATTAAACTATTACGCAATTTTTTGTAAAAAAAGCTTTTTAATCCTAAATTACATTTATCTACTAAAGACAAATGTTTTATAAAATTTTCTTAAAAATATTCTTTACTAAAAGTCAGATTTTTACAAAAAAGATTTCTTTATAAAAATCAAATTATTTACTATAATTTTTTACTGAAAATCTATTTTTTTTTTTTTAATAAAAATACATTTTTTTTAAATTAAAAATCAAATTTTTTGCTAAAAATCAAATTTTTTACTAAAAGCCAAATTTTTTACCAAAAATGAAATTTTTTAATAAAAATTTCAAATTGAAATTTTTACTAAAAATCTATTTTTTTTATTAAAAATCAAATTGTTTTAGTAAAAATTTTATATTTAAATTTTTTATAAAAAATCTAATTTTTTTACTAAAAATCAAATTTTTTACTAAAAAGAAAATTTTTTTACTAAAAATTTATTTTTTAATTTAATTTAAAACAATCTGAATTTAAGTAAAAAATTTGATTTTTAGTAAAAAATTAGATATTTAGTAAAAAAAATTATATATTTAGTAAAAAAATTTGAAACTCCCGGAGGTTAGTAAGATTAAATTTAGTAGATGCAGTAACAATTTTGTAAATATTTTTATTTTGATATCTAAATTGTAGTTATATCACATCAATATTCATCAGTGTGAGGCTACTTTTGCGCTTGTGTGTAGAGCAGAAAACAACGAAATCAAGGCGAATTTAAACAGGTGTTTGCTTACCCGCTGAAGTGTCAAACTCCATGTATAAAAAATTTAATAAATTTGCCGTATAGTTATTTTTGTAGAACTGCTGCCAACATTTTATCTCGTGACCGAAATTAAGTGAACGCCGCTCAGTTTTATACTGAAAAAACTTTGAAATTGTCGAATATGAAACGACCAAACTACAATAAATTAAAGTTAATTTTTGTAATTGATGTCTTCATTTTAAACTATAACTTATTTATTTTCCTGGATGTAACAAATATTCATTAAAATGATTGAAAAAATAATAATATATAGATAATCACTCGTTTTCTGGTCTTTACGACTAATGACAAAACTATAACAAATAACAATTAAAATCAATTTTCATGGAAAAATGTCAAAAAATTATTTTTGTAATAATTTTGTCATTGTCACAAAGTTCAGAATACGGGTATAAATTGAAATCTAAAAATAAAAGTAATTAATAAATAAATAAACAATAAGAAGCATTAGGCGACATCAGTAATATTTTGTATAATAGACATTTATGATTCAAAATGCTATAACGTTTAAGAAATAACGTAAAGAAATCAGTTTCCCATTTTTCATCAAACATTTTTTTAATATATTTTTTTTAACGTTACGGAGCGAGGTCTTGTTTCAACAAAAAAGTGACTTCGTAAGCCCAGTGATTTATAATTTTTTCATGTACATACATACCATGCGAAACCGTCAAATTGTTCTTGTATTCGTATGTAATATTTTTTGCTGCGTTTGTTTACTTTTCTTCTTCAGCATTTTGACATTGTGTGCAGTTGTTTTACACTAACAAAATACAAGGAATTGTTGTTTTTGTAGATGTGCGATCACTTTATAATTAAATTATGCAAAATACGTAGGATTTTTCTGTCAGAGAATGTCAAATTCGCTCTCTAAGAGAAATTGTGTTACATGTAGATTCAAATATTAGTATTGTATGAAGTATTATGAGATTGTTGTGATTAGATTTCTCTGCACAACTTGATATCGTTTTCTTGTCTAAAAAGTGTCACCGTTCGGGAAAAGACGTGACTCAGTTTTAATAGCTTTACGGTGTCGAATTAGTGTTATTTAGAAGTGTAAAAGAGTACAGTAGGAAGATATCGAAAAATAATCGTTTTTTTTTAATAAAAATGGATGTAATTAAAAAAATAGAGAACAATGTGGTTGAAATATTTTTAGACTTTATGTATTTTATTTATTTATGGATACAACATTAGCCATTATAAATAAAAACACAGAAATTTAATAAAAATTATATAAAATAAGAATAAATACAAGTAATTATACAATTAATAAACAAATAGTAGCATTTTTAACAATTTTCAAATATAAATACGACTTTAAAAATGAAAATTTTCGTGACAGTAAGTACAATACAATTATGTTTTGAAATAATTAAAAAGTTTAGTCTTAAAGAATGTTGGTAATATTAAGACAAGTAGTTCCAAAGTCTTGTTGCATTGATTATAAATTATCTGTCAGATAATAACCTAGAATAGCGCAAAGGTACAATTCAATTACGTGCTGATCTGGTAAATTTTATCTTTTTAAAGATATGATCAGGTTCTTTAATAAAAATAATTTTATAAATCAATAATAATATTCTAAATTTTGAATAATTTTCAAACGAGATCCCATAGATTCAATTAGTATAGATTTGGCAAGCAATTCCATTCGCCTTACTACATTTCTTGTTAATTTGTTCGCTGCATGATAAAATATTTATTAAATATTATGCCAAGATTCTTCGCATTTTTAATATAATCGATATTAGTGTTGTTAATATGAATCACTGGAAGCAATAACTAAGCAATGCGATTTTTTAGGGTTCAAAATTAGGTTCAAAATTACAAAAAGCGTATAGTTATACGTCATTGGCATACATATGGATTTGGCAGGTTTCTGTCGCATTTGGTGGGTCATTTATGTATAACGACAATAACAAAGGACCTAGCATAGACCCACGACTCAATCCAGCAGCGTTAGATGAATTTCCATTTGAAACAACTTTTTGTATTCTAAACTGAAGATATGACAAGATCAATTTAGAAGAGTATGTGGAGAAACCAAACATTTTAACAAGTTTCTTGATTAAAGTGCGTGATTCGTGGTATCAAACGCTTTAGAATGATCTAAAAGTGTTAAAACGGCTATTTTTCCCTTTATCAACATGACTCGAATTTCCTCTGAAACGTCGATTAGAGTTGTAATGCAACCTCTTCTTTTTTTAAAGCCTAATTGTTTATTTTGCAATAACTTATTTGTGGTAATTTGTCATTTGTGCATACATTAGTTTTTCAAAGGCTTTAGATAGATAAGGAAAAACGGCTATTGGTCTTAATTCTGTATCACTTTTAGGCAATGGAACCATCTTTGCGATTTTTCATAATTTTGGATAAGTTGATGTCATAAATATTGTATTAAATATATGTGTGATATAAGACAAGATTTTTGGCAATAAAGGCTTAAAAAGTAGAATTTGCGGAAAGAAAAGCTTCCAGGACAACTTCCTGATTAATGCCGTAAAAGTCAAATAAAGTGCCCAGGTTATGTATTGGTAAGTTATCATAGTAAGAATGTGAAATATTTGATTGATGGTATGTGGTAAATGTTTTATTCAGCTCATTCAGATCCATTTCAGAGAGGTTTGCCATCTTCATATCGTCTTTGAATTCCAGATTCCTAATCTCCTTCCATAATTTGTTTCCGCTTAACTTTGAGTGAAATTTTCTACCAAAGTATTGTTGCTTGGCAGATTTGAAGGCACGATTAACTATTTTCCTTATATATTTGAAATTACCGTGCGATTGTGGAGTTTTATACATTTTCCATTTTTCGTATGCTAAGTTTATTTCTTTCAGTAAATTACATATATTGATGTTAAACCAAGGATTTGAACAATTTTTAACTACTTTGATTTTTACCGGTACATATTTTTCAAAAAGATAGGAGACCATATCATTAAAGAATTTGATTTGTTCATCAACATCAGTCAGACTATAAATATTGTGCCAATTTAAATTATCTATTTCATATCCAAGGCCATCATAGTTAATATGTTTATAATCTCGATAAGATACAATTTTTGGTATTTGAGGGTTTAACTATGGGAAAATCATAGATTAAATAGATGAGGTCGTGTTTGGAAAAACTGGGTGTCGATATTTGATCATATAACCGTATTTTGGACGTATTATTAACACAAAACAGATCAAGGTTAGTGCTATTTGTTGACTAGAAATGTGTGAGTATCGTAGTATTTACTATATGTATACCAATGGTTTGAAAGGTGTAGATAATTGAAGTATCCTCCACTAAATTACAATTGAAATTGCCAGTGAGTGTTTCTCCAACCATGTTGTTATTATTGAAAGATTTACATATTTTTATTACATTCGGTCTATAAATTGCTCCAATTAGGTATTTAATTTCACCATCACAAATTTCTAACAATAGAAAATCGCAGTCTTTATTACCAGATGATCCATATCGATATATGGTCCTAAAACGATGATGACTTTTAAGAAAAATAGCGACACTGCCACCACGTTGTCTATCATTTCTGCCTGCACAAAATATATTATAATCAGCAAGTTTAACCTGAGAGGTGCTAATGTTCGAGTTTAACCAGGTTTTCGATATACATATGATATCTACTTCAGAATTTTCAAAAATGTATCTAAATTCATCGATTTTGTTACATAATATGACATATATTTACTGTTTACCAAGAATACGTACCATTGATTGTGACAAAATTTTGGAACTCATACTACTACTATCAGAAGCGAACGAAACTTTAATTTCCATCAGCAACATCTAATAATATAAATTTGTGTAATTCAATAAAAATAACAAATTTAAACATATTTATGGTAAAAAAATATATATATATATATATATATATATACAGTAGTAAATTGTTAAAATAATAAATATCCAAAGAGTATATAAGTAGATAAATATTGTTCATTACGAAACCCTTCTTTAAAAGAGTCAGGAAAATTTTGTGTGCCATAAAAAATCAATGTGCACTGAATTTTCAATACAGTATCTATCTTAGTATAAATTCTACAACGACGAGTAAATAAATATGATATAAAGTAGAAGAAGTTAGTTTCATTATGTTTGTATTAATTAAAAACCACTTTGAAGCACATGTACAAATCGGTGCCCCCTACATATTATACAGAAATGCCTGTAATCGTAAGAGTAACCAGCAAAATATATGCATCATTGAGTCTAACAATTTGTGAATATATGAATGTTTGTAAATTGTACTAAATATGTACATATATATGTTACCGACGAGAAAGCAATTGATCTTAAGAATTGGAAAAATGTTATAAAACCAATAAATCTAATCTATGTAACCGTCCCATTGATATAAGCGTCCTAAACTATAAAGGTAAACAGACCTTTTTGCTGAAGTAACAAGTATTCAAAACCATTCCTTATGGTGCCCTAGAGAAAAAATTAAGCTAAATAGCAAGCGCAACATGCCCACTGCCACTACCGCAAACATTTTGGATAATGATAAATTCTTTGGGCCTGACGCTTCCATTATTTATACTTTCCATTGTCAATTACCATTTGCTAAAAGATTTATTTGACTCGACTTGTGGGGCAATGAAATGGAAATTTAAAATATTTCCAATAGTGGTTCTATGGATTGTACAGAAGATATCCCCGAAAATGTTCGTGATATTTATGACAGTGAAGATTTGCTTTTGTTTCTGTTTCATCTTTTTTGTTACTTTCGTATAAGATGGTTGAAATCTTCAAGAAAAAAATCTTGTTAGGATATTTATTTCCTTGTTTCGAAAAGGACAATATCCATTTTTTTCAAAACGCAAATTTCTACATATTCCTAAAATACAAGATTGTTGGAACGAAATTCATTGTATATTCATTTTAAGAAAAAAATATAGGTTACTTGCAACAATTTCAATATGAATTTAATTATCGTAAAATATAATTACACAATTTTAATAAAAAAAATCTTTGAAATTAAACACTCATTTTATAAAATCAGGCAATGTTCGTTAGAAATGTTTACAAAAATTAAACTTAAAAAATCCTTACTTTTGTAAACAAATAATTGATTGAAATTACCTTCTTTTTTTTATCATGTTTTTAAATATAGTATAGTGAAACACTTATCATACTTTTATAAACATAACAATAACATTTTAATATTTTATTCATTGTTTAATTCACTGTAACTTCCAAACTAACCCTCGTATTCTAAACTTTATAACTAATGACAAAACTGTAACAAAACGAATTTAAAAAACAATTCTCATCTCTAAAGGCAAAAAAAAAAACAAATTTTGTTTTAATTTTGTCATTGCCACAAAGTTAAGAATACGGGTATATATATAAAATATTTAAAAAAATGCACAAATTGAAATGAATTATTTTCTATTTTAATATATTTTTTATCCACCACTATAAATAACTGTAAAAGTTTTGTACATTATATCTTGTTCGTTCTCCTTTCTTTGTTGTGGAGTATAAACAGTCGCCTAATGCAAGTTTTTCAGATCATAATTGGATGCTAATGTGTTTTGTTATTGTAAATTTATGTATTTTCTACATTTGAACATCTTGAAGTGCCTAAAAAGACACTTTCTTAAAACATGAATCAAAAAACTCACTTCCAATTGCTGGCAGGGTAAAATAAACAGTCAAAAAATTTCTTAAATAAAAAGGAAATGTTTACTCTGTGTCTGATTGTAAATAATGGTATCTTTTAGGATTTATTAGAATACGCATACCCCTTATTTATGATTTAACATAATATCTCATATATTATATCAGCGTTATTCTCAGTTGTAGACCTGGGATAACCAGCGTTAACAGAATGATTTTATCATAATTTTGATGATTTTTTCCTACAAAATATTATTTGTTTTAATCACCACCAAATAGTTTTTTTTAAGTCTCTCAAAGATTTATTAAATGATTTTATTTATTTTAGTATCAAAAATAATAATAATAATGTGAAATTTTATTCATTTCCATTTCAAAATTTAAATTTCTCATGTACGTGCTCTTTGCCCCTAAAGATAAAGTTATTTCTTATGGTAGGAAATAAAATTTTTTTTCCCGTAGACGTAGAGTTAAAATTTCTTATTAAATTTTTGAAAAATCTTTTTGCTTTTTATTGTTTTGAAAGCTTATGATTTTTTTTTATAATGATGATGTTTCTTTTTGTTATTTATATTCATCGACTTAATTGATTAGTAATAAGTGAAAATATTTAATCAAGATCGAGGTCCAGAAGTTATTGAACTTATATAATAATTTCTATTCGATAAAAATTGCCACAGTTGAGTGCTACAATAACTCATGACGATGATAGTCAAATTACGATGGCGGAATACGCCCTTGAACTATTTGTACAAAATTTCGTTGACATACATGATTTTTTTAGAAGAGGTATTGGCGTAAAAATATTATTTCGAGTTACGACGGACACGCTGTTTTTCATGTATTTGGTCCATAACTTTTTTCCATAACTTTTATGAACCGATTTTGCTAATTTTCAATACCAAACAAACCTTATACACGGCAAATATTTGAGTGAAATTTCGTTCTCCTAGGTGGTCCGCTCCGACCCCTATCCTTCTTTCAGACACAGATGGACATTGCTTGGTCGTTTTACGTTTCCAATAGGACCCAGAATATATATTTTGTGGGGTCTTAGATAATTATTTCGACATGTTACACACGGAATGACAAACCCAATATACCCGTCCCCCATCTTTTGTTGTTGTTGGTAAACATATTTATGTTTTTGACTATTGTTTAATGTTATTATTTGTATTAATGTAAAGTCTTATTATAAGTTCATGATGTTATTTATTATGTTTTATGTGATGTATTTATAGTATTTTGTTTTCTGATAGCCTTGATGATGCTGTCCAAAGATGTAGCGAAATATTGGCAATTTTTATTGAATTAAATATTTTCACTTACAAAACTTGATTAAATATTTTCACTTACAAAACTTCTACTTCACAGAGAAAAAAATTTATATATTTGAAAATTTTTTTCATAAATATTATGAATCGAACATGACTTTTTTCCCAAACTTTTTTCATAAAAAATAAAATTTTGTTCACAGATATTATTAAATTATACTTAATGATAATTTTGCGCATTTTGCAAAAATGCAGCTAAAGATTTTAATTTAGTTTTATTAGATTTGATTCAACTTATAAATAAAAATTCTTATGCTTGAAAATATTAACAATAAGTCCCTTTTTCAAATAAAAAGCTGCAAAAAAGTAAGGATTGGAATTTTGTCAAAATTTGCTGTCATTCTATAGCACATGCATCATTGTAATAAAAAACGCATGTGCAACTTGTGCCTAAAAATCATTAAAAACCAAAAATTCTGTAAAGAAAATTTCAAACATACATTTACAAATTGAAAATATTAGTGAAAATTTAAACAATATTTTTAAGTCTTCTTGACTTTTGATTCATTTCAAAAAATGTAAAAAAGGGTTAATAATTAAGACACCATTCTTAAATATTATGAACAAAAATCTATGAAAGTAAATTCTTATATTTATGCACAAACTTTTTTGTGTATTTAAAACAAAATTGATTTTAACAAAAATTAAATTTTAAATTTATTTTGTAGTTGGGCCATATGTATTTGCTTTAATTAGTAAATTTTAATTTTATTTGAACTTTCAAGTTTTATTCAGACTCGTATTCATATTAATATAATGCAGACTGCATTTTCTGCATTTATAAAGTTAAAAAAATTTACTAATTTTAATCACACGGAAAAATGGAAAATTTCTGGGAAATGCAGGGATGGAAAA